>CM075505.1:19266536-20507161 GCA_037950675.1 Hypophthalmichthys molitrix
ATGTTTGATAATTTGGTTAAATTTTGCATTCATTATTTTTGTTGACTAAAACTTCCGAGTGAAACTGACTAAAATGAATGAATTTGCCATGATGAAATATTGACAAATTCAAAGCATTCTGTATATTCATCAAAAGTAAAAAACTAAAAGACTAAAAGACCAAGACTACAAAAAACAAACAAAAAAACTTAAAATTAACATTGCATGTGTATGATGTATTCTTGTGTTAAAAACACAAGCTAGGCGAAGCGCAATAGATTTGAACAGAATGTGATTATTGGCCAAGTCCATCTATGTGTAGAATAGACTAGCGGTTAAAAAAAAGCCCAGATAGAGTGCCTGTGTGAACGTCCCCTGTTTACTTTCCTGCATTAAAGCATTTTTCTCTCTATATGATGTCAGAGTATTACTGCAAGGCATTGAGGCTTAGCACTGCAGCAGTTACCTTCACAACACTGTGTAAAAATGGGGAAATTAATCGTGTTTTTATTCAGTGCTTTCACACCGTACTCTGGCAGGTAGGCCTTGAGGTCATTCTCTTTGAAGGCGTGCCTTCCTCTCAAAAACATGAAAACATCTCAGGCAATCACATAACTCTGGATAGAACTGCTCTGTCTTGAGCCCCCAATCTCCAAAACCCTTCCTCTGAATACTGGGAATGGGGTTTAATCAGCTCAAGAGGGGGCTTCTTATCTTTCTGCACTTGTTATGGGTGGCTTATTGAACATATCAAAGGGGGAAAAAAGGAGCGGTTCATTATTTCTAGGGTTGGCAATGAGGCTGATGTATCTCATTGTGAACCCTCAGTTGACAGCTCATTTTCTAGACAATCCTAGCTTTGATTCACAGAAAGTGAGAAAGAGAGTGGAATGGTTAGGAAAAGAAGGCTCAGGATTCTATTGCTTATTCAGGACCAACGCTCCTCGGCTGTTTGTTAATAATCTCCTCAGAAAACTGGCTGAATCCCAATTGTTTGTTGAACACGTATGTAACTGGGTGCAATACTGCGCAGATAGGAATGCTGGGAGATTGGCCTTGTGTTCAACACAGAGGAGAAGATTAAGGCGGCAAGGTAATGTGCTGTTTAATAGTCACGGTGAGAAAGAACTGCTCCTCTTCAATCTCAAGTCAATTTCAGCTAAAAGGAGGGAGAAATGAAAAAGTGTGAATCTAAGGGTTAATGAGAGAGGGACTGTGCAAAAGGAAGAGCACCGAGTGAGGGTTTTAGCCAGATAGACAGATAGGTCAGCTGAAACGCGGCGCCATGCTGTCTGCAGTGTGCCAAATTGTGCTATCTTGATTGATCTGTGTTTTTGGAGAGTTGTCTTTAACTACGCTGGATTTCTTGGCCACACAAATTTCATCCTCATGTCCATCTGCTCCTTACCCCCCTGGCCCTTCATGACTCATGGCTCTTGTCCAAACCTGCATTACTTTCTCTCGCAGTCATGAAAATCCACAAGTAACAAAGCCCAGGAGCAAAGCATCCTCTAGGGTGCAGACGGTAAAATGAAGCTAACCACATCGCATCCTCAGCTGTGCTCTAACTGGAATGTAACTAATAGTGAGGTGAGACAAAGTCCATCCCAGTGGAGGGCTCTGGGACTGTAATGGGCTTATTGTAACAACTGCTACTGGGGTGCCCAGGTCTCCAAGTAAGCATTTCTTGCAACCCGCGCCAGAATCTTCTACCCGGGTGGGATAGAGCAGGGCTCAAAAATAAGGATGGCCCACTAGTCAGCGTCAGAGACTTTTAGACACTTGTCCTTTCAGGCCTTTCACTGCCACTGAAAAGTTTACATTCAGTGATCTTCATTTTTATGCCTTGTGAACTTAGATGTTTGGGTTTTCTCTGATTTATTTTACACCATTGTTGCAAATTCTGCCATTGAACCCATTTTCCAGAAAAAGTGAATTTATGGATATATTACATTGTATACATTTCCAGTTTGTTGCAAATTTTCATTTGTCAAAGGAAAAAAGTTATATAAAAAATACAGATAAAAAATATATATTAAAAAATAAAACAAATGTGTAAACATTTTTTACAAAAAAAACACCTTGCAAATGTAAAAATTCATTGCTAAAATTAAAAATCAACTCTTTTTGTGTTGGGGTTAGTGAAAATATGAGCAGAGCCAGAAGAAAGAAAAAAAAACCTTATTGTTGAATCCTGTAGGGGTCGCGTAAATTGCAGATCACACACCGAGTGCTAGGAAATTCATCCAATCAGCGGCATCCCATCAGCACCGATGCTGAGCTGAACCAGACCCTCATCCTTACAGCCGCTCTGTTTGACAGGGATTGGATTGGACTGTGTGGCAAGTGCTGCCAAAAAGTGAGCCTCGATTGGTAGGCAGCCGGTTTAATAGATGGCAGGATGAGATCCCTGCTGGCATGAAGCCCACAGCACCCACAGCAAGTCCAACTCCACAGTCAACTCCATTAACTCCCATTAAAATAGCTCAGCTCGCTTCACTAAAACTCAACATTCCTGATTCCCGTTTACAGACAAAACCACACGTGTGTCCACTGAAATGCACGCTGATTAAAAGAACGTTCTGAACACACAAAACACACCCACGCTTATACAAACACGATAATCTGTTGCACACATTATTTGCTTTAGCAAATGTCAATTGCGTATTGCATTTTTTTTCTAAGACAGCTGGGGTTCGCTCACTCAAGGAAAGATTACGAATAGCCAAAACTCTGCAGCGGTGAAGGAAAAAAAAAAAAAAAAAATCAGCTGTCTTCTGACAAGTACATTGTACCCGGCAGTTTTCTGTCCAGAATACAAAGAGACATTTATCACTGCAGCTGGGTAGAAAAGAGAGAGGGGGGTGTGAGTGAATGAGAGAGAAAAAAGAGAGAGGAGAAAAAGATACAAGGGAGAACTGGCTGCTCTGTCACTGCGGCAGTGCGAGAATTTCTCTTTTAACCCCCTTCCTATCAACGCAGCATGCATGAGAGTGAATAGAAGCCATCCTCCATTCCCTTTCCATGCTATATTTCCCTGTTTTGTCTTTAATACACCCCATTATGGCACTGCATTTCTCCCATATTACGACTCATTCTGAATCGCAACACTAAAATGATGCCTCTTGCTCGTCTGAGGTAATTACAGCCATTACGAAAAGGTTAAAACCCTGGGCAGTTGCCCTTTCTGTATCCTGTCACTCTGATGTATATTCATTTGCCCTGGTGTAAACATGAAATGATCGGCTGAAATGCATACGCAGACGTACCATCAAAGCAATGACTGTGCTGTGGGGAACGACTGACCGGGTTCACAGGGATGCCTTCATCTTGTCACTGCTTTATCCTTCTGTCCTCACTGCATCTTCACTCACTCCATTGCAGATGATCTCAGTAGGTTAAAATTCAGTTCAGTTTCTTCCTGCATAAAAATGACCTCAGTCAGGCAGATTATCAGCTATTGATGAAAGATTAAAGACAGTGACTGGTGAGTGAGATCAGTTACGGCCACAAACCCTGGGAGTCTCCCCACTCTGCCCAAAGGCTTTATCTCTGTATAATGTCAGCTTCACAAAGCAGAAAACCTCAGCAAACCTTTTACGTGCAAATACTCTCCTTTCTTTCTCTCAAAGCGGTCAGCTCTCCCCAGAGCTTAAACAATCGTTTTCCTCAGAGGAAAAAAGACAGTGTGGCATGCATTCTGAGCGTGCCACTGCAACAGACTTTGTTTTCCTCCATGCCGCCCCTACGGTCTGTTTTCAAGGCTTCCAAAAAGAGGAGATTGAACTCAATCACTGCATCCTCTGGGTAGCCAATTAACCTTCATGGTTTTAGGGCCCTTGCCCCCAACCCCTTAAAAAGGAGTATAAAAACTAATGGGGGAGGCTGGCTGTTAAGTTTAATGGGAGACAGGGAGGCCTCAAAATGGGTTTTTTAATGATGCTCCCCTGCTCTCGTGCACTATCTATTAAAGAGTAGGCTGGAATGGGCTGCTGCACTGCAAGACTGGAGATCAACACAATCAAATGGGCCAAACATCACAGCGGGGGCTCAGACCCTTTGTTAAAGGATAATATGCAATCTTGATCATCATTTCTGTCACATTAACATCACAAAAGTTCAGCCTAATATGTCTCCATCCAAATCTGAGCTGTCACTTACACAATTTCGCATTGGTGATAGATGTCTAATTTAATCTTTGGCCTTTATGGGATCATTAGTTCCCATGTTGAGCTCCTCTCATGGGCTTTGCTTCTGAGCCTCAAGCAAGACCGCTTCCCTGTTGTGAAATACAGTAAATCACAATTAAAAATATATCTTTTCATTATACAACAAAATGTCAAAACAAGTGGCATTTATTTTAAAGAATATAAATAGCACAAGCACACCTTTCAATCAAAACTTTTCACAAAAAGTTTTTGTTTCAAAATATGAACCAATAGATACATTGTTGAGAATAAAGGCAAAAAGGCTTGGAGGCTTTCTGGTTTCCAAACTTGCTGAGAAGTTTTACAGTAAAAAAAAATAAAAAAAAATGAACCAACCATGGGTTATTCTGCATGAACACCTGTGTGAATTTCATATGAACTGACTTAAAGCTTGGGGTCAGTAAGATTTTTAATGTTTTTGAAAGATATATCTTATGCTCACTAAGACTGCGTTATAAATGTATTATTATAACTGTCACTTTTGATCAATTTAATGCATCCCTGCTGGATAAAAAAAATTAATTTATTTAAAAAACTTCTGAGCAGCAGCACACAGCCATGAAAAAAAAAAAATAAAAAGAATTCATTGAAAAGTAAATTTAGTTCTGCTAGCATCATTGCAGATGTCATGTTTGCAAATGCCACTTGGATTAATATTCTTAAATGAAATTCATTCCTTTTTAAGTGTGACTAAATTTCCTAATAGTTTCTGGGGCTACTTTATAGCATGCCAAACTCAAGCTGCCCACCCCTGCAGTCCAGTTCTGCCCCAGTTGAGCTGGAATTGTGAAAGAGCACATGAGGTGACTGGGGACTGTCAGTGAGGCTTCTTAAGACTAGTGGCTTTCTCTGTACTTGGTCTTTTTCTTCTGTCATAGATAAGGGCATTTAATGTCACGGCCCCACATGTGGCCAAGAGTGGGCACCAAGGAAATCCAATTAACTTCAGCCACAGCAACACTGCCCACATTGTGCCTTTCGCAATCCCACCCGCCACTCTGGCACAACCGGGTGCCTTCCATCGCCAATGACCCACTAACTTCCTTTGACTCAACTCGAGTCTGACATTAGTTTGTGCTGTTTTTCTTCTTGTTTGTGATCTCAGGGTTTTCACTGAGGAATACGCCCCACTGCTGAGTCTCTGCTCGGTGCGTGACTCATGCTTTCTTTAAGGTAAGCTTTTGCAGCATAAAGATGAGCAATCACATATGTCCCCTCCCTACCGTCTGGCTGCGATTCAATGCAAGGTCTGCTGCCATTTCAGCTGCAGTGCCGCTCCGCCTGTCAATTTTACTCAGTATTACACCGCGTTTTGCAATGGTTGGCCAGAGCTGCTGTTTTGGGCATGTGGGGAGTGAAGACTATTGAAATACTAATAAAAAGGGAGACTATAAGCGTCCATAGGGATGTGAAAACAAAACAGGGGTGTGGCGTCCCTGGTGAGAGGCCAGACGGTTACCGATTTAGAGGTGGCACGGCTATACAGCACCTGGACCTGGATTTCAATGTTGTATATCGACGGTACAATAAGCATCAGGTGAGCCAGCAGGGCTCCTCCTCTTGGCTGCCGACTCTTGTCATGCCGGGGGTATGATGATATGATGGAAGGCGGTTCTTCCGTTACAGGTAGCACTTTCACAACCGTCATTATATGCGTAAGAAAATCAACTCTGAAAAATAAAGGCAAATGGAACGTTAACAAGCAGTCAGACGGTGTACAGTCTCCCTGCGTTATCTGAAAAGATAGAATGTGAAAGAAGGAGAGAGAGGCAGAAGGGGCAATGTGGAAAATAATGAGGGAGTCGGTTAAAAGAAAGTAGGAGAAAGAGGCAGACGGGAATGAAGAAGAGAATGAGAGACAGAAGAAAAGAAAGACAAAAGAATGAAAGAAAGCGAATGAGATAGACCAGCTTGAAAAAAAATCAAGATGAAACAGAATATAAAACGCATAGCCAAGGCTGACACAGTGAACATGCCTGAATGAGAAGGCACACTGCATTAATTATGTAACACAGTCTATGCAAGCAGGCCGCTCACACGCGTCTCACAGGGAGCGACAGTCTGGAGATATTAGTATTCGGCTTACGCAGTTGGGCCCAGCTGTTGAAGCGAAGAGACACTGATTTTAGGCACTCAGGTTGCATTGTGTCCGGGTACGTTTCTGTCAGTCTTAGCTTGACAGGAACAGGGCATCTGCTTTATTTCCACTGAATAAAAAATAACACAATAGGAGGAAAATGAAGCAATAGCATAGTTTGTGGGAAAGGATGTAAAGATTTTTTTTTAAGTTGACTCTCTTTTTTGGATTTAAATAGCCACTTCTGCTTTGGTCAATCCATGAATCATTTGGCTTTTGATTATGGATAACATATATATTTATATTCACTACCTTTTAAAAGTTCAAGGTCAGTAAGATTCACTTTAGTCCTTTATTCAGCGAGGATGCATTGAATTGATCAAAAGTGACTGAAGACGTTACAAAAGATTTCTATTTAAAGAAACGTTGTTCTTTTTAGTCATCAAAGAGTTTTAACAAAGAATGTATCATGGTTTTCACAAAAATATTAATACAAATAAACTCTTTAACTTTGATAATAATAAGAAATGTTTCTTGAGCACAATGATTTCTGAAGGATTATGTGACACTGTTATTAGAAAACAGTTATTTTAAATTGTAATTTTAATAATAATAATAATAGTTTCAAAAATATTACTTTTTTATGGTACTTTTGATCAATTCAATGCAACCTTGGTGAGCACAAGAGACTTACTCAAAAAAAAAAAACCTTCAGACCGCAAACATTTGAAAAGCAGTATAATATATATTGCAATTAATTATTTTTATTTTTATCAGCTCAAATGCAAGCAGTATATATACAGTATATAAGCTTTTGCAGCATATAGATGAGCAATCACATATGTCCCTTCCCTACCGTATATATTGTAATGAATTATTCTTTTTATTTTTATCACCTCAAATGCAAGCAGTAATTGAATTAAGAACTTAAAAGAATGAAGGTCAAGAGACACAGAATAAATAGAAGGAAAACTGTACATTCATCCACCCACAAATCTATTTTTGCCACCCCTGCCCTGAAGCCAGTTACATTTTCTAGGCTGGATGCTTTATGAATAGCAAATAAAGCCCTAATAGGAGAATATCTCTTAGGCTTGCTTCAAGAAAAGAGGCTGGCCTGCAGATTTCAGAGGGGTTCACCGACTTCGGCAATGTGCTTCTCACAGATGATTTAATTTGCTGCAGCCAGTGAGTTTGCGTCCTCCGTTTCACTCCCCCCTCCCCACCCATCCAAACCCTCAACCCCCAAAGCCCAGCCCGTCCCCTCACAGATGTAATTTACTGTCTGCTTTGTCCCTCTCGCTCTTCTCAGACTCAAGGGTTTCTGAGTAAATTAGCTACATTGCTCGGTCAAGCTTAAACACAGAATACAGCGTTTGTAACAGAGTATTTAAAGATGTCCTCCACAAACCAATCCTTTTGGAAAAGCTCTTGCGACTGGCTGCCTTAGAGTGCGTGCCATGGTGGCTGCCAGATCTATGAGTCAGGTTCATTTTAGGACCGCCATTATCAAGAAAACACTGGGGTTGAGTACCACTATAATGGCCTTCTTTGTGCTTCTGTAATTTCCAAACCCAGAGACATAATATCCTGTTTTCTGTCAGATATTTCCCATGTTTTATATCAGTGGCCTCTATGTCACCCTATGTTAGCATGCTATCTACTTTTTTCATGCCATGACACCATCCACTGGAGAGCTTTAAGTGTGCAGTGGCACGGCAACAGGGAGATGACATAGGTCTCTGGTCATCCTCAAGGGATTCTAACCCTTTAGCTAAGTTCAGCTCCTCATAGTGGCTATGAAGCTTTCTATACAATAAAGAGCAGAAAGACAGTAACTGCATCCTTCATAATCAACCTTTTCATTTCAATGATTAAATTAAATAAGTTCAGATATACTGTCGACAATCATGACTAAACTATTAAGATGTCTTACCCACAAAATGGCTCCAAGTCATCTCATGCTAATACTTTCAGCTTAGGATTTAGTCACGAAATTCAGTAGCTTGCAAACTGTGGGTAAGCAGAATTTTTTATTATTATTATTTTTGTTGGCAATGAGTGTGGGCAAGCAGAAAGGTCCGGGGGAAAAAAAAGAATAAAACAATAAAATAGCAATACATTAATAATAATTTAATAACAAATGTAGAGATTTTGACATTGACATTATTGTTGCATTCTGCTTTCAAAAGAATGGTTTAAGATCACGCAATTAATTACAAATGATTTTTTGGTTTCTCATTTATACATCTAAAAGTACTCTAATACTGAATAGAAAATTATACACTGCCAGCTAATTAAAAAGTATATATTTATATATTATTTTATTCTATTATATTTACAATCAATATTTACATTTATTTTTCACTGTATTAATGGGTGTTTATACATGAAAATATATAGCTACCTTCATATTTTACGAAGGGGGTCTCTTGAAAGCAGGTCATCATATTTGGTGGTCCATGGCATTAAAAACCTTTAAAATCCCTGACCTAGTTAAAGGATTAGTTCACTTTAGAATTAAAATTTCCTGATAATTTACCTCACCCCTGTCATCCAAGATGTTTATGTCTTTCTTTCTTCAGTCAAAAAGAAATTAAGGTTTTTGAAGCTTCAAATGGCTCTACACATCCCAGCCGAGGAATAAGAGTCTTATTTAGCGAAACAATCGGCCAAAAAATAAAAAATAAAAATCATGTTGGAAAAGTCACAAATGACATAGGCGGAAGTACCAAGCAAGTGTTTACAAAGCGATCGTGCAAAGACTAAGTCAAACGGCCGTAACGAGAGAAAAAAAAAAGGTAAAACAATGATGTCGGATGATTTTGAAGTCGAAGGAGAAAATGAGAGGGAGTTTTCCACCCTACTGGGGTACTTCTGTCTACGTCACACATGGCCTTTCCAACGTGATTATGTAATTGCAGAGCTAGTGTAAGACGAGCATTTATGATTAAAAAGTATATACATTTTTATTTTTATTTAGAAAATGAACAATTGTTTCACTAGAAAAGACCCTTATTCCTCATCTGGGAACTTGTAGAGCCCTTTGAAGCTGCATTGAAACTGCAATTTAGACCTTCAACCCAGTGAAATCCACTATATGGACAAAAATCCTGTAATGTTTTCCTCAAAAACCATAATTTCTTTTCGACTGAAGAAAGAAAGTCATAAACATCTTGGATGACATGGGGGTGAGTAAATTATCAGGACTTTTCAATTCTGAAGTGAACTAACCCTTTAATAGTAAATGTTAGCAAGCAATGGATCACAACAGAAGAATATAGCCTTATATAAACTGGATTTGTAACAACTATTATATCGTAATGCTATTGCAAACAAATAATGCTACTAAACAGTTTCTCGCTATAAAGTAAAGAAATATATTCTACCTGTGCAAGGCACATGTTCAGCTCATTACCAAAACATCCAGCAGTCCATTTGCTAGCCTCCACCCTCCTCTTCTCCAACATAAAGCAGTTCATTTTTGCTTCAAAGTGATTCATAATACAGCATCACTGTGTCATTTTCCCTCATGTACTTACACAGCTGTTAAGCAGATACTGTTTGTACTAATCTATGGCTACTGCATTGTTTGTCAGCACCAGTTTAGAAATTCATTCTTTAACTAAGACCAGCCACAGAGTGTCTGATGGGGCGGGAGGAGAGGCGGAGAGACATATTTTGGAGCTATGCTACTAATTCACACAAAGGCTACAGTCGGAAAAGAACGATGCAGCGGTAAACCACAGATATAAGTTAAGCTGTCAGTGTGGGTTTGAGATTAAAGAAGTGCAGATGGCTTCACTGAGGAGACTGGCTGTCAGACACACTTACCAGAGCAGGATAGACCAGACCCTGATTTACTTCCTGATAAATTGACTGGTACTAATGTTAAGACACAGACGCAGGCACAGGGAACCCTTGATTTGCCATCCGTGTGACAGTCCTTAACAAGGCTAAGCAGCAAGTATTAGATCCTCAATAATTAATATCCGAGCCAAAGGAAGACAGAGGATGTCAAGGTCACTTTCCTGAAGGAGTCACAGAAACGGAGGGGAGAAGATGTACAGGTGTAATACCGAAACAGACAAATTTTCCAAATGGTGTGAAAGATGGAAGGAGAAAAAAGAGAAAGACAGGGAGCGAGCAGATGGAGTGAGAATGCTAGAGAGCTGCTCTAGATGGCAAGGTCTCTGCACCGAGTGCCGTCTTCGTGGCTCAGTGACGCATCCTCCTCCACTGTTTGTAAAAACAAGACCATCACACTCCATCTTGTGGTCCCGCAGGGCTGAGGGCTCGCGGCTGATTTATGGTGCACAGACTGAATTGCCTGGCTGGGATGACAGCAGCACTTGGACTCTCCCTCGTGGGAAGCCCCCAGCGTCTGCCTGGCTTGTCGTAGCCTGTGCATGGCAGCTTGCGATAGTGTTAGAGTGGAGACAAGGTTCCCAACATGACCCTCATCCTGGACGGACGCGCTGCAAAGTCACCCAGGACCTCCTGGCCACTTCCTGTGCCTCCAACGAATGACGTGAATGAGATGAACATATAGCCAAATTAACATGGCACACGGCTTAATGTGGCAAGTATTGCAAAGTGTCAGTAAGCAGAAAGGTCCAGCGATAATAAATAAAAGTAAAATAACAAAATTCAATAATAATAATAATAATAATGTACAAAATTTTTTTATTAATAATTTTAATTATTACTGTTTCATTCTGCTTTCTAAAGACTGTCAGGAAATCATTAATAATATCTTATAATATTTATATAAAATATATAGAAAATAATATTTAATTTATTAAATAATAAAAAATATTTATTAAAATAATATTTTTTTTATTATTTATTATTATTAAATAATAAATAATGTACCACCTATTTTCTTTCAAGCTATTGCCAAGTGCTTGTTCCACAAAGGTACATACAAAATAAATAATAATAAATAATAATAATAATAATAATAAACATATGTATTATTATTAGTAGTAGTAGTAGCCTAGTAAATAATATTAATAAATAAGATACAAAATTTGACATTACTGTTTCATTTAGCTTTCTAAACACTGGTGGGAAATCATGAAATTAAACAGAAATGTACTATTTATTATTATAAGAATAATAAAACATTGAGTGAAAAAGTGAGCACCACAACCGATGTCTGCTCTCTCACTCAGTACATTATTTCTCACAGGAGTCAGCTGCAGCTGAATTGTTTCATCAGTCTACACTGAACAACAGAGAGAGAGACTAACAAGAAGAAAAATTTGCTTTTTGAGGCAGAATGTGTCTAAATATGATTTATACGATCTTTATGCTCTCAAACCGCATCAAAACATGCTCAGGTTTAATATAGTTAATCTTTAAAACGATGCATCATGTAGCTCAGAACGGTTTGATTTATTAGGAACGTCTTGCTTGTTTCTTTGGCTGTTTCACCTTGTTCCTCAAAGAAATGACATTCTTTCCCCAAGCCCGTAAATCCAAAGTGACTGAATAGTGTCACAGTGAAAACTGCAGGGCCCCGTGGTTGCAATTACTTCCACAGTCGCAGAGTATGTTTGAGAGCGAGTGAGTATGCCCACTTTCCCTCATATACTCTCTGAGCCCAGGTCTATTTAAACAGGTATATTAGTTGCATTTTCTCTAGCCCTCTCTCACATTACATCAACAATGCATACCTCCAGCACTCGTGCCTGAATTTCGGAGAGAAAAGAGAGTGTGTTTTCCAAGAAGGAGCATAATAGCTTCCAAACAAGATAAAAGTCTGGCAGTGACACAAAAGATGTTCATTTTTTTCCAAATTAAAAGCCAGTGTGAAACTCAGCCCACCCACAAATTTAGCTCATTTAGCCATATTTAAGACAACAGACATTTTAATGAATAAAAATCCCTCTTTAGGTAGCAGTGTTGTGCAAAATTTTGATTTAGAGTGTCAGGAAGAGGAATTTACAGATTTATTACAGTTCAAATATCTATCTATCTATCCATCCATCCATCCTTCTAACCTCATTAGAGGACAGATCTGATTGGTCCGAGTTCCTCTCTCATGAAGTAAACGGATGTTGTTCTACTACAAGCTGACAGCCATGGTGGGTTATTATCAAGTGAGCCTTTGCATTACAAGTGGCACTATTTATTATTCTTCAGCCTTGCAGAATGCAGATTGCAGTACACATATTTAAAACATTCCCGAACACCTTGTGTATTCTTTCATCCTCTCAGTGCAAAAATTAAATCCCAATATTTCCAATACTCAGCACTGACATTTTTTTATAAACCGTGTGCTTTACTTACAAATGTGGAAGAGTGAGAAAACATAGACGCTTCCGCCTCCAACCAGAGCCAAGACCATAATTAGTAGGCTTTAAATCCTAGACAGCAAATGTTCCTTCTGACATAGTGCTCCGGACTGTATTTTAAGTCTTTTCCCGGAACTGATTGGCAAGTGTATTTTCCTGATGACTTTCAATAGACATTCTCTGTAGGAGGGCTGTCTGCCTTTCACTGCTCTCCTCTGCAAAACTCAAAGATCAGCTGCATTGAAGCTTTAATTGCTTCATTTGTTGGCATTATATTTATATCTCTCATATGGCAAAAAAAGATAGGAAGAGATTCTTGTTTTGTCACGGGTCGACAGCCTGTCATGTCGTACTGCAATTTGTTGGTTAGCACAATTTGCAAAATGTGGTTAGCACAGATCTTTGAGAGAAACATCTGTGAGTTTTGTGGATAAACCACTGACAGGATGCGAGAGAGCTGTTAATGGCGTTCTGCATTCACAGCGATGTAATTTACAAGAGAATCGCTCCACGGGAGTCCCCTTAAAGGACAGAGGATGAAAAAGACGACAACATTCAATGTATGTATGTGTCCCTCCCGTCGTAAGGAAGGGGATTTGGAAAATGCACTCTATTTTTGTGTGTTGCCCATTCAAGAGGTGAAAACGATTTGAATCTTGTTAAAGTGCCTCCTATTGATCCACAGGATGCAGATAAATCCATGCGTCTGTAGAAAAGCCGATTCTTATGAAATGAAAGGAGGAATTCTGGGTAGGCAGATTGCACCGTGGCAGGTGTGGTGTCCTCGACAGTCGCTCGCTGTATATGTGGATAATGGTGAGACTCACCCTTGTTGCTATGGTGATAACATTGACTTTTGGTGATGAAAAGCACTTTCAAGATGTGGACTTGCGTGTGTGTTCACAGGGCTTGGTAGTTATGGGCTAAATTTGAGCTACTTGAGATATACCGTAGTCCATCCGGAGCTTTACTTTTCAATTTATTTTTTACTTTTTCAATTTAATTTCTCCATTCTCCCTGCTGCTCGCCTGAGTTTTAGTATGAGGAAGCATGCTTGTGAGTGACGGTCTGGGTGTGAATGTTGCCGACTATATATTTGGGTCAAATCTCTCTTATAGACACAAACACACAGGAGCTCTCATCTTCTCACATGTGCCGCAGGAGATGTGAAGTGTCTCCAGACTTCAGTTAGTAATCTGTCAATCTCATTAGATCACATTTTAAGGGTGACAGTTTTGGCAGTGGAGATCTTGGAAAGCAACGCTCCAATCTTTAAATATTGATTCAGGCCCCAAAGCTATGTTGTCCCTCAGAGTCCTGAAAGAGCAGGAAAAGCAGATAATTAGTGATTTTAATTGGATGATCCGTCAAGCTCGGAGTGCCAGATGTAAATGTGTGAATCCTTCCCACAATCTCTCACTGTCACCGAGGGCTACAAGTATGTAGCAAGGTCTCAACCTTTGGGCTGACTTACCAATAGGGAAGCTGACCAAATGTGTCAACAAACATCTGTGTGGCAGATTATCTATCTATTTTGGGTGCTAGCATGTGAACTTGTCATGCAGTGAATCATTTGGTGACAATCAACAATAACAGGTGTTCTCTGGCTTTAAAATTACTGCAAACACTATATCAGCATTCATTAAAGTGAATTTGGAACGTCACACTTTAGGAATACACATATGTTAGTACTATGTCAGTTATTTATTTGTTTTTACACATATACATGTACACATTTTTTTTTTTTTTGTAAATTATAATGCTATTATATATTTTAAATGTATAAATGTTGTGGGGTGCAATCAAGAATTCAGATGCCTAAATAAACTAGTTTTAATATAAGTAATTTATTGGTTATCAGCGATCTAAAAATAATTCGTATTATTGCTATTGGCCAGAATTAATAGTGCATCCCTAATTACGCTCTTATTTATTATTTGTTAGTGGTGCATGTGGAAACAGCAATCTGAGGAAGCGATTTTGTTATGCAAATGCCATTTGTGTATATTAGCAAACATTTAAGCAGAGAGAGTGCCCTTGTTGTGCTTGTCTATCCAGATGGCCAATAATGAAATATGTATGGAGTCAAAAGGACTCACGCAGAAAGCTGTTTTGGGCTGACTGCTAATAAAAAGAGAGCTGCCTTGATTATTACAGATGCATCTCTTTTAAATAAAAGGGAAGGGAAAGAGGCAGACAGCTCCTCAACTTGAGGAGAGAGAGAGCTTGGCTTTTTTTGTTGTTATAATGATACAAAAAACAGCTTGAAAGCTCTTCTCCCAACACAACAAAGGACAGATCTGTAGTAATACTGGCTCCGACAAATCTTTTTTTCTTTTTTTTTTAACTCCACAACAGCTTTAAAACATCATTACATATTTATAACTGCCAGCTAGATGACAGAGACAGAGCACAATGTTCAGCATTTAACAATGAGGCTACTTTGCCAGTGTCCCTCACTGTGAAATCTCTGATTGCACTGTCTAAACCCTCCTTTCATCAAGCCTGGCAACAGAGTGAAACAATTACTCACAAGATGGGGATCCACTTTTGATTTAACAATGCACCCTTTAATTGGTTTATTAAAAGGCCCTCGAAAGTTCTAGCATTAAAACTTGTTGAAGCAGTGGTGCCAGCTTACATTAAAATGGAGCGGAGCTCTTCAGCATGACGGAGTCTTTTTTCCCCATTTCCAGCTCTGACATGTGCTGGAAAGATGAAAGCACCAAAACAAACTACATCTGAAATCCATGAAAGAAACCACAAATAAGCAAAAGCTGTGCAAATGGCACAGTTTAGACCAGTGGTTCCCAAAGTTTTTCATTCCAGGACCCACCTAGACAAGTATAATCTATCTCAAGATTTTCAAGTGAAGTATGGGGGAGGGAGAAAGTTCTGCTTACGTAAAATAATCCATCGCTCATGATAAGACATACCGCTGTATAGTAACATATATTTTATTTTAAAGAGACATGTGCGCGTACAATGTGCTATTCATGTTTGGAGCATTAGAGTCGATAAAATATGTCAATAAAAACTTGAAACACACTCTGGACGGTGCCAACTCCTGCGAGGACTTCAGATGACGCAATATCTGGATCAACATGCACATTCCCAAATTTCTATATATCCTAATTATTGTTAATATGTAATTCATTATTTCCAGGAGCTTATTGCTTCTACCTTCAATTAAACTGCTAACAGTGATTGTAAATTAAATTGCCTAAATTATTACATTAATAGCTAACTGCATTCTCTAAATTGTAATGTTGACATGCATTCTCTGTAAAGCTGCTTTGAAACGATTTGTATCGTGAAAAGCGCTATACAAATAAATGTGAATTGAATTGAACTCGCTTCGGTCTGGATATGAACTGTGATCCGCGCTTCGAGTGTTAAACTCATCGCGGTGTTCAGCACAGAGAACTCTCTAATGCTTGTTCTGTGTGTACATGTAAAATGCTTTTTACATGTTTATTATTTTCCTTATGTGTTGGTAGGTAGCCAAATGCATGTGGGGGAACACAAAGAACGCACAACCATGTTTCTGAAAGATGACAGCACTGAGTTGAACAGATGACAGAGATGAACGAACTGACCTGAAACAGCCTTTTAATAACGTTTGAATTCTCCGGTCTAATGCGAACGAGTTTTGTTAATAATGTGCACTGAGCCACTTAATAATGAAACGAGATGCTCTGAGACGCAGAAAATTGTTTTTACAAGTCGCAAACGCGCTTCCCTATATAACACATAGCGATTCAAAAATCGTGCTTAAAGTAATTTAGTGAATGTGCGCGACCTACAGTTTGAAAACCCCTGGTTTAGACAACAAAACTAACACACTCTCTCTCTCTCTGTCTCTCTCTCTCTGTGCAGATCAGTCAGAGGGTTTCCACTGCCAAGACGAATGTCGTATCCTGGGCCACTCGGATCGCTGCTGGATGCCCCGGGTGCCGATGCCAGCGAAAGCGAAGTCTCCTGAACACAGCCGCAACGTCATCGCTCTGTCCATCGAGGCCACAACCGTGGACGTACCTCATTATGAGGACTGTGGCACCACCAAAAGGACTTTTGCCACCTTTGGCAAAGACGGGCCGGACGAAGAGCGGGCTGAACAGAGGGGCAGGCGACAAACGGCAGAGCCGGCCGTCTGCAGCCCCAAGACCAACGGCACAGTTCGCGAGGCGGGAAACGGCCGAGAGGCAGTTAGCCCCATCACCTCCCCTGTGCACCTGAAGAGCCCCCAGTCCAAACCACCCTCCGCTTACAACACGCTGAAATGCCGGGACGTAGAGCGCATAGCCAACCACAGCCTGCTGCGGCAGCCGGAGGGGAAAGACAGTGAGCCGGCTATGCGGGAGATCAACACGCTCTTGCAGGACGGCCGTGAGAAGGAATCCCCCGGCAGCAAGCGGCTGAAGGACATCGTGCTTTAACCGGCTCCCACGTGTACACAGAAAGCACACGCTACTACGAGTGTGTGCCGACGTGTGCGTTTGTGTGTATTTGTGTGCTTTTGTAAGCGGTGAGCCGAACGGGCCTGGGGAAAGAAGGGGGAGACACGTGCAGCACAATGTATTCTCCAGAGACCGAACAAACTAAGCTGAAAATGTGTCTGCGAGCTCAGACTGTCATCGTGGCTTGGTAGTAACAACAATGCTTGTACGTTTGTCGCAATCGTCTATCTGCAGTGGACAGGCTGGTTACTGTGTGCTGCGTGACACGCACCATCCTGCTCTCACGTCTCACCCTTAGAGGAGAAAGACCTTCCAGGGCACCGCTGGTGACACCTGAGTACAGTCATGCCTTGTAGACTCAAAAGAGACTTCTAACTTTCTTCTAATGCCTTCTTTGGTATGCAGTTTTTGCTTCAGCTGCCAAACCGCTCACTGTTCCCGAAGAGGACGCGGGTCTCTCTGACGCTACAGATTAGCGAGACTCTTCCCATCTGACGTAAGCCGTCCGATTGCGGGAGAGCGCACAGGAACGCTCCCACAGATTTCATTTCATTTCGGTGGCTTCTCACTGGTCTGATAAGACGACCCTTCTCTGTTTCCCTCAAGACATTCCAATGTCAGCAAACCATGAGGTCGTTACAGTGCTTATTTTTTATCACAGATGGAGCTAAATGAAGTTGCGCTATCAGCTCAAGCTCACCGAAAAACTGGAATAGGGAGAGACCGATCCCCCAGACTTACCAGCCAGATATAAATATATATATATATATACAGATAAAAAGAAGAAAAAAAAAACCACATAAGACTTGTTGCTTTTGAAATCTCCTGTGCCCTTTCCTGATTGTAGCCAGTGGAGCGCAGTTTACTAGAACTTCGTGCTCTGGTCTTGTACTTTTTTGGATTTTGACTATGGGGCTAGGATAGAAGGGGTCGTCACTTACGTCTTGCTATGTGAAACTCTGTTTAGGGTTTACTACTATCATTTTTAATAATCTGTTGTTATGTGACAATCCCTTTAATGTTTTGTTGCGAAAGTAAAAAAAAAATAAACATTGGTGTTCAACTAAAGCTACAGTAGCGTTTGTACACAAACACAAAAAGGAAAAAAAAAAAACATATATGCCAAAATATATTTTATAAATAATTTAAAATGTATAATGAGAATATTTAATGCTGTGTAGTTATTTTATCAGTAAGTTATACTTGAAATTAACTGGCTTTTTTCTTTATTTGTCCCCTTTTTATTGACTATGTTATTCCTTTTTTTTTTTTTTTTTTTTTACATTTTCAATTGATCTTGAATTTTTGTTGACTGTGTTTCCCCTTGGCAACTGTTGATTGCAGTCTACCTTGTTGTAAAAGAGTTTCTTATTGGTCAGTTCTTGTGCCATCAAGTTTCTGTGTGGGCAAAAAAAAAAAAGAAAAAGACAAAAAAAAAAAAAAAAAAACTCAACACCAACAGTAGTGTGTCAGTGAGCTTAGAGTGAGATAGCAAAAGAAACCAAAAAAACTGCGACAAACATTAAACTTTCAAGATAACAGGTTGTTGTTTAATCTTAATACTCAAGTAAGGGTAAGAGTAACACTACCATTTTGAGTCACTCAGAGTGGTTCCACTCATTTCTGAAGTGTTTGAGAGGCGCTAAATGGTTCCATGTAAAGCAAACCCAGATGCTCTGAAACAGACTTGCTTTGCTATCTATCATCAAGTACAGCCCTCCATTTTTCCAGATCATTTAAGAATGCTGTACCAAGCCCAACCAAACAAGTTTGTTTTACTGCAGGAGAAAAAAAAACTGATTTGGTGGAATTGCAATAGTGGGGGATGGAGAGAAATTGCAAAATCAGTTTCTTTGCAATACTCATTTTATAATGTGGGAAGTACAAACAGCAGCAATGTGTGAAAAAGATATAGATCTAGTAGTTGAATGTTTTTGCTGGTCTCACCAAACAGCTTCTGGCAACATGAAAAACGGAAATGTCACTGAATGTATACTGCAGCTTATTATTAAACTATTAAATGTTCTCCACTTTGTCTCCTTGTCTAAATTCATCAGTTCTGCATGTTTCCATCACACTCTTTTTAATTTGCCATCAAATGGCTCATAATGGAATAGATCCGTCTCGATTGGAGAGGAAGAGAGCGAGACGGCATTGTTGAAAAGTAATGAGCGCAACCCGAGTTCAGCATACAGCAATTATCCTTTCTTAAGCGATCTTTTGTCTTGCCATAATTCATTAAAATCTTTAATGTGATATGAATATCTACTGTTAATTTTCCTTGAAAGTAATATGCTAATGTGTGTGGCAATGGTGGCTGCTGTGATGACAATCAAATGAAAATTAGTTTTCGCTGAGGTCCAATCTGAATGCTTCTCTACGAAATCATTCTGCAACATCATTTTTACATATCCTGATTCTGACTAATTGCAAAAATGAAAAACGACAGCAGAAAATACACCTTATGCTGCCAAATAAAGCAGCCGTTTGGGAATCATCCAACTGAGGAGTGTCAATTTCAAATGGCTGGTCGTTCTAATTTGCTGAAGTGGATGATGCACACAACTGGCCAAGTACATCATTACTTGGATTCATACCCAGTGCAATGCAATGCTACTTATCTGTCAAAACAACATCTGATAAAAGACTGAAAATGACACAGAGAAAGGGACGCAGCGTTACAACTTTCAAGCAGGACCTGGACCACAAAATTCAAACACGCACTGGGCTGCCTATAGTGACTGCACTGCACTATATTATGTTGTTTTAATGAATCAGGGTCACTAACAGGACACTACACTTAACCCCAGGCTTTAAAGTCAAGCATCTAATTTAAAAAGGCTTGTAGGCCTCATCATTAGTACAGCAAACAAACTCAATGTAATGACCAACAAATGCGTTCTTCCTCCGACTACTAAATCTGTTCCAATGGCAGCGCACACTGCTCTGAGCTACAAATGAATTATAAGACATGCCCAAATGAGCCTCGTCACCTCATGTTTAATTACTCTAGATTCCTGTTGGTCAGGGTGAATTCATCCCATTATAGAGAGATTTATCTCAAAGGTTACCGGGACACACATCCTATTAACGACCTATTAATGTTTCAATTATCATTTTGCCAAATGGTAGAAGAGGGAATCAGAGAACAATTTAAATGATTTATTCCAGACGCCGACATGCAAAGAAATAAAAGTGGGAGGAGGGAAAGGGGGGGGAGGGTGCCTCTTTTTTCCACCAAAACAAAACAGTTTGTACCTTATTTCTTTGAATAGGCCCCTCAATCAGTTCCAGCCATCTCCATTCTTGAATTGACCTCATTCTATCAAAAGGAGTGCAGCTGCTCCAGCAGTGGGGAAAGGGCTCATTGTGACCCACTGTTCATTCAGGCCAACCTCTGGGACCAGTTCTGTATCCCATGCCCACCAAGCAATGGCTGGAGGGCAAACTGAAATTTATGTAGAAAAAAAAACAAAAAATATTTACCTTTAACATTTAAATTTATAAGACTAAAATTTATTTCTCATTATTTATTAAGTGTAAAAAAGTATATCAAAACCAACTGCTGTGCTTTAGACATACCCTTTACTGGGGTCACAAAGCGCTTGGAATGTCAGTACTGGGCTATAACCCAGTCACCCTGCTGTGCCCTTTGTGGGAGAGCATTTTGGGACAAGGCAATAAATCTCAGGGCCAATGTTCTTTCTTTATACTCTTAATTTGGATGCTAATTGTGGAACACATCATGGCATAGAGCTGCAAATAATGACTGGGCCACAGCGGGTGTACTAGCAGCACAGTAAAGGATGTCTTAAAGGAACATTAACACAAAAATGAAAATTCTGTCATCATTTACCTTCATGTTATTCCATTTCTTTTGTGAAATAAGAAGAGAATTGGGAAAAAAAAAAAGGTTAATGATCTTTTCCATGCATTGATCATTTAAAAAAAAAAAAAAAAAAACTTGAATAAAATAAATAAATCGAAATGTTACCAGTTAGGTTAACATAATTGATTTAGACCAACAAAACTAAATTTAACGGATTAATTCACTTTCAAATGAAAATTACAAATGAGCTTTATTCATCCCCATCCTAGGTGTATATGACTTTCTTCTTTCTGATGAACACAATCGGAGAAATATTAATAAATATCCTGACGCATCTGAGCTTTATAATGGCAGTGAGCGTTACCAAGTGATTATGAGCTGAAGAAAGTGTCTCCATCACACATCCATCCATCATAAACATATTCCACACAGTTCCGGAGGGTTAATAAAGGCCTTCTGAAGCGAAGCGATGCCTTTGAGTAAAAAAAAAAAAAAATCCATATTAAACAAGTTATGAAGTATTCAAGTTACGAAGAAAGTGTAAACTGGCGTTGCGTCAGTTATACTTTTTCCTTAAGTTGAATAGGGAAGTCGTAGAACGTAGCGTAAGCTTTTTGAACTGCGAGAGTTTTACACTTTTTCTTTGTAAGTAGAATACGCAAGGCGGTCTGGTGGACGCTAGATATTTTATTTCATAACTTGTTATTTCTCTGATTGTGTTCATCAGAAAGAAGAAAGTCATATACTTATCTTTGAAGCTCAGTCCCCAGTTACTTGCATTGTATAGGCAAGAACAGCCTTGTTTGTTCCACCAAAGAAAAAACTCCTAGGGTTTAGAATAACATAAGAGTGAGTAAACAATGGCATAACTTTTTTATTTTTAGGTGAACTACCCCTTTAAGAATGGCTATAGAAGGACATACTATATTACATTCAATGGCTGGCTTTCTCTCTGCAACACTCTCCATAAAAACAAAGTCGCATTATTTACCATCAGCATTCTAGGTTATTGTCATTTTATCAAGTGCATGTGGTATACTGATGTGCAACTGCGACTGGCTACCTTTCTGGTCTAGACACTATCGCCTTGCGTAGAAGACCAAGGAGGACATGTCGGGCAGATAATGGCCTCTCCTAAAGATCCACACCTTCAGGCAAGGCCATTATCCTCACCACAGGAGAGTAATCGGATCGACCTGAAGCCAGCACAGAGCCTACCTGCATGCAGCCATACAGCCCATCTGCATGAGGTGCAGGGATGCCTGGGGTGCACAGTAGGCTGGAGGAGGAGTGCCTCTGTGCTGGAAGGTCAGACTCATTTGAAAGTGAAGAACACTGGGAATTGTGGTATTAACAAAGAACTGAAAAGCCCATGTGTGATGTCAATGAGGATACAAATCAAAGGCCTAAAGAAGCAGAGGTGACCCTTTGTGTGATCAATTGTCTGACTCACAGAGGTATGTACTGGCCTAGCCTTGCAGAGCGTCTCGGTGAGGAAAGAACCTGCACCTGCACAAAGCGGGAACCTAAACTTAGCTGCAATATGGATCAGATTTCTTGGCTCTGAAGACTCTTCATGTTAAGTGCCTCCTATTCTCTTCCCTGTAGTCATCTTATAACTCTGACATTCTTCAAATGAAGGATCCGGGAGTGTGAACTGCAGGAAGTCAGAGTTCATTACAATAGAGAATAGGGTTATGGATTTACAAGTTGCAAAACAATGGGTTCAAAATGTATGGAAGGAAGGAAAAGATGGTCCGCCAGGGGATGTAGCCATATAATGTGGCCAATACTAATTCAATCAATTGTGAAAATATAGCCAGGCTTGAAATCCAGAGCCAAAAAAGATCTAAATCCTGTATTGAGACACTTCATTTATAACTTGTCTTACCACAAACAACATTATATATGACAGAATTTTGCAAAACAGTGTCTGAGGACCTCTGGAGGTCCATCTCAAATGGCCCACTGAAAATTCCTAAATTTTGTAAATAAGATACAAACATAAAAAAAAAAAAATAAATAAAAAAAAAAACAGAGCCAAACAGAGCCAACTCAGCACATTCATGCAAAAACTGACTTTTGAACTGAAGAACTGAAGAACTAGCTCACTTTTAATTCATGAATTGAATAAGCCACACCCCACTGGAATGACAGGAAGATGAATTCAACACATTCTGGGAAATTAAGCATACTTCTGCTTTGGTCTAAAAATGTTTAATTAATAAATATGATGAAATTCATAAACTAAATTAAACCAAAAATTAAACTAAAGATAGTCACATTTCTGTAGGTGGTATTTCAAACATAAATCCATAATTCCATCTATCAAACTTTCATACTTCAGGCTTTGGATTTTTTTTTTTTTTTTTCAAACGTTCAAACAAGGCTTTGGCAAGTGAACATTCGGTATAATTCATGATCATTCTACAAAGAGCAAATTTTGAGCTTTTTAAAGCCGTCTCACTAATTTTAAACAAAACCAAATCTAACACTACAGGGCTGGATTCAACTACTACAATAAAGACATTCTTTAAAGTACCAGGCAAACCAGTTATAGGGATAGAGTCGGCGCCAGGGCACATACATCGGGGGGCATGTATATTTCTAGGGGGTGTCAGTGACTGCCGAGATCGCAGCACAGACTCATTGGAAAAACGTACTGTACCCGTGTCAACATTTTTGCAAAACGTCAAATACATACCAATACGTACATATCACTGCAGTTTCTAGCAAACATGAACACTAGATTACGGATTAATAAAGACTTGTTTTCATGCGACTCCTTGCACAATGAATTTTTACCATAGTTCATGATTTGTAAACAAATATATTTTGGAGTTTGCATCACCTACCCAGCTCCAGATGTTCAGTTTTATTTAAGTAACAAGCTTGCTCGGTAGCTCAGCTGGTACAGAATTGTACTTGCGATGCGAAAAGCTCGGGTACAAATCCCATGAAAGACGATCGAGTCACGGTAAAAGAGCTCAAAGACAAGAGTTCAAAAACAAGCTAAAAAGCCATGGTTATGATTGCATTTTCATGTCACATTTGCTTTTGTTAACACTATCGGGTAGGTTTAGAGTTTAGTGTAGGTGTACGTTATTAAACGTGAAAGAGCATTAAGCTTTTAGCGCAAATCACTGGACATTATCAATTTAGAACTGCGATGATGCGTACAAACTCCAATGTAATAAAACCAAGCGGCAACCTCCCTCAGTTTCCAATGAAGCCAATACGGAAGTGAATTAAACTGCAGTTCATCGACTGGCCACCAGGGACAGGCTCCAAAAGAGAGCAGAATCTCATTGAGCCCCATGTTAAAATGGCAAACTTTACAGCAGAAAAAAACATGTTTACAGTTGGTACAAATTGTGGTTTTGGTCTATACTGCTAATTTTGCCCTTCATGACAATTCTGAGGGGGGTGAATGTTTTTATAACTCATCTGTTTAAATTATATTAAAGTTCTGCATAATTAAGGGCATGGTCACTTGAGTGACAGGTAGATTGTCGCTGCTGTCTGTGAGCCGTCATGTCACCTCAGCTAATTCCAGCCGCTGAATTTGGCATCTCAGCCATATTTGTGCTTTTTTCTGGATTATTTTATACAATTATAAAATAATATGGCTTGCTGAGTTAATGGTCGAGACTCGAGACAGATGTGCATCTGTATACATGTGCACGCATGCGGAAGATAAACAGAACACACGTTGTTGGATCGTCTTGGCATTGCCTTAAAGTTTTGTTTGTGAGATTTACTACAATGACAATGGCGGGAGAATATTAATGGCGGGAGTGACGTGTGGTGATGCGCAGCTAAGATGGCAGCAGCCTCATTTGCGCTTCAAAAATGCTCTTCAGAAATCTATGGGTGACGTCACGGACACTACGTCCATATTTTTTTACAGTCTATGAATAAAACGTTGCCATATTCATCTGTTCCAGAAAAAAACTAAACACGCTTTTAGTGCCACACACTGTACATTTCACTTTGAAACTGTCGCGAAATGTGCACGATGCAACGTATTTTGCGTTTGGCAAAAATGTTGACACAGGTATGTTTTTCTAATGAAAATCATGTTCAGCCAGGGAGATGGAGGGGGGGTTGGTGGGTTCATTTCACAAATTTGTAATCGCTTCGAATGCATGCTCGTTTTTCGCTTTCACTTTTCTCAATTGGCGTTGGCCCTGAATAGGGATATGTACTTATTTGTAGCAATGCAAAGAAGTGAGAAGTTATTCTAGCGAGGCTAAATGCTCAGGCACATCATTAAGAGAAGCATCACAGGAGAATTTACACTTTGTTTATACACGAAAAGGACCTGAGGTCGATCATTACAGTCAGTCACAAGGTTGATTAGCCTTTCCATTTCTCACCCACCGTTACAAATCTGACAAACACTGCCTCATCTGTATGTAGTCCCCACAATATAACCCTAATCAGCCCTGCAAATGAGAAATGACACAGTGTTTTGTGTTTACTGCAGGCTGCCCAGATTCATTGTGGCACCGGGAGGAAGCCACCACACAATAATTGGGCTAAAGGCAGACAGATGATATCATAACCACGCCTGATTCCCTGATAGCTGCGACTCCCTCAGCCTTGACTGTCTGAGGAAAGTGGCCTTTAGAGAAGCCAGTCTCGAGCTGACGTACTCACTGTCTGACCCAAGCCACCCCTCTCAGTTCAGGGCATGTCGGACATGGGCCAAAGATCCAAGGAAACAGCTGTCAATGCCCCCTCTCGAGAGGACAAAAGAAAAGAAAATTAAAACTTTGGCCGTTCACAGTTTGCATTATCCACCACGCCAATCGGGGTAAAGGATCTCTCATGCTAGCCCGGCAGAAGTACAGTATGGAGAGATTGATTAGTTGACCTAAGCTTTCTGCATGCCAGTGAAATAGTCTGGCAACATATGTCAGACGCTTGGTATAATCTGAAAGGAAGAGGAAAGAAAAGAAAGAATGAGAGGTGACTACATCCTCCCTGTAGCAAAAGACTAGATGGCAGATATGCCAGACTGCCTTATACACAGAAGAAGAATCACACACTAAAAGAACAAGAGCACCTGAGGCTTTTGTATTGACAGGGATCGAATGATCCTGTGAGGTCTTTCCATCTTCCCTGTTTGAATCAAAGCTCTTATGTTCATTTCTTTCTTAGCCAACAGCCTTTTATACAAACCCAAAAGTGACAATGGAGTGGGCTGAAAACTGATTTGGACTATTCTTCCAACATTACAGTAATTCGACAAGATGGATTGCACTCTCATGCAAGATCAGAAATGTGCAAGAGCTAGCTAAAAATCACTAGGCATGTCATTTAACTCGTCCCCATACATATAAGGCTGCTGTATGCTAACAGAGAGGAGAGATTTTGCTTTTATTCTTTAGCTGTTTCTTATTTCCAGAAAATCCTATTATTTGTTCCATCTTGTACCCCTCAGACATTTTCAAAATTAGATCTCAAATAAATTTGTAATATAAAATAATATAATAATTACATTTTTCTTTATATTTCAGGTTAGTCTTAGAAATCCTGTTGCAAGTCTATTTATCCCATTTATTCTTAAAAATATGTTATCTTCAGAGATTTCTTTGCTTATATTTATCCAAAATAAAAGCATTTCAATCAAACGATTAGTTTTTCATCTTTACAACCATTTACTTGTTAAAAAAAAAAAAAAAAAAAAAAAATATATATATATATATATATATATATATATATATATATATATATATATATAAAATATAATATAATACTAATATAAAAATAAAAAAATACTTATGAGTTGTCATGGGGAGGGACCATTCACCCCCAAAATGTAATACATCAAGCAGATACTCGCCAGCACCAAGTTCATTGTCAGCCTTAACTTTAAATGTGTTCAGATTACCATTCTTCCTCCTTTGTGCAAATGAGTCATTACAGTCATGATGACTTGTATTAATAGCTTTTTATTCTAGGTCTTATTTTAGGCAAGGTTTATTACACATCTGTGTGCCATAGTACTGGTAACAAAGCCAACATAATTCACACTGCTTGGTTATAGTTCTCATTAATTATCATGTTCATTACAAGGGGACTGGGGTCTTGAGTTGGCCCAAGGTTAGAACGAGCCTGGGGTGTACGTGATACAATATGGAGGTGAACAGCACTGGGTTGGGGAGATTTGGATGGCAGGCAAGGTTTTTTGGCAGGGTGTTGGACCATGTGATAATGGCTGAACCCCAGGGATAGCTTATGTAAGGAATGATTAGTATTCACTCATTCTGAGACTAGATCAAAGCATCATCATCATACCTGCATCTAAAAAACTACACTTATTTTGCATTGCAACACTGCAAGCTCGCTTTGATTAAATAAACAATAGGCATTACAGATTATTCATACAAATTAAGCTGTCATGTTTATGTTGCTAAATTATGGTGTCATATAAAACCTTGCAATTCCATAGGAAAGCAGGAGATCAATCAAGTTTCAAGAAGACCAATCAAATTTGAAGTTGGCCTGTTGCTACGCTAAGAATGTGATTCTCTAATTAGCATAAACAAATAAAACAAATAGTGGGTAGTCAATTTTAGTTCAACTGAAATACATTCACAAAGAATATTTTTTCACAAAATAAATATTTTTATGTAACTCATTGCAATGCATTTTGGGGCAGCATGTTTTTGCAGCACGTTTCTGTATTTGGTTTGCGTTGTGAGTATTTGCAGCACTTTTCTGTATTTAGTTGCGTTATGAGTATTTGCAACGCGTTTCTGTATTTTGCTGTGTTGTGAGTATTCGCAGCACATTTCTGTATTTGGTTGCATTGTGAGTATTTGCAGCGTGTTTTTGTATTTGGTTCCGTTGTGAGTATTTGCAGCACGTTTCTGTATTTGGTTGCATTGTGACTATTTGCAGCGTGTTTCTGTATTGGTTATGTTGTGAGTATTTGCAGCGTGTTTCTGTATTTAGTTGCGCTGTGAGTATTTGCAGCACATTTCTGTATTTGGTTGCATTGTGAGTATTTGCAGCGTGTTTCTGTATTTGGTTGCGTTGTGAGTATTTGCAGCACGTTTCTGTATTTTGCTGTGTTGTGAGTATTTGCAGCACATTTCTGTATTTGGTTGCATTGTGAGTATTTGCAGCGTGTTTCTGTATTTGGTTCCATTGTGAGTATTTGCAGCGCGTTTCTGTATTTGGATGCATTGTGACTATTTGCAGCGTGTTTCTGTATTGGTTATGTTGTGAGTATTTGCATATACTCACAATGTAACCAAATACAGAAACATGCTGCAAATACCCACAATGCAACCAAATACAGAAACGTGCTGCAAATACCCACAATGCAACCAAATACAGAAATGTGCTGCAAATACTCACAACGCAACTAAATACAGAAACACACTGCAAATACTTTTTATTTGCAGTGTGTTTCTGTATTTAGTTGCGTTGTGAGTATTTGCAGTGTGTTTCTGTATTTAGTTTCTGTATTTGGTTGCGTTGTGAGTATTTGCAGCATGTTTCTGTATTTGGTTACATTTTGAGTATTTGCAGCACGTTTCTGTATTTGGTTGCATTGTGGGTATTTGCAGCACGTTTCTGTATTTGGTTGCATTGTGGGTATTTGCAGCATGTTTCTGTATTTGGTTACATTGTGAGTATATGCAGCACATTTCTGTATTTGGTTACGATGTAAGTATTTACAGCACGTTTCTGTATTCGGTTGCATTGTGAGTATTTGCAGCATGTTTCTGTATTTGGTTGCATTTTGAGTATTTGCAGTATGTTTCTGTATTTGGTTACGTTGAAAGTATTTGCAACGCGTTTCTGTATTTGGTTGTGTTGTGGATATTTGTAGCGAGTTTCTGTATTTGGTTACGCTGTGAGTATTTGCAGCGTGTTTCTGTATTTGGTTGCGTTGTGAGTATTTGCAGCACGTTTCTGTATTTGCTTGCATTGTGAGTATTTGCAGCATGTTTCTGTATTTGGTTACGTTGGGAGTATTTGCAGCACGTTTCTGTATTTGGTTATGTTGTGAGTATTTGCAGCGTGTTTCTGTATTTGGTTGTGTTGTGAGTATTTGCAGCATGTTTCTGTATTTGGTTACATTGTGAGTATTTGCAGTGTGTTTCTGTATTTGGTTGCATTGTGAGTATTTGCAGCACGTTTCTGTATTTGGTTGCATTGTGAGTATTTGCAGCGTGTTTCTGTATTTGGTTGTGTTGTGAGTATTTGCAGCATGTTTCTGTGTTTGGTTACATTGTGAGTATTTGCAGCGTGTTTCTGTATGTGGTAGCATTGTAAGTATTTGCAGCAGATGTGTTGTCAAACTGATGAAAATGTTTTAATTTGCTGGTGGTTTTTCTATCTGCATGTGTTTTCTTCAGTTGCAGCATGTTGAGCTCTCTCGGCCACCGTAGGAATGTGCCTATGATGCCTTCAAATGTAGTCTAAGTAGGCAGCTCACTAGATCTTAGAACACAGACATTTTTGCATTTATTCAATAAAACAGACAATGCTGTGAATGTTCTCTCCACACTACAATGACTTTTAAAGACCTCATGATGAGAGAGCTCAAAGCACTCATCTGGTCATTTTGATAAAGATTACAATGGTTATGCATGATATAATGAAATAATGATTTTCTCCCAGGGCAATCATTGTGTAGAAGGCAAAAAAAAAAAAAAATCACAACTTACTGTGCAATATTTCAGTATTTTAGAAAAAACTCCCTTTGGTGACCCTGTTGCCCTGAGGAAAGTAAACTCACTGTGTTCTTCCTCAACATCTTGAGGTCTCACACCAGTGGAAAAAGCTTCCTGCTCTGTGCAGCCAAAGTTTCTACCATCATTTTGAACTGTTGCAGATAAACCAGGACACTCAAAGAGAGAAATCCATCTGTAGGAGAACTGAATGAAGCTACAGGGATACAGAATATTTCGATACTGCCAAACAAACAGCTTCTCTGATTTAAACAGTAAACAGATGAAACACTGGCTTGCCCACTAAGATTTTTATGTTCTGTCCAGTTTGTTTTCTAATTAATTTTCTGGATCCATCCTCAAATGTGGGAATCTTTCCCCCTTTTAGCTGTGTTTAAGCTTTGTTTCACATCCAAAGAAAATGTTCAGTATCAATAGGAAGCAGTTTGCTTTGAAGCTTAGCTCACATTGGCATGTTGATTTTGGACGAACTAAAACAAATGCAGATTATGTTGCTAAATAAAGTGATGTGACACCGCCGTGTGCTGATCATGGCACAGCAAACAAACAAACAAGTAAAGCTACATAGTGGGAAACTTTTGGCCAATTTGTAAAGACAAGAAACATTTAATTATATGGGAATGCGATGTTTGACATCTAATCTTTACCTACAAGACAGCTCACCAAACTCATTCATGTTACTGAACAAAATGATTGAAAACAAAATCTAGAATGAAAGGAAATTTGTCATCTCATTTCAGATTCCATGTTTTCCCCATCCTCACAATATCCATGTCTCTCTGTCATAGAGGAGACTGAACAATATTATACATGAGTGCAAATCTATAGCAAGATTACTCAGATGTCTTTGACTCCTTCAGATTATGGCTTTTTAAATAAAATGGTCCCTGAATCCCTTCATCACAAACTGAAACTTTCCACTCTATGTGGCATCTAAACACCTTTCATGTGGATGTGGAGAACTCATTCACTAATCAACTCCCAATCAGACGTTCCTCAAGTGCGAAAACCAAGTATGCAATTAGAGGACACGAATTGTGGATGCCAGAGTGCACAAGACAATAACATGCACCTGTTAACAGGCACTTAATGGCTCCCATTGTGGTTTTTATTTGTCTAACCATTTGTAACAAACTCTATTTCTTCTACTTGTCCTAATTTTTTTTACTTCCTCCCTTTTCTTTATAAATATGTTTTGTTGCTTTTTTGGTAACCCTTTGAATTGAGGTTAGAATCAATGCATTAGTTGAACAACATTTTTACAGCATTTATTAGTTAGGGTAATGCTTATATGTAAAACTATTTATATTTATAAATATACTGTTGTTCATAATACATACAATTGTATTAGTATATTTATAAATTAATTAATATTAATAAATGCTGTAAAGGTATTTTTCATTGTTAGTTCATGATACCGGATGCATTAACAAATTTTAACTACTTCTAACTTACTGTAAAATCATATCCCTTATTTAATATCAACAAGCATGTGTTGAGGAAATTATATATACATATATATATATAAAACAGTTAGTTCCTGTCCTTGATTCTGATTGGTCAATAGCTGTGTTTTATTCACGATAAAACACGGCTATGACCGCTTCACCCAACGGTTCTGTGTATCACTACACAACACTCTTAGCAGCCACCCTTAGCAGCCACTATTAGCAACGTAAACTGTTTGTTCTCAATTGATATTGTTCATTGAAGCTTACCATATTATGTTGAAGAGTATTGTGAGAAAAAGATGGAGTGAGCGAGCTTATTACCTGCATTCAGATTCAGCATTTTGCTGTTCACAGTCAGGGACTATTTTTTTTCGGTGGAAGGAAGGCTTTTAGTAAGAGTTGACTTCATTAAAGTTGCATTGTTACATATTTTTGGCTTTAATATTTGTATTGTGTGGTAACCGTTTTATAAAAGCAATAAGGTACTCGAGGCTAGTGCTGTATTGTGAATAAGTCATGGCTGAAGGGGTTGCAGGCACACCACTTCGTGGAGTATATATACTGTATATAAATATATATATATATATATATATATATATATATATATATATATATATATATATATATCATCCCCTTGGAATTATAAGGTTCTATCTGACATTTTTTTCACATATTCATATTCTGTGACAACTTTTTTACATTATGTGATGTTTCTTTTTTTAAGTTGTGTAAATTTTGGTACTTTTTTTAGAAAACAAAAAGGTTCTATCTACAAAGTCGCACACTAACTTGGCCCTATAAGGTTCTATCTGCGTGAGCCAATCAGCACTTCGAATGCACACACGAGGACCAATCAGGATCAGCGTTCTTTGTCATGTCGGCGCGATAGCGGAAGCTTAAAAACGCTAAATCGGTGAAGAGCAGACTAAATTTCACACAACGCTTTGTTTATTAGAAACCTCATGATGGACTATTTTATTTATGATCTTGTCAATGACAGCAGCCCAAATTATTTGTTATTAAATAATTGTTATAACAAATAATTGTTATTTTCAGTTAGAAACCACGTTAACCAGTAATGCTATTAAGAGGATAGATTCGGGTTTTGCAGTCTATTTGCTTATTTCCAGTCATGTCATTTTCATACGATGGAAAGTTATGTATATATTAGGTTATATTTTAACCTTGATCCATCCTGTGTACTTGTACTGAGCTGTATGTACTATGTAGCTATAAAGCTATACGCTATGGCACACTGGATTAAAGTTAAATTAAAGTTAAGTTAAATTTTACACTGTTGGTAAAAACTGAGTTGTTGCATAGTTGAAGTAATTTAAATATTTTAAATGTGAAATATTTTTTAATATATAGTCAGTGAAACATTTTTCAGTGTTTATTAAACTTAATTAAGTGATGTGATGTTTATTAAGTCTTAAAATGTCTTAAATTTTACAATATTAAGGCTTAAAGGTCAAATACTCAATAATTTAACTGATGGGTCTTAATTACAACAATAAACGTTAGCATGTTATTTCAGCTGATGTCTAGAGAGAAAGCTTTTTCACCTGTCCCACTTTCTGTGGAATAAAGTCCTGCTCAGATGTATTACAGTAGCTGCTTTCTGTCTAAACAAAAGGAAACTTAAACTTAAATGGTTCCTGCAATAATGTGTTAAATTACCCATCATATTTCTACCTAAATGTAACATCTGCACTGGACAAAATATTTAACACTGCCTTTTATGCTTAACTTGAACAAGAAAAAACTATTAATTTAAAATATGAAATAAATGTCATAAAAACCATTAAATTGAACTTCCTCATGCATGTCAACACATTGATACAACACTAATTTTGTGTTTTAAAACAAATTATAAGTAAACTGTTTGTGTTTCTTGAAAATTATTGATTCAATTAATTTTTTTGCAGATAGAACCTTATAATTCCAAGAGAAAAGTGTTTTTTTTTTTTTTTAGAATTAGAAGCTTCTATCTGTGTTCGACCCATTCCAAAAATCCCCATTTACAAATTTGAGAGGATTTTGATATTGTACATTTAGAATAAATTTAGGGTCCCTGTCATTTTCATGTTTGAAAGAAACTTGTTCCCCATATAGTTTTTGCTATATGGAACGCAAAAACTTTGAAGCTCAATATCTCAAAACTGCTCAGAACACACATAGAACCTTATAATTCCAAGGGGGACTATATATATATATATATCGTCCCCTTGGAATTGTACGCTTTTTGTCGATGGGTATTCTATTTGATTGATATGAGATCCTCCCGGCAGTGATTAAAGCATATTCAAAGGCATTGTCTGCAGTCTGTTTGGTTACTGGAGCACTAGAGACCTTATTCCCAAGTGATAGTGTTCATAAGGGGTGAGACTTCGCCCAACTCGAAGCAGGTGTTAAAGTTTAGACACTAATAGAGTACACATTTGTAGGTGTCGAAGTGGAGACACCCCATTTAGCTTAAGTCAGGTGCGTAGGGGAATTTCTACCATAAATTACATGAGTGATACTAAAGAAATATAAGCTAAACTGTGCATGTATATAATTGCATTTATTTGTGTGTAGTATGGCTTATGTTAATAACATTGCGCTACTAAAGTAATATGTTATGCCTTTTATTGGCACAAAATATCTGTTGAAATCAAAATGCATAAAAACACAGAACCACTGACAATTAACAAAAGGAATATATTTTCATGGTAACCCACATGAATGAATGAATAATATAACACAGTGTATTAGTGTACTTTGCAAGCCAGTGTGCCAGAATGGGATTAATTCCATTTGAGAGTAATTTTGTGGTCGATGGAAGTCTCAGCTGAACTGTGTGACATTGCACTATTTAGCTGTGCATGTTACCTTTGTTTTCTCAGTTGTTAATTAAAGGTGGAAACAAAAAGCTGAAAATGAGCCCAGAGCTCAGAGGACAGGTGTACAGAGTACAGCGGGAGGACTAAATTGGATTTTGTGTCTCTTGAGCCGGACTTGGGAAGATCATCAGAGGTAGAGCTGCATTAAAAAAAGAGGAGATAGTTGCAAGTTACACAGTACAATACATTTATAGCCGTACTGTTGTCGACCAGCACACAAAAAAATGTAGTCTCCCATTAGACTGATGTTTATTTGTGCTATGTCTAATATTTCAGCACTGGCTGCCTTGCAGAAGATCCACAAAAGTCTATAATCCATAAACAAACTTCACCACAAGGACATTTCCATAAGCTTGTAGGGTATGGAGTCTTCCATCAGTTCACAATGACTGAGAGCCCACTCTACGATGTTTATTTAATCACGGTGGCCAAATCATATGCTAAATTCAAAACATCTCAACCGCCAACACAAAGGTCGCAAGTTCAATCTACAGTTTGTGGGAAGCGGGAACTGTAGAGCTACAAAAATCACAATAAGGCTCTGCTGCTATTGCGCCTTTATTCACATCACTTAACTTGGAGTTATATAAGGTCCCTACAATTGCTTTCATCATGATGGTAAATAACTGCGGAGTTAAAAAAGTGGAGAGGCTCGAGAAGAGGTTGTTGTATGCCTGCTGAATGTTCCAAACTTTATCCAACTCATTTGAAATGAACAGGAAGACATACCTATATTCAGATGATGCAACCAATGAGTGAGTTTCAGTGCAACGCTGCAGTGCCATTACAGTGGAGCCTGAGGGGATTATGTGATCTACGGGCACTGGGTTTCAGTTTGCTCATACAGAGGAGCACTGGGCTACTACAGCAACCGATTGAGAGGAGCAATTTCCTTGCTTGGCTGAAAGAGAAAAGATAAGTGGAGGGAAAGGAAACCAAAAAGGCATGAAGTCACAGGGATCTAAATGCAAAAGCATTGGATTCAGCTCAGCCAAAGGCAACAGTTTATTTCATCTTCCTGCACTCTGAAATCTAGATTTAAGATGCTGTCATGTCTAAGAAAATGGAACACTGGCATGAGCAAAAGCTTTGTGTAAGTGTACACGTACGCAGTGCTGGCAAACATAATCATGATTTAACAGACAGTAGGTGCTGTAAATTCGCCACCAAACGTCTTGCACAATAACCTAATCAAACATAATTATAATGTGGTCATATCAACAGAAAAAGATATACAGTAACAAAGCTAGCCAGATGCAGTTGTTCTTTTGGAAAAGTGCTACCTTAATTACTCTGATATGCTTTTTTAAAATGAGGTCAAGCATTTTTATTTAGGCAACTGCTTGTTATAATTTTCATTCAGCAAGAATGCATTAAATTGATCAGAAGTGACAATGAGGACTGGATGCTGTTACAAACAAGTTCAAACAAGCTGGCCAAATGAGTCTGCGCATGGGCTAATTATGAGCTACAGGCAAAACAAGTCAAAAATTGGTCGAATTTGAGATTTTCACAAAAATAAGTTCATTAAGCCCTCATCTAGCGATCCAAATGCTTCAAATAGCAATTAAACATCTAAAAGTATCTTTATTTGTATGTTTTCTGTGAGGAGTACCTTTCCTTTGTCCATGAAAAATGCTGTTTTTGCTTGCTTTACCACTCGCACTTCCTCTTAGCAACTTCCTCATTAGTTCAAGTTTGGTATCATTTTAAAGCGTAGCATTCCAACTTTGTGAATATCATAGCAAGTTTTTGATGGCATGAGTCTGAACCACGATATTTGGTTTTGACGAGCTGTGTGCCAAATTAGGTGTTATGGTTGCTAGGTGATTTTGTTTTAAAACCTTCAGAAAACTAACTTGATTTTTTTCAAAATTGACTTTGCTGACTGTATAGACTTCAAACAGGTGTAGCTCAGTAATTTTTTTGTCAGATTCCAACAAATCATACATCATTTTGAGAGATTGTGGAAATAACAATAACTCATTTTTGAAAATTGGCTCATTTCGACTCATTCTGCCAGCATGGGTCACAAATGCTTCTATTCATCATATAATCTTGAAAAAAATGTATCTCATTTTCCTAAAAAATATTAAGCAGCACAACTGTTTTCAAAATTGATAAATATTTAGAATGTTCTGAAGGATCATGTAACACTAAAGCCTGAAGTAACGGCTGCTGAAAATGTAACTTTTGTTTTGTAATCTCACTAAAAATCTCACTTTAGTTTTGAATGTAAACATACTCAGTGATTTATGGCCTGTATTTAGTCAAACTATTCCTGTAGGAACCCAACAAAGAGATAACGGAAGAGCGCACTAGCACAAAACTATCAAACTTGTAAATAAAAATAAGAACATACAGTAAATACAGTAAGAGTACTAATTGTACTTGGACACAATGAATTATTCAGGCCTCCTTAGATCAAGGACAAAAGTCTAACACAAGCAGAGACAATGATCCGAGTGTATGCTCTCTGAAGCCAAACCCATTCCATCTGTTTTTATGTGCCACCAACCACAGGCCAGCAACAGGGAATGAGGTGTCCTGCTGACGTTGCCATGGCAATCCAATCTTTCCACCATTCTAAGACCAGAGTTAGAACATACTGTACTTGGGCACTGGCTCCAGCTTTATAATCTCCTCTGACACACATTCAGGTATAATGTGGTAGGCTACGGCATCTCAGAACAAGTCTAAATGCCTCCACTGCCGTGTTTTCAACCACGGTGGCATTCAAACATAATTGCATTCGCCCCGAAAGAAGCAGAGCGAAATTTGTCATGAGGATAATACCTACAATAATAATGATTATTATGGAGACATCAATCTACAAAATTATACCACAGTCTTTCCTTGGAGCAGCACACTTTGTTTTGGAAACAAAGGTTGCCGTGCGAGGCTGATGAAGGCCTTCATTATAATTGGTATTTGGAATGATTAATGTATACCTCAATTAGGAAAGTGTATGGGTTCCACTATAGAAAGCTGTATACAGAGAGTGCTGGAAGGAACGTCTCTCTCTATAAAACTCATTCTGTCACATCCCATTGTGCAGCGAGAGAGCGGCTTGCCGCCTGCTCCCTCTGATTAGTTATTTATTTCGTTTGCGCAAGATTTTATTTATTTATTTATTTCAGTCGGATCATTATTTTCCCATTCTGCAACCATTTCATCAAAAAGATAATTTATCTCTACCCGCTTTAATGAAGTGATAATTTGGCGATAATTAACATAATCTTGCACCAAAGCAAATTTGCCTAATGACTGTTGTTTTGATAGTCAGAGTCAGAGAAGGAGGGTCCGAAGCAGAGAGGCAGCATGCCAAATTTTGGGGAAAAGAACCAGGAGAATCAGAGTGTGACAAACCTAGAAGCATCAGGGACATCTAGCTTTGTGACCTGAACTCTCTGGAGTGGCTTGCAGACATCAGGCAATTGATTGGACCTGTGTGAGCGATGAAGGATTTATAGGTCACCCAAATGCCCATTTTCTCTTCCACAAAGTTTGAAATAGCTGAAGTAAGAACTTGGAAAGGGGAGGGACAGAGAAAGCATACACTTGACAAGTGACGGTTTGATGGATCATCAGGTGAGGACATGTAAATGAAGCACTGTCTGTGGCATTTCATTTGTGAGAGATATAATCTTGGTCTTTCTATTGGGTGATATTTGGCCATTTCATTTCCCTTTCTATTCTATCAGGTCAGATTAATTTTCTTCAACTCTGCATCTAAAGCTCTCTCATTACCTCTGTGCCTATCATAGAGCTTATATCATCCACTGCAAGAGCTTTATTGACCTGATCAAGGTTGAGGGGACAGGCAAACGCATGCTCCTTTTTTTCTAAATGCCTTCAAATTTACAAGCAAAGCTCAAGCACCAAATACAGTGTCCATTTTCCACAAAGTGGGCATTATGAGGGGCATTAATAATGATGCCATTCAGAGATGTAGTTTCATCAGAGAGGCATGAGGAAGGGGTTAGAACAGATCATAGCCTCGGATAACTGGAAAACATCTAGCCAATCAAAACCTCCAGTGTGTGCAAGCAGTCTTTTAGTCTTTGTGCTAAACTGTTGTGGCGTTTGTTTTGGCTTTGTTTGTTTGTTTATAGTGTGGATAAGGCTGTTGTCTTGGATGTTTACTGAGACAAGTGGAATAGTCCAAATACATAGGTATTAAAAGTGCTCTTTTTTGTGTGATATAAAGTTTAAAATAAAGTCACACTGTGAGATAAAAAGTTGCAATTTTTAAAAAATGCAAGATTTAAAGTCACATTGCGAGTTACACAGTCACAATTTGGAGATATAAAGTTGTGAGAAAAGGCCCACAGTTATGAAAAACAAAATTGCAATTTGTGAAATTTAGACATTGTGAGATTAAAAAGTTAGAATTCGAGATAAAATCACAACTGGAAGATAAAAAGATGATTTTAAAGGGTCAGTTTACCCAAAATTGAAAATTTTGTCATCGTTTACTCGCCCTCAAGTTGTCCAAAACCGAGATATGATAACATTGCAAAATGCATTTAAAATCACATTGTGAGATATAATTTTCATAAATTTTTTATTTTTTTTTTTATAAGAAAAGAAAAACTTTAGCACACCATTCTTTCTTCATTTCGCCAATTCATCATGCCAATTTGGTCAGTGTGGTTAAATTCTCAATGAAACACTAGAAAAATGCTGACCTCCCTACAGAACATTTGTTAAAAATGATTTTCAAACATTTTGCCTGTCTATTTACCCACAAATCTTACCACCCTCCCCATCTCCTCTGACTCCCTCCATCCTTATTTGCTCCCATTTCTTTTCACAATGCAGGTGCATACAGCTGGCTGAGCAGGGGAATGTGTCTACTGTCCTTGCAATGCTACCCACTCACATTTCATTATCAACAGTGTTTCCATCATCTACTCATATTGACTGTCCTAGTGAGACTAATACATTCTGTATGGCAGCAATAAACTTCTCATGGAAAAACTTGACAGCACCAACTACAATGAAACAAAGTAAGCAATAATTGAGAAGAAAGAAGACAGTGAGATTGAGGGTTAGGGATAGAGAAAACGAAGAAAAGAAAAAAAAAAAGAAAGAGGAGGGTGGCCTTGGGGGCAGGGGCAGGAGACAAAGCACCCAAAAGAGAAAAAAAAGGAGGGTTGTGAATGGGAAAACCTGGATCCAAAGGCAATAAAACAGACAAAGCAAATAAAACCTTATGTTTGGGAACATTGTTGACCAAGGGGCTTTAAACACATTACGGCCTGTTTCACTGTTTCCTTGAACCATCTTTAGGGTGGCGTAATCCAGCATGTTGCTAATTGTACTAGAGACAATGGTATAAGACAAGGTGGTCCTCATTAAAGACCACCAATTTGTAAAGAGAACAATGGCATTCCAGTCCATAACACCTTGCGGTGCCAGGCAGCCATACTGCTTTCAAAAAGTCTTAGTATCAATTAAGAAGCTTGGAAAGTTTCTGTAGTAAAACAGACTGCATATTTAAACAGCTGGGGATCAGCCCCTATTAAACAGGCTGCCATCACCGCAGTCCCATTGTGCTGGTGTTTAGAAGATTTCCAGCTGGTTGGATGAACAGAGAGGAGGGGATTTAGAGGAGGAAAGTGGCTATGCTGTAAAATGGCACACACACAATAAACTGGTGGAGAATTTCGTTGCATCTTATTCAGGTCAATCCTAAAAAACAGTCCAAATGAAAAAGACGACTCAATCAGACATCAAACATGCAGTCGAATGGAAGCCTTGGCTTTGTTATTAAAGTATATCGTACAGTAATATGCTTTATTAACAAGGAGAAAGAACCTCAGAGGATTTCAAACTGCCTTGAAAACTGAAAGGAAATGGGATGAGGCATAACTTGAAACCTTAGTTAATTGAAGCTTTATGAACTTTGTTCAAAGGTAGTGGAGGAATGTTTTTCCACAGAGAATATGGTCCCTTACAATTTTATGACTCTATTCTTCTCTATCTTTAAATAGTCCAAAAGGAAACTGTTTTAATTTGACCTCTGATTTTCCTCTGCAATTTAGCTCCTTTGAGAGTAGTAAGTGCCTTTTTTTTTTCTTTTTTTTTTCTCATATATATAATTTAATAACTAATGGTAAATTGATAGGAGGTCTGATGTAATCTTGAGTCAGACTAGCTGGGTTTACATCCAAACGTGAAGCAAATCTTTTCAAAGTTCGCAAAAAAAGAAAAAAGGACAAATACGAATTAGGTGCATTTCCATCAAGTTGTTCAAGCAGATGACGGTGGTACTGGTAACTGGTAAAAAATAACTATATCAGTTTCTAATAGGTCACGATAAAAGATATATTTTACAGGCAACACACGCTCATATACTCAGGTCACTTAATCATACTCATATACTCAGGTTAATATATAAAATATACTCAGGTTAATAGATAAAAATGTTGATGTGGAGCAGGCAAAGATTACACCAAGTGAACGTTTGATCAACTCCATTTTCCTACTTTATAATAACACAATCATACATTTTCCTTGTAATAATTTCACTCATCAATTCTTCAACATGACTAATTTCAGCATTGCCTTTTACCATTAAAACATTGATTATTTCATCCACCCCTCTGTAACCCCTACAGCAAGACAAACAGCTCATTCATATTTAAAGGCTTTTCAAAAGCGATTACTTAGCCAAGGGGATTTCCAAGTTAAACTGGTTAGATAATGGGATCAGAGACTCATCTATATTCACACAGTACAGCTCTAACACCAGCGCACTGTTGCCAGATTCACAAAGGCAAAGCGACAAACGTTTTTACAGATCTGCGCCTCTTTAATGGATCAGTTAATAGACAAGTTGTTCCTTCAGAATCACAGTCTTGATGTCAATCAGTTTCATCTGAGGCCTACACTGAGGCTTACAGAGACTGTTAAGTATAGTGGGAGGTGAAAAAATTGTCTGGGGAGTGGGGTAAGCTGTGTCACCGCTTGATCTAAATACTGTGCACAATTTCTGTCATGTAATCATACTTAGAAAGTATCCATAAACAAATGAAATACCTGTGGTTAATGACATGACATAGCTTACCACTAACATGGTGATGAAAGTCGAATTACCTCAGTCTACATTTTTCTTGGCTAGAGCGCCATTTCAGTAAAACATGCCATAGCTTACTTTGAGCTGAGAAGTGAGCAGAAGTATCATATCTGCCATTTGCACCCCCCTCTGTTAGGACATAATACATTCTCTGTGACATTAATATTAATTTTTTGTTATTTTACTGAAGCAGGCACCAGCCGTGCAGTGCCCGATGTGAGCTGCATATAGCATCAATGAAGACCAAGTCACACTGTCAAACACTGGGGAAGAAGTTGGCTATTTTCTTCTCAAGGGCTCCATTTTAATGACATGACGGCACACCAATGGCAATTACAATGAGCCTTAAACAGATGCTTTCAGTTTCTACCTATAATTCACTAAACCATATTTCTGCTTTCGCGCCACCATCACAATCTCAATAGTGAGCACTGCATCCCTTCTACCCCAAAAGGACTAAACACATCACCGATTATCGACATGGGGGTGGGGGAGGGGAATCCAAAAAATATAAATAATATATACTGTTAAAAAGTTTGGTGCCAGTAAGATTTTTTGTTTCTTCAATTAAATGAATACCTTTATTCAGCAAGGATCAAAAGTCATCAAAAGTAAAGACAGTAAAGACATTCATTGAAAAAAAAAAAAAAAAGATTTCTAATTGAAATAAATACTTTGCTCTTTTGAACTCTTTATTCATTAAAGTATCCTGAAAAAAAAAGAAAAAAAAAATCATGGTTCCTACAAAAATATTAATTGTTCACCCAAAATAGTTAACCCAAAAATGAAAACTCTGTCATTAATTACTCACCCTCATGTCGCTCCAATCACGTAAGACTTTCATCTTTTGTCATTCCAATCCCACAAGACCACTTTAAACATTTCATAAGAGATTGTAAAACTAATCCATATGAATTGAGCGGTTTAGTCCAAATTTATATTCACAGTATGGAAAAAAACGTAACTGCCGCTGCGTCAGTTTCGTAAGTTGAATAGGGAAGGCGTAGAACGTACAGTGTAAGCGTTTTGAAGAATACAGAAGGCAGTCTGGTGGAAGCTACATATTTTACTTCATAACTTGTTAAATATGGATTTTTTTTTTTTTTTTTTTTACACAAAACGCATCGCTTCGCTTCAGTAGGCATTTATTAACCCTCCAGAGCCGTATGGAGTATGTTTATGATGGATGGAGGCACTTTCTTCAGCTCAAACTTTTTTGATGTGTCAGGATATTTATTAATATATCTATGATTGTGTCTGTCAGAAACAAGAAAGTCATATACACCTAGGATGGCTTGAGGGTGAGTAAAGCTTGGGGTAATTTCCATTTGAAAGTGAACTAAACCTTTAACTATTTTGGGTTATAACAACTGGTTATAACATTGATCACACACACACACACACATACATTTACATTATATTATATATCTAGAGCAATGGGCGATAAACATTTCTAAGAATTAATAAACAATTAACACTATGTTCGCTGGGCAAACAGGTTAATTGATCCTAATATTAATTATGCTACATTAAGTTAATTCTATTAACTGATCCAAATATTTATAATTAATTATAATAAATTATAATAAAGTATTCATATTTCTTTTGAGCCAATTTGCTACAAATAAACACGCAACAACACGAAAGTAAAGCAGCAGCCAACATAACAACAACATAAATAGTCCAGGCCTGGTCCTCTCTCGTCCTTTTACTGTCGTCATGCCTCCTTTTTTCATGCTGGTGTGGAGCGCAGGTGACGCTCATTAGCAATCACGCCACCGGTCCCGCCCTGCTTGTCACAATTTCTTATTATTATCATTGTTGAAATGAGTTGTTTTGTTTGTTTTTTTTTTCTCCTTTTTCAGGATTCTTTGATGAATAGAAGGTTCAAAAGAACAGTATTTATCTGAAAAGCTTTTGTAACATTATACACCACCATTCAAGTGGTTTGGGGTCAGTAAGAATTTTTTTTTTTTTTTTTTTGAAAGAGCAAGTATGCTTTTTTTTAATTCAGCAAGTACTGTATGCATTAAACTGATCAAAAGTGACAATAAAGACATTTATAATGTTACAAAAGCTCTTTTTCAGATAAATACTGTTATTTTCAACTTTCAGTTCATCAAAAAAAATTAAACAACTGTTTTCAAAATTTATAGTAATAAGAAATATTTTTTGTGCAGGAAATCAGCATTTTAGAGTAATGATGCTGAAAATTCAGCTTTGCATCACAGGAATAAATTGCATATTCAAAAACAGTTATTTTAAACTAAAAATATTATTTCACAAAATTTCTGTTTTTGCTGTAATATGGATCAACCAAATAAATGCAGCCTTGCTGAGCAGAAGAGAATTTTAAAAACAAACAAACAAAAAATCTCACCGATCTAAAAATTTTGAATGGTATTACATGTTTATTATGTTTGCGGCAAGAACATTTCTGTTTAACACTGACAAAATTTTACACATCTCTTTCATATGAACTTTTTTGAATTGTAACAAAAGAAACATGTTTATTGTGTTGGACTGAGCTGAAAAGCCAGCAGCACATTGCAAGCAGGGGTCACAACTGCTTTTAAAGGGAACTGTGAGTGTGTCCTGCTCTAAACACTGCATGATGAAGTCAAAGCGAGAGCACTAATGCATCAGCAATCAGCCTAGAGGGGCTTGGCACATCATGACTAAAGGTTACAAAACACGCCCGGTCCGTGCTATAAACCCTATAACACAACAGAGAGTGGTGACAGGCGAGCTGTTCAAATCAGCTCTAATTCACAAATTTGTATTGCATTATAATATGCTCTACTCTTAACTCTCGCTCGCCTACAAATGATGGTCTTCAAGGTGAACGGGTTCTGGTACATTAACAGTTAGAGTGAAAGCAATCATGCTGTTCCAAACAAACTATTCATTTGCCATCTATCTATGAAAAGAATTTGTCAATCGCCAATCTGGACTCTTTGTAGAGCTCAGAAACACATGACTTTGGGTAGACTGGCACATAAACAACTGGAATTAGAGTGTTTATGAAGAACTGAGGGCTAAGGCATTCTAAATATATGTGACCTTGAAGATAATGCAGTATGTATTAAAAAAAAAAAAAGAAATAAAAGCTTGTACTACAAGATCTTATACTAAAAGCTAAAGCATTAAGTAATCTCCTGTGGAAATGCATAAAACACAAACAACATGGCAAAGCCTGAGCACTAAAACATGTATGGCTGATGTAGCCTTGAAAAAAATTTAAATAGTCAGCCATTTTCATCTTTCATCTCACAATGTCTCAAGCCACACACATCTCAATATGGAGACGCACAGGCCTTTTAATCCTAAGATCAGACATGTATTCAAAATGCCTGGCCACCATGTGATGGCTCATTAGTTGTCCATTAGGCCTACCTACCTGACATCAAAGCTGCCATTTTATTGGAGGAGCTGAAATCAAGGGCCTGAATAAGCCGTGCATCCCTTAGTGCATTGGCTATATTCAGCTTATTCTGAGCAGACCAGCTTTCTTGTCCTGTAGTGACCTGAATAGGTAATGAGGTTCTCAGACTAAGGCCCACGAGCTCTGCAAAGGATGTGGGCCTAATTTGTAATCTGCAAGCTGCTCACAGAAGCACAAGTCTGCCCATTTTCATGCAAACACATACAAACACACATGCCGAAGTCTTCTTACACCCTATTGCCATGAGACGCAAATAAAAGGAGCACTCTTACAGAGAGCTTACAAAAGATTGACTTGTGAATAAAAAAAAAGCTTTTTTTCTATAGGGAAAAGACACACAGGGTAAATTAAAAGGGAAGTTAAAAGGTCCTTGGTCTGACAGCTGAGATTGGGTCCAGACCAAGGACTTGCCCAGTTTGGTAGTGGTGTCAGGCAGGCGCCAATAGGAGCCAGGGGAGTGAAGAATCATTTCTTCCTGGCTGGTATTCAGGCTGCATCAGCGCTGGGTACTCTGCTGCATGGACCAATAAGATGAAACTGTGACCTGAATTAATTGGCCCATAAGAGCCGATCACCAAGGTTACTGCAGGAAATCAAATAGAGGAATGCCACAGGAAGTGCTTTGTTCAGAACACATTCCCACAGGTCAGTCTTGATGCCATAGTGATATTAATGACGGCGTTCTGAACCAGCATGTGAAATATTTATCTTTTTTTCGCATCAAAAAGCACAGCCAATGCCATTGTGGGGGCAATTATTCAAAAATCTGCTCTAGGTAGTCTCAACAGTATCCACCATTACTGAATAATGTATTTCAAATAGTTCATCTTGTCTCTCTGCTTTGATCTTTGCATTACTTTTTTATATTGACAGTGTTAAATGAAAACAAAGTCTTAAAGGAACGGTTCGCCCAAAAAGTTTGTCATCATTTCCAACCCTGTATTTTTTCCCTTTTTTCTGTGAAACACAAAAGGTATGGCTTTTGAGTTTTAGTTCAATGTTAAACTTAAAAAAAGAGAGAGATTTAAAGAAAAGCTGTAATATTTAAGATTAAATAGGCATTTTACACGAATAAAGCCTCAAAGTTTTTATAAGACTGTAACATTAAAATAGTGATTTAAAGTAGAAAATAAATTCAATACATTAAGTAAAATTAAGACTAAAACAGTAACATTAAAAGTATTGACTGAAGTAATAGAGGACAGCTTAAAAATTAAGCCATAACATTAAGTTGTCTCAATGTTTTGAGAATAATCTCTCATTAGGCTTTTGATGGGAATAAAAGTCAAAGGTTTAAAGATAAAATTCTAACATTACATGATTAAAGTCATAACATTGAGAATAAAGTCAAGTTTTCAATAAATATATTTTTATAAATATAAGTTGTTTTTTTAATATTTTTTTAAAGGTTTTATTTTACTAAACAAACAAAACAAAAAACCATAGAACTGCAAAACGCTTCGCAGGAAAAAAATAAAAGTACAGTGATTACAACAATCAGTTATTAATATTTCGTTGAATCTCCCATTTTTGCATGTGTTCATAATTTCTTTTTATGACAGCCTGGCCAAAAATTATGTCCACACAATTTGGCATATTTCATTGTGTTATCAAAAATAAAACAATTGACTCCAAACGCAACTACACAATGTGCTTATAAAATCTTTAACATAATATTTAAATAACATTTTAATAATATATTAATATATTTTAAATAATGAATTGAAAGGGTGAAGATATCAATTTTCCTAGGCTGGACATCACTTTTGGCCACTACTGTACTTACGGCAGAAGTAAAGATATGCCAATCAGAGAACAATGGCTTAAATTTCAATCTGTTCCTTACACAAAGCTATTGTATGGATTTGGAAGACTTGGAATATACAATGTGCATTTAAAGGACTATTTTTATGATTCTTCAATATTGCTTTTTTGTCCTTTAGCAGTTTAAGGGTTTTGTTATTCACTCATATTTGCAATATATATATATATATATATATATATATATATATATATATATATATATATATATATATATATATTTTTTATTTTACTCATATTTTGATTTTCTCATGTTTTAATGAAACTTGTAGGGTAATAAAAAATAAATATCCCCTCCGAACATCACTTTTGGCCACTATTGTACCTTTAAATCTCATATGCAGTCATTCAAGGGCAAACTATGCCTTTACAGCAAAGCATTACATTTCAACCCACTAATATAATAAAGTTTGTAGACAGATGAGAAACCTATTGACTTTCTAGAATTGCTTGGCACACATTGAATGCATACACTAGGATTTTTCATTTTACCATCAGGTTGAAAAGACTGTGATTTGCAGTGCAGGAAAGGGGTGCTGGAAGCATTGATGCCTTCTTTAAAGAAAAGAGCATCATAAACCGATCAGGGCTTTTTTTTTTTTTTTTTTTGTGTGTAAATGTGAGTGTTTCTTGGAGTGCAGAAAGATCTCTGGTGGGAGCTTTCAGGTGCTCACAGATAGCATACAGACTGTTTGTCAAGGACTTTAGCTTATGGTCAATAGACTCACTAGTGCAAATCCGTCTTTGAAATGGAGTCCTAATATGTGCTTCGAAAAAAAAAAACTACTGCCATTCAGCACCAGCTTTAAAGAGGTCTTTGATTATTATTTCACTTTTTAAACTTTAGTTAATGTGTAATGTTGCTGTTTCAGCATAAACAACACCTGCAAAGTTACGACGCTGAAAGTTCAGTGCAAAGGGAGATATTTTCTTTTAAAGAAATCGCTTTTTAAGGACTACAACAAATGGCTAGTAGGGACTACAATGAGCTTCTTCCCGGGTTGGTGACATCACAAACCCCAAAATTTACATAAACTCTGCCCCCAGGAACACGCAACAAAGGCGGTGTGGTAATGCGCTGCTTTACAGAACAGGAAGAGTTGTTGAAGTAGAGTGTTGTTGCCATGCCGTCATTTTACACCCGACTGATTCACAAACAAGGGTCAATTCAATGCTGGATTTGCACAAAAGATTAACATGACAGCATTTGCATTTAAAGGGACACATACAAAAACAGCTTGTTTTTAATCACACCCAAATAGGGGTAAATTTGACAAGCTATAATAAATGATCTGTGGGGTATTTTGAGCTGAAACTTCACAGACACAGTCTGGGAACACCAGAGACTTATATTACATCTTGTCAAAAGAGGCATAATAGGTCCCCTTTAAAATATCAGAGGACATATAACACATGGGGGTTGCTAGCTGTATGAATGGTATGTTCATATATGTTTAAGTATGATGCACAACCAAACTACAATGTTTTTGCCAGCTTCATTTTACCATTTTGACAATAATGAGATGAATATGGATGATTCATCACTGAATACTTATACACACGACTGCACATCTACCATCTGCATCTCGTCCTGTGGTTAACTGTTATCAGATATAGAGCTGCAACTTCAAACGTTCGATTTCAACACCGAGGCTGCTGAAGGCACTCTTCTACTGCCTTTTAGAAGACTAACGTCTTGCAGTACTGTGAGGAAAAACACAAGCAGTGCCGGCAGGTTAATGAGACATGTGGAGTATCTGAACATGGGATCACACAGAGTTTTTTAGCTGACAACGGCAGCAGAAGCAGAGACACTCCTATCAACAGAGGTAGCTCTGTAATTAAACCGTTGCTCTCTTCAAAATGAAAGCCGCATGCCACACGCCATAATTATACATTAAGCACTGCCACCTGGGAGTTCCTCGATAAGCAACCACTTTTCCCCGCATTTTATTCCATATTTAGGGCACATTCAGTTTGTCTGATGAGAGATGAATGGCATGTGAGGTCGTGAGTGTGATTGGGATGTTATGTGCTGCCGGCCCTGATTTACCTATATATTTGTCCTAAACTCTGTATTTGCACTGCTTGAAATGATGGTTTGTGGGGCGAGAGGTGGATTAGCTAAGGGCTTAGGTAAGACTTTGCACTTCACAGATGTGTGCGATTCAAGCTCAACGGCAGTGATACCAATCCTTGGCCTTTTGAAGTGTTAACAGTTTCTTAACATGCTAGCCTAATTGGTTTAAGGTGGCACAACAAATGACAACAAGACATTTAGCATGTGCTCAGCGTAAATGAGTACACCCCCTTTGAAAAGTAACATTTTAAACAATATCTCAATGAACACAAAAACAATTTCCAAACTGTTGACAAGACTAAGTTTTAATTAACATCTGTTTAACTTATAACATGAAATTAAGGTTAATAATATAACTTAGAGAACAAAATTTTCAGTTTTACTCAAATTAGGGTGATGCAAAAATAAGTACACCCCACTGAAAGTCTCTGGAGCAAAGCTAAATTTTAGACTACAAATGTCTAATTTAACAAGAATTCAACCACAGGTGAGTCTAATTATTCATTACACAGGTGTCCAGCAGACAGTTGACTATAAAAGGGTGTTAAAACCCCTTCCCATTTCATGCTGTCAGCAATGGCACCACATGGAGAAGATCAGCAAAGCTTTACTTATCAGTCAGAATACTGTAGCAAAAGTGGTACAAAAATTAAAAAAAAAAAAAAGGAACTGCAACCATCTCACAGAGACGTCCAGGTCATCAACAGAAGTTAACACCTCGACAGGAGCGTCTTCTGATGAGAAGGGTTGAAGAAAATCGGCATGCAAGTTCACTGCAGTTATCTAAAGAAGTAGAAAGCCAAACTGAGGTGACTATTTCCTGTGACACAATACGGCGTATACTGCAGAGGAATGGCATGCATGGGTGCCGTCCACGAAAGAAGCCTCTCCTAAAGCCCAGGCACAAAAAAGCCCGCCTAGAGTTTGCCAGGGCCGTAATTAATACTTTTGTTCAGCACGGATGCAATAAATCATTTAAAAGTGAATACTTACATTGTTACAAAACATATTTATTTTATTTAAATTATGCTTTTTTTTTTACTTTCTATTCATCAATAAAATCCTGAAGCAGCATAACAGCATGAAATGTTCACATCAACATTGAAATGTTTCTAGTGCACCAAATCAGCATTTTGAAATGATGAAATGAGTGATGAAATAATGAAAATTAATGATAAAAGGTCAGATGTGCCATCACAGGAATAAATTGCATTTTTAAATATATATCACAATAGAAAACAACTATTTTAAATTGTAATAAAATTTCACAATATTACTGTTTTACTGTGTTTTTTTTTTAATCAAATAAATGCAGCCTTGGTAAGCATAAGGGTAAATAATGTTATCTCCATCTCATATAGTGGATATAGCGATGGGAAAGAGTTTTAGCCTGCAAGAAATTGTGGAAAAAACATGAAAAGAAAAACACATTACATAAATAAATCAACATCACTTTTCTGTAATTGCAAGAGACAGCCAAGTTATAAATTATTTGAAAAGCACATTGAGTGTATTAGATGTTTATTGTAATCACTAGTGCAGATTTGACAGCTTATTTGTGAAAACTGTGCTAATTGTATTTATAATTTAACAACGACAATTAAAAAATTTAGGGTCTGGATTCATGTCGCAAGGCTGAGTGAACACTTCTTAAAAGAAATGGCACACATTTATAGCTGTTCCTCCTTCCAGGGTCGTGGGTCAAACTCTGCTGTCTTTGACTGTCTGCTGTTGGATGTGATTTGCTTAAGTGTCTCAATTTTGCCACAAGGCTTGACGTCTGAGTCCTGGGCACTCTAACCTCTGGCTTCATCCTTCAAGGCACAATGACACTCCAGAGTCGGCCAGGTCAAGCACTTTTCAAGAATAAAGTACGTAAGCTGACAAGACTATCTTCACCCTTGTGTCCCACTAGGACCCTAAAAGATAGATCTTCCAACTATACCAATTACTGCAAAGTATTCTGCTTTTGTAAGAACTCCAGTGAAACTCAAGTGTATACAATGTAGAAAGTTGTAGGGACAGATGCTATTGATCATATGCCAAGAAAAACTGGCTAGCTCAAAATTAAATGCAAAGCGTTGGTTTTCATCTTCTTTTGTTTCTTAGTAACTGGTTTCCTAAATTAACAAACTCAAAGGATGTTGTCACAAACTTGTAACTCTTTGCAGATGCTAGGTATTAGGTACTCATAAGAACAAAACAAAAAAAAAATTGTCTTTATGGAGCTTAACACTACTGTGCAATGTCATCTCCAAATGTGGTATTGTATTTTAGGTGTTATACAGTCATTATCATAGTATCACAATGCTGCAACTTCAGTAGAAGTTAATTAGATTCATACAATAATAAAATAAAACAAAATTTCCAGTAAGTAAAAAACAAAAAGCACTTGACTAACTAAGACAGATATCAACATTTAGCCTATTGTTTTATTCAGAATTAACAGTTTTGTTGTCATGGTCAAAGATCATTGTCAACTGGTAAACAGCACAAGTTTTCACACACAAAATACATCCAAAAACAAGATAAATATGTGCTAGGTGCAAAATTATAATGCTAGAATGAGCAATTATTATCTAGTTATTTATTTAGCCTATTGAGGGTATTGTTAAAACTGATGCACATGCAGTCTGACAGCCACAATCATGCTACAATAAGCATATTCGTTTTGTTCTCTATTTGCACCTTTGTTTATCATTTAATTCATTCTTTAAATCCAATCACAGTGTTTTTTTATTTGTTTGTTTGTTTTTACAAGAAATAATTTCAACCCTATTGTACCTGCTGACTCTTTGTTGAGATGTTCACTCTGCTGTTGTTGGTATAGTCATGCTCCAGCCGCTCCTTGCAATCCCTCTTTGCAGACATTACATCCTTGTTCAATTTAGTTTCCTTGTCCACCATTCTGCCACCTGATTTGTAGGCCACTTCCTTGCTTTTCCTGAGCCCTGTCAAATCTCTAGAGAGAGGACTTATTATTGTTGATGACTGCTTTCTTGGGCAGACAGATTTTCTCACAGAATGAGGCAGACGAGGTGACAGTTTCAGTACATCCATCCATACTGCAGATACCACACTCAAGGTTTCCCAGCAAGTACGTGAAAGAAGTCCAGCATACTTTGTAATGCCTACAACTGTCTCCAATTCAACGTCAATAACATGCCATCAATTTATGCTGTAGAAGTAAAGAACAGGTTTGACCTGCTCAGTCTAGAAGGTAAAGATCCAGATGAGCAATGGTGGGAGATCAGAGATAATATTGCTGAGAAATATGCTTCATACCAAAAGCCTAAGATGATGAATAGGTGGCTAACCGTCAACACCATTAACATAGCCAATCAGTGAACAGTGGCCAAAGCCAGGAGCAATAAGGACAAGGTTAAAAAGCTGAGTGCAGAGTCCCAATGCTAAGCTAGGAAGGACAAGGACAGACAGTTGGATGAACAATTTAGGAAGGGTTACACCAGAGCCATGTTTGCTGCAGTGAAGATGCAATCCAGTTTTTCTGCCCAAAAAGGAACGGTCAGGGATTGTGAATTAACTGAGTGACCAATCAGAGATCAAGAACAGGTGGTGAGAATATACAGAAGAGCTGTACTACATCAGTTCAATTGATCAAGTTTATTAAATCGCTTAAATTAGGAAGCAACAGTGCAAACACTTTATGGCAGAAGTCCTGGAGGGCCGCTGTCCTGAAAAGTTTAGCTCCAACCCCAGTTAAACACATCTGAACCAGCTGATCAATGTCTCAGTAGGCATACAAGAAACTTTCAAGCAGGTGTGTTGGAGCTAAACTCTGCAGGACAGCGGCTCTCCAGGACTGAGTTTGGAGAACTCTGCTTTACGGTGATACAGATTGGTTCAGGATCGGTAAGGGCGTGAAACAGGGCTGTATTTTGTCTCTATTTCTTTTTTATTCTCTATTTGATTATGAAAAATTTAGACCTGGACTCCGATATTGGAGTGAGGATCGAGGGAAGAAGCATCAACAGTTTGAGATATGCGGACAATACAACCTTGCTGGCTGATTTTAAAAATCAAGAAAGAAAGTCAAGAAAGAAATAAAGTCAAGAAAGAAAGTAAAAAACGGTGTTGCACCTTAACATAAAAAACAAAGATCATGAAGACAGCAGCTAGTGGAGAAGAAACAATGACGAAGTTCGAATCAGTTCGGAATTTCATCTTCCTCAGTTCAAAAATTGACCAAGATGGAAAATCCACCCCTGAAATTAAGCGAAGGGTCGCATTCAGCCATACTGCAATAGTTGGTGTGAATAAGATCCGGAAGAGCAAAAACATCACTTAAACTACCAAATGCAGATTAATCAGAACCATAATTTTTCCCATAACATTGTACAGGTGCAAGGGCTGGACATTAAGAAAAGTTGATAGAAGGAAAATCGATGCATTTAAAATGTGGTACTGGTGTTACGAATACCATGGACAGACAGGAAAACAAATAGAGAATTACTGGATCGCATTAAACCAGGGATGTCACTAGAAGCTGAAATAAGCAGATTGTCTTATTTTGGCCATGTTACAGTATGTGTGCAGTATGTCTGTAATGTTGGGGATGGTTAGTGGAACCAGAAAAAGGGGACAGCAAAGAACTCGCTGACTTGACACCATCAAAACAGACACCAATATGAACATTAAACAGTTGAAAGAAGCAGTGCTCGAAAGGACAGCATGGAGAATATTTGTCCATAGGGTTGCTGAGAGTCAGACACGACTGAATAGATCAGAAAGAAGATGAGTCTCCAATGCCAGGCTTCAATTCCGGTAGACTTGGATAGCTTTAGCCTCTTCCTTTAGTTTGTGATCAGCACAATCTCAAATACCTGTAGGGCCCTCAGAATGGCCCTTTAATGAAGGTCTAAAAGTGGTTGAATGAGTTCTCTTCTCTGGATAAGCCATGGATCTGATGATGTTCGTACTTGGGTAGATCAGTCTTCATGCTGTCATGGTTGAAATCATTAAGGAGAAAGTGAACTGTTTTTCCATTTGACTCAAGGTGAAGTGCGATTTCCTGGAACTATACAGAACTGGTAAAATACTCAAACATAGCAATCCTTGAAAGCACCACACAGCCACATTGTTTATATTTTACTTGGAAATCAATCTATGAATGGCTTACTCTGAGTTGACTATCAACATTAAACTGGTATTGGTAAATGTTATGAACAGCAGCTACGCTAATTATTTTCCATTTGATTTTCTGTTTTATCTCAGGATGCCCATCCCAAGGTATCTCGAAAGTATGCCAGCTCCAGTTTGGGTCTAGCCTCTTAAGAAGACTTCAGATGCCCCAACACCTGTAAAGAGATGACTCCAACCCCTGCGAGGACTTGAGATGTTGCAAACTCTGGATCAACATGCACCATTCCGAATTTTGCTATATATGCCTATCCCAATCATTTGTAAACATGTATTAATTACTTCAGTGAGCCTTAAATTAATACATAGTTTAAATTAATATATTGGTAGCTAACTGTGTGATTTGTATATGTGCATTTCTGAAATTGCATAACTCACTTCGCACAGTCACCTCTGATAACAGATTACTCTAAACTGTGATGTTGACATGCATTTTCTGTAAAGCTGCTTTGAAATTATATGTATTGTGAAAAGCCCTATACAAATAAATGTGAAATGAAACAGAAATGAAATGGCATAAGAGTATTTATAAAAACACAATTCCTTTAAGAGGGAATATATACTCCATTATAAACAAAAGAGTGAAGCTGACAGTTAAAGTAAAAGGGCCTGCAGTAGATAATAATTACATATTCTAGGTCTGGAGCGCAGTGACTGAAATCATTGGCCATATCTCTGCACCAGCTGTTGTTCATAACAAAAAAACATGCTGACTTTTTTCCCTTAAACACTGGGTTGTTTCACATTAAACAAAACAAAACCCGCTGGTCCAGCTTCCCTGTACAAAATACACTGTTTAAGCCTTACAATGGTGAAATAAAACATGTTTCTATGCTTAAACATGGACTATTCATTTATTTTATTTATAGTAATAGTAACAGTTACAGTTTATTGTCATTTTGGCATAGATATGGCACAAAAGTACAATGTTATGTATCGATAAAAATAAAAATTCTAGCTGATACTGATAATTATTTTCATGTTATAGCTGATAATTTACTACCATAGTAGGAAAAATAAATACTATGATAGTCAATGGGGTGCGAGATCTGTTTGGTTACTGACATTCTTCCAAATATCTTCCTTTGTGTTCAGCAGAACAAAGAAATTCATACAGGTTTGGAACTACCTGAGGGTGAGTAAATGATGACAATTTTCATTTTTGGGTGAACTATCCCTTTAATGCAATCCTTACACAGAAGAAAATTCCAGTATTTTTTAAATGCACCCATGACGATTCTTGCTACCATTCTTATTGCCTTTAATGGCAATGATCAAAATTAAGGTTGAAATGCTTTGGTACTTTTAGTAGTCCAATCAATCATGGCCTGTCAGTAAAGAGAATCATCAAGTACCTTCAAACAAAAGTCATCCATACTGTATATTAGTATTCTAAGAGATGCTCGTAAAATACATTGATTTGGCACTGTCATACCTTTGCAAGCAGCCTTTGAAAGATGAGGATAGCCCAAAAAAAAGGAAAAAAAAAAAAAAGAAGTGGAAGTATTCTGCACTGCCCCACATTAGATTATTTCACTCTTGGTTGCATTTACACTGGCCATTGTTGACCTTTTGTTGGTGCACTCAACCACATGTGACTTTTCTAATGAGAGTCAGAGGTACAAGGCCATTCTTTTGCTCAGTTTCCTTTTTTATGTTCCTATTTTCACCTTACTTGACTTCAGTCATACACCAATAATTTATCTGCTGACACTGATCCAATATAACCTCTATGGGGAAGAAAGAAGAACTTTGGAAATGGTTTCATAAAAGCCAAAGATTTGCCTCAAGTCACACTAACGCAATTGGAGAGACTGTCCAGTACAGATGAAACATGATGTCATCTCCTGTCAGAGAATGCCCTGGCTGTATTGAAGAATCGTCATGGTGAGCATTGTAGGGCCACCAGAGCTTCAAGGTCAAGCTACACTCGGGTTTGAAACCTCTTCAAATGTCATTAAAAGGTCATGCTGGACAACTTCAAGTAAAAGTTTGACGTTCGAAGACAAAGACATTTATTAATTTTTTTTTTTTAGAAATGTTAGGTTGCCCAGTGTCACCTTTTTTTTGTTCTTCTTGTTTAAATGCTGTCAATACAGGAATTAAGCGAATCCGGTATTGACGCAAACATGCCCTCAAAATCTACACTGAATTTGCATGCCATAGTTTGCGACAGATTAAAGTGCATTGCAGGAGGTTAGCGAGTAAACTGAATTTCCACATGCAAGCAATGTTTTAGTGATGTACAATCTCTCTTATGCTTTAGGATTAAAGCTCGGTTGTTTCACATTTCAAGGCCAATATTCTTGCAGTCCATAACTTGAATTTCTTCATCCATCAAAAGGCACAACACTTAAATGATCACACAAACAAAAAGCAATTCTTTGTCATGAGTCATTAGATTTCAGACCATTACCGCCACAGTGAAAAATACACTCTCTTTCACCAAGTCAATAAAGTACATTCAACGCCAAAGGGTGAGTTAAAGTCTTAAGAGCACTCATAAGCAAAGCAAAAAGTGATAAGTGTCCAGTACAGTTGACTAAAATCTCATTTGAGCTCCCACTGCCATGGACGCTTTGCCCTCTATGCTCCCATGAATTCATTTTCAAGGGCAAACTTACTGCAAATAATTCATCTTCCAAAACATCCATCAGTCAGGCTCCAGCTCAAACAACTCAAATCTGTCTTTCACAAGAAAAAAAGAGATAGGTAAGAAAAAAGGACTCATGATGACTATAGATTGTGTGATGCAGTCTTTGAAAGTGCCAATTTCTCAAATAAATACTGAGTGGAGATTGCTCCAGAAGATAGAGCTCTAATGCAACCCTTTACTTGCAGGGACAATCTAATCTTTACCAGCATTAATCTAAGAAACTGGCAAGACATCCTGGACAAAAGTGTGTTTCTGCATGCACCATCTGTGCTCCAGTCATTTGTAATCTTCCTTTATTTGTGCTAATTGTCCTTAGCATTTTGCAATTATTACCTCTTACATGTTCGGCGAGGATCTTTCAAGCACACAGCCTTCTAGCAAAGCAATGACTCTTTTGTCAGTTGTCAAAGCATGAGCTTAGAAACTAAATGAAAATGGCTTCATGGCAAATTTGGTCTAGTCATCAATGTGGTTCACCAAACAAGAACCGACATCTTTCTGTAATTGATGCTTTTTGTTTTTCAATCGCTCTTGCAGACTGTCTCAGTATCTATTTTTAATTGATCAGATCCATCCCAAGAGACTTGTCCATTAATCATTTGATGGATCCGACAACATGGCAGATATCCAGCTGGAATGGAAAGACAGCTTCAGAACATAGTTATTTTTTACTAAAGTTGGTCAGCAGAACAAAAGGACACTGCTCATCAAATCCATCTTCACAGTTTTCTACTTTTTTTTTTTATTCCCGTTTAGTACAAAAGGATGAAAGGCTGATGGCATATCTACATCTTCCTTTTCCCTATCACTGTACTAGAGAGTATGAATACTTTAAAACAAGACTTTTAGCTAAATTTAAGCCAAATATGTTAATTAATCATAAGTGAAAGAACTCATTTGAAATGTGAATCAATTATTATATGTAAAGACATAACTAGTTCTAATAATTAGATGACGGTTACGTACTTCAACGCCACACAAATAAAGCCAGGAGCATATCAATCATTTCAGATGTGAGGATAGAATATGCAACATAAGACAAGATTTTCTGACTGCTGACCAAATTTCATTTTCTCTTCTGTCTGTACTTTGTCTTAATTGAATTCATAACATATGAAGAAAAAAAAAAAAAGAAAATCATGCACTTTCAGAAGCAAGTCCTCAGTTGTGAGTTAAGTCAAAGATTGTTCACAATTATAACTTAAACCAACCCTAATCCACTATATATGTACTAGTTTACAGACACCTGTCTGACAAAATATAAAAAAGCTGCTCAGCAAAGGATCACCCCAACAACAACACAACCAATTAACTGAACAAACATTTAAAAAAAAAATTCAATTTCTAAATCCCAACATTTCTAAATCTTATACCACAAAACTGTCAAGGAGGATTAAAATTTGCTTTAAAAACACTGAGCAGGCGAGAGCTCACCTCCTTATATTTCTACTTAGTTATAATTAGTACCATACGCATTAAGTAAATAAATGATTAATGTGTAATTATAAGTAATTAGTCTTATCATGTGCAATTATAAGTAATAGGTCTTGTCTTAGTTCCTGTCCTATAGAGAAGTATATGTGTGAAAATATTAATGTTATTCATTTTTAGTATCTCTATTTATAGTAGGACTATGTGCATATCTAAATGAACTTTTTAATGAAAAATACATTTAAGAGTCACGAATGAGCTGACAAGGTGGCTGGTGTCGATCATTTGCAAAAAAACACTAATTTACCACTTGAAAACTTACAAACCGAATCAAACAACTTGCAAAGTGAATTTGCAGCTTTGAGATCAGTGCTGCAAAGCTAACAACACAAGCAAGCATAAAAACAAAGCACACACAAGCAAAGCCTAAAATAGTCAACTTATATTGAACTTCGAATATTATTATTTAGTTTGCCAAGTTTTCAGTACTGAATTGACAAACTGACATTTTTTGTCTTTCATGAGGGATACTGTGCATTCAATGTTGCCGTAGAATTGTAATTAAAAAAAATCCTTGGGAACAAGTTAAAATGCTGTCTAGGTAGTGACTCACTAGGTTTTGGAAACTTTTAGCCATAACAAATATTTATCAGTTAAAAAACGATTCAAACATTTATTTTCCTTTAGAATGTTGTAACAAAACATTTTTTTTTTTTTTTTGAATACTTGCAGAAAACTTGCAGAACAATACAAGCAAACTTTAACAATGCTGACTATATTGTTGCATGGTTCTTCTAGGTCATTCAAGGTCATTCATTATTTCCAAAATACCATCAGTTCATTCCAATGCATGGTTCTGCCATCTTAAGGGATGCTGTTGGATATAATAAAAGAATATGCTGATGAGGGGGTGGTTGGGGTTTGTTCACAAGCTTTGGTGACTGGTTGGCAAGCAGGGGGGGTTGCGGGTGTGTTTGTGGGGTCAGAGCAGAGGGCAGAAGGTTAGACTAGTTCCACAGAAGCTTAAAATGGATAAACAGAAAGCATTAGCACTGCTTTGTGGTGTAGTCTCCCAAAATCCTCCCGCCTTTGACGAACTGTGCTCATTGTTCCTAGGCTTGCAGGAGGTCAGGGCTAAAGAAGGCAAGGGCAGCGGGGTCAAGGGAAAGGTCAGTCAACTTTCTAAAGCCTAGCTTTTCAGAAAGCCCCTGCACTGTTACGAGGGGGGGGGGGGGGGGGGGGGAAGGCAACTGTTGCTATGCTGTGATGACTTGGAATATTAAAGCTACTTATCTTGACGCCCCGCGAACACAATGACAGCTTGGAGGGCTTCTGATGCATGCTTGATACGCTAATCACACCCTCTCCCCAGGACCACCTCTTCCTCTCGCTTATGCTAGTGTCCTCTCTGTCTCTTCTGCGCACACACGCAAGTTTACTTTTGAGTAGCAAGCTTTGTGTCTGTGTGTGACAATGTTTATTTTATTACATGGCTGTGAGGGACAGCTCTGCGTCTGAGGCCATGCTCCCATCACACACCTCCCCGTGTGTGTCCATCTGTGGCCCGCTCTGCGCCGGAGAGTGTGTGTGGAGCAAGAGGGCTTGTAGCTGAGCTTAATGACATCCGTGAGGAGACAGATAATGCCAGAGACCTTGATTTAAGGGTATTCAGAAGCCTAATGAATATTTAATAGCATGAGACACAAAGCATACTCAAGAACTTTTCAGTAGTATATAAATTAATACAATACAATTTCCATTTTCCAGTTGTTTTGAATTTTTGTTAGACCAAAATAAACCCACTGACCGCTGCTGACAAAGTGTGCATCTTCAACTGAAGAAATGTGGAAGCTTAAATAAAATATAACTCTTGATACTCGATGCATTGCTTCAGTTGAGAACACCAGGGAGTAATTCTCTCTTTAATGTCTCATCTGAAGCTCTCATTCCCCTTCATTTGTATTAACCTTGATATGGAGGAAGCACCACACTGAACTCAACTAATACAGAATTCATGGATAATATATATGCCCTCTGTAATAGTCTAACAGCCAACATGTTTTGGGAATTAACCTTCGACATTTTGGTTATGTCCTTAATGGAAAAAAATGTGAGAGCTAGCAAAACAGTCTGTTCATCTGAGGAGAAAATTGCAAGACATTAGCAAACTTTGGCAGTTTTATACTGTATTTTAATATAGATACATATACTCTGTTCACAAACCTTGTTAGGGGTTTATGGAAACGGCCTTTTAAGGCATCATATGCATGCTCATGTGAAGACTGTTCCAAAGACAACCTAATTATACTGCCTCTTAAGAAACCTTACTTTGGCCAAAATTCTAAGACAACATCAAATGTATCCTTTGAAGAGAAAACAATGATTTGATAAGCTCAATAAAAAATAAATTCAACATGGAAAATGTGAGAGAAATGTTACAAAATAAAATAATTCAATTGATAAAATTGTATTTGATCAAAAAAGGTGTGAGCTATTTACATATATACTCAAATAAAATAAATAAATACATATAGAAATAATATAAAAATAAATCTAATAGTCTGGGTGGGTGATATAACCAAATTCTTAATTTATTTCACGATATGACAAATTTTATTTCACAGTAATGATACATTCAGTATCACAATGTAGTTATTTTGTGTTATTTTATCTCACTTCTGTTACTAAAAATAATAATAAAAAAAAGAAGCAAATTACGAACAAGAGGACAAATACAATATAACAAAAATATGAATTAAACAAATTAAGTTTTCCAGGTACAATAAGTTGATTTATCATGTCGTTAGAATTAGTACACAAATTTAATAATCAAATGTAAAATAAAATATTACATAGTCTTCACTGTATGAATTAAATATAATTTTATTTATTAAAAAAAAAAAGTTATTCAGTCAACAGCAGTAAGTTATTTTCTCTTTTGTTTGATTCACATTAATGACACAAAGCAGCAGGTATATTAGACTGCTTTCACTTTAAAGGAACACTTCACTTTTTTAAAAAAAATAGGCTCATTTTACAACTCCCCTAGTTTTACTGTTTTCCATTCAGCCGATCTCCGGGTCTGGCGGTACCACTTTTAGCATAGCTTAGCATAGTTCTTTGAATCTGATTAGACCGTTAGCATCTCGCTCAAAAATGGCCAAAGAGTTTTGATATTTTTCCTATTTAAAACTTGACTCTTCTGTTGTTACACTGTGTACTAAGACTGATGGAAAATGAAAATTTTCTAGGCCGATATGGTTAGGAACTATACTCTCATTCTGGTGTAATAATCAAGGAACTTTGCTGCCATACCATGGGTGCAGCAGGTGCTCCAAAAAGACCATTATACTGAAACAAATTCAGTTTACACCCAACTGTTTACTTTGCACATATTACTTTGTGTTTACATGAATACTCCACATGATGGGCATTTTGACATAAGTGCGTGTATTTGACCATTCAAGTGCAAAAGGATGTGAAAGAGAACTGAATTTGCTATTGCATGCTGAGAGCGTGGCTTTCTGTGCATGCGCTTACTCTGTGTGTCAGTGCATGCATTGTGTGGAGTTCTTTTTCACTGTTTATTTAACATCGAGCATGTTCCAAATTTGCGATTGCCTTCTAAGAGAGGCAGCTTTCTGTGTGCGCACTTTGGTAGTGTGCCAGTCAGCACGAGCACCGCATTGAGTTCATTTTCAGGAAATATATAGGATATATACACTTTTTAATAGAGCATGTCCTGCTTTTTATATTCTCATTCATGCATCATCACTCTGAAGTGTCAAAGGTGCTATATATTTACATACGATGTAGCACAATCTCTAACAATGGACATTTTATATCAATGTAACCAGTGTTGGGAGTAACGCATTACAAAAGTAATTATATTACAGCACATATTACTTTTTGCTAAAACGCAGTAATATAATGCATCACTAATAACATTTGGGTAATATTATACTCGTTACAATCTCAGTAACGTACGTTACAACAACGCATTTTAACCCGAAATTAAGTTGTGCTAGTTTTTTTTTTTTTTTTTTTTTTTTTTAACACCGCAAAACATTCCAGCACCAGAAAAAAAAATCTGCTGGTAAAATAGTATGTCTATTTCCTGCTGCTGGAATTCGATGGTTGAGATGACTGCAGAGACGGATTCTACATTTGTGAGGTGAACATACTGTAGTTTGCGTATACTATTACTGATGCGGTTGGGTGCACACAGAGCACTGAGAAACAGCGTGGGCTGCTCTGAAACAATCGCATAATACTCAGAGAGGTGGTGTTTGTTAATATTTAATTCAACATATTAATAATACAATTAATGAACTATATTAATATATTTAAATAAATTTAAGTTATCTCCAAGCCCCCCTGGATGATCACTGGCCTACACAGTCATTATGCTACACCACATCGCCCTCCACTGGATGTATAATGAGCAGCAATAAACTACATTTTGGCATTTTAAGCCATCATACTTCTGTGGTTATTTTGGTGAAAGTAACTCAAAAGTAGTAATTCAGAGACAGTAATATTGTAATGTAACTAATTACTTTCAAATGACAGTAACTAGTAATATATAATGTATGACATTTTGGAAGTAACTTGCCCAACTCTGGTGGTGAAGATATACAGTATATTCGTCATATTGCCACATTTGTCCATATACCATTGTTATCTCATGTACTTGTTATCAAGCTGTAAAGAGTTCTATCAATAGCAGCACTTACCAGCTTAAACTGACCTTTAAGTGACTCTGTGTGGTGCAAACTTACACTGGCCTACAGGCTTCATCAAACACATCGTTTGCTGGTGTTCAGTAATTTCAAGCTACAAGAGGCCCAAGCACAAGCCGTCTTGATGCTTACTGTGCAACCAATGACTGATTGATGAATCAATTTGGAGCTCATTCTCATTTAAACTGAGGAGGAAAGCAAGGCTCTTATGAATCAATATGCTTTAATGATTAATAGAGGAGGAGTGGAGCCGCCTGGTTATTAATGTGTGCCTCTTTTTCAGCCAGTGGCTGTTATATGCCATTACACTGCAGCAACTTCCAATACTCTGGGTGATTACCGTAGCCGACTTCTATTTTTTCTCCAAGATAAGTGGAAGATTGTTGAACTATAAAACTCTGCAGATCCACCTTTGGCACTTGTCTAACATCTAATTTGTTTATGTTAAAAACAGCATTGAATCGTGTCATCAAGACATCCTAAAGGACAGCTGTATCCACCAAATGCACATTTGCCTTCATTTCCCAGCCTGCAAAACACATCCTCCTGCATCACATTGCATACGCTTGTGTCTGTTCCCATTAAATAAACATGCAAGAGAGATAATACCTCCAGTCTGAGTGCTGCTAGACCCATGTCTCCACTGTATATCCCTCGATTACAATCTGCATGTCTGTAGGCTCAATATTGCATTGTTCCAGAGTGTCTGCCTTCACTGACATCAAAACGAATAACAGTCATTTGCAGGGCTGGCACTTAATCTTCCAGACAGTTTGGAGGAAATGAAATTGTACTCCATAACAAAAAAAGACCTTTGATCATAGAATTCGCTGCCTCTTTCTTATACAAAGCGCTTCTTTGTTTGATTGTAGCAAATTTTACACTTGCAGCTCCTCACCTCCCCCCTGACATCCTCATTTGATATGTTATCTCTTGTTTTGAGATGAAGGCGTTGTATTGAGTGTGTACATGCACATTGCATGGTGATACTTCCCCTCATGTAAGTCTAATTTGTTCAGAGAGTCATTACTCATACAGTGTTCCTGTATAAATGTATTTTCCCTCATCTGTATGACCAGGCGGCATGCATAAGCAGCAGGTATTGCAGAACAACAGGATTTCAGGATAACTCAAACCAGAGTAGTTTATCTCTAAACAGTTAGTGGTATGGTCAGTGTAATCTCATTAGTATAACTTGTGAAACATTTTTAAGTACAATTTTGTATGTTTTAAAAGACACTGAAATGAACAATAATCAGCATTCTGACAGCACATAAAACAGACACTTTTAACAGATCTTTACAAATCCACTGACTAGTTGGAAGACAAATCTCAACTGTATCCTACTATTTTTTTCAAAGTTTGGTCCCAGAATCCTGGAGCCAAAGACTGGTAACAAAGCTTTACAACTCAAACCACTAAATCTAGTTATAATAGCTATTGGAACAACTTTGTTACATATTTTGATGGCTTGATGGTGGTTCACTTATACAAGAGAGTTAAACCCTGAATCTAAAGTCTAACCATGTTTAATACTATTCATCCTACAATAGAATAAGTTCTGCCCTATGGTATCATTACACTGCTATCTGCCTTGTTACCTTTCCTCTTTAGGGGGCATTGAAACACTGTGCCTATCAGTGCATCACTTAGCCATTATTTTTTCATTGAGTACCTGCTGCACAGTTGGTAATGACATTTGTATGGCTCCACTGCTTTTCAACCTCATTGCTCTGATGATGATTCTCATTATAACTCCATCTTCTTCTCTGTGCCTCCGAATCAAAACATAATGCAAATAAATCAGACAAAGCCATCAATAACAGCTTAATATGCACATCTTTATCTAATGAGTGTTTGACAGTTGAAAAGCCGGGGGCTCACAGCCAATTATGAGGCAAGCACCTTCAAACTCTCAGCTGAAGAGGTGAATCCTTAAACAGAATGAAGTGAGTGTCTGTCTGCCTTTACTATTCGCTTTGTATCAAACTAAGAGCATAAACTGTTAACCTATTCAATCCCACATGCATCTAATCTTCAGTAAATGAGTCTTGTTCTATCTAGATCTTCTGTCACATAAAATAAGTAATATCAGATCTGTTTTTGTGGGACAAATGACCTGATTTTTATCTGATTTTCTCAATATTTTAATCAAAATCACGGCATTATCACTTATTCCCCCCAAGCAATCACCTGCCTTCAAACTTCATAGAGAATTAAATTACATATTAAAATTAATAAATATATAAAATGTATAAAATAATATGTATTTGTTAAAGAAACAATACTCTGACCTGAAAAAAGGGAAGAGGCAAATTTTAAAACTCAGCTTTATACCTATTTTTTTTCCCCCCAACACTGTCATTAATAATAACATTAATGCCATGATGATGATGATAATCATATAATTAAGCAAAACCAAAAATTTTGGTTTTTGGTGAGAAAATGGAAGGAGGAGCTAAATGTACCTAAATGTAAAAGAATACCTCTGATCACATGTGGAACAGATTAATCCATATTTTCCAAAACCTTTTTCAATTATCTCAAGAATCAGTAACAAATCCAAATGTTTATTGAATGCTGTTCCTTCCACTTAATAAAAAAATATGCCACTCTGCTTTCCAACACATTTTTTCCCTTGATATTCTATACTGTACTGTCTATTGCTGTACGGCACTAAATTGTATTTTATTGTGTAAGATTTGATGCTGCTTGGTTTATATCAACAACAACTTGGAGCAATTCACTTAGACAAACTCCTGGCAAGTAAAGTTTTATTTTGCCAAATTTCTAACACTGTACTGGAAAATGGGAACAGTGAAAACATGAGCAACAGTGGACATATTAATTTACAGCAAGTAAATAATTTGATCACATTTAATATAATGGGTCTAATATGGCTATTCTCATTGCCAAGAATATGAGACCTTGAAATAAGCTGATGCCTTGCCTTGTCTCAAAACATACAGTATCGAATTCATTCAAACGAAGTATAATGTGCTATCACAGCACACTGAAGCAGGTAGAGTAATTAGGGGATTCACCAAGCGTCGGCACTGAGGGAGGGATGACTGTCAATTGTTGTGATATGCATGCTTCAAGTAAATTATATAGTCTCTTTTATTATCAAGCTTCTTACTTAGCCGGTGAAAAGGAGTGCACCATAATCAAAGCCTGCTGATTGCACTGTATTTATTGATGAGCGTAAATCTGACTATAAGGCCACAAAGTAATTACGCTGTCATTCTTAATGAGCTTCCAATTTACACTGCTTGATTGCTAGCAAGTAAAAAGTATTGTTTTTCTATAGCATTCCATAGACTGCTGAAATTAAATATCTAAATGCGGATAATCAAAAGACAATCTACTATATTTATTTCAGTTAACTAATGACGCCTTGAAAATAAACACTGTTCATGAAAGTAAACTGTTTAAAGAGAATACCCGTGGGAACACTGAACATTTAAGGAAGCACTGCATCATTTAGCTATTATTTCTTGCACAGAAGCTACAATCTGTAATCTGATCAGTGGCCCTTAAACTAATGAAAAAACAGGATGAAAGAATGAGCACGGGAGAAAAGTTCTGCTGCGTTGCTGATTTGTTTTGATAAAATTTAGTCTATGAGTCAATACCACATAAATGATTTAGTAAGCACCGCTGGCTCTCACGCTTTGACACATTTTATTAATTTTGATAATTATTATTGCACAGACAGAGCCAGGAGCTCCTGCCCGTTTAGAGCGGTTGGGCGGGGCTTCGTTATTGGAGTCTAAACCCCAGAGACAGAGGAGACGTATCGGGAAACGGTCTCTAAACGTGAGCGCACCCTACCTGTACACCCATCCGCTCATTGACACCCACAAATCTCTGAAGAGACAATCATAGCCACTAGCTCCGAACGGACATGTATGGCCATTTGTCTTTCTGTCTTGGTCCGCTCCAATGCGCCACAGAAGCAGGCATGCCAATACTTCACCTTATCCTGACCTTGCCTTCCCTTCCACACAACACAACACAACAGCCAGAGCGGCGGCCAGTCGTGAAGTACGCTCATGAATAAAGAATGACTGAATTATGGCTGAGCTCTATTTGATTTGCATTAAACTATCATCTGCAAAAAATAGCTCTTCTTGTTCGCTCACGAGGGCTCACAGGAATAAGGGACACGTGGTGGGGAGGGAATTTGAATAATGGATATATCAGATATATCAGGTTTACGTTATCTCATTTGAAAGTCAAAACCGAGCCATGTTGCATTGCAGAACTCACCATTTCAGAAGGTTGTATGTAATAATTAACTGTTGGAATGCATATTATATATATATATATATATATATATAAATTTATTCAGACACCTTGAACATTTCATTCATTAATACAGTTTATTCAGTATAGTTTAAAAATTGGTAATGAAATATGACAAGATCTCAGAGTTAACTGTGTCAGAAAAAAAAAAAAAAATCTTAATTATGTCAGATAATACTTAAGCAAAACATGGTCAGGTCAAAGTGTCTGAATAATTTTTGTCCCAAATTTTTATCAGTTTTACTGGTAGTCCACTGTATGAAGAATTTTTGGGTATAATATGTCACAGTTTACTTTATTTTGCTATCCTCACTTACATAAATGAACTACAGAGTCCTGCACCCACTAGTAAAAATATAATAAAACATGTCTGAATAATTTTTGGTTTGACACACATATATACATACATTCATACATACGTACACACATACACACATGTATATACGTATACACATCTACACAGACTTGATGTGTTTATTTCTCTCCAGTAGATAGCTTCATGGCAGCTGTCGCCACACAGCTGTGTCAAGCATTCCCCAGCCTCATCACCACATGTCCACTTTCACACACACGGCCCAGCCTCGTTCACCGCCAAACTCCAGCTCCAAGTGTGATATTTAAAGGTCACATATTGTAAGAGTCGCGGGGATGTGCGATCGGACTGACTGCAACTGCATTAATTACCGTGCTGCTGATCACCACAGGCTTGGATGGGGAACAACACGGCTCGTCCAAAAGCCATTTCATTATGATGTCTGAAAAATCACACCAGGCTTCTTCTTCTTCTTCTTCTTAAAGAAAAATATTGCTTCTCGAGAATTATATAACAAGCCTTCGCTAAATTTAAAAACGCTCTCTTACTCTAAACCCCATCAAAAAGCGATCAAGTGACAGCGTAGCTCTAAGTTCAGTAACTGAGCGTCTAATTAACTCAATGCAAGGCCTTTTTGGACTGGCTATTTCCTGTGGGCTGCAATGCATTGCGCTGACCTGATTTGATTGCGCAGGACTAAAATGAGCGTCTTAATGTCCCACATACATGCTACTTCCCTCCCCGGCTGCAACAGGGCAGCGCAGCACAGAGCGCTGCAGCATTTCCGTGCCTCTGCAATCAGGCTGACAGAACATGGTTGATGAGGGTACGACTAACAGTGTTCCTCTTGCTGATATTCAAAAGGTTAATTTGTTTCCATTAATGATTAAAGGGTGTCCCATTACCTTAACACGGCTTCTAGATGTTTGGTAAATGTTAATTAAGAGGGTTAATTCAGAGTCCTGTCGGGGAAGCAAGAAAGGGAGATGTGTGGGGGTTTCGGGGAGTCCCCCCTCTGTCAAAAGAACAAAAGCGAATGTCTCTCAAGTCCCAGTCTAGTGAAGCGGTATTGTCTGAAATCAATCTGTGAATCTCGCCCTGAGATATGAATGACAATAGTTGAGTAAGTGTCATTGTGTATGACACTTTAAGCCCACTAGCTGGCATTGTGCTCATTCACATTCATTTTGCTAATGAGGCAGTGTAGAGATGGCCTGTGCATCTGGCTGGTGTGGCCTCGTTTCACCACAGTGCAATGAACGCAAAGATCTACAGAGTTTTGATGACAGAGGCATTAACGCTGAACATCAACAGGCAGACTGCAATTCAAAGCACTGCAGACTGTAGTAATGCTGCAAACTGTGTGACCATTTAAACATCTGCAGAGCACAATTGCTTTTAAAGTGCAGAATTGATGTTCTTGTCTGCATCACAATCCAGTAGCTTTTTCTTGTTGCTTCCAATGCATCAGAAAATATTTTTACTTAAGGGCAAAAGGAAAGAAAAAAAAAATGTTTTTTTAAAAAGACATGCTTTTTTGTTTGTGCTGATACCAAAGAGTGTTTTTCTGTGCATCTTTTTACAGTTCAATTCTAATAACTCAATCTAAAGATCCCTGGGGCTAATGGGAACAGTGTTGCCAATATTTAATAACTAGGATTGTCAATCGATTCAAATTTTTTAAATAAAAAAAATTCTTACATTTTGCTGCTAGAGGACTGCAGTGGCAATATGTGAACTAAAAATATGAGATTTATTTTGAATATATTTTCTTTTTGTTTTTAAGGTTACAAAGTATGTTTCACTTGAAGATACTTCATACTCGTTAATTAAGTAACAATCATTTAGCAAATTCAGGTTTGCTGATGTCAGAGTGAGTGTGTGAGACCAGGTTGTGTGGCTAAAGATAGCATAATTAATTTTTAAACATGAATTAACACCACAAAAACTCATTAACAACATTAAAACCCTAACATTATTATTTTTAAAAAAAATTACCTGCATATTATTTTAATTAGCTAATTAATATCATTGCTAAGTACAGGTATGCTACATAGTGAATGGCTAAGTTCATGTAAAGGGTCACCTTCATACAGCAGAGCAGGGTTGTCACTTTAAGGCACAATATGTAATTTTCACCTCTAGAGGTCGCCTATTCAAAACAAAGGCGTAGTTTGATGAAGCCGAGATTGAGCGCAGAATCATGGGAGATGTCATCTTCAACGCTAGATCGATATTAGAATATCATATTAATAAATGTTGGATGGCTTGTGTTCCTAAAACATAATTTTAAAACATTGTATGACGGAGAAAATGCTGTATTACTGTTACTAAAAATAAAGCTGCATCTGATTATGCTGTGTTAGCCACTTAACAAAACAGTGTTGTTCTCTGAGGCATGGTACAAACATGTTACTCGTGGTAAATCAAGAAAACGAGATTCAAACAATAAGACCAACAGTGTTGAGCTATATAACAATGATTAGTTTTCTGTCTATAAATGTATCCAAACAGTTGCTCAGCTGTTTAATAAAACATAATATATTAAAGTGTCTGATGTTTCCATGGTTTCTACAAAATAAAACAGGAAATCGAGGGTAACGCAGAAATTACGTCATTGATAGGCGATGCACGGACACGGTCCTGATTAAAATTGCTTATTTCTCTGGATTTAAACATTCTTGGAAACATCTGGGATAATATACTTTAAGTACACAAGTCAACAAAATATATAACACTGTTCTAGTGGTTTTTGGATATTTTAATCCAAATCTTACATATTGTGCCTTCCTTTAAATTCACACAAATTCCAAAGTAAATTAGAAACCTATACTCTAAATTCCCATGACAGATCCCTTTCATCAAAGGGCCAAGGTAAGCATTTGCAGTTGTTGTCCCCCTGACAAGCCTAGTGTTTTTCTTTGCTTCCTCTGTCTCTCTCGATAGAGGTAATCCTGTCAGAGGAGGCCTCCAATGCGATAGCAGCGAACCAAACATGGTGGTGACAATAAACAAAAGCAACCATCAGGTCAGACGACAAAACCTGTGACAAAAAACAAAAAAACAAAAAACAACAAAACCAGGACAATGGTGTGCTTATGTGAATGGAATCCATTGAAATTCCATTTGAAGATTTGATGGGTTGGGTGCAAAGAAAAAAAAAAGAGAGAGAGAGAGAGAAAGCGTGGTCTACAAGTGTGGGACTCTCAGCTTTATCCTCCGTTGAATTACAAAGTGCAGTTCCTTCCTGTGATCAGTCAGCCCTTGGCAAAACTGGCACGGCTTTCTCATGCGCTGCGCCCTGGGCACTCTGCCATGATACAAAACTTCCTTTGAACCAAACAGCTGTGGGCAGCAGGATTGATATAATATTTAATGTATTAATTACATACACAGAAAAAGGGCCATAGTTAGACAGCCTGTCTTTCATGCAAGCAGATGAGCCAGGCAACTTTAATTTATGAGCTCCTATTCATTCTCCATCTCTGTTACACTCATCATTTGTTTGCATTTCCTGTCCAACATCCCTGAAAGAACAATAGGCCATTGCACTTCTTGAGAAAATAGTTTGTTTCCTCAAGGACAGATCAAAATTAAACAACGATGTGGACAAACATACGTGTCCACAACAGATTTACAAAACTGTTGACAAATCTGAGTAATGTGTCCTTTCAAACAAGTCCAGACTCCACTTCCTTTGTATTCTGATGTATGTCCTTGGTTTCATTGTACTCATTTGTTTTTCTTATGTTGCAGTTCCTGCCAGCAAACATACATCAAATTCCATACGTATTGTACATATTACCCGTCTTGTACCAGCACAGATCATTCACCATCTCCAAAAGGTCAGGTGACTGAACACATACACAAGCCAACAGCAATGATGCTTCAAACTGCTCTTACCGTCCTCTGCTCATCACATGCAGCATAAATGTAGTGACGATATCATATCTAGGGCTGGGCAATATATCTCATATTTCAAAATATACAGTCAAACCAATTTTTGACACAATTTAGACACTAGATATAATTTTTTATATATTTTTTTACTAGTGGGTGCAGGACACTATAGTTCATTTATGTAAGTGAGGATAGCAAAATAAAGTAAACTGTGACATATTATACCCAAAATATTCTTCATACAGTGGACTACCAGTAAAACTGATAAAGATTTGGGACCAAAAATTATTCAGACACTTTGAACTGACCATGTTTTGCTTAAGTGTTATCTGACATGTAGATTATTTTTTTCTGACACAGTAACTCTTTTTAACTATAGTGAATAAACTGTAATAATGAATTAAATGTTCAAGATGTCTGAATAATATTTGGTTTGACTGTATCTCATATTTCTCAGACTTTTCAGACAGTTTTTTTTCTTTTGTCATCTAATCAGAGGAAGGATGACTTAAATAGGAAGACTATTTAAGTTTCATTTACACATATCAATATTTAAAAGACAATATTTACCTGCACATATTTTTATTAAAACATTAAGGGCCAGATTTACTAAACAGGGCAAATTAGCGTGAGAGCACAATTCCAAAAAAGCGCCGATGGGAGTGGAAAGTTCTGCACGTGATCTACCGACGACGTGCAAATTAAAGAACACAGACACAACCAAGAGCAGCGCAAATTAGCGTCTGGTTTAGGACATGCTTTTTAGGGGCAGAAAATAATGGCCAAAATACCAGTAAATTGACTAGCGCAAAACTTAGTAAATCACCTTGCATGATTCGTTTTAACCGACAGTAGTCTTTTAATGCCAAAAGACTGTTTGCGCTGGCACAAGCTGTTAGTAAATCTGGTCCTAGATTTGCATAATATATGATACAACCTATCACAGAACTACATTCCATAATAGAGTGATGAAGTGCAAAAAAAAAATAAAAAATTTCACTGAATCAATTAACTAAAATGGAAAGTTTGACAGATGATTTTACCAATGTTTAGAATTAATTTTTTGCTGAAATTAAAATCATATACACTTTTAAAACATCCATCTTAAAGGAGTAATTCACTGCTGGCAAGTGAGCTTTTAATAAAATGTGGCTGTCTATGCAGTTGAAAAAAAAACAAAAAAAACAAAAAACAAAAACAAAAAAAAAAAAAAAAAAAAAAAAAAACGCTGCAACATGATTAGAGAAAACAGAGAAAGGGGGCTGTGATGTTCCCTTTTGTTTTGCTAAAAGGTTTGAAAACTTCAACACCCATAGAGCCTGCTGCCAACCAAGGCCTGTCAATCTGACCGTCCATGGGCCAGTCTGCATACAAAAAAAAGATTTGTAATTTTAACAAAAGCCCAGGAGCTGTCAAAAAAGTGCACTGGATGCTTTTGCAGACAAATAAAGAGAAGATCTGAGTACAGGTAAAATTTAAAAAAATAAAATAAATAAATAAATACAAACTGTTCGTTTATAGTACTGACACTGTAACAATACAACAATACAGTAACAATCACTGTTTACTCCAGTGCTGATATAGATAAATTAACTAAATTAATAAATATCGATTCTTACAACGGAATTAATCAATACTGAATTTACTTAAGATGGACAATGACACCATTTTCTTTAAGAGCTGCTGTGCAGCCAAAATTATATACCAGTTATCACTGTAAAGCTGCTTTGACACAATCTGCATTGTAAAAACCGCTATATAAATAAAGGTGACTTAACTTGACTTGACAATACAAAGCTGGTTGAAAATCTGCCAACTTGTCCTTTAATAATCTCACACAAGTTGTGAGACAAGGAATGGTCACAAACTTATCTAGGGGTCTTTTAGGAACTTGATGGCCAAGTAAATATTGCATTAAAACAGCCACAATATTCACAATTTTTCTTAATTTTACATTGCCAGCATTATTACAAACATTTTGAGAGGATTCAACATATCACCCATACCTAAACACAGATCTGTCAGAAAAACATCAAATACTTAAACACCTTAAAGCATAACACAACATGAGACACAAGCTGAACTCCACCTTGCATTATTCTCCCTATTCTACCCATGATTTCCCATTTTCCACCATTCCTATAAATAAAAGTAGCAAAAAGCCAAATAATGTTAAAGATGAAGAAAGGAGGGAGTACACAGTTCAGACCAACAACAGATTCTTCCATTATACTTATTCTGTTCTTTGAGGCGACAGACTGCCTTAAGTGGAAAAAGAGAGATTTCTTTTTTCTTTCTTTCTTTCTTTTTTCACACTATTGCTCAACACACACACACACTCACTCTCTATATAAATATATAGATACGTATATAGTTGCTCACTGGCAACAAGTTTTCTCAATAACAGATAGATGCTGTTGCTTAGCAACTGCTGTGAGGCAGGCATGGCTTGTACCTGCTCCTTAAGGCAGCCTCCATCTTGTGTGGCTCTCTTACATCTAATTGGTCAGGTGGTAAAGACTGAGCATGTGAGATACCGCCTTCCCCATTGCAGTCAAGGTCTGTAAATGACAGGTAGCTCAGACATTATTTTAGCATTCTGTCTGTAGAAATGTGCACAAATACACTGCTACTGGTGTGAATAAAAAATGACAGCGTAAAATATGGAAGACATTTATCTCCCAGTAGAGAGGTTCATAAATCCAGTGCCTAAAAGTATCTTGCGCTCCAACAATACATCAAATTTGGCTGGCCATCATTCCTGATCATTAAAAAAATTAATAACTACGTAAATTATGTTGTACGCTCTACATGGGCTACAGACGCCGATGTAAAGTTTGATTTACTGTAATAAGCTCAGCTGGATGAAGAAGGCAGAGAAAGTCAGGTTAAACGAGACACTGAAGAGATGACATACATTTGCTCTACTTCTGATATTGTAACAGTCACAGAGGCTGAAAAAGGGATGGATTTAAAGCTATTTTGCTACAATGTTTGCTTTTAATAATTCAATTTCTCAAAACACAGCTCAGCCTCATGCATTTTTATTAGAGGGAAAGCTTCAGAGTTTCATGATTTTTTTCCTCCCCTCTTACCCCCTGGATACCCCAGATTGAAAAAGTAAGTCTAATTTTAATATGGTTTCTGGCAGAGAAGCGACTGCCCTTTAATTTTTCTGCCCTTCTCACATCCAGTCCTGTGGTCTTCTGAAATCACTCTCAGCTGGAAAAGACAGAGATCTATCAGTCTGAACAGTTCATCTGAACAAAGGCAAGAAACTAAGAGTTAAAGGGATAGTTCACTAAAAAATGAACATTCGGTCATCATTTACTCACCCTCAAATTGTTCCAAACTTGTATAAATTTCTTTGTTCTGCTGAACACAAAGGAAGATATTTTGAAAAATGTTTGTATGTAACCAGGCCATTTTGGGTCACCACTAACTTCCATAGTAGGGAAAAAAAATACTATGGATGCCAATGGTGACCCAGAACTGTTCTGTTCAGGGGCCGGTTGCACCAGCTGGACGTAAAAAAGTTGGGTGTAAGCTCTACACTGGACTGTTATGTTAGTTACGTCTGCTGGACTGTTAGTTACGTCCAGCTTTCCGTTGAATATTTACACCTGTTACATTATCTAAAACTACGACTAGGCGCAGGTACGCTTAGCGTAGATGATGCGCATACACGCTGGCATGTTCTACAGCACTGTTAGTTGAGACGCCGTTCGCGTTACTATGGTTATCAATTTGAATTTATTGGCTCCAACGAACAGATGAAAAATTACTGCTGAGCCGAAAAAAATAAATAAATAAATTACTCAGATTGTGAAACAAGAAAAATTGAGCTATTCAGTAAGTATATACAACCTGCTGAAACGAAACCTTTCAATAAATTCCATATATATCTAGCATCTAGAGGATCGGTCCGGTCTCTCATTACTATTTCACACTGGAAAGCCCGCTGATCGTGTAGCCTGTATACCAGATGCACCATCGTCTCAACGTTTTTATTTATCTTCATTTTCACCATGGAAACAAGTCAAGACTTCTCACTTTACACCTACCTTTGACTAGGCGTAAGATTTAGTCTCAGACGTGCGCTACGCCCAGATGGTGCAACAAGTATTAATTCTACGCAGGACTTAAAACGCATTTTACGTTAAGCTTAGTCTTACGACCGGGTGTACGTCCAGCTGATGAAACCAGCCCCAGAACTGTTCATTCTTCAAAATATCTTCCATTGTGTTCAGCAGAACAAAGAAATTTACACAGGTTTGGAACAAACTGAGGGTAAGTAAATGATGACAGAATGTTCAATTTTGGGTGAACCTTGAGGACGTGACAGATTAATTATTCCAATGTGTCTTAATTGTGGTTCATCATCATTATCTAGAGAAAAAAATAGGCAGAATATTCTTCAAATATTCACATTTTGTCCTTTATGGAAGAAAGTCATAGGTTTGGAATAACAAGGATGAGTAGAAGAGTTTTTAATGAAATGAAATGAAATGAAATCAAAATTGATTTACTTTGTTAGAGCATATTACTAGTCTTATTTTGAACAATTAATCCAAGTTAATACACAGAAAAAAAAATAGTTTGTCGTAGTAATCTTTCATCAAAATCTGAAAAGTCACTTCCGGTCTGGAATGGCAGTCCTTCTCTGATGATGTCAGTTTGACGGCTTGGGTTGAAAATGCTTAAACCACTCCCCTCCAACCGTTAGTCTGCTATGAGCGAGAGATGGAGAGGATAAGCGCTAAAGTAAAACCCTGCCATCATTTCAATATTCTGTTTCACTTGGAAATACTGGAGAAAAGTCGTTTGCAACTTCAGGTTCTAACGGGTCATTCTTAAATCAAGCATGGAAATTAATTTTCGCTTTATGCATCTTGGTTTGGCCTTTAATGTTATCCCATAGTTCTCTTAAAGGAGTAATTACCTCAAAAAAATAAATAAAAAAATCAAGTATAGTAAAAGCTGTTATATTATAAAATATTATTACAAATCATGTAATTTATTCCTGTGAAGGCAACGCTGAAATCAGTGTCAAATGATTCTTTAGAAATCAATTTAATATACTGATTTGCGCTCAAGAAACATTTCTTTTTATCTTATGTTATTATCATCTTATGTTGAAAACATAATCCTGAAAAAAAGTGTTTCCACAAAATATTAAGCAATGTGATGAATAGAAAATTCAAAAGAACAGCATTCATTTGAAATCAAAATATTTTATAACATTATAAATGCCATTACTGTCACTTAATGTGTCCTTGCTGAATTAAAAGCATTAATTTCTTAAACAAAATGTTATTGACCCAAAACTTTTGAATAGTATTGTAGATTTTTAATTCTAAATTGCTCTTCAACAAGATGTCAGAGAATATTCTTAGCATTCTGATGTGAGCAGCGGAGCCATTTAAAAAAATCTTACTGAACTCTGGAATCTTATTCAATATTCATTAATGTGAATGCTCCCTAACTACAATACTCTCTCTGCTTCACTACTGGTAGCCCCAGTCTGATCAATAATTCAGTACTATATGGGTGCACTGACAGCCAAGCAACATGTTCTCATACACTTTTCTTCTGACCTTAAGAAATCACCAACAAAACAATACAACAACAAACTAGAAAAATCAATTATTCTTTGTGGCAGTGCATCACATGCATTATACACTGCCTTGAAAACACACACAAATATATATAAGGCGTGTAATGGTACACACCCAGATCGGTACATACCTCGGTTTTGAAGTCACAGCTCGGTACGGGTTTGGTACAGCAGGGGGGAGAAAACTAGAAATAAAATTGCTTTTTTTATTAAACAGTGGTTTACTGAACAAATTGTGTCTCTGTCTTTAAATTAATTCAATAATAATTACATTTTTTAAACAAATATAAAAATGAATATAATGAATAGAGCATATAGTGCATATATTTAACGAAATGCCCCTCTCTAGAGTTAATTTCTCTAATGAACTAACAAGCTGTGGTCACTAAATGACTTGCCAAAGGAAAATGTTTTGCTTCGTGACATTGTTTACAAGCTGTTTTACTGATGTCTTTGTGTCGTCAAAACACTGACTGAGCGATTACGCGAGATACGTGTTTCAGTAGTTGTGCTGTATCTTTCAACATACCTTCAGATATTCATTCATGTTTATTCTGTAACTAGTATTAAAGAGGAAGGGATGATCGTGTTCACGTGTGCTCCGGGCTGCTGCTTGAACTGAGGCGTCTATACACTGATCTGTCACACCACATTAAAGTGGTTGTCTACAGGACAAAAACATATATATTCAAATTTTTTTCCATGATTCTAACGACCGCTGCAGTGACGCGATTACTTTACCAATCGGTGATTGGCTCTTATTTAGAAGGCGGGACTTATTCCGCCATATTGCGTGTTGCACATTCTCCCATTCAAAACAATACAAGTGACACGTCTTGTGTTATTCTATAGTCTTTGACCACACGGATCTAATATAATGTTACACATCAATATGTTTTTCCCCAACAGTTAATCAAACGTTCACTTTAGACATAACAGATAATGTTTGCGTGAATGGTCAGAGGAAAGGTAGCCTACTCCTCTCAGAAAAAGTACAAATAAAGATACTTTTAGATGTTTACACACACACAGGTTTGTTTTGCTATCTTTGTGAGGGCATTGCATAGGCCTAATGGTTTTTATACAGTGCAAACTGTACATTCTACCCCCCTACACTACCCCTACTCCTAAACCTACCCATCACAGAAAACATTCAGCATTTTTACATTTTAATAAAACATTGTTTAGTATGTTTTTAAAGCTATTTTAAATATGAGGACTCAAGAAATGTCCTCATATTTCATGTTTACATCGTAATACCAGTGTAATACCTATGTCATTATACAAATTTGTGTCCTCATAAATCACAAACACACACACACACAAAACACTGTGATGGTGGCAGCCCAAGGGAGACTGTTTTATTTTCAGGTGTTGCAGTGATTGTGTGGGTCATCTGTTGAGTCTAGCTCAATGTCAGCCCCTCCAGGAGAAGAGAGGAGACTCAGGCAGAGCTGAGCAGGGTGGCTGATCACTGACATCCCAGGCCACATCTCACTCTCCTCTCCACAGGCAGGCAGAGAAAAAGACCCCGGCATTCATGATAAAAGAGGCATTCAGTTGAGAACACCAAAGACCTAATCGCCAAAAACAGCCTTGAGATTGCTCCCGATCCCAGAGGGCGCCAAACCAAAAAAAAAAAAGAAAGAAAGAAAGAAAAAAACAGACAGAGAGAGATAGGGGATTTCTGTACTCCGCACTAATATTTTTTATTTATTTATTTATTTCCCTCTTGACACATCTCAAAAGAGATTAGGATCCGATTCAATTAACTTTTATCTGGGTGGAAAAAAAAAAAAAACTTCTTAGAAAAAAAAGACAAGAAAGAGATCATGGCTGCACTTCAACAAAGAGTTTCTCATACTGGGATCACAGTCATGTTTCTGTGTTGCAACAAAGTGGATTTACATTGCAAATCAAACCCAGATGGGGTCGATTTTGCATTTTAATGTGCTTCCTCTGGAGAGGAACTCTGCCACTCTGACAAGTTTTGCCTGCTCTGGTTTGCTTCCTAAACAACAACCTGTCCTGACTCCTGACCATCTTTACACACTCGCTGATGGCAAAATGGAGAGAAAATGGAAAGCACCATACAGTCAGTAGAATTGCACATTTACACATTTCAAAAGAGTCAGGTGCAGAGCAATTGGAAAAGCAAGAGGATGGTAGCACTTTATTTCTCTTTCTGTCACCTTTTTTCCATCCACTAGAAACACACAAAATTTGACTGATAAACACATGAGGAACAATCAAAGAAAGATTTTGGTGAATCAATGTTTAAGGCTCACCGCGGGCTTTCGAACAGCTAATATACAAACGCAAGCACAAACCAGTCTCGCTTTTGAATAACGCGCACTGTATTCAAACTATTGGAAGAAAATTCTTTGTAGAGCCATTGATTTTTCTCTCTCTTTCTTTATCTTTTTTGTTTAACCAACCTTGAAGGAGTCCAACAACAATCCCAGAGAGGCCGGTTTTGTTCATTCTGAATACATCATATTTTCAGTGGGTTCAAAGGTCTTTAGTGCATCGTCTTAAAATAACAGAAAAATAATGCATGTACATAGCCGTTTTCGCAGTAGGCTACTCCGCTGCCGTAAATATTATGCATTTAGATGAAAGCGTTTTGAAAGTCTTTTGAGAAGAGAAACCGAGCAGTGTTGCAAACATTGGAGGTGATAAAGTTCATGCGTAAGGGCTAAACAGAGGAATAGACAATAAGAGTATGCTAATAATGCTTTTCAAAAAGGCAAACCCACCAGGCATCTCTTCTTGAAGTGCTGTCTTGCATGCAAAATTGTTGATTCAAGTGTTTTTAATTAGAGTCACAGTAAGAGGTGAATTTTTTAATTTCACATCAGGCTGCAGACGTCCACTTAGACATGGCTGCGCAGGTATGGACGCTTTCAGAGGGGATATTATTCTTCTAGCAGTGCTGCTTATGAGCACCTCATCACTATTTAAGAACTGCTGAAGAGGACATGGTGAGTCTTTATTGCCTGTATCCCGCTGCTATCTCTGCATTTCTACGGGTCATCGAGGCTGCATGGGGGACCGTGATTAAAACACACGCTGTGGGGTTACGGCGGTTCGCTTGCACCATGCGTTTCAGAAGAATTCTTAAGTGTTTGTAAATGATGAAACAATATGTTCTGTCTGTCTGAAACAGTGGAAGAATGACAGGTTGTCAATTAAAGTTCTCGTAATCACCCCTGTCACGGAGCTGCCAGATTCCATTACAGCCCCTGCCAGGATGGCGGAGTTTTCACGTTCTTAATTGCACTGCTCATTTGAGGGAAAAATAAAATATTTTAAGCAGAACATTCCAGCTAATGTTTTAATTGTGTTTTTATCTTGAGCATCATAAAAAGACAGAGAGAGACATCTTCTCCTGGGAGAGCCTCAGCTGGCAGTATTCTCGAGACTCTGTGACAGCATTAATGAATGACAGATGTGTCCGTCGGATCAAAGATGCCCTAATTTATCTGATTAAAATCTCTCAGGACATGTAATATGCAGATGTGGAGGGAAACGAGCTGACTATCTCAATATACCTTTCTCCTGAAAATTAGGTGCGAAATGAAGTGGACGTGTCAAGCTGCACTTCGCGACACATGTATTGCAAATACGCATGGTCTGCTTGAAACGATTTCTAAATATAGTCCTTTTGTTCTGATGGAGGATCAGATCGCAATGGTCTTTTTACCTGCAGAACCATTAAAGAAGCTAAAATTTAGCTATCTATCATAAAAATGAAGAAAGAAAAAAAAAACAACAACTTATAAAATATGTAGAACAGATGTTTTTATACTCATGCAAGTGAAGCAGCAATCATTGGTACTAACATGGTTATTCCAGAACAGTAACACTGAGATGATTTACAACACACATGGTTCATAACTCACCAAATTTCCTCTCTGAACTCCGGTAAGTGTCTGGACAGCCACAGCAGTGCTTTCTGGGTCACAGTCTAGCTGATCAATGAGCATGGATAGAAATTTAGGACTTTGGAGACTGCAAATGTAAGCAGCTCTGACCCAAATACAGAGCGATGTGGGCAGTAAAAGGGCACGGAGATAATGAGAAACTGGACAGGCAGTGGCACAGCGCAGCATGCATATGTAGGTTGAGAGATTGCCATTTGTGACAGGTGCTCCATCACAGACAGGCAAATCTGCAAAAGAACATCTTGGACTGAAAATCCAAATGAATTCAAAATGGCTTCTTGAAAGCTTCAGAAACATTAAAATAATAAAAAAGGCATGCACTGGTATTAAAATTATATATATATATATATATATATATATATATATATATATATATATATATATAAAAAAATTAAATATTAGGTTATAATATTTTTTATTATATTTTACATGATGTAAAAATTACAGGAAAGGTAATGTAAAAAAGAATATGGAAATGAGCATGCAAAATTAACTATCCAATATTGACCAATACGAACATATATAAAAGATACCAATACATCATGCATATCTAAGAAAAAAAAAAAAAAATACAGTGTTATTCATTTCTATGCAATATGCAAACAGGTGTATATAAAAATGAAAGTGAAAGTGACATGTGAAGGCCAAGTATGGTAACCCACAGAGAATTGTCCTCTGCATTTGACAGCATTTAACTGCAGTTAGTGCACACAAATTAGGAGTAGTGAGTAGTGAGTAGTGAACACACACACACTGAAAACTGTGGACACACTCACCTGGAGCAGTGGGCAGCCATTTTTACTGTGGTGCCTGGGGAGCAATTTGGAGTTAGGTGCCTTGCTTGCCTAGGCACTTCAGTCATTTCCTGCCGGTATTGAGACTCGAACCCCCAGCCTTCGGGTTACCAGTATGACTCTCTAACCATTAGGCCACAACTTCCCATCAGTTTAATGCTAAATATATGCTAACATAAAACAATTGCTAACATTATGATATGGTTGTGTCTCACATGGACTTACTGGATATGAAAACGCATGATAAAGATATAATTGAATTGGGCCCCTGGTTTTCTGCTGTAATATAGAAACCCAAGTAATATATTCACTTCCAAAACCTCTTTTAAAGCCGTTAAGCCTCCGTAAAGCAGGTCTTCTCAACGTACTACTCAACAAATGTCTTCAGGTCTACCTGACACAGGTGCCGATGCTTAATGGCCCTGTTAAGGGCCTCCCCTCATATCTCCATCCAGTAAAAGAAAACCAACAGGCTAGTGTACCTCACGCTTTCACACCTCCTGGCATGGCACCTTGCACTTGACTTGGCCCTCTATGCCTTATCAAATGTCTCATTAGCATTCCCTAGCCATAGCACTTCATAAAAGGAGCTAGTAATTCCAGGCAGGCTCCCACTGAGATGACTTCTTCCATTTTCAGATCCCTCATGCCTGCGTGAAGCATTCCCCCTCCGTCTGTGAGCTGCAAACTGTCTGGGCTGGGTTTACCTCACTGCGCTGCAGCCGTGTGCCTCCTCGTTACACTATCCATTTATCAGAGCCGACTGGAGTCTCCGGAGTTCAATCGTGACGCAAGAGTGCTGAGAATCTGGTGAGGTCTGTGCTGACCCCTACTGCGCAGCAGGGATGGAGAGAAAATCATTCATTAGTGTATTGAGGTAAATTCACAGGATGTTACATGTAAGGCCTAAAATGATTAATTGCTGGAGAATATGTTTGCATCAAAAGCGGTTAAATGTCACTCGGAAGGTTTATTCCAAACAACATTGCATGGATTATATAAACAGGATTATCAACATGCATAGGCAAGCAATGTGGCTCTTTAGGGCATACGTTTTCACGATTGGATTACACAGGCCTGTTTCATATGCAGGGCACACGTTTTGAGCAGTGAGAGGCAAGACGCAAGGGTGTTAGATAGTTGGTGAACTGTGAGGATGTAGCATGCATGGCGATGAGCAGCACGTGAGCTGGTGCACATCACCAGTGATTATATCAGTTACTCATACATAAGGGAGCAGCAGTGACATGACTTTTAATGGCTTCTACTTACTTAACTGGAAGTATTTGAGTCTTTCAACTCTCTCACAGTTGGAGTTCCGACATACCCGCCGACCTTGGCTCTAACTTCAGTTACTTGGATTTCTTCTTTTTCTTCCCAATAAGAAAGAGCAGAGCTCATTTTCCTTTTTTAATACATCTACTTTCCTAACATCTCATGAGGTTTATGCTTTTACATGCTTTTTTTTTTTTCATTATCAAAAATTAATTCACTATTTTGCCTATGGTCAGACAAGGTCTGGATATATTTTGGATATATAATGTAACTGTAATAAAAATAAGCTGAAATTGTGCTAATACACCAAAGACAAAATCTTATTGACCTTCTGATTGAACCAACATGTGGGGAAACTCACCATTGGCTACTGCTTTAGTGTAGATGTAGGCTACACCTTAAAGGGATAATTCGCCCATAAAAGAAAAATTATATCATAATTTGTAAGCATGGTGTTTGGGCATTATCGTTCCCAAAGCGTCATTGATGCAGCGCAAGTTCTCTCGAAAGGGAACGTCTCAGGTTACGTTCAAAAACCTTTTTGAATTTCTTTCTTTGGTGGAACAAAATGTCTCAGGTTATGTCTGTAACCATAGTTCCCTGAGACGGGATCGAGACGCTGCGCCATCGACACTTTCGGAAAGCCTCTGTGTGATTGCATCTGAAGCGCATGTCAACTAGTCCAATGGTGAGACGGAATGTCACGACCAGGAAAGCATAAAAGCACATCCGGAATATCGGCGTTAGCTTCAATTAGCCAAAGCAAGTCGATCACAGGGACGAAGGAAGTATGGCAAAATGACGCAGCGTCTTATTCTCACTCTGAGACGCTCCCTTTCGAGGGAACTTGAGCTGCATCAATCACGCATCGGGAATGATAATGCCCAAACGGCATGCTTACAAGTGCCTGTCCATGGAAAACTGAGAGCACAACTAGGACATGAGCACCTGTGAACCTGGAGCAGTGCCCAGGTCCAAGCCATAAAATCTTACGAATGTAAGTGGAGAGGACCAGCCCACCGCATCACAAACATCTTGAAGGAAGACACCCGAAATCAAGGCCTTGGAGGCCACCATACTTCTCGTCGAGTGAGCTCTGACAGCTGACCAGAAACCTCATAAGCCAGATGAATAGCCTCAACTAGACCTTCTAGCACAATAGCCAGATCCCAAGCTGGATCTCCGGAATGAATTGCAGGCCTTAGCCTTGAAGTGACATGAAGGAAACACTTTATTAACAGTCCCTCCCCAAAGATACACCACCCAGAAGAACATTGTAAGCTGCAATGGCCACCACGTACACCTTTAGTGTGGAAGGGGAAAGCCCTGCAGAAAACTGATCTTAAGGAAATTCTAGAACTGAGCCAACCGGGCAGTTAACTGTATCCCACTGTCGCATTTTGCACCAAGAAGTGAAGACTCTCCACTTCAAGGCATAAAGTTTCCTCATGGAGGGAGCTCTGGAGTGAAGTATGGTCTCAACAACCTCAGTTGAGAGACCTGAGTCTATGAGTTGGGCCCCCTCAGAGGCCAAACCCACAGGTTACATATCTTCGAGCGGGGGTGAAGGACTGTGCAGGCGATAGGACGGCCTGCATCATTACTGAATCCCACACCACACCAAGAAAAGTGGTCCTCTGAACTTGAGAAAGCACACTCTTCTTGTCATTCAGTTTTAACCCCAACTTTTTCATTTGAGCGAGAACGGCATCTCAACCGCCATCTGCTCCGACTCTGCTAGAATAAGCCATGCGTCAGTGTAGTTCAGAACACAAATTCCTTGCAGTCTGAGCAGCACCAGAGATGCATCTACGCATTTCATGAACAAGCGGGGTGAAGGAAGCATGTTAGAGCATGTTCCACTCCCAAACACAACACACAAGTCTTGTGTATTCCTACCTGTAAGGAAACAAGGGCAAGGAGGAACACACGACTTAAATGCCTGTTTATTTGCCATTTGAAATATGATTGTGGTGTACAAAATCAGGGAAGACAACAATAAACAAGACAAACAGTATGACACTTGCTGAGGCACAGAAGCAAACGCCGTTGAAAAGCACATATTCCAGATGTGCTTTTATGCCTTCCTGGTTGTGACGTCACCAGCCCGTGACGTTCCGTCTCGCCATTGGACTAGTTGACACACGTGCTTCAGAGGCAATCATGCAGAGGTGTTCCCAAAGCATCAGTGATACAGTGTGAGCTCCCTCAAAAGAGAACAGAAGATATTTTGATAAATTTCTCTTGCATGTCAATTGTACCCAAAACTGCTTTGCTATACCAACATTCTTCAAAATATATTTTGTGTTCTGCAGAATAAAGAGCAAATGATGACAGGATTTTCATTTTTGGGTGAATTACCCCTTTAAAACTTATACAATGCATCAGCATTTTTTGATTATCTCCAAATCCTACAGGGAAAACAAAAATACTTTTCTGTCCTTGATTAATAGTTTACATACAATCACTTTTTTTAACCAATTTGTCATAATGTAGCTTCCATATATACACCTACATATGGTTGTCTGTCTATCAACTAAGTAAATTTAAATTTAGAAAAAGAGGGAGAAAGATGACGATAGAGATGCCATTCATCTTTAATCGTTTGTGTGCACATGGCCATGATAAGGATCTGCGATATCAAATGAATTCCTCGTGATTTCAGTTTTTTAATTGGGTTCAGTTGATAAAGGAACCCGTTATCTAAGTGGGAGGATGCTTGTGTCTCTGGGCAAAGGCAGATGGATGTGAATCGTCGAGAGCAAACATTGTCTCATCTCTACAAGACCAATTGTGCTCATCTTGAATATCTTTTCTTAGACATCAAACTCATTACACACTGAAGCACCAGAGTCTGAACAACAATGTGAGCAGATCCCTGGAGTTCACTACAAAGGGCAAGAGGAGAAATAAGAAAAATAATAGAATACCATTCAGGGGTCAGAGGGTAAAGTGTGAAGTGGTCTGAAGGCAATCAATCATAACCGAGGCTTCGCCGGTGAGTCTTACAGTGCCACTGACAATAATATGCTACGAGGACCTCACTTTACCCAAAACAGTCTGCCTTAATTCATGCACAATCATCAAAGCAGAAACTAATTATTCCAAGCAATAATTTTCCATTTGATAATGCCATTCAGTAAGCTTCTTCCATGCTGCTCAGCTAGCAGGCGGTCCAGGCAACAGTCCTTCATACAAGCTACAGATACTTTATTCAGCTAATTTGTGGGTGAAAAAAAAAAATCTACAGATGGACTCTATCCAGACTCAAAATGAATTCCTTTGAGGAGGCCTATTGATCCTCTCTTTTTCTACCCTATTAATGACGCTTTCCCTCACTGCCCTCATGTGGGAGTATGACTTCTGCTACTGATGGTGGGGTGGAGTCAGACAGGCTAGAACTGGAGCTTCTAATGCAACTCATGCAGCAGGCCTGTATCCTTTTATGCACAGTGACATCTGAGGAGTGAAGTGTGTGTGTGAGGTGAGGTTAAGGGGCATGGCCAGACAGTGCTTTAGCTGTGAACAGTCTCAGTGTAATGCTCTGCTGGGTGCATCACAACAGGAAGAACGAAAGCACCAAAGGTCATGATACCACAGGGAGAAGACAACAACAAGGCAGAACCCAAAAGCAGCACTAGAAAGGCCGGACTGTGTTGCTGACTAAACGCAGGAAAGGTGAAATATCTGAAACACTTTCATACTTTCAGCTGTGCAAGAAATTAAAGGGGTCCCATCATGAAAAATGGAATTCTCCTTGATCTTTTAGGATAAAAAAAGCTCAATGTACCATATAGACGCATCCTCAAAGCTTCAGAAAGGAAAATGATTTCCCCAGTTCAACTAAAACACAAAAACGGCTAATTTACAAAGAGGTTGTTTTTGAAAGATGGGGCAGCACAAACTATATTCATTGTAAAAAGGATTGATGTCTCGAAAGAGGGGGGTGAATGGTTGTGTAAATCTAAATAACAATAGTAATTATGACGTTTAAAAAAAAAAAAAAAAAACTACAATTTTGTTTTAAAAATGTATACTTTCAAACATATACCATCAACAGGGTGTTTTGTTAATACTAATCATGATCATGTGAATTCCTCAAACAGATCAAAGGTAACCAGTTCTGAATATCGGCATTCATACATGCCTTTACCAATAGTAAATGCAATTACAATTTAGATCAGAAAGAATGGCATCTTTTTTTTTATCTTTCTGCACAACTTGCTTTGTTGATTTTCTCCATATAAATGATTTCATTGCTTTTCTTGATAGCACTGTATCTAGTATTTGTCTGACAAAACGGTGCGTTGATAGACTATTAAACTTAAATCAAGAAACTAAATGAGGAAGAAACATACGTCTCACGTCTCTGATATGAATATACAGCCGATATGTTTCTGGTTTGAATGAGACACCTCACTGAAATTGCACTAGCAGAACAGGGGAACAGATCATACACTGAAATGTTTCACAAACGTTCTTACAATATTCTATTGATTAAAAATGGGACCACCTCTTTTGCAGAGCAGAAACAGTACAATGACCTACACTGTTATTCCAAAACACAAGAACAACTTATTTATTTACTTATATATTTATATAGATTGTTTTACTGTGTTTAGGAATAATATCTACACAGTTTCTATCTGTGACTGTTCCTCTACTCTTAATACATACTATTTTTAATACATAACTTATTTCAAAAGACCAGGGAAAACTCAATTACCCATATGACCCCCTAAATTAAATCACCAAAATAAATAAATAAATAAAATTAAGGTTACGGATGGCAAAGCTTACTGAACCTGCATTTGTTTTGATTCACTATAATGCTTTTCTTCAAACATTGCAAACATACACCAGAAAGCTGTTTGCCTCTTCTTTCATAAAGAACATCGCTCCAGTGCTGCTGTAGGTGATCTTCGGTCAGCATGAGTCAACAGTAATGTTTTGAAGAGTAGTAGTTTCCTCCATGGTAACTCATCCAAATAACACTTCAGAGCACTTCTAATGGTAGACCGATAAATTATCGGTAAACACCAATGTTATCAAGCGCAAGAGCTACCAGCAGCAGTTTTTACGTGGGGTTCTTTGTGTTTTGTCTGATTTTATGTCGTGCCTTTGAACTGATCTTTGCAGGACGCCCACTCTTAAGGAAAGTAGCAACAGTTCTGTATTTCTATCTGCCTCACTATGTGGCCAGATGGAGGCTCAAGTCTTTAGAAATCCTTTTGTAATCCTTTCTCGTCTTATGAGCCTCAAATACTCTTGTTCTGAAGACCTTTGAAATCTCTATTGATGGGGCCATATTGCACTGTAAAGAACAGGTAAGCAAAACTGTTTTTTTTCCCCCCTCCATATTACAGATCAGAACACACTCAGTCTGATTAGAACATCTGACTCCAATTACCCCCTTTTAAGAGGTCATATTTAGACTTCTGTTAGTGACACTGGCTGTTTAAACCATATGTTCAGTAAATATTCAGAAATGTAAATTATTTTGTGCTGTTTGTTAAATAAATGCCTTATAATTATAATATAGAGCCGATATTTGTCTTGGCTTTTTGACACGGCAAATTGAAATGCTATGAATCTTAACACCATGAAATTCAAAGAATAATAAAAATGTAGCTGAATGATATCACAGCCTATTTAATCAGTATGACCTACGGCACAACATCAATTCTGCAGATGCATTAATGCATTCACTAAGGCAAAGCAATCTGACCACGTTTCTCCTAAATATGGTTACTTCACTGTAAATCTTGTCTAACAAAACTAATGCAACTGCCTTGTGCTTTACGTTGGGGAAAAATACAGAAGCAATGAACATATCAATAAAGGAATCCGTTTATCTGTTCTGTACCTCATACCTGTGAGACTTGGGTTCAAAAAACTATTTTCTTGGTTGTGATTCTACATATTTTCTTTGATTTTCAGCAATACTGCATAAACAAATAAAAAAGTTATTATGTTGGGTCTATCAAAACACTGCAAATTACATATATATATATTTTTCCAGAGTTCTGAGAAAATAAATCTTTAAATACCTCACCCACACCTTATACGGAGAGGAACAATTGAAATAAATTATTGAGAGAAGGGTCTACCACCCACCTGCATTATTGAATGCCTTAGTTTTAGTATGTTATTTACACAATGCAGAAAGCCACAGGATAAATTCCTCAAGCATGAGCAACATCAAGATGTAGCCCTTGTTTACTTTTTGAAGCGATGAATAATTTTTTGCCTTTCGCTTTGTGATGGGGGATGGAAATATTCGTGTCAAAAAGTGTCCTTCAAGGCATATATTTTCATAATCACTTCAAAATGACTATTTGTCCATATAAAAATTCAATAAGTCAAATAAGTCAAACCAACTTGCTTACTCATTCAGCAGCTCTGGCAATGCTCGGTTAATATGTTTTGTTTCTTTCCCCCTACACATATAAAAAGATTCATTTATCATCACATATAACTCTGTCACTCCACTAAATGATGTTTGTTATTAATCATTTTCACAAAATCTTTCTATAAGGGAAAACTTAACACAATCTCTTTTCTAAGTAAACCACATCTGAACTAAATCATTCATTTGAATTCAACTGAATCATTCCTGTAATTTCTCTTACCATCTGTACAGGATGCTTGAGGATGTGGAAATCTGTCACGCAAGGTCACTTCTCAAATACCATACCATGTTGCCTGACACTATCTGCTAGCTTTAACACTTCTAATATCAGAGTTCACTGGGAAGATAAAGGGGGAAACCTGATTATGGAACTGCTTCCCAAATGGCCTCCTACGCACTCACCTCAGTAAAAGAAAAGAAAAAAAGAAAAAGAAAACTAATTGGACTAAACGGATATTTGCGAGGCACATGTGCTCATCCTAACGCTTAATAAAGCTGGCATAAAACTGAGACAAGGCAGGAAAAACCAGAGTATTTTACACTGTACTGAATCTACATAAGTGTAGTACAAACTCTATATTATGACTGAGATGTCTTACCTGAACCCACACCGTGGGTCGCAACAACCATAAATCTCACAGCCGCGCATTTCTCACCTCTCTGAAGGACATACGCAGTCACCTCAGATTGATTGTAATTAGTATGGCCCAACAGCCTAATGAGAATGCAGGAGTGCAGCAGAGCTGAGCTCAGGGAGGAAGTGAGGCTGTTGATATTTAAGGCTAAATTCCTAGTATCTAAAATAAAACCACTGTAGAATTTTGTGCATGACATGAAATAATTCTTTGACTGTGCTCTCACACCATTCAGAGGTAGCGCACATTTCGTCCTGTAATGCTTTTTTCCGCATGAATAATGGCTTTGAGGTTATCATGGCATCTTGTGTGCACAAAGATATTAGAGGTACGCTATTGAAAATGAGATCGAAAGTATCTGTATTCTAAGGCAGATTCTAAAGGCAGAAGGACTGAGCATCAAGTGCTCAAATCGCTACGACTGAATCAGCCGGTGTAACAATAAGAAGACACAAAGGCCCCAGTAAATGCACAAGCCATTGAAATGCGGGCCAAGATGGATGGTGGTCATTACTGCGGATCTGTATGCATTTCATGGGGCATTTATTGTCTAAAACTGAAACGGCCAGTGCAGTACTCCCACCTCTTTGTAAAATGTGAAGGCAAATCTAATATAAGGTGAAGGCTCTCTAGATACACATTGTAAGCTAGTGTTGAGAGGCACAATTGCTCTCCGACCGACAGGAGAACGGGAAAAAAAAACTATCTTACAATTCAAAGAGACATGAGGGCCGGAAAGCACTGGTCAGGCTATAAAATGCTCAGGGAGGAAAAAATAATTTCATATTTGTGGAGCTTTGATTAAAGTCCCTCCTTTCCCTCAACTCTCGCTGCGAGAGCGAGCTTGGCATGACTTCAGAAGTCTCACTTGGACACATGGCCGGGGTGTGGAGGTTGCAGGTGTTGATTAGACGTCAGGTTCGCTTTAGGAGGTGAAACGGCATAGGAACTGGGCATTCTTGCACTTCAAGGACACAGGTTTGAGAAGGCGCCAGTCATTCCTGCCACCATGGAGTAAAACACAAAATATAAAAAGGTAAACAAAAGCTTTGATGCACAACCTGAGCTTTGTATCAATACCCTCAATTTGACAAAATTGATACATCATCTCTTGTATGATACATAAATTTGAAACTCAGTGTTACCTGATATTGTACTCGCAAAATCATTTTGCACACCAATTGCATTTCATCAACTTTAAAGAGATCTGTTCTGCAATGCTGTATGCTTGCTGATCATCATTTTTGTTATATTATGAAAGTGACTGACATCTCAAATTTACTGGCATGTTAAATTTAACTGAGCGATAAACCAGGTGAGATGTGCTGCTTTTGCAAACCTCCAATACCCACAAGATAGAGTGGGCCCTGTGCCTGGCATTGACATTGTGTTAAAACAACGCAATCGGTACTTATGTCACGGTTGCCTAGCAACACAAGCCACTTGGTTATTTATTGAATAAAATGAAAAGAGTGTGTATGGGGGGTTCAGAAAAGTCTATTATCCATGCAAATGACTGTTATTTGCCCTATTTTGGCAAAGCTTTTTGTCTCACGACTTCTTGAAGTCTATGTGATTGGGCTGCTCAGATACTTATCAAAATGACAGGCACCCAAACTGGACAGAGCGAAGTGGCATGCGACAAGACATGAGGGCTCTTATGACGGGTTTCTGAGAGTGCCTCCATCCATTACTACAAGGTCTGTTTGCTCTATGAACAAACCCTTCTCTGACAATATCAACAGTATTGACTGCGTTAAATGTTTACCTTAAGAGGTTCACAAAATGACCACTGAGAAAAAAATAAATAAATAAATAAATAAAAAAAAATAATAATATATATATATATATATATATATATAATTATTAAACTTAGTTCTTAGGACAACTTTGATTAACACTTTTTTGATCCACTTCAAATGTTGTCTACTGTATATTAGGGGTGTAACGGTACACAAAAAAGACAGATCTCTTCTAACGCTGTAAACTAGCCTATATAGGGAGCAGTTACTTACACATTACTATAATATTAAAGGTTACCATTAACAACAGAGCTCACAGAGCCCTAACTATTAAATTCAGTTGCTATTTATTTTTAGATATAATATTCAACTCTCACATAGAAATTGAATGCATTTCTATGTAACTTGCATATAAGACAGTTTTTGCATTAACTTGTAAATTTTATTATATTATTACATTTCTACTCCAATTCGTTGTTAAAATATATTCATTTACACAGTGGCCACCATAACTTGTTTTCATGACAGATTTATTTAAACATATACATTAAAAAAAATCAAGACAGGTTAAGTAAAATATTATGAATATAAGCTAACATAGTGCATATATTTAGCGAAAGAGTTCATTTCTCTGGCAAACTAAGTTGTGGACGCTGAATGACTTGCCTCAGAAACATTTAACTAAGAAATGTAATGCCAGAAATGACATTGTTCACAAGCTGTTTTATTGACGTCTTTCTGCCACTGAGCGATTACACGAGATTTGTTTCAGTAAGTTGTACTGTATCTTTCAGCATACCTTCAAATGTTTATTCATGTTTATTCTGTAACTAGAATTTAAGAGGAAGCAATGTCGCGTTAACTCACGCTCCATGCTGCCGCTTGAACTGAGGCCTCTATGCAGTGATCAGTCATGCCACATCAAAGAGCGTCAATTTCACGTTTTTATCATGTTCAATTATGAATTTCATGATAAAATGGTCAGACTTTGAGAGTGAGTGAGATGAGACTTTGTTTCTTATAGAAAGAAACACAGACGCACAATTTCCACAAAAATATTAAGTAGCACAAATGTTTTTTTACACTCATAATATAAATAATGTTTCTTGAGCACCAAATCAGCATAATGATTTCTGAAGGATCATGAGAAAATATTTCTGTTTTTACTGTATTTTTGATCAAATAAATGCAGCCTTGGAGAGAATACGATGCTTTGTTCAAAAACTTAAAAAAAAAAAAAAAAAATTACCAACCCCAAATGGTAGTGTATATAAAATAACAGTGTGGTAATGCCAACTTTTTTTATTTAGAATTCCCACCCCTGTTGAATTTCCAGCAAAAAAAAACAAACAAAAAAAAAACTATATGATATATACATTTTTAATAGTGCTAGAAGTCACACCTCAACTACAAATCATAAACATAAACCAATCTCTGTGACTGAACTAATACAAGACATCATTGAACACGTCAGCTAGAAACAATAAGACCCCTATCCATTTCACAGAATGTAGGTCATCATAATCCTTCCACACACACACACACAAATCCAAATGGTGCCTATGGAGTAAAGAGGTCATTGGCGGGGCACTAATCCATGGTCTCACTGAGTTTCAAATTCAATCTCACTTTTTATAGCTTTCTTTCTCTCAAGATGTCCAAGTCCCATATGGTTTCAGGGAGATAGTTTACTGCTAATCTGATCAATGTTCACATTAAGTCATGCTACCTGAGATCTATGGATGAGAGTTTATTATCAATATGGGCTGAGGATTGGGAGACACGCTCTGGAGGAAGAGATAACCGGAATAAAATGTTGATGTAACCACAGACTAAGATAACCTTCCATTAAGAAAACAAGATTAGGAAAAACAAGGCTGTAAATTACTTAAATTAGCCTCTGTGAACTTAGTTAAGGAATGGGGCAAATCCCACATAAACATTTACTCATTTCTAAAACATGGCACATATTGGTTAAGTGCAAAGTAGAAGAAAGTGATCCAAGGAACACTTGGCAAGTGACAAGAGATCATACTTCATATTAGTGCAGCCCCAGCAGAGCTGCTAATCTTCTTTTGGGAAGGCATCAAATTCAAATGTGGACAACATGCAGTGAATGACATGTGATGTTCGTAAATCCAGAGCCGTATGTGCGACCCACGCAAAACATATCCATCCCTCGAGGGGAAGAGCTGGATCTGACTCAGTGCTGTCTCACTGAGCTCTTCGGATACAGTAAGACAGTAAACACGCTCAATAACATGAGTACTTGCACCTGGTTTGTGTCAAAGGTTAGGCTTTTGCAACAGCGTGCTAACATCGATAGAATGTTTCTTGTTGATTCATTCTAGCGGTTTATTAATCATTGTAGCTGCACCTTAAACAAGGACTGTGTGTTTGCAGAGGTTTGTTTCGCAGCCAACCGAGAAATGAGGCTACACCTGCATCTAATCAAAGCATCTATCAATGAAACAAGATGTTAAAAACAACAGTTTGGCTTGACTAACAACACCATACTTCATGCAAAATTATGATTTAAAAGACAATGTTCTAAAGTTAATGACAGGAATGCTTTGCTGATATATTATTCACATATTGTTCATTTAATTAAATCCACATCTTTTTTTCTCTCCGAGATTTGGATAACAAATTAAGCACATCTGCACAGCTGTGTCAGAGCCAAAGTAGGGACCTGTTGTTAAACTTATTCGCACACAGTCATAGACCCACACTATCAAACACAAACCCTCAAATAAGCATAGTCAGGCATTTTTTGGGTTTTGGGAAGTCTGACAACTGTATACTTCAGCCAGATTTACTTGTGCAATTGCCTTCTAAACCCCAGCCCACATGCGTCTCTCATGCTTCCTCTATGATTCTGCACATCCCTCATGTTGGACGATAAGCATTTGAGACAGAAGATTACACAGAAACAAACCTGTTGCTATATTTCACTGGCACTCACTATTGTCTCGAAATAATACTAATCCAGTTGTTGGCCATTTCTGAGGTCTGCAAATTTATACTCCCTCTCTTATACACACACGTAGCACCCATGTCTCATAATTAATTTCAATCTCTTCATAAAAGGCTTACACCCTCATACATGTGGATCAAGCCTGCTGCACAGTGGCAGGGTAAGTTAATATCTTCACACGCTGCTGATCCCACTGGAGGGACTTCTAACTGATTAAAGCTGGCTTTAAAGACAATCCTGCACTGACATTCACCTGTATTTAGCACTAATGCTGTGTTTATTACCTGCTCACTGAATGACTGAATGAAAAAATAAAGGCCTGCTTTTTGAAAAACCCACTGGACATCATTGCGCAAAAAGATTTTCTAAGAAGCTTTCTTAGACTAAATTTTGAAGTGAAGCATGCATGGAATTTGATATGTTCTGATAAATAGTTCCATTTCAATTTTACACACTTTATATAGCCTAATATCCTTGACTTTGCTGACTCTCAAAATACTGGGAGATTTTTGCTACCTTGTTGCTGTGGAAACCCTAAGGAATAATACAATCAAACTGATAAACTGCCATTGTGGGAAACAAAACCAGACAAACCAGATCATTTATTTACTTAAAAGAACTCGAAGCATTTTGCACAATTTAGCACATTTTTAAAAGCATATTCTATTTGACCACCTATTAACATGCTTTTGGTGGCCTGACTAAAAAAATCATTAACACCTCATGACCTAAATAGCAATTTTCACGCTCTATCTAAAGGGCGGTCTTGCATAACCTTCGAGACCCATATGCTTGGATCATTTAAAACGGTCTTTTAAATTTAATGCTAAATTTAATATATAGCAATATATATATATATATATATATATATATATATATATATATATATATATATATATATATATATATATATATATATGCACATTTTCCATTACACAATCACAAAAATATAAACTACATTTTTAATTTAGTTTAAAGTCCATGTATATGTTATTTGTTGAACCATCAAAATATTTTATTTTATATAATTTTATATATCATATAATTGTAGCTTATGTTCATCCAAAGTTGAATGATGGCAGAACACAGTCATACTCTGTGAAGTCGATCAGAAAATCATTCATATTTTGAGATTAATAATTTTAGATTTAAAAAAAAAACTATCACTATACATTTCAAACACCTTGGTCAAAAATTAGTTTTGCAGAGTAAAAGAAAGCAATATTTCAGAGAGGAAAAGACTGACATTAGCTACACAAAAGAAACCTCTTGGACATGAGTATATAATGAAACTCCACATTCAAAGACAGACCCTATTATTACAGGCTAACAATAACAAGGTGATTGGCTATTCTTTAGAATAAGAACCATCCTATGTGGTGTATATGCTGCTAGTCCTTGTTTACATTATTTCTAATGTTTCGGTTTGTTTAGTCTATGAATTGTGGGTAGTATTAGGGTCACTTTTCTCGCGTTTTGTGCTTAAGTTCATTATATTTCTGTCAAATTAAATGTGACTAAGATAAACATACAGAAAATAATTTAGAAGAGATAATGCTTCAGTACCTTGTGAGTGAAATCGTTCTGTGAGTGAAATCGAGTCCTGGTTTAGGGCAGGCACAACTGTTTCATTCGTGTTTATGTTTGTGTGATACGGCTCGGCTCTCTTGTTGCTTTCATCGGTCCGTTAGACCCTCCCAGGGCTGTTGTTGCCTCAGTAATCCCTTAGGTACACTCATATATCATTATGTGATGGGCGACGGCGCGCTTCATCGATTCGGAGCACGGCATTACAACGCCTTTCAGCTAGGAATCTGCCGCGTTTTCCTTTAACCGCGCGCACCATTGTTGGGCCTAAAGGCCCTTTCACACAGGACGCGGTATGCCCTGCGAAACCCATTTATTTCAATGGCTTGCGCCGCGCGAGGACGGTTTGTTGCTGCGTCGACCAAAGCGTACACGCAGCGGAGCGCAGCTTGCTTGCACGCCGCGGTCAAAGTTCAAAATAGTTCAACTTTTGCCGCTGCGCTCTGTGACGATTACCCGCGCGACCAATAGCAACGGGGCATCCAAACAATCGGAAAACAAAATGGATGAACAGCTATTTACTGTGTTGGAATTTCCAGAGCTATACGATACACGTTTGCTGGTCGTATGGAGACATGACAGACACGGTCAAGAGCTGCTCTCGTTCTTCTTCACACAAGCAGGGCTAGTGCTATCGCTCGCTTCTTAGCACGGGACATAACGTACTTTGCTGCCGACCGAAAGGTGGAACAACAATAACATGACTAGATGTAGCCTATAGAACTCCCGCTACAAGTTTGGAAAACTCCGTCTACTGTGCTCTGGCCAGCGCAACGCAAATCGCTTCGTATCTGAAGGGCTGCGCTGAACCCAGCGGCGAGCGCAAGCGCATACCGCGTCCTGTGTGAAAGCCCCATGACTTGTGGTGCGGAGGCACGCGGACGTTCACAGCTCATCAGAAGCGTTTCATGCATCGACCTTGCGATAGAAACACCTGGAGGATTCTTATGTTTAATTACATCTCCTCTCATTCCTCTCGTGCCTCATCTGTCTTCCCTAAACCTCTGCATAATGCTAAAAAAAAAAGGTAAATAAGGAGTTATTTTAAAACGATATTAAGTTATGTTTTGCAGGCCAGAAACCTAGGGCCTATGCCATGATGGTAGTTGAACAAACTCAGGGTTATAGGATAAGTTTCGAGTTGACAAAACCAAACCACTCCAATCCGGCTTTGTTGGTACCATGATGCTTATCATCAACTTTCTTTGTCAACTCAGGCTTTGATCCTGAGTTCGTGGAGCGTGTGCACATGAATGAGTGACATCAGTGGTGAACATCCAATCAACAGAGAGAGCCAGCGCGATTCAAAACTCTTTTGCTGAAGGTTAAGAGATTGAAGAAAATGAAGTATTTAAACTCATTCACACTGATGAAAATACTTTTCCATGAAAGAGGACAGATAAAAGAAATTTTCTTGCTCTATCAGTGCAAGTGAAACTTGTGAAGTTAGTTTATATAGTTGATAATATATAGCCTAGCGACAGAGACTCAAACATATAAGGTCACATCAGATTTAAAGTTTATTTACAGCTTATTTATCTTACATATGATCTGTATTTATTAATATTCATTAAAACTAAATGTTTAATAATAACTGCTAAACTAAAATCGCTTGTGTGTAATAAATTAATAATAATATATATCATATAATAATTATATAAATCATATATAAATCTTAAAATAATTCTAAGTAATTATCATTAAAGCCTGACAATTTTTTTTTTTTTTTTTTGCTATATAGTGACCTTTAATTTGGAGGAAGAGAAGGGGAGTGACTTTATTGCATTGCATTGGATGTGTCAGTGTCAGTTTGCTCACATCTGATTGACCCAATTTTGGTTTGAGATCTCTAAACCAGAACATAACCTGCCCCGGAGCAGGTTAGCCGTGGAGTGTAAGTTACTATGGTGATCTACACCGCTAAAAGCCAAGTCACTGTCATGGTACCTAAAACCCAGGATTGGCGCAAACTAATCTGAAATTTATCTGGCTAGCCAGCTAATCCGGCTTCATGGTACAGGCCCCTACTCTACACAAGTATACGTAAACAACATAAAGCAAGCTCTGTCAAGCGTCATTGCATTCTAAAATGTGTCAGAGGAGTGCATTTAAAGATCCCAAAAATGAAAAATATGTCATTAATTACTCACCCTCATGTCGTTCCAAACCTGTAAGACTTTCATTCATCTTCGGAACACAGATGAAGATCTTTTTGATGAAATCTGAGAGCTTTCTGTCCCTCCATAGATAGCTACGTGACTACCACTTTGACGCTTCGAAAAGTTCATAAAGAGAAAACAAAACTGATATGAATTGAGCGGTTTAGTCCAAATTTTCTGAAAAGACATCATGACTTTGTGATGAACAGTTTGAATTTAGGCATTTTTAAATATGTTTATAGTAACTTACCTGACTTATAACATATGCGGTTTAATGGCAGCAACATCTGGAGCTCTATTGCCCCTTATGTAGAATAACGCAAGAGTGCATGTCAAGTATGTAGCCTCTGTTCTCTATAGTGCTGTAGTATTAGCAGAATTTTGAGTGAACGTTTTATTTCCCAGTATAATTCAATCATTTAAACCCATAATTTTCTTTGATTTGTAGTGTACAACCATTTGTTTAAATATGAAAGTAAAAAAATATACAGTTGTGCTCAAAAGTTTACATAACCCTTGCAGAATCTGCAAAAAATGTTAATTTTAACAAATTAATAGGGATCATAAAAATTACATTCATTTTTTTTTTCGTACTGTCCTGAATAAGCTATTTCAGATATCAGATGTTTACATATAGTCCACAAGACAAAATAATAGCTTGTGATAATTGTTCATGAGTCCCTTGTTTGCACCCCCCAGATCTTAATGCATCATGTTTCTTGTGCATCAGTAAATGTTTGCAGCTTTTGTAATTGTTGTATATGTCTTTCAATTGTCCTCAGTATGAAAAGTTGGATCGCAAAATCATAAACCCGCAGCTGAAAAGGGTTAAACATGCAGAAGATGCTGGAAAGCCAAACAGTCAGGATCATTCAGGTAAGACAAAGTGTATAAGAATCAAGTGTATGAAAACTTTTGAACAGGGTCATTAAAAATAACATGTAATTTTTATGATACCTCTTATTTTGTTGAAATTATTAATATTTTGCTTGCTGCATTATTGTGAACTCAGAACTTGTGTTGATTCTTGTTTTTTTGTTTTTTTTTTATCTTTATAAACAAATAAATTAAACATGACCAACAGAGCAAAGATTTATAATATCGTCAAACCATCCATGATAACACAAAACTGACACGTATACTTCCAAAATTAGGTTCATCATCATCATCATCATCATTTTCCAAGATAAAATACATGCAAAATAAAGTACATACAGTCAAACCAAAAATTATTCAGACACAAGATATATATTTTTTTATATTTTTTTTTTACTAGTGGGTGCAGGACAGTATAGTTCATTTATGTAAGTGAGGATAGCAAAATAAAGTAAACTGTGACATATTATACCCAAAAATTCTTCATACAGTAAAATTAATAAAAAAAAAAAAAAAAAAAAAAAACTGGGACCAAAAATTATTCAGACACTTTGACCTGACCAGGTTTTGCTTCAGTGTTATCTGACATAATTAAGATGAATTCTTTCTGACACAGTTTAACTCTGAGATCTTGTCATATTTTATTACCATTTTTTTTAAACTATAGTGAATAAACTGTAATAATAAATGAAATGTTCAAGGTATCTGAATAAATTTTGGTTTGACTGTATATGTGGCGATCATAACACACTATCACACTATATAGGGAATAGTGAATGAGTGAGAAATTTTGGACTGAGCCTATTATGTCCTGGCCAAATTATCTTCAATAGAAATACATCAGTAAAAGAAATGGCAGGGTTTTAAAAATAATTCAACATAATGACCCATTATGTATAATACAGTGTTTTATAGTATATTCTGACAAAGCTGATAGTTCTTTAAGTTGTTGCATATGGTGTTTTGACTACAATACAAAACCAATTTCCCCACTTACTTGAGAACATGAAAACATAATTAACAAGGGAAATAAGAGATCAAATAAATGCATAAACAAATAATTCAACCTTAATATGCACCTCTGTCACATTTACCAGTTAACACAGCTCATGCAAACAAGAATGTGTTAAGCAGACGCATAGTGGATCATTTGTGTATGCAAAGTGGCAGTACATTTAGCAACTGTCTCATTGGAAAGGCATAAATTCAAGCAGAGATTCAGCTCTCTGTGCTTTGCTGATATCTCACAATGCAGAACCATGACTGTTCTGAGCAATTACAATACTGCCACTGTTGAAGTGGAGTGTCAAATACAAATTACTCAAGAGAATGCAATTGCAGCCTAACCTGAGAGGAATATAAAACCATAGGTGGAACATTTCATTTTGTTCACATACAGCTTGACTGTATCACTGAAATAGCATGATTTTGGATTCATTTAATAAAATTATTGTAGGACCAAAAGTAACCCATTCTTCTGTTGTGTAGTGCGAAGAGATACACTGATAAATATTGTATTTGCACTGAAACAGACCAAAGCGCAGACTTTTTATTTTAAGAGTGAATGCCTTTCATGTAGCTCAGGTGCACTGCAATGAAGAAAGAAAGAAAAAAAAAAAAAAAGAATGGAGAAAGAAATATGATGCACATGGACTTTTTCCACAGCATCGTTGCATCCATAATCCGAGGTGATATCCAATGTTAGATTGGATTGACTTGCTCTATCTGGAAAAGAGAACAGTAATAGACTGCATACTGGAAAATGGAAATAATTTGTAGCGTGGACTCTCTTCCTAGCCACACACAATATGCTTTGGTCCATTCTCAGAGGAGCCAGCCTGGAGGAAGAGACCAATCCAACATGCAATTTGGTATCATTGATGCATGGGTGCAGAAGAGCACTTCTTTGCTGAAGTCTGCTGTTCACTCGTAGCCTTGGTGGGGAAACAAGAGGCAGTAATGAGGACAGATGAGATCTGCAGCACTAACGGCTGGCTAGCAGTCAGAGCTCTCTCTCTCATTCTCTCAGTACCATGCCCAAACACCTCTCACTTAACTTTCCAATCAATCTCTCTCTCCGTTTCAGGATACTCCAGCAATTTAGCCTCTCAGGAGACAATGGGTCGCAGTTAAGACATATTTTGCTAATTTGACCTTGTTAGCATTTGGATTTTTTTTTTTTCCAAAAAAAATAACATTTCAGTGTATTCAGGTTTCACCACTATCTAGGCAGCACCAATTAGTTACAGATGGACTATGACAGTTTTACTGCATATTTTAAAAATATACCAATTTCCAAATCTGTATACGGACAGCTGAACCCCTCAGGCTGGAATTTTCTTACTTAATGCCTATAGTCGCTCCAAATGAAAAACACAACTTTACAAATACAACAGGTTTGTCTCCTTGACATTAAGTGGCATGTAATCAGTTGATTGCATTTTCATGCTTTTTGTTTGTTGTTTCCAGCGGAGCAAAAATGTTTGGTTGATGCCTCTGCCTGGTGCCATAAAGCTCAAACAGACGATGACTTCTCACAAAGGGCCTGTAGTGCTTTCATGACCCTTTGCAATGCTCATTGACTGCATCCCTTCATTGTCATCCTCCATTGTGCAGACTTTATGGCTGCAGCTGCCACCTGTCCTGTAATGTTTTCAATACCACACCCCATGGCATGGCAAAACAGAGGCTGTATGGTGTGCCAATAGCCTGTTTGTGGATATGCAAGTTATGTTTCTACTTTTTTTAACAGTTAATTTGAGGCAATGTAAAATTCTTTTAGATAGCATGCTTCCACTTGTGAACTACAAAGAGAATAGCAAAATCTTCAACCCTTATTTTGCACTGATAATTGTATCGAACTCCCCTCTGCACTGTACGTTTATACCCATTAGCTGCCGAGACAAATCAGACATGTTCAGAGAGGGGCAGGACATTCTTATTAATGAGTAATTGGCTCTAAAATTAGTTTTATATTGAACACAACACCTTCCTGATCAATAGCACTGGTCGGTGTGATTAAAATCACTTATCTGGGATAAGTCTCTGCAGTGAAAGGTAGAGGTAATGCACTTCTATTCTTTGCACTGCTCCAGGTCGATAAAGAGGTGAGCCTTACACCAGTGGGCTCCATATTGATGTCAAGAAGAGGGGAGGTAAGAGGAACACAATGCATATCTTACTATCATTTACTGATATTATGGTATCTGGCTAGTGGGGCGGAATTCCATCTCCTGTATTTTGAAGCCCTGCTTAGCCAATTTCACAATGTAATGTATTCTGCAATGAGAGCACTGGAGAGACACATTCTCCTTGGATATCGAGTTCAGTGTGGCCATGACGTGCTGTTGTGCTATTTGCTTTGTATAGCAAATGAGGTATCACTGTTTTTACCTTTCACAGCTATGAACCATGATTTGCTACTTGCTTGTTGGCTGTAGGAAGAGGACCATCCTGATCCTAGAAATCAGACAAAAATTCTATAGTGCAACATGAGTTATTTATATTAAATTTTCCTGGAAAAGAAAGACATTTTAAACATGTATATCTGCAAGAAGTGAATTAGGAGTACATTAGTACATATAGTACTGTAGAAATAGTATGCATTCTCTAAAGTGAATTCATTTAAAGGGATAATCCACCAAATAAATAAAAATTCTTTCATTGTTTACTCATCCTCATGCCGTCCCAGATGTATATGACTTTCTAGTAGAAGATGCCAAAAAAATAACACAACATGAAGGTGGAAACAAAAATAGATATACTAGGAGGTCAGAATACCTCCATTTTCAATGGAGTTTTTTTTAAAGATTTTAAAGATACACACCAACCTCTACAGTAGTGTTTCTCAACTCTGGTCCTGGAAGACTCTCAACAGTACACGTTTTGTTTATCTCCCTTATATGGCACAACCTTTTCAGTTTGAGTTTTTTACTAAAAAGTCAATAATTTGAAACAGGTGTGTTTGGAGACAAAATGCAGCACAACATTGGTCTACAGATCTGGGTCGGCTGTACTGTATTTCCCAAAAGCACTGTATGCTTAAAGTACTGTAGATCATAGAAACCATTGGCACCAATGATCTGTACCATCTATTTATTTATTTTTTTTTCTCGTTTTCAGCTAAGGGTATGTTTACATGACAACAGTGTGCTAAAAATGGTAATGTTTTTCCTATTGCGTTTTTTTATTTTTTTTATTTTTTTATTTATTTATTTTTTTGTTGGTCAAAACGATCCCCGTTCACACGGACCCGCAAAAACGATTAAAAACGCTGTTTGAAAGTGCAAGTTTTCCCTCTCCCTGTAAACTACAAAAACACGAATTTATGAAAACGGTGACGTCATGTACACGCATATTACGTGTTCAGTCTGTAGGCACATAGTCTTTCTTTGCAAATTGTCATCGCCAACTACTGGCCTGGCATGCATAAGTGTTTTTAGTTCGCAGAGCTGTGTGAATGGGGATTGTTTTGACAATGTTGTCGTCTAAAAATATTCAATTTTTAGTACATCATTGTCATGTAAACATACCATTACATATACAGTGCTTTTAAATGCAGCCCAGGTGGAATTTCAGTCATGGTCAGTCTAGTATACACAAAAAGGCTAAAACACTTGACCGAAAGTAACGGCAGGCAGGAAAAATGAAGCATACCGCAGGCTACAGGCTTCAGCTTTTGAACATGTTCCGCCACATCAGTTTTCCATTTGAGTACAGAATGAGAGGGTGTCGCCTGCTACAATCAGTCCAACTGCTGAGATAGATATGACACTTGTCTTCTTTGTCCTTCGCCTATTCTGCACCAGGAGCTTTCCTCAATAATAATGCTAATTCTTTTTTTATTGTGTTTATTTTCCTTTTTATCTTTTATGCAGCAATAACCTTTGTTAATATATAAAATGTTCCTCCATAGATGGTGCATTCAGCAATACCATCAACAATGTAGAATGTCAGTGGAAACAGACTGGGCTGCCACAGATGTCCAGTTAGGCACACATTCTCTCTCCTCTAGTTAGCAGACTCTGGTCTAGCACTTCCACTGGGGGCATTTTAGATTGTTTAGATGGCTGTTTGGGTGAAATGGACTGAATTAGGCTGTGAGAAGAATGTCTTATCCGTGCCAAAGTGCTTCCAACAGGGACAAATTGATGAAAGCAGGCACAGCTTTCAAGCCGAGGCTTAGCAAAAACTCCAATATTTCAGCTGGCCAGTAATTCAAATGCCAAGACAACACTGCATATGGCAGTAACAGAGAGATGTGACATGATAACACAAAATAAAGCTATAAACAAATGCAGCATGATTCCAATAACAAAAGCATCACTATTTGTTATTGGAAAGAAAGGATTATAGAATTAAGCATGGTAGTGCACTTCATGTTATGACATCAACTTTAAATATGTCAGAATATCTGATGTTATTGGAAATGTTTAAAAAAAAAAAAATGAGGTGAATGATGTGGTTAAAAATGTGATTTACAAAAACTTTAAAGCATGTCTCTTTTTACAGCACTGCATGGAAGCCTTTAAACCAGACCTGTTAGAAGTTTCTTCATTAGTTTTGTATGACTGTTTCTATTAGCACACATTTACAAAAGACAAAAATACTAAAATGTTTCAAACATTTCTTAGCTTAACAATAAGTCTTGCAAATTTAAAAAAAAATTATCCTGTTCTGTGCAATTTTCCTTTCTGTCCTCACCAATACAACTTAAAATACTGCAAATAATTATATTCTTCTAAGCAGTGAAGCACAGAGAAGTGAAACATTTGTATGTGCACACACACACACATAAAAATTAAGAAAAATTAGAGAGATATTAGAATTTAATTTTACAAAAGACTATTTGTGCTGGAAACATTTTAAAAACATGCCAGGGTGTATGGGTAGTTAGTGTAGTAAGGTATGTTGTTATGGGAAGAAGGAGGCGGGAACCGGCGAACGTTAAACATAACTGTAATAATATTCCAAATAAACAAACAGCAAAACGAAAGTAATGCCGGTAGTCCTTCACGGACGACTGCAGGCCACACAAACATAATGAAAACATAAAGTAAAATCCAGGCCTGGTTCTCTGTGAGAGATTCGAGACCGGTGCAACACGCAGCTGACGCTTGTTGACACTCGCGCCACCGCCCTCGCCGTTCCCTCACGGCGCTCGCCCGCCCTGCTCGTCACAGTTAGTAAGTAAGTAAAGTAAATAAAGTACTTTCTGACAAATCAAAACTTTTAAAAGTAAGATAAATATATCAAATATTTCAAATTATGAAACTAGAAACCAGAGTTTAGACTCTTTTTTTTTTTTTTTTTTTGACACTGTTTTGCTCTTTTGTTAATTCACCTTTCTAGTCTTAACTGTGTTTAAGTTTCCATGGTTCCTGAATGTGTACACCTGTTTCTTGTTCAGTCCCTTGTAATCCCAGGTATATGCTGTCCTGTGTTTCAGTTGTTCATTGTCGGTTATTGTCTTTGTTTGAATGCAGGGCTGTTTAGTTTGATTTACCCTTCTTGGATTTTTCTCTTGTTGTTTTCATCGTCCGATCATATCATCTTCCTGTTTTGTTTAAATTAAAATATAGACTGCCAAACATAGATCCTCATCTCTATTCTTCCCTGTGCTACAGTTATACAGTTTCATGTCAACATGTTCCATTATTGAACACGTGGCACATGTTGTACCTACCATGTTAGAAACCTCAAAGTTTAGAATGATTTTGCATGCAACCAGCAGGCTTTCCATGTTTGACTCATAAAACCTAATCCTTTCCTTTGACCAATATGATTAAAAAGCAGTAATAGTAATCAGCACCAAGAGCCTGTAAATGCTTTCTAAATATATTAACAATGTGAATAAATTACCCTCATTTAAAACTGATGAATTCTCAGTTGATTCTTAAATTGTAATTAACCACTGAGTTCAAGATAGCATGTCCAATATTACTCTAATAGCTTATGGGTTTTTGTGTTTATTAATTTCTTTTAATATTGGTTTAATATCAAGCGTAATGAATCCGCCAGTTAAAGCTTTGCTATCAAATTGCCAGTACTAATTTGTAAAATGACGCAGTCTGCTGTGCGACTTACATAGCATACTTCCTAATAGAGTGGAAACTGCTGACACTGCACTACATTCCTCAGAGGCCTATTGAGCAGAAAATTATAATTAATTAATCATGGAGTGCAGCGCATGCTCTTCCAGATCAACCCCTTGGTTATGGACACCTGGGATGTCCACAGGGACATGACTCAAAAGCTGCCAATGGCCCTAGCCAAGGCCCAGACAGGCTGGATAGACTGTAAACACAGTCACAGCACTTCCTGTTCAATAGGAAGTTGTGAATAAAGCCTACTCTTCCCTCCTGATCAGCTGTAATTTGCAATGAAAGGCTGTACAGCACTAGTGGTCTTACATTATTCTAAATACAACCAGTCATTTTATCAAGTATTCTAATTACTCAGCAATGTCACACCTGCAAAATATGACTTTGTAATCTAAATCACTGAGAGGATGTGCATGAGTTGCACTAGACATTTTGTATACAGCAATCTAGATCTCTATACAAAGGAGCTCATCAGCATGTTGCTGACATACATGTAGTAAATACTCAAATCTATCGGTATCTGTAAGAAATTAACATTGGTCGTGTTTTGATGTACTATGCATATTCCCATAGTCATAAATCTCAACAGAAATGTTTGCAAAGAAAAAGAAAATTACTTTGTAAATGTGTAAATTAATGTCCGTCTATATTAAATCTCTAGAGAATGTCAAGGCTGTATCGAACAACCTTGGAGAAGGAAAGAATGTGGAAGAAGTGAGTGGGGGGTAGTTAGTTCAGGTTTTCAAGTAGAAAGAAACCAAGATACAGAGAGCTTACTAGCTTGTGAAAACGTCTTGGTTACGTATGTAACCCTCGTTCCTTGAAGGAGGGAACGGAGACATACATCAGTCGTGACCGACGAATTGGGGATATTGCCAGAGAGCCCTATCAGCTTCGAGTAAACTAAAACAAGCCAATGGAATTGGCGTGCGATATTTGCATAATGCGCACCGCCCCCGCCAGGTGGTATAAATAGGGCAGCAGATGCAATCGCACTCTGTTTTTCGCTGAGGAGACAACCTAAGTCTGCACTGCAGCGAGGGCACAGGAACTGTGGTGACGGGGCGTACGTCTCCGTTCCCTCCTTCAGGGAACAAGGGTTACATACGTAACCCGAGACGTTCCCGAGGTATTCCCTTTTAGTCGTTCACGTTCGACGTACGTCAGTCGTGACCGACGAATTGGGATCCCAAATAAAACGCCATAGTTACTGACCCCTTCCAGCGCCCAGCGCAAGCTCCAGCCACCCGCCGCACCTGGGTAATGGAGAAGGGGGCGAGCTTACACTGAGAAAGTCTACTGCTGTTCCGCAAGACCCACTACAGAAGACTTAGACAACACTGGGGAAGCAAACCCGTAGGGGACGCTGCGGAGGCCACCACCTACCCTGCAGGGGAGGAATTTATGTGGAAATACACATATGGACTAGCCGAGGGCAGTATGCATATGGAGTCCCTGGGATGGCCTAGAGATAGGGAGAGACTTACCTGACAGGTGACAGCAGAACTGGCTCTGCTAAGGGATAGACACAGGCTCACCGTGGGGAGTTGACCGTGGACAATACACATATGGGACCACTCACGTGGAGGGGTCATGAGATTTGGCACCCAGCCAAACCTCAACGTGGATACGGAGATTTGGCCTGGCATCAGAAACTCCGCAATGTCCGGGCCGCAAGGGGAGGCGGAGGAACTCAACAGGGTTCGACAAGGGGGAACTTACTGGAGTAATGTATGCACATATCCGGCCCAGGGGGCGGGAATGGCATTGCAAGCTGACACTAGAACGGGTTCTTCACGTTTACTGGCTACTGGAAGCAAGTACACGGGAAGATACCGGTTCCACACGAAAGCTATAGAATCTAGCGAACGTGTTGGGTGTCGCCCAGCCCGCAGCTCTACAGATATCTGTCGGCGAGGTGCCGTGCACCAGCGCCCAGGAAGAGGCAACTCCTCTGGTGGAGTGAGCTCTTAACCCGAGCGGGCAAGGCACGCCTTGGGACTGATAAGCCAAAGCGATGGCGTCCACTATCCAATGGGCCATCCTCTGCTTGGAGACAGCCTTTCCCTTCTGCTGGCCTCCGTAACAGACAGAGCTGATCTGAGGTCCTAAAGCTTTGTGTTCTATCCACGTACAGGCGCAGACTGCGAACAGGACAGAGCAAAGCCAGGGCTGGGTCTGCCTCCTCCGAAGGCAGCGCTTGCAGGTTCACTACCTGATCTCTGAAGGGAGTGGTAGGAACCTTGGGCACATATCCAGGCCGGGGTCTCAGGATAATGTGAGAGTCACTGGGCCCGAATTCCAGGCACAATTCGTCGACCGAAAATGCGTGCAGGTCCCCTACCCTCTTCACCGAGGCCAGGGACAGTACTTTTAACTCAGCTGATTGCAAAGGCTCGAAGGGATGATCCCGGAGAGATGTAAGTACCAGGGAGAGATCCCTGGAGGGTATAGAGGAAGGGCGAGGTGAATTCAGTCTCCTCACCCCCCTCAGGAACCTGGTCCCACTTCAACGCATAGAAATGCTGCTAGATCAGCTGGACCACCTAGGGATGGAGTCTCCATTCGCCCGGAAGCGGAGGCTGCCGTGAGAGCTTGTCGGCTGCGTGGTTGAGCACGCCTGGGACATGAATGGCATGAAGTGACCTCAGATGCTTCTGACTCCATAGCAAGAGATGGCGGGTGACTTGCGACATGCGACGGGAGCGTAGACCACCCTGATGGTTGATGTACGCAACGGCCGCAGTGCTGTCCGAGCGGACCAGTACGTGCTTGTCTGTCAACAGCTCCTTGAAGCGGCTCAGTGCAAGACGTACTGCTAGCAACTCGAGGCAATTGATATGCCAATGCAGTTGAGGCCCCATCCACAGACCTGATACTGCATGCCCGTTGTACGTGGCTCCCCACCCGGTGGCAGAAGCATCTGTGTAGACCACAGCATGCCTGGACACTTATTCGAGGGGAACTCCTGCCCGCAGGAACGTAAGGTCCGACCACTGAGTGAGGGTGCGACGGCAGTTCGGTGTCACGGTGACACGGAATGTACCACGCTGCCACGCCCATCTCAGGACCCAGCCGTGAAGCCAGTGTTGAAGCGGCCTCGTATGAAGCAATCCAAGCAGCGTGACTGTGGCTGCGGATGCCATATGCCCCAGGAGCCTCTGAAAAAGGTTCAGTGGGGCCGCTGTCCTGCTCTTGAATGTACTCAGGCAGTTCAACACTGACTGGATGCGCTCCTCTGTGAGGCGTGCTGTTTGGGCGACCGAGTCCAGTTCCATACCGAGATAAGAGATCCTCTGCCCGGGGGCGAGTTTGCTCTTGTCCCAGTTGACCCGAAGACCCAACCGGCTGAGGTGAGATAACACCATGTCCCTGTGTTCGCACAACTGCTCCCATGAGCTGGCCAGAATGAGCCAGTCATCAAGGTAGTTGAGGATGCGAACGCCCTGTTCCTTGAGCGGAACAATGGCCGCCTCTGCAACCTTCGTGAAGACGCGGGGCGACAGGGCCAGCCCGAAGGCAAGGACTTTGTACTGATATGCCCAACCCTCGAACGCAAACCGTAGGAAGGGTCTGTGTCGCACTGTCACTTTAGTCTCCTGGAGGGCGAGGTCAATAGCAGCGCGCAGCTCCCCCAGAAGCTGTTGGTCAAGGCCATCCTTTGGCATGTCCATGAGCGCTTTGGCCTGATAGACCTGCAAAAGGGCCATGGCATGCAGGGCAGAGGCGGCCTGTCCGCAGGCTCTGTAAGTTTTCTCTGTCAAGCCTGACGAGAATTTACAGGCCCGGGATGGGAGACGCGGTTCACCGCGCCAGCCGGCGGCCGTCGGACACAATTGCATCGCTACAGACCGCTCGACTGGGGGGATCCCAGTGTAACCCTTGGCCTCTCCGCCATCCAGGGTGGTGAAGGAGGAGGAGGAGGGACCAGGCCTGGCACAAATGCTATACTGCGTTCTCCACGACTTGGTCACCTCCTCATGCACCTCCAGGAAGAATGGCACTGGGGCGGGGCGCTGAGGACCAGCGCAAGCCACCCCGAGATACCAATCATCCAGCCAAGATGGTTCAGGACGCGGTGGAGGATTCCACACGAGCCTGTCCTTCTCGACGGCCCGGGAAAGCATAGCCGTCAGCTCGGGATCGGCCTCGGGCAATGCTACGGACCCAGAAGGGGCAGCGCAGCCGAGTCTTCATCTCCCGAGGACTCACCTTCCGATGCCGCAATCGACATCTGCTCCTCCGCAGGTGCACCGAAGGAAACGGATGGTCGCTCCGTACTCACCCTCATGCCATTCCAACCCCATAAGGAATTTGTTCATCTTCAGAACATAAATGATGATTGTTTTAATGAAATTGGGAGAGATTTATGTCCCTCCATTGACAGTCCACGCAACTTCCACTTTCAAGCCTCAGAAAGGCAGTAAAGACATTTAAGTAATCCATGTGACTCCAGTGGTTTAACCTTAATTTTATGAAGCGACATGGGTATCACTTTACAATGATTTACCACTTTTTTTACCAAATATTAATCTACAACGCATGAGAGCACCTCGACGCGTGTTGTGTTGATGCGAGAGCAGACGTTGTTGTGTGAACGCAACAATTATGTTTTTTTGCACAAAGCACTCATGTCGCAGCAAAGGTGCTGCCTGCAGGATCAGGATGTTATCCAGACATTAGATTTGGATGCCTTTTTGCCTTCCCTCCAAATATGGCTCTTTTTTTTAGCTCTAGCACAGGCATTTTTTCACATTGCCCTTATCCAATGCCATTTGAGATCCAGACAAACATCCGTACTCACATCAGTACTTAACGAATGCAAATGTATCTTCATCATTCGTCTGACTCAATCCCTGCTGTATATAATATAGGTAATACAAAACCTTTTTTATGCATCCATCTGATAAACATGGGTCCACAAAAGATAATCTGGCATGCAGTTTACGTCTCTCTCTCTTTCCTAATAGCATACCTGTCAGTGCAATTTGAATTGGTGACATTACATTTATTGCCCTTCTATCCCTGTTTGAAATAACAGAGCAGAATGCAATCACAATGAACTGATCACACATTATGAGAGATTCAGATGTGCTTCATGGTAATAACAATGCAGCTGTCTTATTTTCATTTTTATTTATTTATTTATTTATTTATTTTTTCTCCAGAGATGTAAACAAGAGCAACTGATAAAGAGATAAGACTCAAGTCTCTCAGACTGGGACAGATACGTTCTACTGAGCCTCCAGAGGGGAAAAGGATATTTTGATTGGCACAATAAGGCAGACAGAGACACAGGTGGTGCCCAAACGGAAATGGAGGGAATCCCTGAAGACCAGATAAAAGCCCTGACAGAGACCCAGCCACTTGATGCCTGTCTGATCTGCATTTGATTAAACTTTAAACATAAACAGCGTGCCTGTTCCAAATGAACAGCAATAACTTGAATGATGAACATCTGACATCCTCTTGGCTGTTTAACCATCACTGAATTTGAGCACCCTGTCTACATATTTTCTCTTTTACTATGATTTTACCTATATTGTCTGTTGTGAATGTAACAGTCACAAACCTGAGCTCCATCTGAATTCTTGCACTTTCATAGAATGACTACTATAGTATGCTTACAAGGAGTAGGAATATTCGGACGTGGGGCGGGTTAGCGAAGGACATAACAACTACCTTCTGACATCTAGAATACCCTTCACATAAGAAACACATTCATTCTGCTCTACATCGAGACAGATCAGAATTTACGTTTGCAATAAAATGTCTCCAAGTGAGGTTTAATGTGGCTGGTGGTCTGGCAAGGACGGTAGAATTAGCCTCATTCACATTCATTAACCTCATTCACATTCTACAGAGCAACTGTAGAGCTGTGTGTCACCATGCCTGGGAGATGATGAATTACTAATCAGCTGAGAGCTGTCAAGAAAGCCCCAGGAATGTGCGATTTACACACTTGTTTGCTGCTGCATTAACCATTTGTAATCAAATCACTATTTATTGTTGGCTCGGTCAGATGTGGTTTATGAGTTGGTGTTGTCACGTCTGCAAGGGAGTGTTTCTTATTTTCTGCAGGAAGACACTAGGTGAGCAGCCAAAGCATCACATGTATAACAGCATGTTTGAAATGAAATTATTTGTCTGTAAAATAATGATAATGCAATTAAAGTAATTAAAGTAATTTAATGAGCTCATTTCTGGTTCCAATTCTTCATAATGGTTCCTTAATGATTCCATTTGACATTTCTTTTAATTGGCTGTTTTTAAAGAAGAAATCTCTAAAATCTGAACAGAAATGCAAAACCATCACCAAATGATTAGATTAGAAATGATTAGAATTCAATAGTAAATTCATTTAAAACAAATCTTGTAAAATGTGTGTTTACACTGACCTTGCAGAGACATTTCTTTTTGGAGGCAGCATAAATGCAATCCAATAAGTGACCTTAACTAACTAATTAGTTACTTAAAAAAAAAAAGTTTCATTAATATTTCATGGTAACATTTTTCATTATTTTTTTTATAAAATACCACTGTTTTTTTAATGACTTTTCACTGTTTTTAGATTTGTTCTTAACAACACTGTAAAAAATGATCGTGATTTTAATGGTAAACAATTGTAAAAATGCTACGGTGAAAAACTGTTAATTTGTTAACACTATAGAAAGATTCCGTACTATATACGGTGAATAACTGTAATAGATCTAACCGTACATTTAATGTAATTTTATAGTAAAGTAGTTACATTTACAGTTTTTGGAAGTGAATAAGAACAAATCATAATTAAATAATTTATAGTGAAAAATAATTTACAGTAAAACAAATGTAAATTGACGTTCCTAAATTCCCTGCATGACACTTCACATTTGATGTACTTTTATTGAAATAACTGTTTCCTTATCAGTTATGTACTTTAGGATTTTATGTTACATCTAATGTTGTTAAATTAATGTTTATTGCATTTTTTAATGTCTTGTGTATTACCATGATGGTGTTTAGTGTTTGTGTGAATGACACTGTGCACCTTCTATATTAGTACAACCTTCTCAGCTTGTTGGAAAAGCTGCTTGTGATGAACTTTGATTCATCATGTAACCCTGACCCTCATAACCACTGTGTATGGTGGTTGGCCGTGTATTATAAAGGTACAAAACAAATATTAGTTCTTTAATAGATTGTTAAATTAACATTATATCAGTAAATGAAATGGTATTTTACTGTAAATTTAAGTATCTGTAAAATCTAAAACGTTGCTACCGTATTTTTACAGTAAATTTCTAGCATCCACAGCTGCCTTTTTTTTTTTTTTTACTGTAAATTTAAGGGATTTTTTTTTTACGGTGAATAATATTAATTAACCTCTTAATGCTAAATGAACAAAATGTGATATATTTCAGTCATAAACTTATTTTCATAAAATACTACTGACAAAACCTTAACTATACACATTCACACGAACAAGAAATTACACTAGTTTATGGGGATATTTACACAACACCATTTTCAACTAAAAACAAAACGTTTTATGCATTTTGGTCATTCATTTACACAACGAAAAACGTTTTGGGAGCCTGAAAACACAAACTTTTCAAAATGGTTTTCAAAGTGCAAGTTTTTGAAAACAATACGTCTTTGTGTAAACTAAAAAAAAACGCAAATTTGTGAAAACTGTGACGTCATGTCTATAGGTGTGTATAGTGTTTCTTTACAAAGTGACCACCAACTACTGGCCTGACATGCATAATACAGCATTTTTATTTTGTATTAATATTGAGATTTTTGGTCACACATCACCTAAGGTGAGTATGAAAGCATCAGATGATTCCTTCCAACCATCAAGGAATCTCACTTTGACAATGTAATATTCTAATTTTCTGAGATACTGAATTTGGGATTTTCCTTAGTTGTCAGTTATAATCATCAAAATTAAAAGAAATAAACATTTGAAATGTATCAGTCTGTGTGTAATGAATGAATATAATATACAAGTTTCACTTTTTGAATGGAATTAGTGAAATAAATCAACTTTTTGATGATATTCTAATTATATGACCAGCACCTGTATACACTAATGCCAAGGTCTCTGGACAGAGATTTGGTAAGTGATATTTACGTCTCCCTGGCCGTGTTGAATCCGAGGGTGACGTCTTCCACTTGTTGAGCTGGGCAGCATTGCAGTGGCAAGAAAGGAGCTGGAATCCGTTTCACAGCCTTGAACACGAAATACTTGAAAGTTGAACTCCTGAAGCACAGAGAAGGTCTTTTTCCTGGAACACGCAGAAGAAGAAGCCTTGAAGTTGAAGGTTCTGATGTCTGTGCAGACGATCCTTATTCTCTGGAATATGCAGACGGAAGGATCTTTAGATTCTGAAGTCAGTGCAGATCCGGGCAGTATGGAACACGCAGATCTGGAGGAACTCTGATGAAAAGATTTTGAAGTTGGTGCAGAAGATATTTTGAAGATGGGGGCTAAGCTTGTCGTCGTTGTCTTCATTGCAGTTGTCAAACTTCCCAAATTCACTTCTTGCAGAACTTCCTTGTTTCTCTCTTTAGAGCTTCAGAGTCTTGAGAGAGCAACTTCACAACTCTGTAGAGTTGGACTTAGTTTAGCACATCTTGGAACCCGAATCTTGAACCGGGACTGGAACAGGTACTGGAGCCTGGAACCAGAATGGGAAACTGCAGCAGAAACTGGAACAATTCTCTGTCTCATAGACAAGCCTTTTTATCTGTGTTTTATCTGTTTTGGAGTCCTGTGCTTTTCATCATGGCAGATGAGGTGATAAGGGGAGTCTGCCCACATGTCTGCCTGCTGATCACTACGCATGGATCTGTGTGAATGGGGATTGTTTTGGCAATGTTGTCATATATACTTGAAAAACTTTTCCATTTTCCATTGTTGTTGTGTAAACGTATGTATACAATGCTTTTAAACATAGCCCAGATGGAGTTTCTCAAAGCAGTCATGGTCAGAGTTCAGTCACTCAAAAAGACTAAAATACTTGACAGAGTGCGAAAGTAATGGCAGGCAGGTTAAGTTGTATGCATTTAATTCACTCATAAGAGTTGTGTAATTGGAAATTGTTTGGTCTGGATGCACTGTATATTTTTAATTCATTAAGAAGAAGCTCATATGAATCAGGAATCATTTGGACTACATGGATTAAAATTAATGTGTTTGATTCACTTAAGAATGGGATGAATGCAAGTGGAAGATTTACTAATGTTTTCCAGTTTCAATATTATAAAAACATGAAAACGGTTCTAAATAAATGAATACATAACTATTAAAGCCTGCATATAGAGAAGCAAAGGACCAACAAGTTCTTCCTGTGTCTAGTGGAGGAGAGCATCTCCTTTCAATCTCTTATTTCTTCTAAAGGCAAAAATGCCACCAAACCGAGTGTCCCCGGGAGGGGTGGCAGGCTGAAGTTAAATCAATATCCTGACAGCTGATCTCCAGAAAGTGCAGACTGTATCCTAATTAGTGGTCAACATGCAGTGAGAATTTCTCTGCCTAATTGTGCTTTGACGCCCCCCACTAGTGGTAACAAAGTGCTTGGGAGGTGAGCTGCAGGGTAGCCTCCCAACCTGTTGTTAATGGCCTGTGATTTAAAAGTTAATGAGAGCTGAGTTAAAAGCAGCATTAGCCAAAGGCAACATAAAGTAGAGCTATGTGGATTAACTTTTCATTACCTCCCTCATTATGTAAGCCTGGGGATTACAGATCCTACCTAAAAATGAAGCTTAGAAACATCAGGGGTGTGCAACCAAAAGCCCCTCAAGAACATCAAGAAGACATGCTGTGAGAGTTACCACATTCACACCAACAGTTCCTAAAATGACACCTTAGTCTCTTCCATTAGACTGTAATGGGGTTGTGGTAAAAGGATTTAACCTTGAAATTGTGAGAAGTCATAAAAAGGTGTAATGAGGAGTCCATGTCATTTTCATAGAAAGTTCTTAGTGCTTCCTCATTGAGGTGAATTGCTGGCCAAATGTCTTTTTGCTTCTGTAACGAGCTAAACGGTTGATACAGGATATGGAGCTGAATGAACTTGTTAGCAGTAACTGTTCTCATTCCACCCTAAGCAAGTGGATTTACTAACTCACACATAAGCTGCAGGCAACCAATAAGAGAGCCAATTTTCTCTGAATATTAAGGTAGGCTACAAGGCCTTAACTTTTGGAGACACAATAAAAATACTAACAGCACGTACAGATATTTCTGTAATCGTTTAATAGTTATATAGTAATACTTGAGAATAATAGGTAGATGTATAATGATTTTCCCATCACTTTTAATACCTTTTTTTCCTGATTTTAAATTGGTCAATTGACAGCTTGTACACCGACTTCAGTTACAAACTTCCAGTGAATATCAGGTTTCTGTCTTCCACAAACTCAATGAGCTGCATCTTCTCTGGGTTTGGCTACTTTAATCAAACTTCAAATAATAAACAGTGAATCTGTCTGTGATGAAAGGTGACAACAGAAGAGAATGAATGTCATTGCCGCCATATTATATATAGACCTAATAAAGGCTCATATTTATTAAAAACCTCTGCTGATCCTGCTCTAAAAATTATTTATGAAAATAATAATTAAAAAATGTGTTAATGAAGGACTTTGGAGAAAAGAGAGGGTATTCTCACCAACAAACCAAACAAAAAATTTAAAAAATAGTCCATTCAAATTTCACTCCTCAGTAAATTAACTGAATATGATCTGTAGTCAGATTCTATCATTTGCATAAAAAGCCAATATCTGCTACAGCATGTAAAAGGAGAGATTATAATGAAATTCTGCTTCTTTCTGCATTTATCATGTTGACAGGCTTCCTTTAACTCTTCATTGCATAATACCAACCCTTTGGTAATTTACAAGCTTGGGGAATTATATTTTTCTAAAGCAGTTTTTCTTTCTGAAAGTGACTTTTTATATGTGGATGCATTCCGTTCAAAATTTTGGGGTTCGTAAAAAATTTAAGTCTCCTATGCTCACCAAGGCTGCATTTATTTGATCAAACATACAATAAAAACAGTAATATTGTGAAATATTTTTACAATTTAAAATAGCTGTTTTCTATTTTAATCTGTTTTAAAATGTACTTAATTCCTGAAATTTTAACGGCAGTATTTTCTGCTTAATATTCGTGTGTGTGTGTGTGTGTGTGAGAAAATATGATTTAAAGATGCAATAAATGTTGCATTCCATATAAAAGTATTGTGCAAAACTTTGATTAAACATTTGGCTTAAGATGTGTTTGACATTCCTGACCATCTTTCTAAAGCGTAATTTGTGTACTGTAGCTCAGATGCTGAGATTCATAAAGCCAGAAAGAGGAAATAGAGCAATTAGATGAAAAGACACATTTGCTCATGCTTAGGTTATTGGCCATAGAGCAAGAGTTCAATGAAAGAGTGAAAGCAGTGAAACATTTACAGGCAGAGAAAGAGAGAGGTGAGAAGAGGGTAAGCTGTACAGAAAAGCAAAAGGTGTAAATCTAATCTGAATGAATGAGGTCACATCATAGATGTGGCCATCTCTGATCTGACTGGTGAAAACTTGCCCCCATTTGATAATTTAACAACTTATTTTCACATTCAAGATCTATTACGTTCATTAAAATTGAATGTGGACTGACTATATCTCAGTGTCACAGAGTGCACTGCAAAGTGACCCAAAACTTTACATTGAAAATAAATAACATGCAAAACCATCCAAGAAATACCTAATTATAGAGATATCATCTATATATACTAAATCGTTCCTTATTGAAACGACCAGTTCTGCAGAAGAGCTGAAGGTACTTCTTATGCATGTTGTTAATGTTGGCCCGTGACAGGTCTTCCCAAACAATAGCTCATCTTTACAGCACATATCCCTCGTGACGCCATTTCAACAGCTGATTTCCCCTGCCGGCCAATTAGGTGGGGCACAAAAGACTATAGTAATGGCCTCAGTCCTCTCTTCCTCCAAAAACAAAATGAAAATCACTGCAGACCAAACTGCCAAGGTGAACACCTACAGTGTGATTTATACGCCTCGTAAAGAAGTGCCTTAGACGATTTGAGCTCATGCTTTCTCCGGCCACGGCTCACACAGCGCACTGACAGGGACCAATTGCAATTTAAGGAAAAGAGAAGACCGAAATGACGCATTGATCCGTACCGGCTGATAAAATTTTTGCAATTAACAAACGGCAGAGAAATATGCTAGATGACTATTTGCAAGAGTGAGTCATGAGCAAGCAAGGAGGGGAAAAAAGCTTTATCGTTAATATTCTAAACAGGCTATGCCAATTATCGATCTTTATGCATGTGGTTATGAGGCAGTAATTCATCATGTGTTGTAAACCCCAGGGTAATTAAACAAGTGCAATGCTTATGAAGGCTATCATCAGTTTCTTTGCTATAGCGGTCAATCATCCTATTAAGGGCTTCCAGGAACTTTGCATACTGTCAGGGCAGTGGCAATGCACAGCCTGGGGCTGAGAGACCTAATTAAAAGGTAGCCCAGTGGAATTCTTCAAACCAGTGCCAATTTCAGCAGCTTCTCACAATTCCAGAGTTATTCCTCCACGCTGAAAATCTGTGTTTAGTATAATTCTCTGTGCACGCTCTTTCTCTCTCTCTAGGCTATCTCCGCTTGCAATTCAATATTAAGACTGATAGCTGTTAAGCCACCTCTGGCACAGAGAGGGAAAAAACTTACGTGCTGAATTTCATTGATTTGCCGCTGAATTCTAATATAGCGATGGAAATATGAAAGCTTTTTATTTCTTGCTCAGTTCAGTTGTTGAGCAATGTACTTGGAACAAGAGCTGTAAGGCACTGCATCTTCAGCTCAAACAAATGAGACAATATTCCTGATACAGTACGTCAAGCCCCCCACAGCGTGTTTGGTTTTTGTTTTCTTTTTTTCATTATAGAAATGTAGCAGCAATTCTCTCTGTATTAATTGACCTCATTACTCTCAAAGGTAGATGTAATATAAGACTACCGTAGAGGTAGATTGAGTTCTAATGGTGAGCAAAGTTTGCACATTGGGACTAAAAAACTTCAGTAGGCACATACTCACAAAATCTGTTGGCAAGATATGACTTTGCGACATTTGCCCCTTGTTAAATACGCATGTATACTTTCATTAATTCATTTAGAAAGCCTGCACTTTAGAAAGAGCATTGCTTGGAGAAGCAATGTGCAAAAATAGATTGCTTGTTGAGGGAGTGTGTGCACTGAACTGAATGCGAGTGAAGAGGTTTCCCCTCATGACCCATGGCAACCTGTCAGCTCCCCCGTCTCTTCTACTCCTCTTCACCCAGACAGGCAGGTGTGGTTCCCGCTGCTGCTCTGAGGAACTCCAACAACTCTCACCAAGACAGATACTCTCCACTAGATCTGGCTTCTTTACGCTCATTTGCTGTTTAATCAATGCTCTCTGTGCCTGACCTGTCACCACATGGAGGTATCCGTCAATGGATATAGATTATATCTTGTATATACCACTGAGTATCAATCCAAAAATAAAAAAACAGACAGCTTATAGGCCAAATTCTCAAATAACAACATTAGTAAGGTTGCACCTTAAAGGGTTAGTTCACCCAAACATGAAAATTCTGTCATTAATTACTCACCCTCATGTCTTCAGAACACAAATTAAGATATTTTTAATGAAATCCAAGAGGTATATTGTTCGTCCATAGCAATATAACCACCACTTTTGAGGTCCAGAAAGGTACTAAAGACATCCTTAAAGGGTTAATTCACCCAGTATAATTTATAAATCACTTGTGGTACGACAGTACTCAAATATTCCGACTGAGGACTTCTGGGAGAGAGAACTTAACACCATGATTGATTGGTACTCTGTCTGGGGGAATTGTTTTGCTACCTCAAAAAATCCGGCCCACCAAATTATTCACTATAAATTAATTTATAAGGCATATGCCACTCCCTGTTTATTATATAAAATGAAAAAAAAAGTCCTTTTTGTCACTTGTGTAACAGCGCAAGTCCAAGTACATATTTGCATACGTTCTGGGACTGTTCTTGAATTGAGCAGTTCTGGTCTTCGGTCCGGGACTTATTGATAGATCTTCTGAGGATTCAGATCCAAAAGGACCCTCTGGTTTTTCTTTTGCTAGATGATTCTTCACTATCATTGTCTGTCAATCAAAAGAGGATTCCTTACTGAAGAGCCCTTACTGCTGCTAAAAAGGTTATCCTGAAGCTGTGGTTAGAGCCATCTACCCCAGCTATGTCTACTTGGACGTCCTATTTGCTGGATATTGCTCTTTTATAGAGCACCACAGCTAAAATGCATGGCCAGAAGGACAATACAATATTTGTTGGACCTTATTGAGACTCTATCAAAAATGTTGAAATCTTATCTCTATATCTTATGATTGTGGGCGGATCTTGGGCTCTGTTGTAAATAGTTATAAACCTAAAATGTTTAATAAATAAAGAATCACAAAGGATTAATTCACCCAAAAATGAATTAAGATATTTTGGATGAAATCCAATGGCTCAGTGAGGCCTCTATTGCCAGCAATGTCACTGAGCCTCTCAAGATCCAGAAATCCACTGTAAGGGTGGAACTCCTACAGGGGTTCAGGCTGTAAGGTTGCCGAGCGACTGAAGAAACATTATCAGCAAGATGGTAGAAAACTGTACATTTCTTGTCTGTTACCACCCACTGCAACTTATACCAACGACGGAAATAAGCGCAGTTATAATAGCAAAATATGTGGGAGAGTGTTGCTATAGGGTGACAATATTATATTGTTATGGGGAGTACATTAATGTTAATACTAAATCAAAACTAGTTAGCACATCATTTGTAATTGAAAGGGTTTAATGACAATATCTGATTATGGTTACACTTAAAATAATTACAAAATAGATGTATGAGATGATAAAATCATATACCATTAATCGTACACAGCATGTATGAAAAAGTTACCTGAGAGATAGAGAGAGAGTGAAAGAGAAAGAGAGAGAGAGAGAGAGAATATCTAAAATATCTTTTAGATATTTTAAATCTTACACCACTAAAGACATATTTATAAAAGTTCATGTAAGTACAGTGGTTCTACCTTAATATTATAAAGCGACAAAAATACTTTTTGTGCTTCAACAATATCTAGTGATGGGTGATTTCAAAACACTGCTTCGCAGCTTTACGAATCTTTTGTTTCGAATCAGTGGTTCGGAGCGCCAAAGTCACGTGATTTCAGTAAACGAGGCTTCGTTTATGTGTTCCAAACGAAACAAAAGATTTGTAAAGCTTCGAAGCAGTGTTTTGAAATTGCCCATCACTAGATTGCTGAAAAGTCGTTATTTTGATTTTTTATAAACTTTCTATAATAAGCCTTTATCAGACCAAGTTCTTCTGTGCTCTAAATCGCACACAGATCTTTTGATAATTCGATAATATCTATTCAGTTTTCAGAAAATATTAGTTGTTTTCATGCCTTTTGCAAGACATTGCACCATTTCATGCTTTTCATCTTCAGAAAGATCTTTTTTCCTCCCCATATTGCATAAGAACTGTGACTTGCTTAATAATCTGGAACAACCTATTTAAGTAGGTTTTCCATTTACCTAAGACTTGGCAAACTATTTAATGAACCTGTCTGAGAGTGATACCAGTTATCTAAAAAGATATGAGAAATAAAACAAACAAACACTTTCTATATTTAGATGCAATGACTGAGGTTGTTTTTTCTCTGTTAGTGTAAGGACAACAGCCACTCTCTGGGGTGTTGAGATGGCTTTCAACAGAGCCAAACATGGATAATTGGTTATTCTGTGTAATTTTATGAACACAGCTCAGCTGCTGTGGCTCAAACTCTAGTAAACAATCTACCTTGGGAAACACTCCCATTCAGTGTCTGTCTTGAGTTCTCAGAGGTATGGATGACATGAAACAAATAAATTACACTTAACCCCTTATTCAACAGAATAATCTGATCTCCTCTCATCTACAGGGATATCAGATGAATTATATTAATGTCAGTGCAGAGATTTATAGACTGCAGAATACAGCATGTTGTGCACATGTACTATTTTCCATAAATCAATAATAGATGATTTATATGAACTGCATTTAGAAACATGCATGTGTGAAGGTATCTATTTTTACTTGCCAGAATAAATAATGTAGATGGTTAATTAGTGTGTCTAATTAGACAAAAGAAACGTCTCGGTTACGTATGTAACCCTCGTTCCCTGAAGGAGGGAACGGAGACGTACGTCAGTAGTGACCGACGAATTGGGATATCGCTAGAGAGCCCTATCAGCTTCGAGTGAACTAAAACAGGCCAATGAAGTTGGCGTGCGATATTTGCATAATGCGCACCGCCCCCGCCAGGTGGTATAAATAGGGGAGCAGATGCAATCGCACTCTGTTTTTCGCTGAGGAGACAACCTAGTCCGCACTACAGCGAGGGTACAGCAACTGTGGCGACGGGACGTACGTCTCCGTTCCCTCCTTCAGGGAACGAGGGTTACATACGTAACCGAGACGTTCCCTTTCAGTCGGTCACGTTCGACGTACGTCAGTAGTGACCGACGAATTGGGATCCCAAATAAAGCGCCACAGTATGAACCCCTTCCAGTGCCCAGCGCAAGCTCTAGCCACCCGGCGCACCAGTGGGACGGGGAAGGGGGCGAGCTTACGCCGAGAGAGTCTACTGCTGTTCCGACATACCCACTAAGTAAACTAGACTACACTGGGGAAGCGAACCCGTAGGGGACGCTGCGGAGACCACTACCCACCCGTAGGGGAGGAATTTACGTGGAGAGTACACATATGGACTGGCCGTGGGCAGTACGCATATGGAGTCCCTGGGATGGCTCCACCTGGGTAGGGGGAGACTCATCTGACAGGTGACAGCAGAGCTGGCTCTGCTAAGGGAAAGACACGGGCTCGCCGTAGGGAGTTGACCGTGGACAAATACACACATGGGACCACTCACGTGGAGGGGTCACGACATGTGGAACCCAGCCAAACGTCAGCGTCAGTGACGGAGGTTTGGCCTGGCATCAGACACTCCGCAATGTCCGAGCCGAAGGGGGAGGCGGAGGAACTCGACAGGGTTCGCCAAGCGGGGAACTCGACTGGAGTAAAAAGGATGCACGTATCCAGCCCAGGGGGCGGGAGTGGCATTGCAAGCCGACACTAGAACGGGCTCTTCGCGTCTACCGGCTGGTGGAAGCGAGTACACGGGAAGATACCGGTTCTACACGAAGGCTATAGAATCTAGCGAACGTGTTAGGTGTCGCCCAGCCCGCAGCTCTACAGATATCTGTCAGCGAGGCGCCGTGCGCCAGCGCCCAGGAGGAGGCCACTCCTCTGGTGGAGTGGGCTCTCAACCTGAACGGGCAAGGCACGCCCTGGGACTCATACGCCAGGGCGATGGCGTCCACTATCCAGTGGGCCATCCTCTGCTTGGAGACAGCCTTTCCCTTCTGCTGGCCTCCGTAACAGACAAAGAGCTGGTCTGAGGTCCTGAAGCTTCGCGTTCTGTCCACGTACAGGCGCAGAGCGCGGACGGGACAGAGCAAAGCTAGGGCTGGGTCTGCCTCCTCCGAAGGCAGCGCTTGCAGGTTCACTACCTGATCTCGAAAGGGAGTGGTAGGAACCTTGGGCACATATCCAGGCCGGGGTCTCAGGATAACGTGAGAGTCACCGGGCCCGAATTCCAGGCACGATTCGTCAACCGAAAATGCATGCAGGTCCCCTACCCTCTTGAGCGAGGCCAATGCAACCAGGAGGACGGTCTTTAAGGACAGTACTTTTAACTCGACTGATTGCAAAGGCTCGAAGGGACGACCCTGGAGAGATGTAAGAACCAGGGTCAGATCCCAAGAGGGTACAGAGGGGGGCCGGGGAGGATTCAGTCTCCTCGCCCCCCTCAAGAACCTGACGATCAGATCGTGCTTCCCTAGCGATTCACCATCAACTGCATAGTGATGTGCGGCGATAGCGGCAACATACACCTTGAGGGTGGAGGGAGACAGCCTTCGCTCCAGGCCCTCTTGCAGAAAGGAAAGCACGGTTCTGACCGAACATGATCGGGGGTCCTCTCGCTCTGGTTGAGAGGAGCACCATTCGACGAACAGGTTCCACTTCAACGCATAGAGGTTCCTCGTAGAAGGAGCTCTAGCGGAAGTGATAGTGTCTGCGACCGCTTGCGGGAGATCACTCAGAACCTCCGCGTCCCGTCCAGGGACCACACATGGAGTTTCCACAGGTCGGGACGCGGGTGCCAGAGGGTGCCCCGTCTCTGAGTCAGGAGGTCCTTCCTCAGAGGAATGGGCCAGGGAGGTGCTGTCGCGAGGAGCGTGAGGTCCGAGAACCAGGTCCGAGTGGGCCAGTATGGAGCCACTAACAAGACCTGCTCCTCGTCCTCCCTGACTTTGCACAGGAGTTGTGCGAGAAGGCTCACTGGGGGAAACGCATATTTGCGTAGGCCCCGGGGCCAGCTGATTGCCAGGGCATCCGTGCCGAGCGTGCCGCCGGACAGGGAATAAAACAACTGGCAGTGGGCAGTCTCCGGGGAGGCGAACAGATCTACCTGTGCCTCGCCGAAGCGCTGCCAGATCAGCTGGACCACCTGGGGATGGAGTCTCCATTCGCCCGGAAGCGGAGGCTGCCGTGAGAGCTCGTCGGCTGCACGGTTGAGCACGCCTGGGACGTGAATGGCACGAAGCGACCTCAGATGCTTCTGACTCCATAGCAAGAGATGGCGGGCGAGTTGCGACATACGGCGGGAGCGTAGACCACCCTGATGGTTGATGTACGCAACGGCCGCAGTGCTGTCTGAGCGGACCAGTACGTGCTTGTCTGACAACAGCTTCTGGAAGCGGCCCAGTGCAAGACGTACTGCTAGCAACTCGAGGCAATTGACATGCCAATGCAGTTGGGGCCCTGTCCACAGACCCGATGCTGCATGCCCGTTGTACGTGGCTCCCCACCCCGTGGCGGAGGCATCTGTGTGGACCACAGCATGCCTGGACACTTGTTCGAGGGGAACTCCCGCCCGCAGGAACGAAGGGTCCGACCACTTGGTGAGGGTGCGGCGGCAGTTCGGTGTCACGGGGACACGGAACGTACCGCGCTGCCACGCCCATCTCGGGACCCGGCCGCGGAGCCAGTGTTGAAGCGGCCTCATATGAAGCAATCCGAGCGGCGTGACTGCGGCTGCGGATGCCATATGCCCCAGGAGCCTCTGAAAGTGTTTCAGTGGGGCCGCTGTCCTGCGCTTGAGCGTACTCAGGCAGGTCAACACTGACTGGACGCGCTCCTCGGTGAGGCGCGCAGTCCGGGCGACCGAATCCAGTTCCATACCGAGATAAGAGATCCTCTGCCCGGGGGTGAGTTTGCTCTTGTCCCAGTTGACCCGAAGACCCAACCGACTGAGGTGAGCTAACACCATGTCCCTGTGTTCGCACAACTGCTCTCGCGAGCTGGCTAGGATAAGCCAGTCGTCGAGGTAGTTGAGGATGCGAACGCCCTGTTCCTTGAGCGGAACAATGGCCGCCTCCGCAACCTTCGTGAAGACGCGGGGCGACAGGGCCAGCCCGAAGGGTAGGACTTTGTACTGATATGCCCGACCCTCGAACGCAAACCGTAGGAAGGGTCTGTGACGAGGCAGAATCGAGACATGAAAGTACGCGTCCTTCAGGTCGATCGCTGCAAACCAATCCTGGGGACGGACGCATTCGAAAATGCGCTTCTGCGTAAGCATCTTGAACGGCAGCCTGTGAAGGGACCGGTTCAGGACACGCAGATCCAGGATTGGCCGTAACCCACCGCCCTTCTTCGGTACAATGAAGTAGGGGCTGTAGAACCCTGACTTCATATCGGCTGGAGGGACCGGCTCGATTGCATCCTTCGCCAGGAGGACAGCAATCTCCGCCCGGAGAACAGGTGCATTGTCCAGGGACACCTGAGTGTAGTGGACACCCCTGAAGACCGGGGGACGCCGGGCGAACTGAATCGCATAGCCGAGTCTGATAGTACGAATGAGCCAGCGGGACGGGCTGGGGAGCGCTATCCAGGCTTCCAGACACCGAGCCAGCGGGACCAAAGGCACCACAGACGCACCGGGGGTGGGGCAGCGAAGCAGAGTGCTGGAACCCGACTCGGACGGCACAGCGGCCCGAAGTGAGGTCAGACTCTGCGAGGTGGCAGTGTGAATGGGAGACGGCTGAGGGGCGGCCTCGACCATCACACTGGGACCTGCTGGCGAAGTGAGAGTGGGCTGCGAGTGGCAAGGGGGGGCCTCGCGCACTGACAGCCGCAGTCTCTTGTGACCTGGAGGATTGGGAAACTGCTCTTTTTGTGATGAAGTGGGTACCGCTGGACTCCGGAGAGCCAGCGGCGGGACAGACAAATTCACAAATTCCCCCCGGCCCTCCTCCGGGGGTGGGAGAGATGATGGAGTCCTCTCCCGAAGAGCAGGAACCTTCCCCTCCAGGTCGCCCGTCTCAGGGTCGCGTCTTCCTCGACCTCTTGCCACCTGGCTTGGCCTGAGCGGGCTGGGCGCCGCGTCCGCGACCGGCACCCTGCTGTTTGGCTGGTGTAGGCTGCTGCTTTGCCGACTTAGCAGGGGCGGAGGACGACGCAGGCGGGCGCCCTCGGCGACGAGCGGGCTGAGGCTGTGCGGCCGGCGGCGGGGTGGAGGCAGCAGCGGACCGCCGGGGCAGGACGTGTTTGATAGCCTCAGCCTGCTTCTGGGCGGCAGAGAACTGCTGGGCGAAGCTCTCTACCGCGTCGCCGAAAAGGCCGACCTGTGATATGGGGGAGTCCAGGAACCGATACTTGTCGGTATCCCTCATATCAGCGAGGGTCAGCCACAGGTGGCGCTGCTGGACCACAAGCGTGGCCATCGCTTGACCAACAGAACGTGCCGTCACCTTAGTCGCCCGGAGGGCGAGGTCCGTGGCGGCACGCAGCTCCCCAAGCAGCTGCTGGTCAAGACCTCCCTGGGGCATTTCCATCAACGCTTTTGCTTGATGAACTTGCAAAAGGGCCATGGCATGCAGGGCGGAGGCGGCCTGTCCGCAGGCTCTGTAAGCTTTCTCTGTCAAGCCTGACGAGAATTTACAGGCCCGGGATGGGAGACGCGGCTCACCGCGCCAGCCGGAGGCCGTTGGACACAGTTGCATCGCAACAGACCTCTCGACTGGGGGAATCCGCGTATATCCCCTAGCCTCCCCGCCATCCAGGTTGGTGAAGGCGGACGAGGGACCAGGTCTCGCACGAACGCTATAAGGCGTCCGCCAGGACCTGGTCACCTCATCATGCACCTCCGGGAAGAATGGCATCGGGGCGGGGCGCTGGGGACCAGCGCGGGCCGCCCCGAGATACCAATCATCAAGCCGAGAAGGCTCGGGACACGGTGGAGGGTTCCAGACGAGCCCAACCTTCTCGGCAGCCCGGGAAAGCATAGCCGTCAACTCAGGATCGGGCTCGGACAACGCTACGGTCCCGGAGGGAGGTAACGCAGCCGAGTCCTCATCTCCCGAGGACTCTTGCTCACCTTCCGATGCCGTGATCGACATACGGTCATCCGCCGGTGCACCGAAAGAGACGGCTGGTCGCTCCGTAGAGGGACCAGCACGTTCAGTCGGCAACACCACCGGTTGCAGTGAAGTAGAGGGGGCAGGGGCCCGCGGAGCAGCGCTCGGCGGGGAAGCCCTGACCGTAATCCTCAGATCACCCTGTCTACACGCCGACACACCGTCACCTCGGCCGAAGCCAGAGAAAACGGCGGCACGGGGCATAGGAGAGGGGACCCCCGCTCCCTGAGAACCAAGGAACGAGAGTCTCGATCTCAACACTGCAATAGTCATGTTCCCACAATGAGAACATGAACTATCCACAAAAGCTGCTTCAGCGTGCTGAACACCCAGGCACGTGATGCAGCGATTGTGGCCGTCAGCGGGGACCAATGAACGACCACATCCAGTAACGCACAGACGAAATGACATCTTGAAAAAGACGCAGGGTTCGTCTGTGAAGCTCTTTCAGAAGGGGAAGAATCAGCTCACTTGTGCTGAAGCACACAGGGAGTGTCACGATGTGTTCGGGTACACCACTCCCCGAACACAACGGAGGAACCGGCCCAATCGCAACAAACACAAGCGCTGGAAAAAGTTGCTGTAAAAACAGCAGTTGAGAGCTTTAAGCTCAGGCTCCTCGAAGCTCGCAACCTCGCTGAAGTGCCTTAACACCAACACAAGACGCTGAACTTCACAGAGGCTTGTTTCTCTTCACTCTAGTCTGAAGCAGGAACAACTGGTTGGCTCCGAAGCGAAAGACAGAGTGCGATTGCATCTGCTCCCCTATTTATACCACCTGGCGGGGGCGGTGCGCATTATGCAAATATCGCACGCCAACTTCATTGGCCTGTTTTAGTTCACTCGAAGCTGATAGGGCTCTCTAGCGATATCCCAATTCGTCGGTCACTACTGACGTACGTCGAACGTGACCGACTGAAAGGGAACCAGCTTTTTTATCAATCTATGTTCATTGATGCTTTTTCTTTATTTACATGTACAATAATGTCTCATGCTCATGTTTCTTTCTGTTCTGTTTCACTGCATGGTTCTAACAATATGAAACAAATTAGTAAAAGAAAGTAAAGAATGATTTAAAGACAAGCAGAACTTCAAACAAAAACAGTATTGTTATTTTATTTGCAGTAGGTGGTTCCTCTTCCTATAATAAAAGAGCAATAATTGTGTAAATCTACAGAGTGGAATACATTAAAATGATAATGCATTATAAAGAAAATCAAGAAATGAGTACTGAATGCACATAAATCACACACAGACATATATTTTTTATTTTGGAAATGTTCATGAAATACTTGAAATGTTTCATTTATTGTTTATTTTACATTTTGTGAATATATAAAATATTTGTAAAATATTTTAATTAAAACACAGTCTTTACAAAACGGGGAGATGTTGCTGCACAAATAAATGTATTCACTAACCACCCACAATCTAGTTTATCCGAGAACTAAATGCACTGAAAGTCACATGATTCAAAAAAAAAAAAAAAGTTATTATAATTTTTACCTTCTTCCTTAAAGAAAACAAACCTCATGCACAAGCTATACCTCAGCTTTCGGAGTTCTTGGAACATGCTATTGTTTCTACTTTCTTCTGTTTGAATGATGGCAAATTTTCCTTTGTATTCAAAGTGAGTGGCACATCTTGCACAGAAACGGCCTTTTCAAAGAGATGACAATATGAGTGAGCCTTTTGAAGCCCTCCCATGGCACTGAACATAATAGTAAGTAGAGAACTGGAACCGTATTAAATAATAACTACAAGAGTCTGTTAAAGCGGCCGAGAAAGTAAAAGTTGCAGTTCTGTAAAACGGTACTGACTCAAACAGACTAACCATGTTATTGCACTGAAATCACCATATATTTTACCTGCAAAATGCAGCTCACTTAAGCACAGCTCATTAATTAAAAAAATGTGTGTGCGACTTCTGAGATTATGGAAAATGAAAATGAAAGTGAGAATAAAAGGGAGAAAGCGAGAAAATATAAGTGAAAATGAGCATATACAACAAATTACAATTGTTTTATTTTTAGTTTCAGCAACACTATAAATAATTTGATTATTATTCAAAGGAAATGTAACACTCTTACATATGCTCTTTATGGGATTTTTTTTTTATTTATTTAAATTAACTATCTATGAGCAGGAACAGGACAAGATGTACCACACGTGCTGCATGCTCTCCACCAAAATTCATTGTTAGGAAGAGCATCATGGAAAATAAATTAAATTACCTATTTGATTTTAAAGCAAATGGAACTGTGCACTCCTTTGTGTAGCACAGGGTCACTTCGACATCTGGAAAAAAATCTTTAGAATGAGGACCATAGGAAAAAATACCACAATTTGTAATAGGGATGCACAATATGTCATATTAGGCTTATACTGTAATTAATTGCATGTTCATTTTCTTTATTTTTACACTTAGATTACCTTTGCTGTCATATAACACTCAATGTTAAACTCCAATAAATTAATAGCACTGTTAAAAGGGTACTTCACTGCTGGTAAAATGATCTTTCAATAAAGCTTGAATGCCTATACAGTTGAAAGGGAGAAAAAAAAATGTAAACAGGTGCTGCCTGACTAGAGAAAACAGAAAAAAAAAGGCTGTTGTCTTCCCTTTTGCAAAATAGGTAGGAAACTTCAACACCCATAATGCACTGGACATTTTACCATCCAAGGCCACTTCCACCAGTCTGCTATGGATATGCTTACCACTTACAGAGTCAAATACCACCTTTCTTTAGTAGGAAATACTTCTTAGTAAACTTTCAGTTATCATGGTGTCGACTTATTGCAAGGATTCAAAGAGTAAACGTTTAGCGGGAGTGAGTTGCTTTTGGTTTCCAGTGAAGGATTAAAGTGTTAGTTCACCCCAAAATAAAAATTCGGTCATTATTATTCACCCTCATGTTGTTCCAAACCTGTAAGAACTTTGTTTATCTTCCCTCCGTAGACAGCCTACACAATTGCACCTTTGACGCTTCAAAAAGTTCATAAAGAGATTGGAAAACAAATCCATATGAATTAAATGGTTTAGTCCAAATTTTCTAAAGCAGAAGCTCAACCGAACCTGAATGACGTGCGAGAACAAACCTCTTGCGGAAGCTCAAACGATGACCAAATACATGTTAGCATTTAATATGACTGATTTTAGTGTTAAGTGTTTAATAATCCACATATTGTATCAGCCAGAAATGTAATACTGTGCATCACTATTGCATAACATAGGGCAAACACCCTGAAAAAGATGGGAAATAATACTCAAAATGCATGTAATTATCAGTCTTCTTCCCCACTCTCTTCCCATAATGCAGTGGTGCATTCCTGAAAGATTAACAATGCACAAAAGATTGAACAGGGGGTGGGTGAAGAGGGGTAGAGAGGACTTTGACCTCTGTGATGAAAATTAGAGGGTGAATCAAGGAAGCAGTTCTAAATCAGTAGTAAAGAATGAATGCCCTCTTTGTAATAGGTCTTCAATGTTGTGTCAATGAGGATGTATACTGAAGCACAGAAGAAAAGGCTGTTAAAAATAATCAATATGGAAAGTTTGACAATTGGAAGAGTATATAACACTGATGAAGTAACTCATCTGTTGAGTGGTCTTCAGGAATTCTTTAACAATGTAATCATGATATGATGTAGGCAATAGACACTCAAACACATTAGCTGAGAACTCTGAAAAGTAAAGTGCAGCAGCTATATTATTTACAAAACCCAGCAATCATACACTTGACCTTACACTTCAGGTGAGATATATTGGATGACTACAGTATATAAAACCTTTCTCTCGAATCTCCTGCTCCTCTTTTTGTCTTATCAAGCCTGTTTTATTAGTCCACTCACAAATACTTTGTAACAAATCCATATGATTTAATCTGATAAACTGTGAAACAGGTAAGTATATTCCTTTAAACAAAATATTTAAATTCAATCTCAATTGAATCAAAGTTCAGGCAGAAGAGTGAGAGAGTAAACTCGAACTCTGGGCTGAATTGAAACTCACATAGAGGTATGGTTAAACAATTATTTTTGATTCTTTCTCCTTGACTATGCTGACGTGCTAATTACTACCCTGCAACATATCTAAATTAGAGTTTGAGAGTTTGAAAAATGTGTTGAGTCGCACTGCTTTTGTGATCTTTTATGAACATACAGTAACTTCACCCTTGTATTTCAATGTTGTATGGCAATGAGACCATTTTTAATTTAAGTCAATGTTTCATTGTGCAAAAAGACTGTTGCTAAACTCCCACTTATCAGATCTCTTATTTCTGCTGGACTTTCACAGTTCTACAAGCGAACTTTCAAACAAAAAGTAGACCTTCACTAAAACTTTTGATTGGGCTGTGGGATCTTGCTGTGAAGTAATGTGAGCCCTGTTTTTTTTTTTTTTTTTTTTACATGCAGAGTGCACTGCAATTATCTATGAAAGGCTTTCTTTTCAAAAACTGGCAAGACAAGCTTTCTTTTGAAACTTGGTTCCAATGATCTCTCTCGAAAATGTCTTACACTAATAGGTAGGATTGCTTGATAGCACAACAGCTTGGGTTCTCCAATACTGAAGTTTGAATGTAAGTTCACATTTATATTGATACTCTACTCATAGTATTGAAAACCATTTGATGCTGGAAAGATATTAAAGCTTTAATCCAGAAGAACCATTTGACAAATGACAACATATGCTTGACCTACTCCAATATTGAAGGGAACACTGTGTTCACCTTTGCACAAATGAAACCTGGAACTAATGAAATACAAGCCAAGATTATGTTGTTTTGTACATTTTACACTGTTAGTCTGAAGTTACAAAGCTCTGGAGCCTCATTGACTGTCATCCTATTTGTCTGATAAATTATTACTGAAAACACAAAGACGTTCTTGAAAATCTGCTTTTCACATGATACTTCCATGTCTCCATACAGTCCTAGGCTCATGGGTTTCAATTAGAAGCAAAAAGCAATACATATATGACCTCCATGTGGGGAACACCGCACAGCACTCTGGGTAGTCTTTAGAGTCCTGAGACTCTCAATGTAATTTTAGTAAAACAATGGGTTGAAGTAAAACAGCTTCACTGAAGCTCTATGATCGCCCTTTACTTGAACTTGGTCCCTCAGAAATAATCTGAAGTATTTCCTTCACCAAAACAAACCACTGGCTCAGTTATAATGTTAGTACTTTTGAAATCCAGACAGAACAATGGCAGCTTTCAACTCTTCCTTAGTGAATTGTCCATTTGGAACAAAAGGCCAAGAACTGATTTTTTTTTCTCTGCTTTCCTTGAAATAGAGAACCTTCAAAAGTTTTTTTTTTTTTTAAAGTTAGTTTCCTGACCTACCTTTTCTGGCATACTTCTCAAAAAAACAACAAAAATGCATTTTCCGACAGGGAAGTGGCACATGGTTGTACAGAACTGAGAAAACCAAATCTTGGGAATGAAAATAGCCCCGCCCACAAGTGATGATGTCGTGCACAAGTGATTTTATTGGATAAAAAAGGGAGCAGGTTCTTAAAAGGCTACTTTCAAAACTTTCGAAAATGTTAAAAAAGTTGCTAACAAGATTAATTTTTTGCAAGAGATCCACCATTACCATTTAAATAGAGTCAGTTTTTTTGTTGAAAGATAGGCCTACATTTACTTAGCAAGCATGCATTAAATTTACAGTAGTGACAGTAAATACTGTTGCTAAAAAATCTATTTTTACCAACCCAAAACGTTTTAACGGTAGTGTATAATCAACAGTGTAACTGTAAATCTGTATAAATAATTAGGCCATCTATTTGTAGCATTAAAAAAATCTGTTACAGTTTTTCTTAATCACTTTTCGAATCTTTTTTTTTTTTCTCAAAACAAGATCAGATCTCTGAACAGTTTCTTGTTCACATCAGATTTGAATTTCTTCTTGATTTAAGCAAACTGCATGTGTTTTGGCACATGTGTGCAAAAAAGTAAGTACAACTGTCTACAATTTGCAAAATAACTAATGCACATGGCTAGTTGATCAAAACTGATGAGATGAAAACTGAGTTGATTCTCAGTGAAACTGTCAAACTCTTCACAACTTCTAAACATTCTTTTGTGTATGGTAAAACACTTATTTAATCTTTTTTATTATTATTTCAGTATTTTAAATGGTCAAATAAGACATCACTGCACTAAAATCTTTGATAATATTAGCTGATCAATATATTATCGGTCTGTTTTATATATATAAATAGATTTTATAATGGGGAGAAATTCATCATTCCCACTATTTATTGCCACTCTTTGGATGCGTAAAAACACTGAAAAATCTGTGTCATACCACCCACTCTAGCCATCTTATTTCTCACAAGGGTCAATATATTTTACTCACCAATTATACACTAAAGGTCAAATTTTCCCTGAGATGAATGCATGCTAGGAAGGAGGCAATTAAAGCTGAATATATGCATACAGAAAGGCTCAGAAAAAGAACATTATCTTAAACTTCATTACAGATTCCCAGAAGAAACAAGAAATGGTGATTAATCACTCAGGAAAATAAGCAGATTTTTTTCCCCTAACCTGCTTTCTGGTATATTGATGAAGTCTCAGTTCTCAGTCAAGGAAAACTTGCAAAGAGTGTCAATCACTGTAAAAATGGATACTGTATATAATGTTGTCTATTTGGTTGAAGTACATAATTACACAAAATTACACAAAATAGCTGGAACTGAAAAGGTTCATACATTGCAAAACAATATTGATTTCAGTAATGGGTCGTACAGTTTAAGATATGTGTGCCATTTAGAAATGAACTGAGAATGCCTTCTAAACTTACATTAAAGCAATAAGCCCAGTGAAGCCGTGGTTTACAGTGAATTTATAACTAAGGGGCATTGTTACCCCCCTTAGCTATTTATAAATTCACTGTAAACCACGGCTTCACTGGGCATATTGCTTATTGTTATAAAATGGTTATTCCATATATACAAATATTAAAGCAAACTTTCATGCAGTAAAATCACTAAAAGCCTTCCTTCCTCCAGAAAAAAATAGTCCATTACTGTGAACAGCAACAGAATGCATCATCTCATGGAGATCAACTAAAAACAGACTAGGAAAAGTCAGATGGTGGCAAAGACTGTTTGAGTGAGTCAGTCAGTAGCGAAGACTTTTATTTTGAAAGGACTGATACTTTTGTGAACAGTAGTGCTGTCAGTGTCTGGGCACGGGAAAAGCCCTTAACTGTTAAAAGGACAAGATATCGTAGCTGACATTCAAACAGATTTTTTTTTTTTTATATGAACATAGGACTGACCTGAAGGAAAATGCTATGTAGATGCAGGTAATACAAGCTTCAGTGAACAGTATCAATGAGAACAAACGTATGTTTACGTTTCTAAGGATGGCTGCTAAGGGTGTTGTACAGTGATACATAAAACCGTTGGGTGAAGCGGTCATAGCCATGTTTTATCGTGAATAAAACACAGCTATTGACCAATCAGAATCAAGGACTGGAAGCAATGTTGCAAAGTCCGTTGTTTTCCCACGGAATTGGGCTACTTTTACACTGTTGCCTAGGGTTGTTTTTCATGTCTGCGGGTTGAAGCGACCCCGAATGACATGATATTTAGCCCGTGCAATGTGAATTTTACCAGGGGAACCCCTGAAACGCGATTGAGCTAGTTTTGGGCTAGTTTTTAGTATTGGGCAGGTTTTGTTGTGAATACCTGGCATCCCTGACTGGAACTAACCATTTTATAATTGAATTTAGGAAACAAACAGGATGCAGAATTTGATTCCAATTTGAATATAAGAGAAATTAATTTAAATTCAAATGAATTAAAACTCACTTGTAACCAGAAACACAAAGTTTGTCAAGCCAAACATTGAATGTTAGCTTGACAAAACTTTGTTTAAAAGTTTTTTTTAAATGTTTAAAAGGGTTAGACAGACAGACAAGTCACCTTTATTTGTATAGCACTTTTACAATACAGATTGTTTCAAGGCAGCATTACAGCGATAAACAGAAAAATGCAAATAGAATTCAATTCTGCTGTAAAGCAGCTCTAAAAAGACAATAGTGTCATTATTTTGCTGATAGATAGATAGATAGATCTGGAACTATCCATTTTATAACAAAGCATTGAATTGTATAATTCATGTATAAAACATTTTCACAATTTACTTGTGCAATACTTGTGCTTTATGAAGAACTAAATTAATTACTAACCATGATTAATTATTTTTGGGAACTCCACATCATATTCAATTACCTACTGTTTTAGTGCAGAACCACAGTCACAGGACCTTCTATGAGGAGATCATGTATTCTTGCTGCTGGGAATAATGAGATGTTCCAGTACCAAAGTTAATGGTAAGAAACGACAGTCAATTTCAACCACACACATCAATTTTTGGAGATACAATTGCATGTCAGTGCCAGATTCAAATATGCCAAGCATACGCCTATTACTAATTTACACATCTATTAGAAATCTGTCACATCTCCATTCCATCACACATCTAAATGACTGCAGCACAGTCGTCTCCACTCAGTCGTGGCAGAGGCAGATCAGACTACTCGTTCTGTGCTAAACTGTCTCTCTCTCTCCGCCAGCCACAGGCCCAGCCTTCACACCAGCAGTGACCTCTGTGGTTCAAAACCTCTGTCTCTGTGTTAGGAGAGCTTAACATATGCTTATGCATTACCTAGCCACTGCTTCTTAACCTAATGCTTATATGACACCACCATTTACACTCTCTAAGTCTACAAATGCAGGAGGCTGAGGTCACTTAATGCCTCAAGTGCTTTTATTCAGTAATTGTTTTCAGATTTTCTTGGCCATAATAGATACATAGGAAAACTTCTATGAAGAAAAAGAATAAATATTCATAAAAGTATATTTTATGGTAGATGGTCGTAAAATTTTCACCATGTATCCTCATTTTACATACCGACTGTGATTTTAAAGGTGTTATAAAATATTTACAGCAGCGGATTATAGCGAAAAAAGAGACAACTAGAGTGAACCTAAGCTCATCCGGAGGGTGCATTCACACAAAGCTTTGCACTAATTTCTGATGATGCTCTTTTAAGAGTCAATACCCCCTGCCACGATATTAGAGATCAAGCATTTGTAATTGAGCCAGGAATTTCAGTCAATCACAGCCACAGTTAGCTTTTTACCTCATACCCAATTAGCAATTACTGTGAGAGCGAAATATCTCCTTTTTAGAGCCAGCACTAATGAGTAATAAACTTCACATAAGACTCACTCCGCTGCCTCACACAGCATAAAGCACTGGTTCTTTTGTAGATCACGAAATGAAACCCCACAGATGTGCTATGATGTCCCTTGCATGGGGCAAAAGTCTTCATCTGCTAGAGAAGGATACAAACAGTTAAAGGGTTAGTTCACCCAAAAATGAAAATAATGTAATTTATTACTCAACCTCATGTCGTACTACACCCGTAAGACCTTCATTCATCTTCGGGACACTAATTAAGATATTTTTGATTAAATCCAATGGCTCAGTGAGGCCACTATAGACAGCAATGCCATTATAAATCTCAAGATCCATAAAGGTACTAAAAACATATTTAAACAGTTCATGTGAGTTCGGTGGTTCTACCTTAATATTATAAAGCGACGAGAATACTTTTTGTGCACCAAAAAAAACAAAATAACGACTTTTCAACAATATCTTGTGATGGCCGATTTCAAAACACTGCTTCAGAGCTTTACGAATCGAATCAGTGATTCGGATCTCCTATCAAATGGCTAAACTGCTGAAATCACGTGACTTTGGTGCTCCGAAGCGCTGATTCAATTCGTAAAGCTCCGAAGCAGTGTTCTGAAATCTGCCATCATGAGATATTGTTGAAAAGTTGTTATTTTGTTTTTCTGGTGCACAAAAAGTGTTCTCATCGCTTTATAATATTAAGGTTGAACCACTGTAGTCACATTAACTGTTTTAAATATGTTTTTAGTACCTTTATGGACCTTGAGATTTACAATGCCATTGCTGTCTACAGAGGCCTCAATGAGCCATCGGATTTAATCAAAAATATCTTAATTAGTGTTCCGAAGATGAACGAAGGTCTTACGGTTGTAGAACAACATGAGGGTGAGTAATAAATTACATTATTTTCATTTTTGGGTGAACTAACCCTTTAACCTCTAAGAGTCTGGATGCTATGTCAGAATGTTGTACCTGATGATGATGGAGGAAAGGATGAGAGAAAAAAAACAAAAATGATGAGAGAGAATAAAACTAATAAAAGGACATGAGGATGCAACGAGAACATTGATATATGGACGTTACGCTCGCATTCCACTGACACATGGCCTGAACAGACAACTCATTAGCGGCAATTAGCAATGACACAAAGGTCTCACCCACAAATCACTGATCACACGCACACACACTCGCTCCCTCTCTCAAAATCTATTCATGCCATATGAAAGACAGAAGCTTTCTTCTTACTAATTATGGATCTCGTTCATTATCCGAGTGAATCAGGCTGCAGTGCTTTGGCCTTTATCCTCCTGCCCAGCTCCAATCAGCCTGTAAATGAGGCAGAAGAAATGAGGCTGATGATTGTAATGGAAGAAGACCAACAAAAAGGGACCACAAAGACTCTTGATGGAAATACTGATTCACCTTCCCTTCAGAACAACAACAAAAAAGGGTCTGAGATTTAAATCAAAACAAAGGTAAAAAACTAAACAGCACCATTTTAACTAGATCTGCATTTCCTTGAGGAAACATAAGCACTTATATTGGAGCAAAATTACAGTGTTTTAAGTAAGCTTTTAGGCTTTGGTTCTGTGTAAATGAAGAGCCACATATTTTTGCAGTTTTAATCACTCTCATTTCTCATTGTCTAATGTTTATTGTCATGGACTGCATTCCCCATGATCCTCCCTTGCACTTAACCATGCACACTTGCACTTGAATTCAGCGTTCATTACAAACACTACAAAGTACACATACACACATGTCATTGTCTGGCCTCGTCTGAGAACACAGATACACTTACCTGCAAACTTACCTGAGAATATCCTACCGTAAACTTCAGTTATCTTCTTCTAATCCTGTTCCAAGTCACCTTGAAGTCAAACAAAATGTGCTTTAGTCATCCAAGTCAAATCCAAGCCATCCCAGTCATCTCATTGTCTTGTGTGCTCCCTTCTATGTGAGTGTGTGTGCTGGAAACCTGTAAGACAAAACCAGTAACCATCATTCAAAGACTCTATTGTTAATAATTATCCTGTTCATAATTACTGCATTGGATTGCATTCCTGCTGCATTGTATTAATAAACTTGCCTATTCATTTTTTATCTTACTCTACCACCATCGTGTCCAAGCCCTGTTGTGACATTTATGAGAATCAATACATATGCAGACACACTTTTGCTATGCAAATCAGATGCAAAAAAAGGAATAGAAAGAACACCTGTTGAATTTTCTTGCAAATATTATTCTTCAAAGTATATACACACAGGTTAAAAGGTTTGAAAATTACTTTTATTCAGCAATGACATTAAATTGATCAAAATTTTACAGTGTTACAAAAAATCTATTTCAAATGTGTTCTTTTGAACTTTCTATTCATCAAAAAATTCGGAAAAAACACTTTATAAAATGTTGGGTTGTTTTAACCCAAGTTTGAGTCAAATATATTCTCGCGTAGCTAGACCTTCAGACTGATGGCAGAAGGTCTGGACTCCATCGAAGCTTTCATTGGCCAAGGACCGTGCAAGAGGATGTCTGAACGACATGTAAAGCAACCGTTCGTTTTGTTCCATGTCATGTTTAGGGGCGTGAAAATATAAAGTTGATGTGCCTACAATAACGATGCATCTAATAAAATATTCATTCAAGAAGGTTGCACAAGTTTACTGCAACAATGGTACTGCAAACGTCACATACTTTTGAAAATCCAGCATTTAGTTGATCCTGATAAGCGCTCATAGTCACAGTTGTAAACATGACAGCTTTCTCTCTTCCATGAGGGGGTTTGGCATCACAGCATCTTTGTTTCCAAGTGGACTGTTAAAGAATGTGACACTCATGTCTCCCAGAAATCCTGGAGAACTCAACATATCAGATGACAGCTTTGAAACTCATGAACAATATTCCCTCTAAGCTGCGCGCGTGTGCGGCCGCGCACTTCTGATGCCGCTGCTGCGCAGAAGCAAAATGTGTGGGGAAATCCATTTAATTGTAGTTTAAATGAGAAATAATTGCAGTGCTTTTGGTCAACCGCTATTGAGTTATTGTCGCTATAGAGTTAGAACCGGTAAATGCGGTTTACAGGTTTCATAGAAAGAGAATAATGTGATCGCGTATGAGCGGGCCTGAGCCAAATCAGTCCCGGTAAGAATACTTTCATGTTTGCGGACTAAATAGCTCAATATGAGAGGCAACGCGAAACGCAAAGACATATAAAATAAAACGTCATCATGTTTTAAAGAAGAGTGGGTTAAGCGGTGGAAATAACGGATGATGGGCACAGAATGCTAACAAGGTGTTGCGTGCAAACTCAAAATACCTCAGTTACATACCTCAGTTTAAATAGATTTTTGTGTGAGGTGTGGGTTTCAGGGATGTTTAGATAACTATTAAAGAGTTCACATGTTAACTTTTCTTCTGTTTAAATGCTTCAGTTTGTTTTCATATTATAATAATATAATAGTAAAACAAATTGAAGCAAACTGATATAAGATATCAGTTTAAATAGAGTTAGAACCGATATATCAGTTTAAATACTTCAATTATTTTTATATTTTATTATGTTATATTGTAAGCCTAATAAAGTTTGAAACCCCCTGATATAGAAAATCTTGGAAATTCAACAAACATTTAATTTTGATGGTTTAATGCTGTCTATTGCTGTCTACTGCCAATAATTTACTGTACAAAAACACATTATGGTTGTCCCAAACCATCTCAGTGTAACTGCTCATATTATTATTATAAAGAATTGAACTGTCCTGCGGGAGATTTTTTAAATAGAATTACTTGGTGAAGACTGGTACAGTTAACACAGCACTGTTAAAAAACAAAAACAAAACTCAAGTAACCTAAAATGTGCTTAATTTAGTGACTGAACTGTTTGTTTTCAAAAATGCTTTAATATAATATATCACTAAGTTACATCAAGGGTCAAATAAAATAGAAATGGCACATTAAAGTTAAAAGTTACAATTGCATGATGAAACCATTTGTGTGTGTGTGTGTGTGTGTGTGTGTGTGTGTGTGTGTGTGTGTGTGTGTTTGTGTGTGTTTGTGTTTGTGTGTGTGGTATAAAAAATGTTTTTGCTCAGGTGGCCAAAAATGTCTGCTCAATAGAGAAAAGTTTTGCTCGGCAAGAAAAAAAAAATTACAGGGAACATTGCTCATGAAGTGTTTCCCATGTTGTGTGCCTTATGCATTAGACATTCAGCCAATGGTCCATGGGCATGACGTCTAAGGCTGAGACTAGGTCAAATTTGGTTTGTCCATATTTGACCCAAACATGGGTTGAAACAACCCAGCATTTTTAAGAATGTATTCTTAAGAACTTTTTAAGAAGAATTCTTAAGCAGCACAACTCTAACATTGATAATTATAATAAAAAAAAGAGATACTTGAGCACCAAATCAGCATATTTGAATGATTTCTGAAGAATCATGTGACATCAAAGACCAAAGTAGTAGCTGATAAAAATTTTTTATCAGCTTTGCATTCAAATGATTAAATTACAATTTCAAAATATTTTAAATTGCAATATTTCACATTATTACTTTTTTAATTTATTTTTGATCAAATAAATGCAGCCTTGTTGAGCATGAGACTTCTTTAAAAACCTTTTAAAAAAATCTTACCGAACTCAAAGTCTTGAACAGTAGCTAAAATTAAATTTTTTTTTTTTTTTTTTTTTTTTTTTTTTTTTTTTTTTTTTTAAATACAAAATCGGTCAAATATGTCGTTCGGAATTTTATAGGCTACATTTCCTACATTTTTTAAATCTCTTCAGTTTTCAAATTCAGGAGGAGGAGAAAATCTGAATTTCAATATACTTTACTGCTTATCTTGCAAGTGCTATATGAATCTAATTAAAAACTATAAAAAAAAAAGTGATTACCACAGCAGAGGAGGTTTCATGGCATATCATAAAAAGTGCTATATTACTAACATTCCTTGTGCAAATCTACATTACTACCTTTGAAGGCATCTGCAGGAAAAATTTGGACTCTTGTAAAGGTGCATAAAAAGTGCCTATGAGAAACATCCTTCTTGACAGGTTGTTTGATGTCTCCTATGTATCTCTTATCAACGTCTTTTCTAGCATGCTTTTATTTCCCTGATATGATGAAGTGGACCCCAGGAGGCGACAGCTCTGCAAACCGCAGGAGACACCTTACAGCAGCTTCAAGACAGCCTCACATACAAACCTAATTCGTATATTGTGACAATGAAACCATTACTTGCAAAACCCCTTCAAGCTGTATTTTGACAGCTAATTATGACAGTGATGTGATTTATATTACTTGTTGATACAAGTTTTCCACTAGATTAAAAAGTAAGAACGGAAGAAAAAAAAAATCAGCACAGTTTGTGGATTTTATCTTTCTACTGATACATGTGATCATGTGTCAAGTATGGTTGCTTAAATTTAGAAAAACAGCTTTACAAAACACACACACACACACACACAAAAACAAATTATCTAAGGTCAATATGCAAGGTTAATAAAAAGATTTGGAAAAAACACTAAAAATCTGTTATTTTCAAATGTAAAACTTTTTATGCACACATATTTCTGTGTGTATAACTGAGGTTATTTTAGTGTAAATAGATGTAAAACAAAAGACTACTAAAGCCACATGAGAGGAAAGTACATTCGTGTGGCCAGCGTCCTGATGGATGCTACCACGTCAAGCAGCGCATATGACATTCCCCATTAAACTAATTTTCCCAGCCGTGGACTGGCGCTCACGCTAGCTATAAGTCTTGCAAAATGGGAAAATGAAATTCGGTTAAACCTCCCATGGATACCAGCTGATTGATGACTTTGTGGTGGTTTTCTGCCGCATGCAATTACAATTGCAATCAGATAGGCAAAGCCCCCCTCCAGCCTTCTAGGGAAGGTTTAGACAGAGGTGTCACAGCCAAGACACAACAGCAGGAATTTGATCTCAAATTAGATGTAGTAGATGAACTCGGCATCTGCGGTGCTGCAGATGGAAGAGCTGTTATCAACAACAATATTAATCTCTAGTCACTTTCGCAAAAATAATAAAGAAGCACAAAAAAACCCACATTTATTCCAGTGCGTCTGGTGAATCATAGCACCGAGTGCTCCGGCAGAACAAAGAGGGGACTGGGGAATGATAAGAAGCCATACTTTCCCTAGGGTTCCTACCAGTGAATTACCTGTCTCACAGTCTCCATTGAACACTTAGGTCCCCGCAGCCCTTTTGTAACTCTGTCATCTTTCTTCACTTATTTTAAAACTGTCGACAACCTGTCAATCCTCAAGGGTCTGTGACATCCATGGGTGACTTTGTTGACTTTAATCTAGCTTAGAGTTTCAGTTAGTTGGATGTTGGAAACACCATTTCCCACCAACCTCCTTCAGATGCATATCAAATTGCTGCGAAATTCAAAAATCTGAGCCATTTCAAATGACTTATTCAATGTCAAAAATCAGCAGCGTGACATACTTTAATTAATCTAAAACTATTTTAAACAACAACTATCTGCATACTGTGCTGATTTTTTTCTTAGGTTCTTTTTAATCTAGTGGAAAACTTGTATCAACAAGCAATATAAATCACATCACTGTTGAAATTAGCTGTCAATTTGAGTCACAGCACAGATATGTATTTTCTTACCTATACTGAAAATTTGATATTTAAAAGGTTATCCATCCATTCTCCAAACCGCTCGTCCTCTGTAGGGTCACAGGGATGTTGGAATCTATCCCAGGGTCTTGGGCTGTAGCACCCTGGACAGATGGCCAGGCTCAAAAAAAGGTCACGTCTATGTTATTTATCAATCGCTATTTTTTTTTTTTATAAAAGGTAAAGCTTGTCAAGATGGTAAACTGAATGTATTTAAACTATGTACTTTTTACAGCCAACTTTATCCAAAGCAGGTTATACTGCACTCAATGTATCCATTTTATCAGTTCATGCAGCTGATACAGACTGACAAACTCTATCTCATGTTATCTTTTTCTGAGAATTACACCATGGTGACGCCCTTTGACTGGATCTACAAGAAATTTCCAAACTATAGTAAAATGATGTGGATGTTTACTGCTGGCTAGAGCTGGGTCAATGACAACTCTCAGAGTGGAACTTATGAAAGTCACTTTGAGTCATCAGTACCTCCAAATGGCTCAGTGGGCTGGCACTGCCACTTCTGACAGGTTGTGCCCCCGCTGCCCCTGTGGCCTAGTCCACTCTGCTCTTATTGAGCACGCTCCACTCCACAGTGCTGGCAAATGAGAGCGGAAGCAGGGGGCCTTGGCCAAGTCCCATCATCCAGCAGCTGTGGTCGTTCCTGGCTCTTTTCTCCCTTCTGCACCCACTCCCTCTCCTCTGACCGACATGGGAGCGGAGGGAAGCTATCCAAAAGACATGTACAAATCAGACCAATCTGAGTGCCGATGCATTTGCCCTTTGAAACTACACTTTTGATGGTTTCAATATAAGGTGGCTGCAACCTGGTCTCATGGAAAGACGTACTTGTGGGAATATTTTTGCAAGTCGCAAAATACATACCAATACGTACATATCACTGCAGTTTCCAACAGAAATGAACACTAGAGGCAGTAAAACAGCAAGCACTTTAAATTTTTTTCATACACAGCTATGATTACAGGGTCAGATTATGGATTAAGACTTGTTTTCACTTCTCCTTGCACAATATTATGTTATGATCTCAAAACGCTTTTACCAAAGTGCATGATTTGTAAACAAATACATTTTGGACTTTGCATCACTTAACCAGCTCCATTTGTTTTGCTTTTCTAACATGACAAGTTTGCTCGGTAGCTCAGCTGATACGAAGTTGTACTTAGGATGCGGACAACCCGATCTCACGGCAATTCGTACGTATTTTACGAAGTGGCTAATTCGTACGAATTAATTCGTTTTTTGCTAAATTGTATGTATTTTAATAACAGTCATGGAATGTCATGTTACATGATCAGAAAGAAACAAACAAACAATAAACTGCAAAGGATGAACACAGAACATTGAGAAATAAATAAAAAGAAAATTAATTAAAAGTTGTTCAGTTGGTGTAAGGCCTATTTTGCTAGCTAATACAAAGCTGTAATGCTTTACTTAAATGAAAAAAAAAAACAGTTTGGTTATAGCAAGGTAATATTTCACTAAACTAATTATTTTAACTGTCAGTAACAGCTGACTATATTTGGTCTGTGCCTTTCAAGATTTTATAAGCCGGTTGTCCATGAATCTTTGAATAGCATGTTTCAAAGACTCTCTGCTGTACCCTATCCTTGCACTTGAACTTCAGGTAAATACACAGCTAGCAAAAAAAAAAAAAAAAGAAAAAGAAAAAAACTGCTTCATTGTGTTCACTGTGTTGTTCATGTGCTGCTCTCATATTCCAATATCCTTAAATAAATGAAATTCATGTGTTCTTCACTTTTCTGCCAGAAAGTTCAACTGCTCCAAAAAAATAAATTTATCACATACATTTCTGATGTTTTTTGTCTTAAATTATAAGAGAACTAACATAAGAAAGAAAGAAAGAAAGAAAAAGAAAGAAAGAAAGAAAGAAAGAAAGAAGAGATCTCTCAATTGGTAAATGGCTTTTACTGCTAACTTATACATACACTGTAGAGATGAAGAAAAAAGTAAAGAAAAAGAAAAGAAGGCAACCAAAGAGAAGGTCAGTGCACCTGCTGAGTATATGCATGCCTGCGCATGAACCCATCTGAATCCTCAGAGAGATTAGGCTAATTTTCTCATCCCATTTGTACAGATCAAAAAAAGATGGAGAGGGAAGTAGAAGCTATAGACATAAGGAACAAACCCGGAATGATAGGGCCTCTCAGGGATTACCTCAATCATATCTCTCTACCTCTCATTTCTCCTTGTGTCATCAGGCATCACTTCTTTTAGGAAGAAGAAAGCAATGATTTAAGAGCCATTTCCAGCAAAAGACTAGTGCAACCAGCTGCAGGGCTTCTGCTGCCGGTCGTACGGCATCTTCCCAAACGGAAGCCTTCATGCAAAAATATCTGGCAGGCTCACAGAGAAGCAGCCTCCTGGGTAATTCAACCTGCTTCATAATTTCCGTATTTATGGGATTCACCTTCAAAATGTAATGTGGCATGTAGGTAGAAGGAGGAGGAGAAAGGGGTGAGCTAGACAGGATGAGATTCAGCAGGGAGTTGTAAAACGTGCCACCGCCACAGTCTGACACCCAGACATAGCGGTTCTGACCTCTGCGTCCTCACACTGCGCCCTTCGCCTCCAAAACAGCTGCTAGAGATGTGCTGCTTCTAACATGGCTTTCATTTCAATCAGCCTATTTCACAGCATAAAAGCAGGCGACACACACTGATGCACAGATGTGTACAAATCATAGCACATGCTGTTGCCAATGTGGCATTTTTCAAGGACTTAGATGTTGTGAGCATGATGCCCTATGACAGTCCCCAGTCCTTCAGAGAGATACAATGAGTGAATAATAAATGGTAAGTAAAAATGATAATAATAGAAGAGTAAAACAGGGGTGGACAAAATACATAAACATGTACTGTGTAGCCTACTTGAGTAAAAGTACACATACCCTTATGAAATATTACTCCAGTAAAAGTATCAATTTTTAAGTTTTCTTTGAGTAAAATTACAAAAATTATTATTATGAATTATTATAATTTCTTCATACATTTCTTCAGCATTGTCTAAAAAACTCTCACATTACATTAACATTACAGCATATTTAGTTCAAAACAACTTGTAGTCCACAAACAGTAATGTATAAACTAAATATGATTTTCATTTACAATTATAAACAATACTTAAATTAAGGATTGCTAACTTTTCACACCTTTAGTTAAATCCTCAACACATCTGTTTCTTGGCTAACTGTGAGTGTGTATTCAGTGAGTTGTTAATGGGAGAATCACTCCAACCAGATTCATAGATTCAGTGTTGATGAACAGTGGCAAACAGATCAGTCCAATCACAAACAAATTATTAAGTGTGTAATTTGTGAAATTATCCTAAGTAGTCTAGAAGAATCTGTTCAAAAGAATAATTTATTCATGAATTAGACATCACTATTGCCTCACAGATCAGGTCTAGAGTAACCACATGCACATGTAATATGTATCAGTAGCACATTATTTTACAGTCCTGTTCCCCATGTACATATTACATGATTGTAATAACTCAGTAATAACTAGGTAATAACAATGAACATACACCTAAACCTTTCCTTAACCCCTATTGCTTATATTACCCAGTATTTTCTTAGGTAAGTACACTATAGGTACATGTACTGTAAAATAAAATGCAACCTTTTTATGAAAGGTAATTGGTTAAAAAAAAAATAGATATCATGCATTGAAAGTGAAGTAAAAGTTTTACAAAGTAATATTTAAAAAATGAGCAGTTGCTGTGCACCACTGGTAATTTCTAATTCAGGATACTCAAAAATGATTTGAGATTTGATATGGGTAAAAAAAAAAAAAAAAAAAAAAAAAAAAAAGAGCATTGAAGATATCTGAAACTGCTATCCATGGTGTTCCTCAAGGGTGTTGTTGTAAAATCGAGTGTGGGCGTGTAGATAAACTGAGAGAGTGGAACTGCACCGGACAACCTGCATGGAATGCTCAAATTTATAACTGCCACAGACACTGACAGTGGCTGATGTGGTTGGCTTGTCCTCCAGCTGTAGCTTTCATGGAATGTGTCAAGATGGCACAAGAACAAGGTGTAATTAAGAATACTCTTCCTCATCTTTAAGTGGCTAAGAAGAGAATTCCATTCATTAAATGGCATTTCGTTATGGTAAATGAATAAATGTACTTCTTTGTTATACCATCTAGAATAAAAGCACTGTTCTGCTCTCCTCAGTATTGGGTAATGAGATGGAGTGCTGTACAAGCTCATCCATCACATTCAATGTCTGTATGTGACGATCATAGCACAGGACAACAGAAGGCTATTCATGCTCACAACGGCTGGCCAAGCAGAAAATGGAGAGAAAGAGGTCTTTAGAAAATGTTGGTGATCTGTGTAAAACGACTGTGAGCCCCTGATGTCTCATTGACATTGACCTTCATAGTCCACCTGCATTTTCATTGGCTATTCTGTGCAAAATTAAAACAGGTTTCTCACACAGTTACAATCGAGTGCTTTTTGCATCTGTATCCCTTTTAATATGTCATTGTACTCTCTTTCTCAGTTTCAGTTTTAATGAGCTTTATTGGCATAGGGTATAATTGTACATTCCATTGCCAAAGCATTGCAGCTCAGCTGCGTACAAAGAAAATAGCACAAACACACTCTTTAATTTACAACATGGGAAATCAAAGGTAGCCATAACATCACCAGGAGACAAAAAAAAATAAATAAATAAATAAAAATAGCATCTCACACTATATGCAATAAGTTGAACCTGTCAAAAAATGTAAAATGTAATATACAAAATTTATCAAAACATAATACGTAATAAACTGTATTTCTAACATTTCAAATCTGAGAACTTGCCCAAAGCTGACATATACTACATATGAAAAATACTTTTGGATTAAAAACACAGTTCAATCTTAAACTTCGTTATAGAGATAAAATCTAGTTATAACTAACATGAGATCACGCATCATGTTAATTTTCTTTATTTTGCAAAAAGGACAACATTTTGTTTTTACTTTGAGTGCACATAAATAAAAGTAGACATTCTGTAGTTTCATTTGATGTGTTTCTTTTATCTGTATGACAAAAAAATGACAGATTTTAAGTTGATTTTGCTGCTTTGTGAAGAAAATCCAGCAAAACGCGCTGACGCGTTTGCTGACCCCAGAGTGTTAAACCTAACTCCATTATAGAGTTGTCTGACTGTGGTTTTGTGTTCACTTGTTTACCTAAAAGCTACAGCAAAAATATGATGATATTATTACTTACAATTACTTACAATTCATACAATTCAAAAAGAAAAAAAAATCTAATTTAAGAGAGCTTTGAACTAAATGTTAAAAACCAACATACTGTACAAAACTACTTCTGGATAAAAACACATTTCTGTCTTTTGAGTTTTGGCTCAAAACATTAAAATGCCTCCCCTAAGGAATATATACAAATTACTTTTCAACTAATAGTTCAGCTTTAAATCAATGAATCAGAGAAATTATAGTTTACCACAAAGTGGTAGAAATCATTAGTGGTTTTGTACTCAGCATTGTGCATGATAATGAAGCAAATCTCACACAAAAGCATCATGATCTGCTAATGAGCTTCTGGGTAGCTGACAGATGCAGTAGTTGGGCAGATTATTCTAAATCAGTGAATCACTTTCGACAGCTGTCAGTGGTGAAATTCAAGCCCTGAGAAATGCGTCTTCTGGACATTATAAGTGCAGAAGGGTTCAAGAACAAATGTAACTGATAGATTCATCGCAGCTGTCACTACAGACTCACACCTATACAGTAAGCATGCGTACAAACATCTCACACAGTTTGTAAATCTCAATTTAACGCAAGCTTTTGAGCACTCTGTTTCCGAAACACAGGCATCCCTGTGGTCAAACAGAAAGCTTCGGTTGACATAAACAGAAACAGTCTGGTCTTTGTAGTTCATGGGGCAGCTACTTAGATTGAATTTCACATTTTGCTTATAATCTCATGGTCCACAGGGAGTATGAAGTTCTCTGTGCATTTGGCTGTCTCAGCTTTTATGCTGTTGTTATTTTAAACTGGTCTGCTAAGTCACCCTTGACCGATTTATGACACGCAAGCTTGTCCCCTGTGGCACACACTGTACCTGTCATTCCAGCAACATGGCAAGGGCTGGAAAGTTCAAAAACATATTCATTTTAGATTTGACAAACATGAATTGACGAGTCAGGGTAAGGTAAAATATACTTATAGTCCACAAAAAGCAAAACCATCAGTGTACGAAAATCAAGACTGTTTGAATCTGCATGTTTATTCAAAGCCTTCGGCAGAGTATTTGTGCTGTGAATTGATTTAGTTGGCTTTAGTAGTTTGTGAAGTAGGTTTGAGCATACTTGCTTTGCCAATATTATCTATTTTTAAATAGCCTTCACTGTCATCATAATATTTGCACCATTTTAAAATAATATTTACAGCACTCAAAACAACATCAAAGCTAGCATGATACTAATGATAATTATAAACATTTAATAAGATGCTGATTTTACAACAAGAGATATTTATTCATAATTTTATAGAAACTGGGACACTATGGCTTGGTTGTGCATAAGGTTAAGAAAAAAAGCAAACATTTACAGACACAGTAGATCCTAATAACATGTATATGACATTATACTATACATTATAACCATACTGAAATCTGTGGATTTGGGGGACAAGTTAAAGACTGGCAATGTAAGAGCCAATGATTTTTTTTTTCTGTCTGTGATGTGGAAAATCATTTCAATCCCTATAAAGAGATCTTGTATGATGAACTGCACAATCAAGACTCTTCGAATCTGTCAGCGCATCTGTTTTTATGGAAAATCTCTTCAGAAAGAAAGACGCAAAGAAGTGCGTCTGCTGCCAAGGACAGGCACAGATTGGAACTGCAAGCGTGGAAACATTATCAGATTAGAACGGAGCAGGCAGAGGCAAGAGGTATAATATAGGTTACTGTTTTCTCTCGCTGAGAGAAAATGTCAGCCATGTCTGTAAAGTTGTCGACACGCATATTGGCTGATATGCGGCAACGCTCTTCTGTGTAGAGCTGAATTGCCCTGTTGACACTGAAAATGGGAATTTACTTTTTTGTGCGTTGAGCTGAGTCACTACAAAGACATTTTTAAATGACATTTTAGTATCATATAAAAAATCAGCGCCACTCAGATCCTATTGAGAGGAAATCTCAAAGAGAAATGCATCAAACACACAAGCTTAAAAAGCAAGCCTTTTAACTTGTGTAAAAACTACTGTACAGCTGTCCAGATCTTTAGGACCATCTTTAAAGAAGAAAAGGCCAAAAATGAAAGATATGAAATAAAAGCATAAATAATAAACACATGCAGGTTTTATCAGTTTTATCAATCTTAGAGATGTGTTGTTGACAAAGTCAAGAAGCACTAAAATATGTTTTCGATATTATTTATTTCCAAGTAACCAAACATTCCTCACAAAAGTTAGTATCCATGTCTTGTCCCTAAACCTAAATAATCCTCTGGCCATTGGTGTGGAATGAGTGGCGAGCATGTCAGCCCCATGCTGTGGCTGATCCCTTCCCCACAAAGATGCAGGGCTGGTGGGACAGGGAGAGAGCGCAGGTGGGGAGCTGGAAGCGTCTCATCTCACTCAGAGAGAGGCAGGTTGGCTTAGCCAGCAGGAGCAGGGTTTAGCAAAACTTGCAAATGCCAGCCAACTACCTATTATTTCAGCCTCTCTTCCATTCTCACTCATATATTTTGTGAGTCAAGTCACCTTTATTTATAGAGCTTAAGAGATGGAGTACAATACTAAAAATAAGCACTATAGACTAACACAAATGGTTCAAAATACATGTTCAAATTTTAGCTTTTAAACAGACAATAAAACAAGACAGAAGTCTTACATGTGGATTTAAATGCAAAAGTCCTTAAAATAGACTCATTGTGGAACTCATTCCATAACTGATTAACTTTACACAGTTATTGAACCGAACTGAATCAACACTGAACTGCTTTAAACTGAATAATGACTGTTTACTATCGTCTTTTTTTTTTTTTTTAGCTTTTTTACAGCAGAATTGAATTCTGTTCGCATCAATGAATCATTATTTTCCTGTTTATCCCTGAAAAGCTGCTTTGAAAAAATCTGTATTGTGTAAAGTACTATATAAATAAAGATGACATGACAATATAAAATTACTTAGATGGCCAAAAAATATGAGGAAAATTACAATTTATTTATGATATATGGTGATTTTTTTGCCAAAATATATTTTATGATCATATTCAGAGCTTCACAGCAGAAAGAACATTTTAATTTAGCAATGGCCATGAGCTGTAAAAAGCTGCTTTCATAGTCACACTGAATCCATGCCAAAAACCTTAGTGAAGATAACATCCAGGTTTTTGGCATGAGTGACAAGGACCCTTAATTATTGGCTAAACTGGGACTTTGAGGAATATAATACCTTCTGTCAGTCTCATTTATATGGAAAAAAGCTTTTAGCTATTGATTGCTCACAAGGCAATCGGAAAGATTTATAGCAATGATTAGCACAACTTTGTGTCATCAGTATACAGGACATGTCATGTGTCAAGAGATACTATGTTTTGAAAAACAGAACACAAAATGAGTAAATTGATTAAAATGGGGTAAAGACAGAATCCTGTGGTACTCCACAGGGAAACAGAAATCAATAAAGAGAAGTTTCCACCAGAAATCATTATTGTCTGTTAAATTTGGCAATGGAAAATATAAATAAGAAGTTATGTAAATGATTGAAGTATAACATTATTAAAGTGTTAGGCTCTGGTTGGGTAGAGTTGTTGGATCACTCCACTTCGACCCATAACGTTTCCATTACCAAGCTACATACAGGTTTCATATAATCCATTTAAGTTCATAAATTATTAATTCCATTATGAACGCTAAACTTATAAGTTCAGAAATGAAATTCCTTTCATTAAGTACTCACCCTCATGTTGTTCCACACCTGTAAGACCTTCGTTCATCTTCGTAACACAATTTAAGATATTTTGATGAAATCCGAGAGTTTTTTTTTTTTTTATCCTCCATTGAAAGCAACAAAATTACCACATTCAAGATTCAGAAAACATCATGAAGCGACGAGAATACGTTTTGTGCGCAAAACACACACACACACACAAAAAAAAAAAAAAACTTTATTCAACGAATAATGATTTTATCAAAACATGTTAATTTGTGTTCCGAAGATGAACGAAGGTCTTACGGGTGTGGAACAAAAGGAGGTTAAGTAATTAATGACAGAAATGTCATTTTTGGGTGAACTAACCCTTTAATTAAGCAGTGTTTACAAATCAGAGATCTGAAACCATTCAGCTGTGCACAATTTTAAGATTATTTGCGATTTATAAATTTTACATCTGGAAGAGAGGCGTATGCACGTTTTTTTTTTTTTTTGTGCGTACTGTACGTTCGTTCTCTGAATCATTCGTATGCACATTTGAGAAATTATCATAAGATCAAATGTAGGACGGTTTCTACGTAACATTTTATAAATGAGACCCCAGATCTTTAACCACTACCAGCTTTATCCTTTCCACAAAACTTGGAGAAGGAACCATCTTCATCTTGTATTCTGACTATAAAAATAAATAATAATAGCAGAGCTTGTCAACAGGTGACAACATGCTAAAAAATAACAGTGATGAGAGGCTGAACCCGCAGAGACACCCGGTTGTGAGAATCACTGAAACATGCCGAATAACACCTGCAGTTCACTAGCTGACCATCATCACTAAACAAAACAGACAAGATGAAGAAATAATGAAAACAAAACTGGACATGCTAGAAAGCTTATGCTTATCAAATGAGGTGCAAACACACAGATTATTAGGCAAAACAGCTTGCACTACAAACACAGCTGGATGTGCTGGGTTTTAAAAAATCATAATGCTTAGCTTCCTCACAGTGAATAGCCTAAATCACCCAAACTGCATATTAAACTTAGGATAATACAGAGCTATTCATCGCACATTGACAAGTTTCTTTAAAACTCACTAATGAAGTGTCACCATAAATTAAACAACGTCCTGAAGAGAGAGGGGAAACAATCTGCAGGGTTTTATGCAAAAGCAGAAGCTGACTCTTGGGTGAAATCTAAGCAAATCATTTTCACACTTGAGGCACATAAAATCTGAAATGTGAAGATGTGCATGCAAAACCAAGATTGGCAGCTTGCTGACATCCACAACACCTGAACCGCCACAGCATCACATTTGTGTATTTACAATACGAGTAATAAACAGCTTCAGAAATAGAATGAGCCTTTTCTAAGCAATGTCACGTCTTTAATCCCAATCGAGTCAGCTACTGTTCAAAGGAATTTAAATGGTTCCCACTTTGAAGATACATCCATTATAGACTTCTATCCATTCTAAACCAAGGACATGGCTAGATAATCAAAACCATACTCCAAAGAGTTTTTTAATAGTGTTGCTTGCGTAAAAACAAATCTGACAGTCATATTTTCCCTGAAGTAGTTTTTCTATGCAATCGTTCCTTTGTGAAATGTTGTATCCAAAAGTGTTAAATACAGTTAGAAAAACACATTTTAAACACATTAACAAATAAGGACATTATTTAAACCCTTTAGTTGACGAATCAAGCTCATGCCTTGTCTAGATTACACGTTTACTTAGCTATAGATATAAAAATAACCAAATTAGTTATAGATATACATACAATGTTGTCTTGAGCAGCAAATCAGCATATTAGAATGATTTCTGAAGGATCATGTGACACTGAAGACTGGAGTAATGATGCTGAAAATTCAGCTTTGATCACAGGAATAAATTACTTTATGAAATATATTCAAACAGAAAACAGTTATTTTAAATTGTAATAATATTTCACAATATTACTGTTTTTACTGCATTTTTAATTAAATAAATGCAGCCTTGGTGAGCAGACAAAACTTGTTTTAAAAACATTAAAAATCTTACCGATTCCAAACTTTTGACTGGTAGTGTATTACCGAACTATATCCGAACACTAACAGAAAACATTTTTTTAATTAAAAAATGAAAATTTTATTTACTTTATCCCCCACAGGAGGTTTTAACACTTCTAGAATGTAACACTGCCAGATTTAACACTTCCAGGTACAAACTTGTCTCCAAAATTATGCACGCAAGCGAGCGCACACACACACACACACACACACACATCTCTAATGTTGCACACCTGACATGCATATATAAAATCTGATTATTTCTATGAGGCTGCCATTCGGTGTATGCTCTATTCTACAACCTCATTAAAGTTTGACTCATTAAAAAAACTCATAATGTATTCATTGTGTCAGTGCTCTCACTAATTTCCCTCACACAAACCTATGCTCTAAGTTAATACTGATCATTATTAATTCAATCAATTTTATAATCATTTGACGAGCCAGAGGCTAAGCAAATCTTAGCCAGACTCGGCTCAAGATGCGCTCTGCATTGTAATTAGTGCTGCTGAAATCATCGCCCAGTAGAGCTCATTTACATGTGTGGCTCTGAGGAGGATGGTCAGAGGATATTGGGATTGCAGCATGGAAAACCTTCAGTGTTGTGCCTAATTACGGTTTTCTGAAACAACACCGGCGGTATACCCAAGAGTGCTTAAGGCCCAGGCCTGAGACTGAAACAGAAATGTTACATACTCTGCCATAATCACTAGGCTTTGATTGCACTTTCCAAGATATTCTGCAGTTCATTAACCTATCCCTAAAAACTCCTGAGACATTTAGCTTAATAGAAAGGACATGGCGGTTTGTCTGCCCTGCTCCTATAACTAAAGAATAACAATAATTAGAGGCAAGAAAAAGAGAGATGTAGATCTACTTTTCTAATTTGCTCCCTCTAGACATAACATTAGTATGAGGTGTGACAGGCTAGTCCTTCGGGTCATCTCGCCACTCAAAGTCCTGCCTAACTCTAATGGCGCAACAAGAGAAGGTGAGGTGACATTTCCTACCGCCAAATTCATTTCCCATCCTGTCAATGTCCACTCTCCCTAATCTGCTTTTTTTCTTATAGGTGTTGTGCAAGAATTTGCATCAGGTATCTTCAAGATTCACCAGAATTTTATGAATAGTGTGTGCATGTGATTATACTAGCAGCTGGATTCCGTGATGTACGCCCACTATGACACAACCACTGACACACATAATGAAGATAAATGATGCATGATAATGTGTTATCTAGAGGACTAATGTAGGAAGTGTGTGATTATCCACTGACAGACTTTCCTGTACTGCCACTGGGATGAATTAGATGCATGTGTGGATGTAAATATGTGGAAACAGATAGAGTGTGACATCATTGTATTTGAGGCACTTCTGACCGGCAAATTAACCATAATACCATCTGTTAAATCAACAATAGAAAACATAAAAAATTATTTATCCATCCATTTTCCGAAATGCCAGTCCCCGTGTCTTGGGCATATACAGTCAAACCAAAATTTATTTAGACACCTTGAACATTTCATTCATTAATACAGTTTATTCACTATAGTGAATAAACTATAAAAAATGATAATAAAATATGACAAGATCTCAGAGTTAAACTGTGTCAGAAAAAAATAATCTTAATTATGTCAGTTAACAAACAGCAAAACATGGTCTGAATAATTTTTGGTTACAAATTTTTATCTAAAAATAAAACTGGTAGTCCACTGTATGAAGAATTTTTGGGTATAATATGTCACAGTTTACTCTATTTTGCTATTCTCACTTACATAAAAAAACTGTTGTGTCCTGCACCCACTATAGTAAAAATATACCAAAAATATCAAAAATGTCTGAATAATAATGTTTTGGTTTAACTGTATACACTACCAGTCAAAAGTTTAAAATAATTACGATTATTTTAATGTTTTTGATAAAGAAAACTACTGTAAAATTGTAATATTGTGAAATGTTATTACAATTTAAAATAACTTTTCTATTTCAATATACAGTATTTTAAAGTGTGATGACACTGATGAATTTTCATCAGCCATTACACCAGTCTATAGTGTCACATGATCCTTCAGAAATCTTTCTAATACATATCGTTTTCCAAACTTTTGACTGGTACTCCGGTAGTGTATACAGTATATCAAAAATTCAAATTCAAATTCAAAATTGTTATTTGTCACATACATGATTATATGGAGAGCATATGACCAGCAGTGAAATGTAAGTCAGGTCCGCTCCATGGACAATACAATTTTTAAAAAATACAAACACAATAAATATAAAAAGGTAATAAATAAAAATATAAATTATAAAAATTACTATGTGCAAATGTCAATGTCAATATACTCAGTAAATTACTGATAATTAAGTTAAGTCATGTAGAATTTAGGAGCCTGATGGCCTGGGGGAAAAAGCTCCTCCTAAGTCTCTCAGTTTTTGCCATCAGGCTACGGAAGCGCCTACAAGATGGCAACAAAATAAAAAAAGAGTTACCAGGGTGATTTTTGTCCTTAATGATTTTAACAGCTCTGCCTTTACAGCGTTTAAGGTAGATGTCCTGCAGAGAGGGGAAAGCAGACCCTGAAATGCAGGACATCTACCTTAAACGCTGTAAAGGCAGAGCTGTTAAAATCATTAAGGACAAAAATCACCCTGGTAACTCTTTTTTTATTTTGTTGCCATCTTGCATCTGTGTACAAATATTTATATGTATACAGAATTTTATTTTACCACTTTCTGCTAAATTTCATCCTAGCTGCATCAATTGCTTTCTCATAATAAATAGGAACAAACTTTTACAAGGTTAGAATGAAAAAGTGCCATGTGAATAGATGCTGTGCTGATGAAGGGGGCAGATGTTGAATACTTTGCTAATGTCAGAGGGAGAAACAGTGGCGACGTGTGCCAAAGTACACGGCATTAGGAACAGATACAGGTATACATCCAGCCTGGGCACAAGGAGTTGGAACATGTTGAAGTGGACTTGGCACTTGTGCCAGTGAACAGATGTTAATCCAGGACAGATAATTACATCAGTGAGGGAACAGACATTTTTCCACTTAATTTCCGTCTTTTAAAAAGTGTGACTACTCCCAGAGGAACTTGCTGACAGAACGCCCCCGGACCTGTTTCCTGGGAAGGAGCCCAGGGAGGCTAGCGTGCTGTCTAATAGGTGGGCTTCGCTACGCTCTTCATCTCAGCGGGAGTGAAGCGCGAGAGGGTGGGGGAGCGCAGCATGTAGAAGATGGTCCTGTAAAATGTCTCTCTTTGTTCTGTTTTAACACCTCCAAAGATACAAAAGTGCTTGTAAGTGCCAGTAATACAATAACACAGATTTATTTTGTCAGATAATTAAATTGTTTCATTGTGGGAGGCTGTTTGGGAAATTCAAGTATTTGTTGTTTCTTTTACTTCAAATAAAAATGATTATCTAACTTCAAATGAAAATAGATGTAGCTACGTTTTCTCTAATATCATTTTAATTACCCATTATTTATAATAAACCACAAATGCCTTTCTGCTTTGTGTTTTGTCTTCTATAAACATTGATAAAATAAGCTTTAAATAAAACATTATTTCGAGAAGCTTAAAAGCAGTATACTGTATAAGGAAAAAATAAATAAATCTTGTTGTTCCAATCCCAATTGTATGACTTCAGAAAGAAAATCATACAGGTTTGGAACAACATGAAGATGAGTAAAAGATGACAGAATTTTCATTTTTGCTTAAACTATTCATGTAAGTAATTTCATATGTGCAAGTCATAAACATATATAAATATATGATAAAACACAAACACACTGAATAAAACGCTCTTATTAGTAATGCATTCATTTCCTCTGTCCAGGGTAGTAGTGGGTAAACAGATCTACAGAGCAATGCCTTAAATCAGTCATCTCACATATTAAACATGACGTCAAAGATTCTTCTTGGTTGCATCAAGATAGTGTACTGCCAGTCATGTTCAAGTCTGCTTAGCAAACATTTTGCAGCTTAGTTTGTTCAACTTTAAATGACATTAAAAGCACAGTTTGTGACTTCACGGGTTTTATGATAGCAGACAAGGGCTGCGGAACTGCATTAGGGAAATGTACAGTCCTAAAGACATTAGGAAACCCTCTGAATAAAACTCTAATCCAGGTAAACAAACCTCCGTTGACTGTCAGTGATGACAGAGGCCTTTCATGACCTTGCCCAAGCATATGGTCACCACGAATCCCAGATAACACCTCATCTAGATAGCAAATGTCCTTCATAAACGTCCTCCCTCGCATTGTAAACGGAGGCTAAGTGTCAAAGAAATATACGGCGATGATACTCAGGGCTCATATATCTTTGTAAACAGCATCTTTCTATCTAATTTATGGCAATAAAATCCTTCCCGGGAGGAGGTGATGTTTATGTTTTTTCCCCATTTTCTTTTACTCAGCGACCAGAGCTAAACTCATTTTAAACTGCCACTTTATTGATTTCCTCTGTGCTGTGACCTGACTCACTGGTCACTCTGGTTCCACTATATGGCTATGGATGTTATTTGACTATCCATTTACATCACTCTGATTAAAGCGTGCAGAGAAATTTCATTCTCCTTTCATGCCTTTATCTAACCTGTGAGGGTGGACTGATGGAGAATGGAGAATAATTAAGTGCAGTCCCTCCCTCTGTGAGGGAAATGAAGTGTACAATATTGAACTGTGTTGATGGCGGAATAGCTTCAACCGATTGATTAGGGTGAGAACTTAGTTTAATGCCCTTGGAAAGTGCAGCAGGTAATCCATTGAGTTATTAATCTGTGAAGGGCCACAGAGTTCTGAGCCAAAATGGCAGACCTCTTGGGAAATCCCATTATGGTGAGAGTGTTAGTCACCACCTGTGTCACCGGGCAGTGAAACGATTTCAGCCCTAATACGCTGTAACCCATTTCTCCCCTGACCTCAGGTATTATGCCGTTTGACCCAGAGTGTGATAGAGGCGAATTGGCCTGAGATTTGTTTCCTAATGGAATTCATTTTAGGGTTACTTATCGGCTGTTGAAACAGAGTAAGGATACAAGCACACAGGTGATTGTCAGTGGCCCGCTCAGCCTGGGTGTCACCAGAATGCTTTGCTACATCATGACTGGGAGGATCACCACCAGGGAACCAGAACAGCAAAATAGATTGCGTTTTTCAGAGCTCAACACAACAATGACAGGAAATAATGAATGCCATAACAATGCTATTGCAAGGTACTTTTTCCTTCCAAACGTTTTGTAAGTTGCTGGAAAAAAAATTGACTTCAGCCTGACACTATTTTTGATATCATTAAAATGATGGAAGTTCCCCAGCTGAAGCCCCCACTCTGACTAGTCACAAACAGGGAGCTATGACAAATTCATTTAAAAGGGGTGCAGGTGGCAGAGGGAGGGCTGACGATTGAGAACTGAGCTCCCTTGCTGCCTGTATATATATATATATATATATATATATATATATATATATATACACCGATCAGGCATAACATTATGACCACCTTCCTAGTATTGTGTTGGTCCCCCTTTTGGCATAGGGTGATAGACTTCACTAGACCCCTGAAGTGGTATCTGCTGTGGTATCTGGAACCAAGATGTTAGCAACAGATCATTCAAGTCCTGTAAATTGTGAGGTGGGGCCTCCATGGATTGGACTTGTTTGTTCAGCACATCCCACAGATGATCGATTGGATTGAGAGCTGGGGAATTTGGAGGCCAAGTCAACACCTCAAACTCGTTGTTGTGCTCGTCAAACCATTCCTAAACCATTTTACACTATGGAAAGAAGGCAAGCCAGCAGAAGCAGTGTGATGCTTTGGGCAATGTTCTGCTGGGAAACTTTGGGTCCTGCCGGGAAACTTTGGGTCCTGCCATCCATGTGGATGTTACTTTGACACATCCCACCTTCCAAAGCATTGTTGCAGACCATGTACACCCTTTCATGGAAACGGTATTCCCTGGTGGCTATGGCCTCCTTCAGCAGGATAATGCACCCTGCCACAAAGCAAAAATGGTTCAGGAATGGTTTGAGGAGCACAACAACGAGTTTGAGGTGTTGACTTGGCCTCTAAATTCCCCAGATCTCAATCCAATCAAGCATCTGTATGTGGGATGTGCTGAACAAACAAGCCTGCTCCATGGAGGCCCCACCTCGCAACTTACATGACTTAAAGGATCTGCTGCTAACATCTTGGGAAGGTGGTCATAATGTTATACCTAAAACACTGGGACCACGAAAGAGCCAAAGATGGGGGTGGTGGAGGCAGTTTAAGCAAGTTTAATCACTATTACAAACCCAGCTGCAGAGGTGAGACAACCTTGCTCGATTGGCAATTAACTTTTAGATCAGATATAAAAGAGGTCTGACAAGTGCCAGTCTGATGTGGGGTTTTTAAGCCACAGGCGAGTAATAGTTGAACTCCAGGCCAAACAGCCTCAAAAACAGCAAAGTTATTTAACATTTGGAACAATCTCCACAGCAATGTGAGCATATGCAAAACATGAACAAACTGCACTGGCAAAAGTAATCACTGCAAGTCTAAGCTCACTAACATGAACAGATGACGATTTAACAGAATAGGTGCTAAATGGCATGAATGTACAGCCTCATAAATTACCACAGAATTGCATCAACACTTCTGTGAACCAGTCACAACAAAATCTGCATGTCAACAGCTTCCCAAAACTAAAATAGTTGGCAGTACTACCATTGATAAACCACTTGGACAAAACATGGACCAAATGGCAAACTGTTAAACAAGGTGGGTATCTGTAGTGGCATGGGTTGTCACCTCATGGGAGCCATTAGGTCCAGCGATTGCGGTGCACAGTTCTACAACAGCCAAAGAATATGAGGCCATTTTACAAAAGCAGGTGCATTCAGTGCTGCAAATGCTCCTCCTTAATGATATTCCTGTATTGCAGGGTGATTATTTTAACATACATACCCCGGATTCAGACATAACAACATTAATGAAAGTGAAAGTGACATATGAAGGCTATACTTGGAATTTATCCTCTGAATTTTAACCATCCAAGTTACACACACACCCAGCACAGTGGGCAGCCATTTTTGCCGTGGCGCCCGGGGAGCGATTCGGGGTTAGGTGTCTTGCTCAAGGGGACCTCAGGTTACCAGTCTAACTCTCTAACCATTATAATGTATTATTTAATGAATCACAATACAATCAAAATTGTAAATGTGCATTACTATTATTACAGTTTGAAATACCTTTTCTATTTTAGACACTGAAAACAATGATATCAAAGTTCTATTTTTTAATGTGCTGAATTGGTACTCAAGAAACTTTTCATTTAGCACTGTAATAAAATAAACAAAGGTTTGATGGTAAGCAATTAGAAAAGAGAATTATGGAAGTATGAATAGGAGCTGTTGTGGGCACAGTTTGATCATGAGAAGCAATAAATAACCTGAAATGCTGCAGAATGCATGAGATGAAACATCAGAATAATATCTGAATAAATGGACTGACTGCTAAAAAGCATAAGCTATGATGAACAGAGAGTTTCATTGTATGTGAAATAAACGGTCAATTTCTTTATATACATTAAAAAGTCTTTTGATTAGTTGTGTACAGAAGCTAAGTGGGCAATAAGAGCAGGCAGAAAGTAATGGTGAGGGATCGTGTCACGCTCTCTTCTACGTTCTATATGTATTATTGTGTGTATCTTAAGAGCACTTCCATCCACAACATGACTAAAAGGATGTCAGCCTGCTCTTCTCCTGTGGCCTGTAGACAGGAATTAAGAGCGTGTCATTTCAAAAGAATTAAGGGCCCTGCAGCACTGACCTGATTGGTGACATTCCAGAGTTGTTAAAATACTCCTTTGAAAAATGTAGATGGAAAAAAAGTAACATCATTTCCCAGAATAGCTCATGGACATTCAGAGGTGGGAGTGTGACGGTTATGGATGTGTCTTTGTATGTAAACTCTGACTTAGGTGTCAAAAGGAACAGCAGGACATGAATCGCTCCATTATATGTGCCGTAGTTCACATAAAGTCCAAGCACCATCTCAGCATACAAGTGATATTTGATATGTTGGTAAGCATGAATATTCACATAGACACTTGAATGGTAAGCAACCAAATGGAGCAATCTCTTCCCATAACAATATCAGCATTTACCAGCCATCTAACCTGCATAACGACATATGAGAGAAGCACTGCTCAATGACTAGATGATACAAAAGCAAATAAGGGGAGGGTGTCTGCTTTGTCAGAAAACACCTTTCCGTGGCGTCCAACAATCTGGCATGTCAGTAGAAATATGTCAGACTGGCATGTGGCATTTTCCTGCGCTGTTTACTCCGCCTAAAAATCAATAGAGCACCATTGTTAATAAGCATGCAATGAAAAGCAGCTTGATGCCCACAACTGAGCTCAGGTTGTCAATTCAACAAGTTCAATGCATATCATATGTTGTTGTTTGGGTTTTTTTTGTTGAATTTGTTTGAGCGTGTAACACATTAGTGGCTTTTCCACTGTTGGGCCAGTGTGAGCCAGGGCTAACAACATGGCAGGCAGGGCCAATAGCCTTGGATCTCGAGCTGCGTGGCCAAAATCAAGCTGCATTACCATTGTCGGGCCAGTAGCCCCGCAGCGTTTCAGTAAACCCTGCCTTTAATACGCCTACGTAGAACAGCATCACGCAACTCTGCTATTTCACCAACATGGGGGTAGCTGACTGAAAACTAGCTAGATAGCAAAACGAGCATGACAGAAGTGAACGTTTGGTCTTTACTTAAAGACTTAATACTCCAACATTGATATTTAACCAAAGATTTACAATAAAAATTTTACAGTGACAGTAATTTATTAATTTGTGTCAGGAGTGCATATCAAACTGGTATTTATCATTATTTCACATAAAAAAAGAACACATGAAAAAAAATGTCCTATCATATACATCATGTTTACATCACATTTCTATCGAAAGAATAAGCATTTCTATTTATTCTCCATGATGCAATCTGAAGAGTTTTGAGCAATCTCTCCTGTCCCTCTATACTGTTATCCATTCAGCCAGAGCAAAAGAGGGAGCTCACGAGCATAAACCAAGAGTTATATGAGTAATCTGACGTATTTTCCATTATCATATGTGTATTTATTATCGCAATGGTTAGCATAAGTAGCATTGCATATATTTCCGCCTCATACATTGATCTGAATCCCCATCGGTTATTTCAAAAAGTTATTTCAAACACTGAAAAAAAAAAAAATTAAGCCGGTTAGCCGGTAGCCTGATATGATCAACATGGGAAATGAGCAGCGGTATTGACCCTCTGCTAACTCAGATAAACTCTGCCTTTGTTCATGACCACTCCTCAAGCCAAGGTTTTGGACCAAGGTATTCGCCAGGCGAAAAACCCAAAGATGTTGGTCCTGAGAAAGCTCCAAGGAGGCCCAATCAAGCCCCCGAAGTGACAGTGGAAAGAGACTGGCCCTGGCACACACTAGCAGGCTCGCTTTTGGCCCAACAGTGGAAACATGGCTATTATTACATTGTAAAAGTGCACCGGTTCAACTTACTTGACCCTTTTCACTTACATAAACACTACCCTGCACACAGGAAGGAAAAAGCCTTTCAAGTATCTGAATAAGTATCTCCATATCACTGAAAAGCAGCAATAGGAATGTACTGACACACACGGTAGGTACAAGGACTCCTTACTTTCTTGGCACATCAAATTTTGAATGTCAAAACAAAAACAGAAAGCATTTGGCTAGAGTTTTACCCACTTATGTGAGTCTGCCGCACTCTTATAAAGATTCTCTTATCTGTCCCCAACAGATTAATGAAGGCCTTAAGGGAGACCACATCTACTTTACAAACTCACAATATACAATTAGCCAATGCAACTTTGGCTGAACACAACATGCATGTAATTAACCAATGTAGGAGGAGAATAAAGCAGATGAGCATTAGAAATAAATGGCCATCATGCTTAAGTGTGGTCATACAAATGAAGTCATTTACAGTTATTACGGACCTGGTACTAATTAGAGATAAAATGAAGGGTGAATTGTAAATCCAAGTATCCACTCTTCTATTTAAGAGAGCCTCAGTCAGTCCTGTGCCTAAGCCTAACATTTTAATCAGTGCACCTCCAGTGCACAAGACTAGTCCCCTCGTTGATTATTGCAATTCAATTTAGCATATTAATTATAGCCAGTGCCAAAGGGTATGTTCTCTTTTAGCTGGGTTAAGGCTGATGAGCCTTTTTTCCCCTAAAATATGTTTTCTTATCTGGCACCTCTTTAGCACATGTTTACATTGTATTGTACTCTGGGATGGAGTTATCTCAACAGTAACTGTAATTTGAATCATGTTGCCCCAGGACCTTAGTGTAAATTAGTGGCTATCACATTGGGAATATATCCCAAATTATCCTCCAAAAAATGGATGGCAAGATCAGTGATGTGCAGCAGGGCTGGGTGAGAGATGTGCGGTTCTTGAAGTATTACTTGCAGTGTTGAGGCAGAAGGTAAGAGCTTCTTTTTTGCAAAAGTGATGTAAAAAAAGAGAAAATAGCAAATATTTTGACATAATTTAAGGTGACAATTTCTTTTTAAATATATAATTGCTGTGTAATTTATTTTTACAATCAGAGCAGTATTTAGCATTAATCTTTAATTTACAGTAAATATAACTAGTAAATAAAAACTAGGGAAAAAAAGAGTTGGAAAACAGTAGCATTTAACGTAAAATACCAATGGGCTTTTTTGCAGAGACTCGGATGAACAAGTAAATCATGTTGAATTACTTCATTGAAATTAACTGAATTAACCTATTAACTAATTTACCAAAATTAACCGTTACAAAGAAGAAAACAGTGTTTAGGGGGAAAAAAAGAAAAGAAAAATGGTTAGGTTATTAGTGCCGCTACTTTCAGTTAATTATTCCCCAACACCGATGTTCCTTGTTTAGATGTGTGGAACACATTAAAACATTCTGGGTCACCTAGGTTCACCTTTCTAAATCCAAAACAGAAAAGTCAAACAAAGCATTTTTTAAAAGTGGCAGATAGTAGGTGACAGAGTAACAAAATTATGTTAAACAGAGAAATGTGCATATCTGACAGTGATGAAGTGAACACACCTGCCGCGGCTCTCCTTGTGTTTGCGCAGAACTTCCTTCACCGCTTTCCCCTGGCATGCTTGTCACATCCCCACACAGTGGCAGATGGGGCCTGCTTTTTATGTACTAATCAAGGAGGAATTCGTTCCCTCACAGACATGTCACCCATGACCCCTGTGTCTATTCACATTAATTATTCATCCTCAGTGAGGTGAATGCTGCCAAGGGTGGGCCGACAGAGGAGAGAAGGGAGAAACAGAGGCCGGTGAAAGAGAGAGATCACTCACAGTTCTGGTCGTCACACTAAAGTACTGCTAACCTCAGCGTGTCCGCACCACTCGCCCCTCTCCCCCGCAGGACCGTCGTGAGGGTCATTATGCGTCAAAATCACCTGAGAGAGACATATGAGAGTTTGGGGTTGAGGTGCATTAGTAAATGGGAGAAAAAAGACTCAGCACGAAAGGAAAAAAAAACTCTAAAAGTCACTTTAAAGTCAATGTCCATTAAAATCAGTGTTTTGCTTTCCTACAATTAATCAATGTATATAAATAAAACAAACGTGGGTCATTTTTCTGCTCTCAGAACAAAAGAGTAATTTCTGAAAAGTTTTGTGAATAGTACAGACTACTGCAAAATATATGGTCCTTCTATGAAACAGGTGCCTTTTGTAGTTTGACAAGGTGATTTATAAAGCACATTTTTGAATGACTCTTTAAATATTCTGTCAGACAAAAAAAGGTAATAAATTGCATAGTGTTCAAAGAAGTCAAACTACAAGTTTCTGATATTTCTACAGTTATCCACATTTAAAATGGGTAGTTGGAATATTGAAAAAATAACAGGCAGATAGCCTTGAGACAAAACTTCAGTGTTTTTAATACTTTGTCAATTAAAATGTAAAATATATATTAACAATAAAGACAATGATATACATTTTGTTTACATTTAAATATTCATTTTGAATAAATTTGCAGACAGCTAGAGGATTCATTTATGTGTTGGTAACACTTTAGAATAATGGTCTGTCATTAACAAGGAAGTAATGTAGGACAGATGTGTACTACTACTATTAACTGATTTGTAAGCAAGATTAACTAATCAGTACATAATATCAAATTTAGGACTGAGATAATTCCTTAATCGTAATCAATAATTACTGAATAAGATTAGCCTCATTAGAAACCATTAATTATAAAAAATGATAAAGAATTATTAATTTATTATTCATCACAACAATAATCTGTGTCTGAGATGTAAGCAATTGCCTTATTTATTTTTACTTTAAAATAATGGTCCAGATCACTAGTTGTATTATGATGCATTTTATGTCCATGTTCTGAGTACAATCTTCAAGCACTACTAGTGATTTAGATAATTATTTTAAAGTAGGGAAAAAAATGTTTTCCACTTTAAAATAATGGTCCAGATCACTAGTAGTTCCTGCAGATTAACTAGGTAACACTTGAGTAATTGGGGATGCATTTTATGAACATATTCAGAGCAAAAAAGACAGACACACATTACTGTTGTGATTGGTAATCAATAGGTAATTCTTTAAAATATGTCATAGTTGATAGTTATTAATGACTAATCTCATTCAGTAATTATTGATTACTTAAGGAACTAAATGTGTGTAGTTGAAGTGTTAATGTAGGACTGCTCAATTGTCCTGCATAGTTACCTATTAAAGGGTTAATTCACCCAAAAATGAAATTATGTAATTTATTACTCACCCCCATGTCATTCCACACCCGTAAGACCTTTGTTCGTCTTTTATTAAGATTAAGATATTTTTGATAAAATCCAATGCCTCAGTATGGCCTGCATTTCCAGCAAGATCATTTCGCAAAAAGGTACTAAAAACATATTTAAAACAGTTTGTTTTGAGTACAGTGGTTCAACCTTAATATCATAAAGTGATGAGAATACGTTTTGTGCACCAAAAAACAAAAAAGCGACTTTATTCAACAATATCTAGTGATGGGCGATTTCAAAACACTGCTTCATGAAGCTTCGAAGCTTTACGAATCTTTTGTTTTGAATCAGTGGTTCGGAGAGTGTATCAAACTGCCAAAGTCATGAGAACTTCAGAGCGTGTATCAAACTGCCAAATTCACGTGAACTATTGAAATTTTGAAACACTTATGATGTAACAAAGCCTCTTTACTGAAATCACGTGATTTTGGCGCTCTGAACCACTGATTCGAAACAAAAGATTCGTAAAGCTTCGAAGCTTCATGAAGCAGTGTTTTGAAATCGCCCAACACTAGATATTGTTGAATGAAGTTGCTATTTATTTATTTATTATTTATTTATTTATTTTTTGGTGCACAAAAAATATTCTCGTCACTTTATAAAATTAAGGTTAAACCACTGTAGTCACATGAACTGTTTTAAATATGTTTTTTGTACCTTTCTGGGCATTGAAAAAGGAAATGATGTTGCTGGCAATGCAGGCCTCACTGAGCCATCGGATTTTATCAAAAATTTGTGTTACGAAGATGATCGAAGGTCTTACGGGTGTGGAACGACATGAGGGTGAGTAATTAATGACTGAATTTTCATTTTTGGGTGAACTAACCCTTTAATGACATTGACAGACCATTATTCTAAAGTGTTACCATTTTTATTTTAGTTGTCATCAGCTATTCATTGTTAAAGTTGTTACAGACACACTGTTTGATGACATAAAGTATGTTCTGGATATCCAGGAGCACCAGAAGCATTTCATTGTTCTTGTGCTGCAAAAAACACCCAGCAGACAACACACCAGTAGGCGTACAACCTGTAGAGAGATGTTAGCCATAGAAACTTCCTTATTCATCAACGTTAGAGGTTTCTCTCTATTCCTCCCTGGTTGAGGGTCTAATTTACTCCTCTGCAGCTAGTGAAATTGTAAATTGATCCTGATTGTTTACTACACACAAGGAAAGGGGATGAACGTTTTGTAAAGTAGTCTGCATTATTACACTGGTTACAGCAGCGAAACGACATGCTAGCACTTTTTATATGGCACAAATTGCACATTGCTCTTATTGTAGCTGGATAATTTATTTAGCTTCGCTGATAGGCCTCACTCAGGTCATTAGGAAGCTATTTCCATTTTGCTTTTTGGCCCATTAGTGGCCAGTGGAACACAAGGCCAACGTAATAACCGGTCTGCAATGCAATAACATCTACATTCTGTTTACACTGACATACAAGTACAATAAGAGTGCTAATGTCCGATTAAAATTATATATAATAGTGTGGGGCGTGATATACTGAAAACAATCGTCTGCCAAGTTCACCTCCTAGTCTTGTCTATTTCCAGTTGAACTCTTGACATTGATGTGAATTGCTGTCATTACGGTGTTTATTGGACTTTGTGTGCCCTTCTCCTCACATCTTAATAGATGGAAATAGGAGTGTGCACGCTCCACTGAGCTTCCACCAAGTGACTTTCAGCTACCTTGCAGAAGGTGGGCAAACCAGTGGGGAGTGGGCCATTATGGCAATGTTGTGGTTCATTTGAGTGGCGCGCACTGTGAGAGAAAAACATGATCTCTCTAAGTGGCCAGGGAATTCTGACTAGTGGGGTCACCAGGGAGGAGTCGCCCGTAAATTACAACTAATTACGGCTTCTATCGAGTCGAATTCGGCACAACCCTGCCATCACCACACAGACGTGGGAGTGACATTGCACTCCAGCTTCCTTGTGTTGCCTCTCTACAGGCGTGCTGGGCAAAGGCAATGCCGCCTGGATACTGTGATATTCTCGTTCACCTTCAGAGCCAAGAGGAGAGAGAAAGGTGCAACAACATATGGACTACTGTTCTAAGAATAAAGCGTTGACAAAATGGAGACTGTGAACCATTGCACTCATATAACAGAATGTATGTTTGAATAATGCAAAGCCGACAGGATAGCAGGTGTGGTAATATAATGCTATATAATTAGAAGCTGCAATATACAATTCACAGCATACACTACACTGTATTTTTTATTTACATGATCAGAAAGAGGAATGAACGTCTGGCTCAACATCACAACTCATATATAATGCTTATATATAATGCAGATGCAAAGTTGTTTCTCTGGTAAAATCAGTATGCAGTTAAAAAAACAAATTACAAAAATGTTATCTTGTTTTTTAGGACCTCCAATATATATGCATATATTTTAGTAACTGAATTTACACACAAAATATACAGTTCAAAAGATTATACTGCCTTATCAAACCAAAAATCTGCCAGTTCTTTGGTTCCCAGCATTATATGCAAATCTAATAAAATAATTATTTTGTCTTGTGGAATATATATTCATACTAATCAATACTTAATTGAAAGTATAACACTGACATTCTGAATATTATCTGATTATATATTTAATTATATAAATATAAACAAAATATTTAAGATTTAACAAAATCATTTTATTTAACAAAAAAAATTGTAATGATAAACATCTCACAGATTTCATATTCTACTGTATAACTGCAGTGTTAATCCCCATATCAATTATAATCTTTCATGGCAGTATTGATTTTGTAAAGTCAGCTCATTTTTTATAAATAACTGGCACATCGTTATTGAGGTAAAGGTCACTTCTTGAATGAGTAAACGCAATTTTCTGTAATGTGTGAACAAAATGCTGTCCAATTATGTCTTCAATGTTCTAGCCACAGTGTTTTATCTTACAAAAAAGCAGTTAAGTGTTGCATGGACCAGTATGAAATTAAAGTAAACAGAGCCATGGACACCACAAAAGTGTCTCTTGTGTTATGTTGTAAGTCTGCTGCAACTCCCCTGTCCCCGCTTTCAACTATGGAAAAAAAAAAAGAAAAAAAAAAAAAAGTCCATAAAGGGCAGAGGCATCAAAATAAAAGAGAAACTAAAAAATAGAAACATCCTGTGTATACGCCTGTGCATCTTCCCAGAGCAGAAAATCCCTATCCTTCTTGTGTTCCTCATGAATGAATCCCAGCTCACCATTACTACAAAATAATGTATCACACTCGAAAGAGAACTCAGGCTACATGAGGGGATGGAACTTTTCAGATGTGTTTACATGCTGCAGAAAAGAGAAAACCCACAAGCTATAGGCAGCGGATCAGAGAGCAAAAGAGAGAGCTGTGAAAACACTGAGAGGGAGGAGTGAGGATACGAAGTTCAGGAAAAATGGCCAGTGTGTGGGAATGTGTGACAGCTTTGTATGCATCACACTAAATAGGACATATGAATGATTGTGGAAAAGGAAACACTGAGATTTAAGAGCAACATCAAAACTTGCCCCAGCAGCCTAGTCTGAAGCATATTTTGATTTTGCACCAGTGTTGAGGAAGCTTGAAACTGTAGCTTACAAGCTAATTGTAATTTAACTAGTCAAGATACCTTTTTGAAAAAGTTGTTAGCTACAATACAAGCTACCAATAAGTAACAGGTATAACTCATACATTTAATGAGAAAAAACTACAACCAATAAATAATGCCATTTAATAAAGCTTAACTATCAGATAATACTATTTTATTCTGCAATCAGAGCATTTATCTGGCATAAAAAATTTTTTTTTAAATGGTTAAATTTTACAATAAATAACTAATTAATCTACATTAGAAAACATTACTTTTATAACTTGAAAACATAGCATGAGTTGAAAACATAACAGCATTTTAACAAAAATAAAAAATAGGGACTTAAGGGGCACCTATTATGCAGTTTTTCTTTAGCTATTATTGTTATTATTTTACCTTTCCTTTAGTGTGTAATATAGCTGTTTGGGCATGTAAACAATCTGCATATTTATAAAGCACAAAGTCAATGCCAAAGGGAGTTAAGCTCTCCAGAAAACAGTTATTTGTAGTCCAGCCATAATTTACGTGACTTAGATTACCATGTTAGATATTTGCATAATACCCACTTACTGGTGTCTTTGGCTCAGGGTAAGTGATTTCGCTATGTCAAGGAGACCCTGGGCAAAAAAAAAAAAAAAAAAAAAAAACATTAAATGGTCTTACATACCATAGATATAACCCCATAGTAACCATAGATATAACACTGTTTACAGCTGCTCCTGAAGCCTTGGGAGCTGAAGCCTGATTATGGTATGGCCTGTTACATTTTGGACACAAGCGGTTAGTCAGTCAAAATGGACTGGGCCAGCTGACCAATCAGAGCAGAATGGATTTTTTGGAACAGCAGGCTTTAAAGAGACAGGAATTAAGGCTACGTTCACACTGCGAGCCTTAAAGGGGACCTATTATGCCCTATTTTACAAGATGTAAAATAAGTCTCTGATGTCCCCAGAGTGTGTATGTGAAGTTTTAGCTCAAAATACCCAACAGATAATTTTTTATAGCATGTTAAAATTGCCACTTTTGGGGGTTAAGCAAAAACGTGCCGTTTCAGTGTGTGCCCTTTAAATGCAAATGAGCTGCTGCGCTCGACCTGAGAGGGCGGAGCTTCAAGAGCTCATTCTCCGGTGTCAGGAGTCAGTCAGGATGCACTATAATGTCAGAAACTGCGAATATATGCTGCATGGAGATAGAACAGGTATAGTTTAGTTCAGTGATTCCCAACCACATTCCTGGAGGCCCACCAACACTGCACATTTTGCATGTCTCCTTTGTCTGATAAACCCATTTGAGATCTTTGAGCCACTATTAATGAGCTGATAACCTAAATCAGGTGTGTTTGACTGAGGAGACATGGAAAATGTGCAGTGTTGGTGGGCCTCCAGGAATGTGGTTGGGAACTACTGGTTTAGTTCAAATATGGTTATAACTTATATTGTCTTCTTGTTTTTATCCACTATATTACTACAAGCCTGTTGTACTGGACCCCGTTCAACTTTACCGATGAGTTTTATGACTTTTATTGTACTTCACACAAAAGATGAAGCGTCCGTTTTCACTCTAGAAAATCACTGTAAGAGCTTAATAAAACACAGTGCAAGTGCAAACTCAGGGCGGTTCTATGTTAAAACGGCAGTGTCTGTCAACATTCGTGGGCGGAGCCTGTGGCTAATGTGACGTCACATTGCCAGGGATCTGGAAACGGCTTGTTCTGAGACAATGCTTATGATTTATGGGGATTAAAAAAAAAGGAGTGGTTGGATTTTTATCATTATAGGGTGGATGTGTTCACACACTGCCAACACACATTTATAGCCAAACACCATGCAAAAGTGAATTTTTGAATTTTAATGCTCAAATCCCATTTTTGCTCAGATCTGATTTTTTTGAGCTGTTCACATTGTTGTTTTAAATGTGGACAATATCAGATTTCCAGTGTGAACAGATCATGATTCTGAACTGACAAACGGGGCTGCCAGTTTTTTACCACAAAATCTACTCAACTGCTTCTCAAAACTAGTCCAAAACTTGCCAAATTATGTTCCGTGGGGTATCCCGGTAAAAATTGCGTTCCGGGGGTTAAATATTGGATTAGTGTGGTCGCTTCAACACACGGAGTTGCAAAACAGCCCGCGGCAACAGTGAAAAAGTAACCCAGTTCTGTGGGATAATAATTTTTTTTTTTTTTACTTTAAATTACATAAAAGTATTCTAGCAGACCTCAAAAATAAACTTCTGAACTTGTAAATGAGCATTATATATTTAATTAATTAATTGAATCATTGACAAGAATTATGCGAACAAACAGATTCACTAAAACAAATCCCTATATGCTACATGGAAAATGGACTGCCTAGAGTGAATTTGATTACTGCCTCAGCTCACTTTGTTTTAAAGCTGTGGGTCCAATAAAATGTGTAAATAAAGCGATTATTTAGCATTATTAGGTCGCATTTTGTAAGAAAAGTAGTAGGTTGTTATTGGAAAAGCTATACTATTTTTAAAATGGCTGAAACACTAAATGTAATTAATGTCTTAGCTTCATGCCAACACTGATTTCCACCAGTTTCCTTTGTCTGAGCATGTCTCTGTATAGCACTTCACAAAGCCATTTTCACACTGAGCCCGGCTCTGCCCTGTTCTCCAGCAGAGGTCAACAGCCACACCCACCTGTATCTTAGCATCACATCTCAGCCTCACTGCAGCCCAGCAACAGGCCAACTCTGTCCTTCTCTAAAACCCAGCAGCCCTCAGGCTTTCGCTCTCTGTCCATCTCTATTTTCTTACTCTTTACATCTCCTCCAGAGAGAAGCTAAATGTGTCAGCAAACAACCAGAATACAAATAAAGCAGAGACTGAAATATAGAAACAGGACAACATGGTAACAGACAGAAAATGCAGGAGAAAAAGAGAAAGAGGGGTAGGGAAAATGAGAAATGAGACTGATGTGCAGGTGGAAAAGAGGGATAATAGAAGAGAGATGGGGATGGGGGAGTGGAGGCCAGAGCTGATATCCTCCAGCGCAGTCAGCAAGCAAACAGACAGGACAGACATTAACACCTGGTAGGCTGCAGCTTTACTAAAGCCTCTTAGCAGAGCGTGTGTTTAGCTTCCAGAGTATTTCATGTGCATCTGCATAACAGAGGGGCTCACCCCGAACGAAAAAATGCTGCAAACCCACCCAGCCAAGGTGAGGCAGGCCTGCAGCCAGGCTATGTCATTACAGTCTGCTAAGTGTTAGTTTGGTGGAGAAAGCGGGTAATTATCTCATTGCCACACTACTGCTGGCTAGAACAAAGAAAACACACACTGTGGTTTATATATTAAAGTCAACATGACATCACCCACAGCCAATTTCATTTCCGTAATGCAAATAGTTCTGAATGAAACAGATTATTCAACATGAAAAACACATGGGGCAGGAAATACTGTTTGGACTAAGAGGTTTTTTGACTGGGATGTTGAGGATTAAGTTAAGCTAATATTGGAGTAATTGGCAGGACTTTTCGAAGGTTTGACTTTCACTATTACCTGCTGTAGTTTTTGCATTACTTTTCCCAGCTGTGTGGCATAAGTGACATCATCTGATATTTCTGTAAGCAAAACTTTTAGAATTTTAGAATTCTGTAAAATTATTAGATTTTAATGAAAGTCTTCGAAAAAATTTTTAAATTGAATAATAGGCACTAATAAATCATGCACAATAAGACCACGAGGATGTAAGGGAACAGAGGGGAAAAAAATTAAGGAAGCCAAATCAAAGCAAAATGCAAAGAGGAGGAAATCTGGTTTCAACTATTAAAAAGTCTGCTATTGGAAATTAATTGTCAGGATAAAAAAGAAAGTTACTCTTTTCAATTAAAGGGTTAGGTGACCCAAAAATGAAAATTCTGTCATTAATTACTTACCCTCATGTCGTTCCACACCCGTAAGACCTTCATTTACTTTGGAACACAAATTAAGATATTTTTGATAAAATCCGATGGCTCAGTGAGGCCTGCGTTACTAGCAAGATCATTAACACTTTCAATACCCAGAAAGGTACTAAAGACTAACTCTTTAAAAAAAATCTGTAATATAGTCTCCTTATCAACTATTTGCCGCAATTTGTAAACTGCTTTGATGCAAACGTTTTCCACATTGCACAACAATAAGACCATGAATGTATATTAAGATAATAAATTTGATATCATGTTGAAGTTTTAGCTTTTCAAACAAATAAATACGTATGCATATAAAATGTAAAAAACAAATCCTCACATATCAGAGGGGTCAGAGGTGAAATATCTAGAGGGCCACAAGTTTTCTTCCACATTAAAAGGGGTTAGCTAAACCCTACCTTGACACCAACTGTGAAGAAATTCATCTCTGATATCAAATCAGTATGCAAAACAGAAGAAAACTGGTTTCTGCCAAATTCAAAACAAACTTCCAATGTTAATCTAAATGTCTGATGAAGAGATTAGCTCCAATAAACCATGTACTATGTTGTTATCCCATCACTGAATAATGAAAGTTCTACTCACCAATAAAAACTTTCACATTACACACACACACACACACACACACACACAGGCACATTATTCATACTGTGACAAATAGCTCTGTGTCTTTCTTCACAAGTCTTTGGTCTGTTTTTCCTCCCTCCCTTTTTTAAAGAAAAGAGAAAGGCATCAAAGGACAGCAAGTGGTCGACTCCAGCATGGAGGAGCTCAGACTGGCGGCCACAGATACAGCTAAGGTTAATAGATTGTGGATTTACCAAAATGAAAAGAATATCATATTTACAGGCTACAGCTGTTTGCCCAGCGCTCAACAAAGGTCTAAATGGTCATGTCGCCGCTATGCCAAAAGCGTTCAAAACGCAGTGTGTGTGCGAGACGTAGGGGGTGATGTGGCAGACACATCTGTGACTGGGTGACCGTGCAGAGCAGGGCATATAAATAGCCTGTATTAAAGACTCCAGAGGGAGAGGTGGCAGCGGCTTTCCCGGTCTTCAGCTGCAAACTAAAAATGATCATTACAATCATTAAAGTGAATTGACAGGCGGCCACAGAGAGAGGCAGGCACTGAATTCTGTCCAGCATCTCTGGGATTAGACTGGCACAGAGTCCTTGTCAGTAATTCTTCAAGACAAATAGCATGGCTCCCCAGACGCCGCCCCCTGCAAGTCGGCAGGCAGGCAGCACTAATTAGCAGGGGAGGTGTGAAGGAGAAATCATTACTTTATCCACACAAAGCTCACCCCGCAGTCCCTCGTTCAACACAGCAGCAGGGGAACGAACGGACAGGCACGAAGGAGCTGAGAAGGTGAGAGCAGGAAGTCGAAATGGGGGGTAAACGGCACTAGAAGACATGGAAGGGTGGGGCAAGAGAAAGGCTGGTGGAAGATGAACAAAAATGGTGCAGCTCATGCCTAGTAATTGCAGATTGATGCTTGAAGCCTGTGGGATGTACCAGGCACTTTTTTGCACACCTTAGTCCTTTTTCTCTCTCTCCCCAGAACTGGCATTCAATTTCTGGGTTAACTTTTAGCAAGACTTTTTGAAGGATTGACTATTACCATTACCTCCAGTCACCTAGAAAATAATGTCTAAACAGCTATTTGCCTATTGGTTTGCATTACTTTGCTTAGCTGAGTGGCCTAAGTGACATCATCCGAACAGGAAAATCATCTAGGAGGGGAAACAAGTTTGGATTTTAATAAAAGATTACAAAGACTTTAAAGATTAAAAAATGTTTTTTACTGTGAATAATGACCACTAATGAATTGTGCACAATAAGACCAGGAGTGTGTATTAAGAAACCAAACAGGGTCTATTTTGATTTTGTGCTGGTCTTCAAAAAAAAAAAAAAAAAAAAAAAAAAAAAAAAAAAAAAAATCCCCACATCTCAGAGGGATCAGAGGGAAAGAAATTAAGAAGGCCACATCAAATCAGTTTGCAAAGTAGAGGAAATCTTGTTTTGTAGGGGTGGTTTTCACTAAAGTTGTTCAGGCTGCAGGATTGCCGAGTGACTTCAGAAACATTATCAGAATGATGGTGTAAATCTGTACATTTTTGTCTATTACCACCCACTGCTACTAATCCTAATGACAGAAATAAGCACAGATATGTGGGAGAGCATTGCTACATACAATTAAGTATTTCAATAGGTAGCACTTCAACTTTAATACTGAATCAAAACTAGTTAGCACAAAATTTACAATTGAAATTGTTGAATAACAGTATTTGGTTATGGTTACACTTAAATTGGTTACAAATTAATTTCATTTTCCACGTTCCGCTCTGTCTCACGCACAGTTGAGCGTGCAAGCCTTTCAAAGTAGGCTATACTCCTGTGAGTTCGGAAAGATGCGTTTGGCCGCATCTAGTGGGCTTTTCAAACACTCAAGTCACTCGCACATGCGCTGTTGTATGCGTACCATCTGTGTGGTAACAAAAAAATTGTCTGCACATGGACAGGGGACCCTCCTGATGGTGAAAATTACGTCACACTGAGCGAGATCCAAGTCCACATGTAGAGTTGTCAAAAGTACAGACTTTGGTATCAAGTTGGTACTGAAATTTTAAAAATGTGACTCTTTGAGCGCTGTTGAGCTGTTAAACACCTCTGATTGGCCATTGTGTCGGATATGTCTATGATTGGCTTCAAATAACTTCGAATACTCATTTTTTCACTATGGGCCACAAGAGAAATATTAAAAATATTACAGTTTTTCTCAGTTGCTTTGGCATATTTCTCAAATCATCCTTAAAATTAGCAAAACAGTATGTTCATTTCTCGAAACAGTTCATACAAACAGCACAACATATTGGATTACCTGCAAAAGCCTGTAACTTGCTCAAAATCCTTAGTACATCTCTCAAAAGCAAGTATTTATGTCAATGAACATATCAGTGCCATCAGAATGACAAGTCCTTGTGTCATTGTTCTCGAACAAGATAGTCAAAATGCTTAGCCATGTTGTCAATATAACAGTGATGAATATTTCAGGAGTAAACTATGGCTACGGTTTTTATGACAGTGACTGAAACCGCACAATCACTTTGTCTGTTTGGCATATATCAATTTTAACAGTACAAATGGACACATTACTGTATATGGGATACTGATTGCAAAAGACTGGACAGGATTATCAGTTTTGTATTTACTGTTGGTCTGTCAACAAATTAGTGTAAAATGTCCTTGTGATAAATGAAAAAGACAAGACTTTATACATACACTGTTTATATGTATTCATGTGTATGTGTGTGATATAGTATATGTATAAAGTTAATTTAGCCTACTATACAGTAAGTGTAAAATATGTAATATGCTCCTGTAAGTGTAAAAATGCTGCTGTAATATTAAGATTATAACATGCATACCATATTAGAGTGCAGTGCACATTGCTGAAATACATACCTGATATGTCTATGAAATGCTTGAAGGATTGAGGAAAAGGTTTTCTCCAAACGTTCAGCTGCACCTTTAGACACGCATAAGCCATTGTAAGGTCATGATTGAGAGCATAGTTTACAATAGTGGCCCTTATTTCACCAGAAACATGCCTACGCCCTTTGCTTTATCTACCTCTTCCTGTGTTTTGCCTCCCTACCCTTCCACCACACATCCTTACTCCTCTTCTTCTTCCCAGCTGTTGACCCTGTTTGTTTCCATGATGTTCTTCCATTATCAGAAATTGTAACTCTTGTGTTGTGCTCTATCTATATGCTTTCCAATCGAAGATTCATGACATGCATCTTTGAGCTGTTTTAGAGAGCTGTTTGGGTCATTGGTTGATCTAATGCTTTACATTCCCCTGAATACATTAGTGAAATTCAGGATTCACCTGCAAAATCCATCAATTCAGGACACATTTACAAAAGTCTAATAGAAATGTATAGATAATATACTTGACACATTGTGATAATTAGGTCAACCATTTTGCATTTAATGACTTGTGCGATGAACTAATGACTAGATGTTTTGAGGGATAAGACTATTCAACAGAGAACCATATAATACATTTTGAGCAACATGACATTAGCAATTGATAATGTAGGAAATAGCAAAGAATTGTACATATTCAATTGCCTGAATGTACTAAAGCATTTGCAATTTGTTCAAAAGAATGAGAAGTTGCTTTTATGATGTGCACAAGTGACTAGATGATGTGATGGTTGAACAAGTAGTTTTGAGAATTTCAGTTCTGATCTGAGAAATGTACCAAAGCAACTGAGAAAAACTGTAATTATTTATCTCTCATCGTCTAAGAGAATATGCGCCATTAATGCAGTGTCAGATAGGACAAAACTCTCACGCAAAGTTTGTACATTGCTTGTGTAATATCCACTGGCTTGCCTTCATGGTTAAAAATGGAAATATTTTCAATATTTCATTATCACCAGTTGCGCGCAAAATGATGGACAACGATTTACATGTTGTGCGCATCATTTCCCATTATAATGAGTAAATTATGAAATAAGTAAATAAACAAGCAGGTAAATAAACAAGTAACTTAAACTTGTTTTCTTAAAATTTCTTTTAAGCAAAATTAGCAGATTCCAGCTTCCCCCACTGTACTAAAGGTGTGACAGTTAGTAGACCCCCAATGTATACACATCTTGGTCTATAGGCCTTTATCATTATCAGCACCTCTGTGCCTTTAGGAATCACAAATTGCCCTTTAGGTAAGGAAGAGGGGGTTGTAATAGGAAAGCATGTCTTTTTTATTTTCATCCCTACAGTTTCAACTATTAAAAAGTCAGCTAATGAAAATATGAATCTCAAGAGTACTCCATTAAAAAAAAAAATCTTTTATTTCAAAATGGAGAAGTCAAAAGGGAGGGTAAAAGGCACTAGAAGGCGTTCTGCTGAAGGGCGGATCGAGAGAAAGGCTGGTAGAGGATGATCGAAGATGGTGCAGCTTAGTGTATGTAATTGTAGATTGATGGCGGAAGCCTGTGGGACATGCCAGACACTTTTTTTGCATACCTGAGTCCTCTCTCTCTCTCTCTCTCTCTCGCTCTTTCTCCCCCAGAGCTCAGCTTTGTCCCCAGCAGTATGATTCATGAGACTGTTGCTTTTCTCCTGACCCTGGCAGCCCTGCAGCACAAACCATCAGGTACAACTCAAAACAGTTGCACCCTTCAAGATTAATGAGCGAACCCAGTACAGGGCGGAGATGTGGTGCTCTGGCTCTCTCTCCTCCGCTATCACATACAAACACACTCCCTCCCTCTCTCTTCAAAGCCCGCTTTCATCTTTAAGTGAGAGAGGCCAACCATGCAACCCACACAAGCTCATCAGGGTCATAGCTTTATGCAGCAAGACACTGATCAACAAGAAAGAGACAAAAAAGAGGAGGTGGAGGAGAGCGGAAAAAAATGTGTTGGTGTTGATTTACCTAAACACTTGCCATTCATGTCTGGACACAAATCCCTGTAGGCATACATGGAGATCCTACATGCAAACTAAACAGGATTTAGCCTCGATGCTCTCGCTGAGTGGAGACGATCTCTGGGCTTCATGCACCTCAACTGCCACAGCTCTCAGAGCATGCTAAATATTTCAGTGAAGCTCAGATTGCGTGCAGGGTTTTAAATATGTGATCTTTATTTCATGGGGACAGAATGCCTTAAAACCCCTACAAGCAGCCCTGTTGCATTCCTGCCATTTCTGTACTGCACTTTGGCTAAGCGACACTTAAAAACATAACATGTTTGAGCTGCACGTCCCTGCAGCTGTGCCATCTACCTTTACTTTTCTTGAAAGCTACACAGGACGACAACAAAACCAGGATTGCAGAATGGAGAGGTTAACCTTATAGTCTTGAGAACAGCTGGTCTAAAAGAGCGATATAATGCGTTCACTCAAGCTGTTTCCATGAAAGTTGCCAATTTAATTTATGTAAAACAATTTAATTACTATTTGAAAATAAAACAGCTTTTCTATCCCGCATGTTTAAGCCAATCATCTAAGTAAATTATTCAGTTAGGTCTTGTTTAGGCAGACTTTTTGATACATATTGAGAAATTCATTGTGTGCTTTCATCTTATCACGTCTGTTCACCTTAAAAAACACACACACAATATATATGTAAGCAGTAAGGTACAAGAGGCTGTGCTATATCGTAAATAAGTCACGGCTGAAGGGCGTTGTTAGGCATGACGCGAAGCGGAGGCAACCCCTTCAGCCATGACTTATTCACAATACAGCACTAGCCTCGAGTACCTTATTGCTTTTATAAAACGGTTACCACACAATGCAAATATTAAAGCCAAAAAATATCTATCAATGCAACTTTCATGAAGTAAAATCACTAAAAGTCTTCCTTCCACTGGAAAAAAATAGTCCCTGACCGTGAACAGCAACAGAAGTTACATTATTATGCCACTAGATGGCGGCAAAGACTGTCTTTATGAGTGTGTCTGTCAGTAGCGAAGACTTTTAAATTGAAAAGACTGAATTGTTGTGAACATGGAACAAGACGCAACTGACAAATGCTTTGACTAACGCTGTCAGTCACGGGAAAACCCCTTAACTGTTAAAAGGACAAGATATTGCAGTGGACATTTAAACAGATTTTTTATTATGAACATAGGACTGACCTGAAGGAAAATGCTAAATCTGAATGCAGGTAATAAATTCGCTCACTCGATCATTTTCTCACAATACTCTTCAACATAATACAGTAAGCTTCAATTAACAATATAAATTGAGAACAAACAGTTTACCTTGCTAAGAGTGGTTGCTAAGGGTGTTGTGTAGTGATACGCAGAACCGTTGGGTGAAATGGTCATATCATGAATAAAACACAGCTATTGACCAATCAGAATTAAGGACAGGAACTAACTGTTTTATAAATATATATATAAAACACAGACTATACAAACATTGTTTTTTTTTTTTAAATGTATGCCTATTGAACAATCTATCAACCTGCCATCCCTGCACTGCCCCTCAATACACATAACTGAAAATGCATAGCAGCATGGACCACACAGAGAACTCCACCATACTGGCCTGAGTTTAGCAGCTGTGTGCACAGGAGAGAGCACAGTGTGTTATCTGTCCAAAAAGAGGCCTTTCAGCATGTATTCATAAAGGTTCTGTAATGGCATCCTCTGGGACATCTATTCTCTCCATAGAGTCAGAGAATGAAAGAGAGGAAAGAAGAGAGAGAAGAGAGAGCGATGACTTCATCATGAACAGAATAGAAATGATGCCCCATTGGGGTCTATTAGGAAGTCTTTACATACAATAGAGGACAGTGGGACTGGGAGGTAGGAGATGCAGTAAAGCCCAGGCTTAGTGTTACTAGGGGATCAGTAATGAGAAGTATCCCACATGCAAGTCTGAAATCTGGATCTCTGTATTGTTGAAACAGTGAGCCCCAAATAAATAAGTAAAATGGAAAAAAAAAAAGGTTAACTTTAACTTGGCTTTAAGAAGACTACAATGAACGCAAAGGAAAGATTAAAATGATGCAAAACATCCCAAAGTGATGCAATGAAAATTGCATCATGAACTATTAAAAAGCTACTAAAACTACTAAAAGGTAAGTTTGAGAGAGAAGAAAGTATATATATATACATAGATAGATAGATGTGAATCTCCCGTTCCACTACATCCCAAAGGTGCTCTATTGGATTGAGATCTGGTGACTGTGGAGGTTATTTGAGAATGCCAGTTTGAGATGATGATTTGAGTTTCATGACATGGCACATTATCCTGCTGGATGTAGCCATCAGAAGATGGGTACACTGTGATTATATAGGGACGGTCATGGTCAGCAACAATACTCAGGTAGGCTGTGGCGTTTAAACGATGCTCAATTGGTACTAAGGGGCACAAAGTGTGCCAAGAAAATATCCCCCACACTATTAAACCACCACTACCACCCTGAACTTTTGATACATGGTTGGATACATGCTTTTATATTGTTTATGCCAAATTCTTACCCTACCATCTGAATGTCACAGCAGAAATTGAGACTCATCAGACCAGGCACCGTTTTTCCAATCTTCTATTGTCGAATTTGGGTGAGCCTGTGTAAATTGCATCCTCAGTTCCCTTTTCTAAGCTGACAGGAGTGGCACCCGGTGCAGACTTCTGCTGCTGTAGCCCATCTGCTTCAAGGTTCAACATGCTGTGCATTCAGAGATGCTCTTCTGCAGACCTCAGTTGTGAAAAGTGATTATCAGCTCGAACCAGTCTTCTCCTCTGACCTCTGGCATCAACAAGGCAGTTTCACCAACAGAACTGATGCTCACTGGATATTTTCTATTTTTTTGACCATTCTCTGTAAACCATTCTCATATATATATATGAATGACATTTTTATTTAACAAATGAAGAGAAGAGACTCCACCAAAGCCCGCTGATGGCATGGCATTTAACAGACTCACAATCTTCATTAAACATTCACACCTTACTCTCGCTCCAGATTCAGTCATCATCATCATCTTTGAGGTGAAGGAGATCTGTTATCTCCATACTGCTCATTAAAACTAGATTGAAATGGTGCCATTTTCACTTATTGGCTTAATTGTCTGCTTATGTAGTTGGGCCAGATGACAGCGAGGGTGTCAGAGCCAAAGGACATGTTCTGTCCATTCAGACTATTGCCAGATCTCATTACTTATCCTACGTAATTCATACACAGCATGCTGAGCTGGTCTACAGACAGCTTCAATGAGCTTTCTCATCAATTATGAGGAGTGAGGTCATAAATCAGTGCCACATTAATCATCAGTCAGTGCCTGGACCCTGAACGAAACCTGAGGAACACTGGCCTGTCTTTCATGTTCAGTCATGTGCTCAACCGTGCTCATTCATGTCTCACGAGAGAGACGAGGACAAGGCAACTCCAGATCCCTGCCCCTGGGCCCTCAAAGAGATAAAACAGCTTCAGATCATCTGGAGTACCATCAAGGGCATCATGCACCCATGCTTTGAGTGGCGGTCCTGTCTCGCTTGGTGTCCTAGTGGAGTTAAAACATGAAAAAAAAAAAAAAAAAAAAAAAAGAATAACCAAATGAATAAAAAACACTTTTTAGTGACTTTGTCCTTTATATAGGTGTAAAATGTAGTCTAGTGGTACATTTTTTATTTAGTATGAAAGGAGATAATACCTACTACAGTAATACTGAAAACTTTACCTGCAGTATTTGTGAGACTTCATTTTCAAAGGTACAAAATGATCTGTTCTGGAAATTGCATTTCAATTCCACTTGACTAGTACCCTTCACTTTGAATAGTCATGATGCTTCTGATTACCATGTGTGAGTACATTCACTCCCTTGCGGTAAATGTTTGCATAAATGTTGCTGTTTGTGTATGTATGTTTGTCGGCGAGAGATAGACTGCTTTGGTGTCAGTGCTTTTTCGAGTAGGTGTTATGGTTGTCCCCGGTCCAACTCACTGCATGGTGTTTATATTTGCCTGTGTGGTCGGCATCTGTGTGTTCGGTAAGGGTATTTTGCATGTGTTACTAAGAGATACATACCAAAGCATGTGTCCTTTTCTGTGGATCACTATGTCTTCTTCAGCTTAAGGTCTGTTTGATATGAGCACTACGTGTAGGAGTTCCCATTCATTCTTCTTTTATTTCTGCAGGAGAAAAATTATGTTTATTCAGTTCATCACCTAACAATTTTCTGGTACAGAAAACCACCCATTAAAACATTTTCCCTTCAGTACATTCTCCAGATTTGCAGCAATATTTGCTTTGATTTTTTTAAATAAGAGAATAAGAGAAAGATACCATAAGCGAAGTCTGACTAAATTAAAGCAGTTAAGCAAACAGCCACTCTAATGCCTCCATGAACAGAACGAGCACATAACTCAGGTGAAATAAATATAAATTGATTCAAGTGTGCGCCAGTGCAAACTCGTTTCACATTCATGTCAAAATCATGTTATCACTCTGGTTTTGAAATATTTTTTACAGAATAAGCATAAAATGACCTGTAACAGGTCACTATAAGAGAACATCAGAACAGAAGTATTTGAGTATAGCTGGTCTAAGAGATTGGAATAACAATAAGTTATGATTATATAAATAACTTTTCTTAAATTTTAAAAACACCATCACTTGAAAATAAATGAACTTTAAATTAAATTACATATACGGAGTGTCTATTTAAACTAAGTGCAAATAGTATCCCTTGTTGGCAAACGCTATTTACATTAGCTCCGCCCACCAATGTCTGTCTCCGCCCACTAATGTCAGCAGTAGTGCGTAAGGCTCACAGTACAGCTTTTACCGCATCTTGTCCTTATTTCATCCTGTCAATGTACAAAAATACTGAGGTACAAATATTATCTGCCAATATATAGAATTTCTATTTACATGTTTTGCAAAGAACTGCTACTTTTACATGGTGTAAATATAATATCATCACCATTTTAACCTAGTGTAAATAGCATATCAATATGAAAATGCTGCTATTGTCACTTAGTGTAAATAGAATATACTGTATCGCTATATTTTCACTTAGTGTAAATAGCATCTAATTTCTATTTACACTTAGTGTATTATGCCTTAAATTGGCCTATATATGAACTATATACACATTTAAAAAATTATTAAAAATTAAAACAAAATGACTAAATATTCATAAAAACTATAATAGTTAGAAAATGCCTACTGATTGTGTCTTTGAGCGTTTTTATAAATGTTTTATCCACTAAAAAATGCACTAAAATTTTAAAAATAAAACTATTTTAGTGTGTTTTTTAAAGGATGAGACATTTGTTCAAACAAATAAAAAATAATAAAAACTTTCACACAATCACTGGACATTTTCTCACTGTGGGTCTGTGATTTACAAATAAAAACATCTTCAACAGAAAGCAAATACTCATCAAGGTAATAATTTATTCAAATATCCAAATCAATTCAACTTTATTTCCAGACTCAAGGTCCATTAGAAAAGAAACATTAACAGACAATACAAAATACAATACAATACAAAACACTTTCACAAAAGACAATTACACCAGTATTTTCTCATAGGTGACTGTTATCACACCACACTATGCATAGGGTTTGACAACATAATAGGCTAATAGCGTTCTGTGAATCATCCAGGCGAGAAATACATTTTTACACCAAATTTCTCATTAAAGCCATAAAAGATTTTACTCTCGTCTTGCACTGCTCCACCTTGGTTTTCTCAACAGAATCCTCATAGTGTCATTGTCGGCAACCTAAAGCTTACATAGGCTCACTTTTTTAAACTTAACCCACAAAGAAACAGTATTAAAAGAAGTACAATATGCTCCTGATCCGAACCCATATACAATTTTCTCACCAACATATTAGCTTGGGCATATTATGTACAACACTGCCTCATCATCTCACATTTCATCATTAATGATATGCCCCAAATATTTCCTTTTAATGCATACATTTAGTACTTGCCCTGACAGATAAAAATCTGGAAAATTAAGGTCTTATGCCTTTTTTTGTTCTACATATCAGGGCAACACTCTTTTGCATTTTATTGCACATCATATTTAATCCCATAATCAGAACATATATTTATCAGCTGTTGAAAGCCAGCACTACTCTGAGAAAAAATGACCAAATCAGCATCAGCATACATAAGATGATTGATTAAGGTATTAATAAGCATACATTCAGCCTGCCCTCTACTTTTCACCATGTACCTTCAGACCAGCACTTTAAGAATAAAACAGCTAGCTAGGCATCCCTTGTCGGGATCAGTTGAACAGCTGGACTGTGGAGTGTTTGGCTGGCAGAGAGAAGGGCACAGCTGGCTTTCAAGAGGAAGAGCTCCTCTTGAGCCTGTGGGAGGTCACAGCCTGCTAGGCCGCAAAGTGTTGCATGGCAGGAGTTGTGTGTTAATGCAGACGGCCTGCGCACTGTGTGCAGATGTTGTTCTGCCTCAATGGCTACCAACTTGCACCTCTCTCTCTTTCTCTCTCTCTCTCTCTCTCTCCCCACCCCACCCCACCTCCCTCATTTTTGTCCTGTATGGAGGTCTACTAAAGATGCGCCACTCTGCCCGCATCCTCATGGCAACAGCAATCGTATAATACCGGCTTCACGGTTTATAGACCACTGAAAACTCTACAAGGTCACATCATCCTTGGTAACGTATGTTTGCTACCTTTTTGAATGTGCCAAACAGAGCCTTTTCAAAAACATCAATTAAGTGGTGCTCTAATGACAAATAGCTTTTGACCTTTACCGCTAAGCACATTATGTGCAATCACTCAATCTATCTCATTTCACAGCATTTAAAACAAACCTTGATATGAATGGTACAAAAAACGTCCTTGCGTTGTTCACCCTTACGTCCGGCACTGGCAGGTCTCCATTGTGGTGACGAGTCTCTGGAGTAATGAGAATAATGAGACCGTACACAGACCCTCGTGCTTGTGACGTGACACCTGAGGAGCCAACAGAAGTCATCAAACAGCGTTGTCAGCAGTGTCCTGACAGAGATGAATTGAATGAGTGAGAGTTGAGTGACAGGCCAAGCAGCAGGGAAGAGGAGATGGTTCTGAAATCTCCCACTGTTGGGTGGCAGAGAATGTGCCACACAACAACCTCCACAGCTCTGCTTGATGTTCCACAGCAGCCAGAGGAGAAGACAGATTAACAAAGTAGGTTAGATATGAGGAACTTTATTAAAGCAGGTAACTGAACTACACCGATCAGGCTTAACATTATGACCACTGACAGGTGAAGTGACTAACACTGATTATCTGGCACCTGTTAGTGGGTGGAATAGCCTATATTAGGCAGCAAGTGAACATTTTGTCCTCAAAGTTGATGTGTTAGAAGCAGGAAAAATGGGCAAGTGTAAGGATTTGAGTGAGTTTGACAAAGGCCAAATTGTGAAGGCTGGGTCAGAGCAACTGCAGAGCATCTTGTGGGGTGTTCCCGGTCTGCAGTGGTCAGTATCTATCAAAAGTGGTCCAAGGAAGGAACAGTGGTGAACTGACGACAGGGTCATGGGCGGCCAAGACTCAGCAATGCACTTGGGGAGCGAAGGCTGGCCCGTGTGGTCCGATCCAACAGACGAGCTACTGTAGCTCAAATTGCTCAAGAAGTTAATGCTGGTTCTGATAGAAAGGTGTCAGAATACACAGTGCAACACAGTTTGTTGCGTATGGGGCTGCATAGCTGCAGACCAGTCAGAGTGCCCATGCTGACCCGTCCATTGGCGAAAGCACCAACAGTGGACATGTGAGCATCAGAACTGGACCACAGAGTAATGGAAGAAGGTGGCCTGATCCGATGAATCATGTTTTCTTTTACATCACGTGGATGGCTGGGTGCGTGTGCGTTGCTTACCTGGAGAACACATGGCACCAGGATGCACTATGGGAAGAAGGCAAGCCGGCGGAGGCAGTGTGATGCTAGGAAACTTTGGGTCCTGCCATCCATGTGGATGTTACTTTGAGACGTACCACCTACCTAAGCATTGTTGCAGACCCTTTCATGGAAGCGGTATTCCCTTTTGGCCTCTTTCAGCAGGATAATGCGCCCTGCCACAAAGCAAAAATAATTCAGGAATGGTTTGAGGAGCACAACAACGAGTTTCCAAATTCCCCAGATCTCAATCCAGTCAAGCATCTGTGGGATGTGCTGAACAAACAAGTCCGATCCATGGAGGCCCCACCTCGCAACTTACAGGACTTAAAGGATCTGCTGCTAACATCTTAGTGCCAGATACCACAGCACACCTTCAGGGGCCTAGTGGAGTCCATGCCTCGACGGGTCAGGGTTGTTTTGGCAGCAAAAGGGGGACCAACACAATATTAGGAAGGTGGTCATAATGTTATGCCTGATCGGTGTACTTTAGCATCTCTTCTTAAAGGGATAAATCACCCAAAAATGAAATGATGTCATCATTTATTCTTCCAAACCTGTAGAACCTACTTTCTTCTGTGGAACACAAAAGCCGTTTTGAAGAATGTACTATTTTTTCCATTGACTACATTGAGGTTCATTATATATTAAAAAATAAATAAATAAATACATACATAAATAAATAAATAAAATATCCTTTGTTCAACTATCCTTTTAAAAACTCTCTTTTGTGCATGTTACAGAGCAGAGGTTCTTTCTTTAATGAGCATGTGTATTGATATTTTTCATTTATAATGTGATAACTTACCCTTAATGACCTAGAAAATTATGGCATATGCAGCTATCAGTAAGCAAAATCCTCACAACGTTCACATGAATCGCTGAGCAGAACATAGGTCCACTCATGGTTTTCTGACTAAGACGAGGCTGTGTTCCATTAAGCTGGACTTTATTCACTGTGTGAGGTGATTTATAAAGCGAACTGCTCATTATTTTTGACACTTATTGAGCCAAACAATTCACGGATATTGCAAACAAGAAGTATAGTTTTTGATAAAAACAGTTCTTTTGAAAACATGACAGCTTAAAGGTTACACACATATATATTTTGTTGTTTTTTTCATTAGTTATGCATCAAAATTGTCCAGAGAGGTAAGCTTCTCTTTCTATTTGTCAGTCACAAATATGTTTTGTTTGCAAAACAATTTTTGCTTAAATAATGCATCAAAAGCAAGCAGGAATATTATCATTCAGGATCTCCAACACTTTCTGACACTTGGAGGCAGGGATCATGTCGTCATTCTGACACTACATGCCAACCTCTGGCCTTTCAGATGCATTATTTAAACATATTCTATTGAGTTTCCTTAACATGGACACAGGAACTAATACATAACACTGATGGCACTGACCCCAGACTCTCCGGCACTGAGAATAAACAGAAGCAGGTGACTTTGAGTGATGGTCATCCTCAAACGTGCGTAAGCACACATTCAGCTCAGTCCTCTTTTAACCTTCAAAGTTGCAGACTGAGAACGTGAAAACAATAAAACATCAAGGTTGATGATAAATCATCTCAGCGTTTTGTAAAAATGTACACAGTTTCATTGAGCATTTTATAAGTTATCATCTATAATTCAGAGTAAAAAGTTTCAGTTGTGGTTGGTGATGAAGTGGAGTTAAATGTGAATACAGAATCAAACCGAATGACTGATCTGACAGTGAAACAAAGAGAGGTGCTAAAGGAATGAAAGTCTGGGAGTGTCTGAAGATCACATAGCACAGCACAGAGTCTACAAAAGCTCCCTTATCTGTGTGATTTTCAACAATTATTAAATCCCCAGGAGGCTTTGACAACTGGGGGATCACTTGTCCCAAAGCCTGCTACTGTTAAATTGCATTAGAGGAGGGGGGTCAAACACACATGGGCCAAGGAAGAGTCCAACTAAGGTTCCAGGATGATTTATTTATTTTTTTTTAAAAAAAAGCTATGTTTATACAAACCAAGCGTGCCACATAAGTCCCGAAAAATGAAGCCAAAGAGTCTTGATCGCCGCCAGGTGGTTGGTCCCAGTATAGGTCATAAACCCCGCCCTCTCCATGTAATTTAATGGGACATAAGACAAACTAACAATTAAATTACACATTTCAAATAATTTCTTTCCGAAGATGTTTTTTGTCATTTTATGTGGTTTTATGCTGATGTAAGTTCAAGTGTTAAAAAAAAAAAAAAAAGTTTAGTTTTAGTTTTAGTCATTTGATGCTATAGAAACTGGGGTGTAACGTCATGACTGACAGCTTCTCTGAGTGAAGTAGTCACTGAGGCACCAAGGGCTTTTTTGGGGATTTTCAGGAGGAGATTGGAGCTTTAACTTTAATTTCTACATTTCCATAACCGTTTATTTCACACCGACATAATGATTTGTTTTGCAGTAATCTGTACTAAACGATTCTGCAAAAGTGTGGGCGGGACCTTAATAGCGTGCGGCTACACTTCCTATTGCTAGCTGCGTTTCCATAGCGGTCTAAAGTACCGTGAAGATAGTCTGGTGATGTAGGACTGCTTGCGACTTTCCAGTTCCCGCTGGATTTTGTCCTCTGCATATAAGCTTAATAAAGCCTGAACCTCATCATCAGTCCATCGGTCCTATTTTTTTAACTCCATTATTGAATCGAATAGCAAACAACTCTTACAAACAACGCAACAGACTTGGTTAAAATAAAATGCTGCCTGAAGTCAACCAATCAAAATGCTGCGTGAACTCAACCAATCAGCATGTTCAGTGCCCAAGTCCCACCTCCGAAAGTTCCGGAACTTAGAGGGGGAATTTTTTACCCAATTAGACCCTGGTTTCTGCGGTCAAAACACACCGAGTACCACCCCAAAGTTCCTAGTTCCTGAGGAAAGTGCCTCAGTGGAAATACAAACTTATGATACAAACCCATACTAATATTCTGTTTATAATCAGATTTATGGCTTAATCAGAGTGAAAAGCCTTCATGTATACACCTCAATCGATCCAAGTGAACTTGATCCGAATGCTGGTGTTGTAGACTTGGAATAATGGAAAAAATAAGCATGTAAACACTTTAAACTGACTATTTTTCTAAATCTGATTCAAAAATATGTTATGTTAACTTATCTTCCAAACTGGTCAGTGGAGGAGTATGTAAAAAAAAAATCTGTTAAGCTCAAGCGCAGTCCATGAAGATGAAATGAACTCTAATATATAAAGCAGCTGGTGGCCAAACCATGCCATTTGTTAGAAATACATGCAGTGCACATGTAAACAAATGTGAGTTGGATTGAATTGTTTATGTTTCTTATAAACTAATATTTCGAAATCTGAAATAGGACTGGATTCATTCTGACTGACGAAAATCAGTGCATGCAAACATACCTTATGTTACATAGCAAAGAGTGATCCTTGTCAGTATTGTGACTTTATAATTCAACCCGTCTCCAACCCAGAAAAGCTAAATTATTCCATGTTTTGTTGTTAGAAGCAACAAGGGCACAGACAGGGTGGCCGCGACCTCAACCAGACGGAACATCCCAGCCTTATTGACTACTCTGTCACCCGTTCAGCCCGCTTCTGATTTGACATTCCATTAACGGCTCCCGTGGGCTGCAGGTTGACGGCAGAGGAGAAAGCTGGGGACAGCAGGACAGGATTTACGAAGGTGGCGAGATCACCTCTCCGCTGACCGCACAACTGCACAGGTCATATCCGCATACTGATGTGCGACGTGCCCTAGTGACTACGGTGGAGGCTGAGTGAGGGTCATATTTCATTCTATACAAATACCCATAAACAGAGAACGGAAAGGATTTGAAGAGTGAAAACAATACACAGGTGGAGAAATAGGCTAAAATTTGTGATAATGCACAGACCACGACACAAAGCTGACACTCTGCATCGCAAATCAATCAGCGATTGATAAATAGAGATTCGAGTAAAACTTTATTGCAATCATATTTGGGGGTGGGGGTGCCCATACCATTCGTTAATACAATAACTAACCTTAACAGTGAGCATTATATGTTACAATATTTATTCATATTCAAGTTGGGATACAACTTAATTTTTTTAGTTGATGTTAGCAGGTCGATTAAATACACTTAACATTGATTTTAATAATGTATGAGTAAATAAAATTAACATTAACTAAGATTATTAAATGTTTTAGAAATATTTTACATTGACTAATGAAGCTAATGTAGTTAAAGGGTTAGTTCACCCAAAAATGAAAATTCTGTTATTAATTACTCACCCTCATGTCGTTCTACACCCGTAAGACCTGTGTTCATCTTCGGAACACAAATTAAGATATTTTTGATAAAATCCGATGGCTCAATGAGGCCTCTATTGCCAGCAAGATAATGAACACTTTCAAATGCCCAGAAAGTTACTAAAGACATATTTAAAACAGTTCATGTGAGTACAGGTGGTTCAACCTTAATGTTATGAAGTGACGAGAATACTTTTTGTGCACCAAAAATAAATAAATAAATAACTTTATTCCACAATATCTAGTGATGGGTGATTTCAAAACACTGCTTCATGAGGCTTCAAAGCTTAAGAATCTTTTGTTTCGAATCAGTGGTTCGGAGCATGTATCAAACGATCTCAAACTGCCAAAGTCACGTGATTTCAGTAAACAAGGCTTTGTTACATCATAAGTGTTTTGAAACGTTTAGAAATTTCAATGGTTCGCGTGACTTTGACAGTTTGATACACATTCCGAACCACTGATTCGAAACAAAAGATTCGTAAAGCTTCGAAGCTTCACAAAACTGTGTTTTGAAATTGGCCATCACTAGATTTGGTTAAAGAAAGTTGTTATTTTGGTTTTTTTGGCGCACAAAAAGTATTCTCGTTCCTTTATAACATTAAGGTTAAACCACTGTAGTCACATTTAAATATGTCTTTAGTACCTTTCTTGGCATTTTAAGAGTTAATTATCTTGGTGTCAATAGAGGCCTTACTGAGCCATCGGACTAACCCTAAACTAACCCTTTAACTAATGTTTACAAATGGAACCTTATTATAAAGTGTTACCGCCATTTTTACTACAGTCGCCCTTATTAACTATAATAACTTGTATTGATATAAAAATAGAGAGTGATACAAGCAACATGAAAGTAGCATTCATTGCCATGGTGAAATATAATATAAAAATTAAGTATAAATATACAAAAATAAATATAAAATAATGTTTTATATTTAGAATAATACTAATAAAATATTAAAAAGTTAAATATCAAATATCAGTGCCAGAACTGACCAAACAGGATCAAGTATTCAGGAAAACTACATAATAATAACTGATAATGCTGCTGCTGCTATTAATAATAATAATAATAATACTGAGGAGTAGGAAGAACCCTCATCTTATTTTCTATTAGAAATGGATGCTATTTTAACAAAACGGTGAATTAGGGTTTGACAGACTGTAGTGCCAGCAGGAATCAGCTTTTTCTGCCCAGTGTACCATACTGCCACATGAATAGAGCATTCTGGAAACGCACTACAGGGATGGTACAGCCATCATGATATAAATGTGTTTTATTACAACACAGCTGGTAGGAAAGCTGGAGAGACTTTTTTTTTTTTTTTTTTTACATTTCTTTGGCCAGAGCATCTTGGCCATCTGGCCTTTGCGAATGTGCGCTGGTTGGTTCCTTTACACGCCTGTTTTGATACTGTTAAGACTTACTAAGGCTGGTGTTTGCATAGAAAGCCTTCAAACACACACACATAACATCTCACTTTGCTCTCTGAGGACATCTATCTACCTCAAACAGATATCTGGTTTTTGTGGTGACAAAGCAGTGGGAAGCTAAACTGCTTGGTTTACGTAGCAACTGATGGCTCTCTCTCCATCTCGCTGTCTTTCCCCCTCACTTCCTCCTATAATGGGCCTGTGTCATTCCTTGACATCTTTGTTTGCCTAACCTCCAGGATGCCAGTCGTTTACCACACTTACACACACATACCACCAGCTGCTTTCTAACAGTCACGCCACATCACCTGTCCAGATTGGCTGAGGCTGCCATGCATGTAAAAGGGTACGTGTGAATGTGGAGCCGTGTGTCCCCAGACATTCCTGCTTCTGATCGATGGATGTGTGTAAGTGCGTGTTTTAGCAGCATGGATGGTGTTTATGGGAAGGGAGTTTAGCTCTGTTTGCCTCTCCACTGGAAACAACGAGGCACAATCACATTGGGAGGCTGAATAATAAGCGGGTTTATGGAACGTGGCGAAAACTGTCTACAGCTCTACATGAAACAGCCATCAGGGTGCCGGCCTGCAGTCACCTTGTGAGGCTCAGAACTATGAGAGAAGGGCAGAGAAAGAGTCAAAGTCAGATACAGTGGCTACATTTTGGTCATACTTAATGTATCAAACTGGTCTCATGGAAAGACGTGGCCTACCTGTGGGAACGTTTTCGTGAGTCGCAAAAATACATAGCATAGGCTACATAAGCTACATATCACTGCAGTTTCCAACAGAAATGAATACTAGAGGCAGTAAAACAGCAAGCGCTTTTAATCGTTTTCAAACACAGTTACGATTACAGGGTCAGATTATGGATTAATAAAGACTTGTTTTTACGTCTCCTTGCACAATATTATGACTTTTTACCAAAGTGCACGATTTGTAAACAAATATATTTTGGACTTTGCATTGGTTAACCAGCTCCATATGTTTCACTTTTCTGACATATCAGGTTTGCTCTGTAGCTCAGCTGATACGGAGTTGAATACGAGGAAGCCTTGGGTACGAATACGGGGGAAAACGAGTCACGGTAAAAGAGCTCAAAGATGAGAGATCAAAACAAGTTAAAACGGCACAAATACGGAGGCTTTTTATGTCACATTTGCTTTTGTTAACGCTATTGGGTCGGTTTAGGTGTAGTGTTGGTGGTAGGCTAAGTTATTTTAAAAAAAATGGAGCATTACACTTTTTGCGCCACTCACTGGACAAAATTTCAAATCAGAACTGCAGTGATTCGTATATAAAAAACAACGTCATAAAAACGTACCATATTCACATTTGTCTGTTGATAAACAGGTCATAAAAAAACATGCTTTTAGTGCCAGTCAGTGGACATTTCAACATTGAAACTGCAGTGATAGTACGTATTAGTACGTATTTTGCGACTCGCGAAGACGTTCCCACAGGTACGTTTTTCTAATGAGACCAGGCTCTAATGTATGTATGTGTGACCCTGGACCACAAAACCAGTCATAAGGGTCAATTTTATGAAATTGAGATTATACATCATCAAAAGCTGAATAAATAAGCTCTCCATTGATGTATGGTTTGTTAGGATAGGACAATATTTGTCCAAGATACAACCATTTGAAAATCTGGAATCTGAGGGTGCAAAAAAGTCAAAATCGCCTTTAAAATTGTCCAAATGAAGTCCTTAGCAATGCATATCCACTCACAAAAATAAATTTGATATATTTAGTGTAGGAAATTTACAAAATATCTTCATGGAACATGATCTTTACTTAATATCCTAATGATTTTTGGCATAAAATAAATATCGATAATTTTGTCCCATACAATGTATTGTTGGCTATTGCTACAAATATACTAATGCAATAACATACGCTTAAATGTCCAAGCATGTTTAAAGCTCACTGCATGCCTGTTACATCATGATGTCTGTTTTTCAAAGCTCCACAATGCCTCTACAGGACAGCAGCGAGTGGTCAGAGAGCTTGTCACCACACATTGGCTGTATGCAGGGGGATCAGGCCTGGCATTTGCACCAGTAATGTTGACATGCTTGAGCGTGTGTTTGCCAAAGCACAGGCAGTCTCGTGGTGAGTCAATCAGACAGCCTCTGACTCATCTGCTCCTCACTTCCATGACTGACTCAGACCAATCCTCCACAGATTTTAGGCCATTTGCAATCCTCACATTCATAACATCCTTGTCAATCCATCCATCACTCGGCCCCATCCAAAGACATCTGTCTATCTGGACATACAGTACAGACACCAGCCCATATGCATTAATGCAAGTCATGTCATGCTGACGTAGTGTCCTTCTTTGATCTTAATTAATGCAGATGGTTATGGGGTTATTTTTGAGAGAATGACAGCAATATCAGCAAGTAAAAAAAAGGAGCCATGCAAAATAAAATGTGCTTAGACTTTTATGCTTTTTTTGAAAAAAACTCTGGCCAACTGCTTTACAGGTCAGGCTTTGCTGAAGGACTACAAGATAAAATGCATCTTTGACCGGGCTGTTTGTTTGTATGCTCGCACACTCTGATCTCGTAAGTGCAAACTAAGTCTTGTTTCCTCACAGCTGAAGCATTATTAATGACCCAGGGTTAAGGTGAAGGGTTTTAGAGTGATAGCAAGTAGGCCTGAATGGAACACCTGCGTTATTTTTTCATGAACACAGATGTGAATGCGTATGTGTTTGTGTTTTTAGGGTGCAGACAGAGTGTGCGTCCCTGCTCGAGTGGTCAACACTTTTATTCTAGTGGGTTAGCGCTGTGTGTGTCTGTGTTTGCGATCCATCGGGAGTACTTCAGCTGAGGGCAAGAGAAGCGAGAAACTTTGAGGAGGCTTTTATGTACTTTTGAGTGAAACGATCCACAGAAAAGCTTTTATAGAAACTCATTTTATTCTTTCATCCACTTCCAGGGGGGCACTTGTCTTTCCTCTCTTTTCCATTTTTGTCTATATCAGGGTTTGCCTAACCCTTTAGCTTCCACAGAAGATGAGTTGAGTTGAGTTTAACTTTTCATATACAGTTATCTTAAAGGAATGTTTCAGGTTCAAGTTTAGCTTTATCGACAGCACTTGCAGCTTAACGGCGATTACCCCAGAAAATAATTTAGATTAATCCCTTCTAGATTTAATAAAAAAAAAAAAAAAACAGTTGGAAGTTCACTGGGCAAAGTGAGTGTTAAAATACACACTTTCAAATGCACACTTTTTTAAGTAGACTTAGGCTCCATTTACACTAGTGTGTTTTTGTTTTAAAACAGCGTTTTAAAATGAAAACGATCCACGTCTACACTGGTGTTTCCACAGCTTTTCTGAAACGATCTCCGTCTGTACTTTTGATCCGTTTACACTGAAATGCAATTTTTTTTTTTAAACTAAAACAGTCTATGCAGCGTTTTCGAGAGTCTTAGCTTTGATGGTCGAAAACGCTGGAGTAGTGTAAACAACAGACGTAACCGTAGCAAAAGTTATGCGTTTTAAAATGAAAACAATCCTCATCTACACTGGTTTTTCCACAGCTTTTCAGAAACTATCTCTGTCTATACTACATGAACGAAATACGTTTACGCCTGCCGTTTACAATACGCCGATGTTTTCAAACTTCGAAAACGGAGACTTTCAAAAAACGCTGCAGACCCCGTTTTAGTTTGTAAATGCCGGGGTTGCGTTTCAATATAAACAGAACCAAAACAAAGACTTTTGAAAACGATGACGTGGCTTTCCACGTTTGCGCTGCGAATCCGTGTAAACAATAACATGGAGACTGAACTGCAATCTTTGCTGGCTTTGATGTCATTTTTAGCAGTCATTTTATATGCAATACTGCAGCTACCTACATGTGCAAGAGGCAACTGTTTACACTTGTAAGCGCATGCCCAGTGTGCATGAACGGTCATGTGGCATGCGTTTTCGGTTATGTAGTATAGGCGGAGATCATTTCTGAAACACTGTGGAAACGCCAGTGTAGACGAGGATTGTTTTCATTTTAAAACCCCATTTACACTAGTGCGATTTTGTTTTAAAACAGCGTTTTAAACAAAAATGCAAGCTCCACATTTCGGCTTTTAAAACCACCAGAACGCTTTACTTCCACTGCAAAATGAGTAACGACTTTCTTAAATAACAAATGATTTCAATTCACTAATTTCAAAGGCAATCAAAATAATGCCAGGAATTGTGTTGCATATACTAAACATGTAATATGTCTTTAAATATTGGTTTCTTCAAGCTCTTTCTGTGGAAAAATGTTCTACAAAAGTTTCCTTTAGCTTTATGAGTACACCGTTCTTGTATCGTATAGTTGATGACCTAAAGCTAGGGAGATATCTGCATTGTGTCTGTGGTTTGAGCTGTATATACAAAGTCACTTCTCTGCTTTTTTCTTTTTCTGTCCATCTCCATATATCTCTCCTTCCATGCAGGTCAGTGATGCTGTGGCCTTGCCGAGAACGATGCAGGGGGTCTAAAACAGAAAACAGTGATCGCACTGACAGACAGCTCTTCTTTATAAAGACCTGTCCACACACAGGATGAGCCCTACGGTCTTGAAATGCTCTCTGGGTGACCACCTGCCTCTGGGAAAGCCTCAGAACACAGACAGGATGTCACAGTGCTCTGAATCACATTGAATGAGAATGATGACTCAAAAAGGAAAGGAGTGACTAGATGGACAGAGGACAGAGAATGGACAGGAGGCAGCAGCACTTTCAGATGAGTGGATGTCTCTCTCTCTCTCTCTCTCACTCACGCACACACACACACACACACACACACACGTACGTTTCTTTTTAATAGTCAACTTTTAATAGTTTTTAATAGTCAACTATTTTGGATCATCAGTCATGCTCCGTAAACATCGTCTGTCACAGACACGAAGATGTATTTTTAATTTCACCAAGCTAATTGCACTAAAAATCATGTTTTCAGTCCATTTCAAGTTTGATTTTGACATGACATAAAGCGGTGATATCTAACTGGGTGATCTGTTTACTTACTTTTCAATTAGTCTTCCCATTGACGCCATCATTTGTTCATTCAAACTGACGCGCGGAACGTGCACGTAAACAAGAGGCGGGATTTATCGCACAAACCAATCATAACCAATTACATCCAATCATAGCGCGATGGAGACATTGCCTCCTCTCACTCTGACTTTCCCCCATTCATTCTCAATTACCCCCCACAAAACCCACCGCACGCTATAGGGGGTCTAATGGTTTTCTATGAGTGGAAAGGGAGGCATGTAACTTGCTGTAACTTTACCTGCGGGTGTCGCTGTTGGGCAGTGTTCCTTTAGAAATACGAGTGACTTGCGCTCTTTTTAATGTCGTAATTTGTAATATTTGTGTTGTTTTATATGTAATATGGATTATTTTCTCATCCTATTTATTTTTTTTTTTTTTTGAGGAGGCACTGCCTCCTTTGCCTCCTCGGAGGAAACGCCCCTGTTCTTGCTGAATAAAAGTATTTCTTTATATAAATTTAACAGACCACAAACTTTTAAACTGTAGTCAGTTCGTCCATCTGTCCATCCATCTATCTACATACATCAAATTTTAAGAAATTCTGTTGATATTGCTGTCAAAACTATAACAAAATCAGATCACAGAAGCTGAGAGGACAAACGAAGATTGTGGCAGTGGATGTATTGCTGATGTTTTTATTTTCAGAAAGTTAATGTGCTAATTGACAAGGCTTTGTAAAGACATGATAAATGTAAGGATTAAGTGATAAACACACACACACACACACACACATACATACAAAAAAAAAAAAAAGAGAGAAAGAGAAAACAAAGTAGTGTTACTGAAGACAAATACTAATACAGTTGAGAAAACAGATACACACAGTGACAGACAGATGCTTGCACAGAGCTGGGGAGATGGATGTGTCAGCAATATGATTATGAAACGATTCAGATCTGGAACTCTTGTGTTTAAAGCCAACATGGTGCACTGCAACGATTCATAAAGATGAACACACACACACACACACACACATTAAAAAAGTTGAGAGCAGTGGCAGACAGAATGGGCACAGACACCCAACTCTGTATTTCATCTTAGTTTCCATACTTCAGGATGCAAAATACATCATTATTATGTTGTATTCCCGTTGAAGGCCAATCCATCAGAGTGTAAATTGGTGTGGGTGGCTGTACACACGCCCTGGGTTTACAGAGAAATGGAGCACGGCATGAGAGCAAAAACAGATGAAGAGTGTGTATATGCGTGTGGTCTCAGTTCATCTTTCAGATCTCCGACAGGGCTACTTATGTAAGTGCAAAATAATAAGGATAATATATTACACTCACAAGAAAAAAAAAAATCAGCCCGTACTCTCATTATCTTCCATGATTCCAATCTACAGCCCTCTCTTTCAACACACACACACACACAAAGCATTCAATGCTTTAGGTCAGGCCTCCATCCTTCACCTCGAGGAATTAGCGAATCTACATTTGTGCCAGAAAACACAACAGGACAACTGATAATTTGACTTCAACAAGGCCCTGGCATCTAATGAGCTTTCAAAGCTGAGGAGACTGAGAAATGAGCCCGACGTCTGCACAAAACAGAACGTCTTGTAAAATTAGCCTCTCTTCAGTGACCGGCTCACTACAAATGCATCAGTTCTCAAAACAGAAAATACTACTGTGCCAGATCACTTGTTAGCCATTGCATCTTATTTTAGTTTTTGTTTTGTTGTTTTTTTTGAAAGCCTCCATCTGTGTCAGTGATTTAGCGAGCAGACACAGAGCAGAAGCGTCCGTGACAAACAAAATGCACACGGCATGGTCTGCTAGTAAAAGCGTGGCCGTATCCTAACGCATCTCCTTGCAAATGCACAGATGCAAAAATGAACGGTCAGAAGCATGCATGCATGCCTGCACACGTGCCATGAACTCAAGGGGCTGCAGGGTAGAGAGGACAGCAAGAGAGAGGCAGGGACAGGAACATTTCAGCCATTCTATTTCAGTGGTACCCAGCGGATGGCTCCCCAGTGCAGCCGTACACTCTGAAAACGGACAGAAACGCTCAGTTCAGAATTCTCTAAGAGACAGACTGACGGAGAGACAGCGAGGATGGTGACAGAGAGATGGAGAAATAACAAAGGAGCATCATTGCCTTCTCCATCTCTAACCACAGTGAAACCAAATGTCAGCTGTCAAAAGAACAATGAAAGTAATGCAGCATATTGTAAAGCAGTTTATATTTAGCTTTGTAAACGATGATTTTCAGCACAACTCAGTCGGATTCAAGCGGCAAAATAACATGCGTGCGCTTACTGTGAAGTGAAGGAAAGACAGAGAGCAAAAAAAAAAAAAAAAAAAAAGAAAAACAATAGAGCGCTTCAAACAAACGACAGTGCTGTTATCTCCTTCTGACAGTAGTTTTACTTCGCAAAAACCATCAATTCAGTAACTGAATAAATGCTATTCATATGACAAAAGGCAAATAAAACCAGTTCCTGTTTGTCTTGAGTGTAATTTGCATCATTGTACCTTTGAATTATTGCAGAATAATAGAGATAAAGCAAAACTGGTGGTTTTACAGGTATTTTGAATGTCATTTGTAACCAAACCCACTGGAGATCAGTCTAGTTTACACTAGCGTCAAAATAGTTAACGTTACAACAGGAGTGATGCAACTGTAATTTGCCTGTCCTTCCTGAAAATTAATATGCTGCAGGGTGATCACAGTTAGTAAGAAGAACATATTTCATTTTTAATATATAGTATACGTTTATACTTTTTGTACCAATGAGATTTCACTGTGGGTGGAGTTAATAGACTAAAAAGTGACCCGTCACTTGAACCACAATGAGCAAATTTTCAAGAAACCTTCAAAATGAGGTATGATTTGTTGGAATCTGGCAAAAAAAAAAAAAAAAAAAAAAAAAAAAAAAAATATATATATATATATATATATATATATATATATATATATTCAACTTTTTCCCCATGATTTCACAATTGTTTGATAAACATTAATGAAACAAACAGGCTACAGTAAAGACCTATACTGTATCACACAGATCTAATATGTTACACATCAGATGTTTTTCCACAACAGTTAACCAAACTTTCACTTAAGACATAACAGATAATGCTTGCGTGAATACTTGCCAAGACAGATTTATTTATTTATTTATTTTTTTAAATACAGTAATTCTGTGTATATCGGGATCGCGGCGTCTTTGTGCACGGGCTTCGGTTTTGTCAGTCAGTGTAAGATTGTTTTGTTTACATCAACATGAGTTTGAAAATCACATTTCATTGGTTCAGAGTCATGCCATTGAGAATTCGCTATGAATATTCAAAAAGTTGGAATGCTGCGCTTTAAAACGCTACCAAACTTGTGCTGAGGGAAGCGCCAGCCGTCCAGAAGCGGGCAGAGAAAAACAGCATTTTTCATGGTCAAAGGAAAGGTACTCCTCTCAGAAAACGTACAAATAAAGATACTTTTAGATGTTTAATTTCTATTTAATGCATTTGGATTGCTAGACAAGGGCTTACTGAACTCATTTTTGTCAAAACCTCAAATTCGACCAAAATTGACATTTTTCACTTGTTTTGCCTGTAGCTCAAAATTAGCCTGTGCGCATTCCAACTCATTTTGCCAGAATGAGTCACAAATGTTAATGTAGTAACTCATTTTTTGTGTATATGAATAATGTGAACAGCATACACTCTGGCAGTATCTCTGTATGAAATCATTTATTCAACTAAAAATGAATGGAAAAGGAATCAAATAGTAGGTACATTGTATTACAGTTTTAATTACAGTATTAATCTTAATGTTAAAGCAGTTGTATTTCAAATGCATGCACTTCATTGGCAACAAAGAATACCTGCTGAATGCTTAAGTATTGTTCTATTCCACTACTAGAAGTGAAAATGGCTTTATTTACTCCTCATCTGACTGCAGTTGCCTACTCTCCTCTACAAGAGCCTACAGAAATCACCTGACTGACTGAATGTCTTGACGTTTGCTGTGGTGAGTTCAGATTTCCATGGAGGAGAAGGCATTTAGTGCTTTTGGGACTGGTTAGGACACAGCGTGAGTCTGCATCAAGAGAAGGCATAATTCATAACTCATTATGGAAATAACACTCAAAAAAGAGACACTTGATTCTTTTCTTTTTTGAGAAAGTGGTTATTATTTAGTATGATACTCTTTTACATACTTGGGTACAGTGTGCATAACCATTTTCACTTTTTTGTCACAGATAAAAATAAACTTAAAGATGTTACAAATATAAATTGCTTATAAGACAATAAAACAATGTCAAGGAAAAAAGGCGGTAGGACTATGGAGTCTTATAATACCTAAAAAATAAAACAATGTCCTGAGACAGTTGCAGTTGTTCTTACCAATTTAACTTTGATCTTGTTCCAAGTGCCAATTACAATGAGCGGGAATGAGAGAGAACTGGGGGAGACTTCTGAGAGAATGGAGATTGAATCACTTGTCAGGAATGGTTACCACACATGCAAGCAGTCTATTTTGGCAATGATATGCAAAAAAAATCTCAAATTAAAAGATCGCTCCAGGTCTGTATTTAACAAGTTAAAGTGCACCATCATACAGTCTGAACTGAGAATATCGAACAAATGTGGATAAATGAGACGGCAGAAGACCCAAATTGGCACTAGTAACTTCATATTTTCTTGCTTCTTTTCTGGCCTCTGTCTAACATCCAATTAAAGTATTGGATCTGACATAAAATGCTACACTGTCAGTCACTTGCAGACTCTAACCTGCATTAGGATATACAGTATTCGCTATCAAATACACATGACACATATATATTAGTCTATAGTGAAGCACAAGTTTAACACCAATATCACAAATGGAGGGGAAGATCACTGGTATAAAATGACTTTTCTTAGGAAAGAGACAAAAAACAAACAAACAAACAAACAAAAAATCTATAAATTACACAATATTTTGAATCAATCTTTCATAAACATTTGACATTAGCGTTGTAAAAATGATTACATCCCTAAGCCCTAACTGAATGGCTGCATTGCTGCTAGTTTCGTTCTTGTATAAGTGATTCAACACTTTACTGTCATCATACAGAAAATATTAGTGTAATGTGAACAAAATCGTCTTCCTGTCTTTCAATAATTATCATAATCATAGAATCAAATCTCAGTATAGTAACTTTTACCACATGAAAGTTTGGCACATTCATTGAAACCAATTTCTAAAAAATAATGTTTTTGCCCAGAAAGATTGCAAATTATCTGGTGCCAGGGACATAACATATGTAACTGGAGTCTGACTGGGAAATAACAATGTATGTCGGAGGTGTCTGCACTGACAGCATGTGGATGCTGTAATTACCATTAACATGAGTTTAAAATAACCGATCGTGAGAGTCATGAGAGCCGAGTGCAGCTTCTGTTGTGTGGTGCTGGAAACCATTCAAAGGGCAGTTTTAATTAGAAAAGCAAATCAATGGATTGCGATTCACTGCATCTCGACCTTTCCTCTCTCTCTCTCATGAGAGAGTGTATGACAAACAGTGTGAGGAGAAAGCTTGACTAACAGTGGTTTGTCTAACAGTAGGATTTTCTGTACCACACTATTTGCACTTGCATTTGGTGTGCAAACTCAACACGTTGCCTTAATTTACAAAAGCAGAAGACTTCTGAGTGGCATGTACCAGTATGTGAGTCAGTATGACTCCAGTCACTCAAAAGATACTGTTTTACATATCATTGCCTGCGGTGTTATGGACACGGGGGGCAGAAAACATTATGGAAAATGACTACTCAACAAGCAGCAATGAGGGGAGGTGGTAGAGACATTTCACTAATGGTTTTCACATGAAGTCAGCCTCCATGTTGTGAACATCACCTCACTTTCACTGTCTACAGCTGTACATCCTCATATCCAAAAGAACTCCTCACTGGAATCGGGTTAATGTTCATACATCAAAGGCTTCGGGCAAAATCTGGCAAACTGTGAATAAATACATATTTTACAATTTGTAAAAGATGAACTTTGAGTAATAAATCTGATAAAAACTCAGACAGAGCTTAGATGGCGAGTAAATGCGGTAGGTCAGTAAGGGAGAGCTCTTAAAGATGACCACTGGATCTTAAAAAACGCTAAGCTACAGTTCACTAAAATACTCTTCTATAAGAGGGCTAAAAGCTAAAAGCACAGTGACTTAGAAAGAAATCACGAAGAAAACCTGTGACATGTTTGAAAACTGAAATGAATGGAATCTCTTTGATTCACATACCTGCAGATTCACTTAGTAAAACCTTTGACTCTGCAAGAGAAATGTTTATGAACGTTTGAAGTGTTTACTGTAGACAAAGAGCAATATCTTTCAACTACCTCAGGTACCTTGTGGCACTGGCAGCTCCTAAACAGCACAAATGTGTACACACGGTGGCACTGAAGCTAATATCAGCAGCGTTTTCATATATGTACATACATAGGATTTGCAATATATGAAAAGAGGCGATGATCAGAGATTATGCGACTGATGGTGGGTGTTACAGACCTGAAATCTAAATTTTAGCTGTCAAGAAAAACAAAATGGGCAAGCAGAATCAGCCAAGTCAAGGTTTTGTTCAATCAACGCAGCAAATAAAGTCTCTTTGCCAATATGCATACAGCATCATGCAGTCCTTTCTGGTGCTTTTGGCCTTTTGTCAACAAAAGCGTGTTTGTGCGTAGAAAAATCCAATAGCGAGAGATCAAACTGTAGCCAATCATTGATTGTTTGCAGACAGCAAGGTGGATAGATCAGGGGAGTTAGCATTGAGAGATATAAACAGAGCAGGCGTAATCGTGAAAATAACAAACACTGCCAAATTGAACAGGCCCAATACACCAAGGGAATGTATTATATAAGGCTTCAGAGAGATTGAGTGTCATGTGATCCTTCGATGACATGTCTGGAGCTGTGGAGCACATCTTGAGGTTGGTTCTGCGTTTCTGTATGCATGTGCGTGTGTATGTATGTGAATGCCGAGGGGCCCTCTCTCCATCCCCGTTCAGTCCTCCTCAGTGTTGTCCCCACTCTTGGGTCTTTGGCACTTGGCAAACGTCCTTAGCCGGCAAGCGATCATCGGACCATAGGGTTTGCATTGTGGCGTGAACGAGATCTTTCCAAACCAGTGCGACGGTTGTCTGTTCAAAGAGAGAACAAAGAAGAGGGATAGTCAGGTGTATTCACAACAGTAGCAGACAAATATGAAACACTAACATGTATGTGAGGAGAAACAGGACTGCAGTTAATAGTTAAAAAGAAGACGGACGATATCAGACAGCAAATGCAAACTGATTAAGAAGAAAGCAACATAAGGTCTTCTGGAGTCAGGTATTCTTGTCTGGTGTCATAGTAACACTATTGAGCTCCTGATCTAGTCTCTTTGCTCAAGAGATCCTTCACCTATAACAACACAGCCTGGAGAAGAGACACTTGATGGAACCCATACACAAGTACAAAACAGCTGCGTGTACTTACCTAAACACTCACAGCTTTGGGTAGCATTTAAAGGCATCGTTGTTTTAAACCGTGTCTATACAACAAAATTCAATGGGGTCCAGCATTATTCAGACCTCAATTTTCTTTTGCGTAAATCATATTACAGGTTTGGAATAAGGGTGAGTAAATGATAACATAATTTTCATTTTCAGGTGAACTATCCCTTTAATGTTCAAAAATTCTCAGTTATAATCTGATTCTTTTTTGAAACTACACCAGTAGAAATATGATGGAGGCAAGTACTAAATATGCTAGCTGAACTTGGCAACCAAGACCAGCCCATTATGGGATCACACAAAGGCTCTCTCCACTCCAAACATGGTGTAGTGAGGGGCTGGGTGGGGGCCATGTGGCAGGTGGAGTGGACAACCTTCCTCTTTCCCCTGCAGATTCGAGAGCCAACTTCATGCATAAGCCACCACACCTTTCCTACCTACCCTGGCAGGTCTGCCCATGCAACTGCCATTACTCAGTGCCAGGTGTCCATGCCACCATGGGCTGGGCATAGTTTAATGGAACAGGCCCCATTCATCATGTCAGGTAATGAGTTAGGAGCAAGTGGGCACCACAGTAAAGGTGGATTCATACTTCAAACGAAATTGAAGTCCAGCTCGTTTGCCAAGGTCAGTGGCAGGGGCCAATGAGAAAACAAGCTAGAAATCATTTTGAAAAGGCTGTTTTATGGCTTTGTCTGGCAAAGAATTTTTCTTTTTTTTTTTGCAACAAGACAAAGGTGAAATAAAACAGTCACAGTAACCAAGTTTTTTTTTTTTTATTATTATTACTACCATTACAGTGCAGTTGAAAGCTCGGTGTTGGTGGATTATAAGAGCAAGTGCTTTGTGCTAACAAATCCCCTTTTTGAGTTTGCCTACAGCCTTTTAATTCAAGCTTCAGTAGACGTATAAATCTGTCCTAACAAGGATACTCACCACAGGGGAGGGACAATGCTAATAACAAGAGGGTAATACAAAGAGATGGAAGAGACGTGGTTAAGGTAGAGGGAGGAACAGATAAATGAAAAACTAAGAGCACAAATGGAGAGAGGAAATCCGCATTTCTCTGCAGGAGAACCTCATCTGGCATTGGGGAAAGCTGAGGACGCTGAACTTTGAACTCTGCACGAAAATCACAATATGAGTTGAAATGACGGCTGAGTCTTTCATCCACTTCCACTTCAAAAAGCCAAGTGCCTGAAGGCCTCCAGTCTCTTTCTCTCTGAACTGAATGGGCATTGCACATTGACAGCAGTGATAAAAACAAAGACATTTCTAGAACTTTTCAGGGGACAGGCTGTTCGGATTTTATTTACAATTTCTACAAAGAACGGCTTAACAATAAGCACAGTCACATATTGATAATTGTACAGTATAATAAATAATAATTATAACAATTAACAAATATATCAATTATATTACTACAACTGCTAAGAATAATAATAATAATAAAAAAATGTTAGCATGGCAAAAATCTGAACTAATAGCCTGACTGTGTTAGGAGAAAAAAATCCTTATTGTTGAGCCATCATTTAAACCACCATTAAAAAAGTTTGTTTGGGTAATTTGGTTCCTTGTGTCATGATTATATGCTCGAAGTGACACCATGTAGGATGAAGAAGGGGGAAAAACAATATTAAACAGAAGAACCACCCACATTGACAGCGAGGGAGAGGATGACAGTAAACAAAGGCCTAGTCCAAACACTGCTATTGTTTTGCCAATTGCTTCCAAGATGCCCATTTTGTCTTGCTGGGATCTGGGAGGACTAGCGGCACTTCTTCAAGTTTGTGGTCCAAATTGAAAATGGATGAAAGTATCATTGCTTGTTTGAGAGTAGAACATAGGAAGGTTTGGAGAATTTGGCAAGACAGGGAAAATAACATCTAGAGAGCAATACTTGAGATAATTGCTTTAGCTCAACAGATTGAAGATGAGATTTAGTGGGGAAAAAAGTCTCTGTTTCAACCAAATAGGTAGAAAAAACAAACCAAACAACAAAACAGACCTTCCTCCTTTTCTTAATTTGGGCTGAAAAGCTCTCTAAGTTTCTGATCACAGGCGCTTCAGTCTAAAATACCCAATCTACAGCAACAATCACACCAACCAGCAGCGATTTCTATTGGGGGGCACATAATGAAGCTATTCTCTGAAGGGTGAGCATTCACTTCCACAATAAAAATACACCACTAGACAATTTCAGGAGAACTGTGCCACTGATCACAAATCTGTCAAGTGCTTTTGGGTTTGATGGCTTTTTACCTGCTTTTCCCGGAGGCAGCGTCTTTAGGTTGGATGCACAAAGAAAAAGGATGGGAGTAAAAAAGATTGATGAAAAAATCAGAACATTTGATTTTACACTAGAGAAAAATCCGTATTCCAGGACTTAATTAAACGATTCTATTGTTTCTCTGTATTTAGAGAGTGTTGATGGGGGAGGGGAATCAAACGTGATCAAAACGTCATAATACGCTGCAGAGGGGGATCATGGGATTAGCCTAGGGTCATAGACTGGAGAAAAGCACATTACTAAAAAGCACACAAACACTCACAAAGGACTGAGGAGGAGTCACAGGCTTCAACGCCTATCCGACACTCTCACTGTATGATTGAGTGATAGGCCCCAGATGGCCCCTTGTGCATTCTTCTAAAGAGATTAAACGACATAATGGATTTTGCATTACTGTCATCTGCCTGTAATTACATGATGTTACATCATCAGGAGAGTCCTTTGGCACAAGGTTTGCTCCATGAATAACAAATAAGCTTCAATCAACAGTCGAGAAGTAACTATGTGAATAAACACAGGTAATTACGAGACTGAATAATTTACATGTTTGATGCAATTCAAATATTCAATATGTATGCAATAAATATTAAATGCTCATGGCAAATATTTTCAAATAAACACTTTTTGGTTATGCATCTGCTGTTTTGGATAGACCTTCACTGCAAGAAAAAACACACATGTGCACAAGCACATTCCGTAAGGTGCAAACTTGTATCACTTCATATTTTTTCAGCGACAAAATGTAATAAAGGTGATTAAATCTGTGAGGGCTATATGTCAACACACAATGTTTACCACTTGTGGGCCGTAGAGGGAGGTGAGGCAGGGAGAGAGAGAGAGAGAGAGCACGCTGCAGCAGTAGCAGCTATCTGCTCTTTTCATCTTCAGCATGCCTTTGCCAGACTCAAGCTCCATGGGTAATGGAGCACCAGCACCAGAAACAGGAAATATAAAGAGGATGTTGTGGGGAGAGTAATTTCTTCAGCTATAAGTTATGGGGTTAGGAGAGTAAAACCCTCAGTTGCACAAACCAATTCATTGTTTTGAGGCAGCAGCGCAGTCAGTCGGGAAGGTTACTTCAGCTGCAGCAGTTGAGAATGGTTGAAGAGGTGCCTGACCCCGAGACAGCCGAAAAGTGTGCTTTAAAGCCTTGCAACCTTGATTTGTGTCAAGAAGGTAAAAAACTACAACATAAGAGGGCATATGTGTTATGGCAAAGTACTTGTTTGCTTTAGGGGAAAAAAAAGTGTAATGTAGATATATATGGAACATATGGATTTGTTTCAAATCATCTAGATGAAACTTTGTTTACAAACCTCTAAATAATCAGCCAAATAAATATATATAATGTATATATGACACATAACCAGGTTTAATATGAGGTTGTTTTTCACACCAAGCTATGTTAAAATAGTATGTTAAAAAAAGCAGGAAATTGAAATTGAAATTATTCAACACTGAAAAAAGACCATGTGCTTAGATCGTTAAATTAGGGCCCTGGGACTGTCAGTTTCCAATAGGACAAAAAGTATACATATGGTTCATTCAATTTGTGCACTATATTTCCTCTTCTGAAGTATTACTTCAGCATTGTGCGAAAAAAACCCCCCAAAAAAACACTGAACATTTCAATAAATGCTCACTGATAATTTTGACAACCTTGGCATGTTCATGAGAGTTGTAGTAGTAGATGCCTGATTTGCAAATAAATCTTTCCTGAGTGTTATAGTTTTAATGAATTGGTTGATTCAGTTCACAAAACCAGTCTGAACAATTTATTAACAAATTGAGCTGATCTGATTCTCCAGTTTAACTCACAGATTGTGTTTCATAATAATCAGTAAATATTCAGTTACATTTTTGCAGTTATTCACACAAAGCGATTGAAGACTTGGAATACAGTAGAAGTCATATGGGCCACTTTGTTGACATCTTTATGGAAATCATTTTTAAAGCTTGAACACTCCAGTCTGCATTTATTGTAACTGCATGAAAAACAACGAACAACTGCATTGTTCAAAATGTCACCCCAAAAGTCACACAGATTTGAATTGACAATGCTGACAGAATTTTCATTTCTAATCCTTTATGATGAACTAATCCTTTAAGTATTGCCTGATATCCTGGTTCATTTTCCACATTGCGATGTGAGCTCTTAAGTGCATTCTCTGCCCTAACTAAAGGAAGAGAGATACCAGAAACACAAGTGAGACAAGACTCTGAAATCCTGCTTTAAGTAACCACGCTCTGTTGAAATTACCGATGTTTAGAGCAAGTGTGGGGCATTTGTCAAACTCAGCCACCGCAGATCCACTAAAGGAGAGCACAAACATGAGCTTTCCTCATCAAGCTAAGATGGATGAGAGCTCAGATAAGCTGGAAGTCTGGTCTGCATTCTCCCTAAATCTCTCTCGGAGCTGTTTCTAAACAAAGATGGGAGATGTGTAACGTCTAATCTGACAGACTAATGAAAATAATGAAGGCAGCAATTAAAATATGTCAAAACTGGTCAGCACGGATCTAAGTTTTTTCCTCTTTCATCTAATATGGCTTTCAATCAAAGCCAGGCTCCATTTAGACACTCACTACCTTGACTAAGTGACCCAGATATTCGATATCTGCATTGCCCGCACTTTCCACAGTTTCTACCTTAAAGAGTACAATAAAGTTTCAAGCTCTCGATAAAGAGGAAGGTCCACAGCTGTAGTTAAAAGGCTCGCTAGCCTGTTGCCCCCCAGCACTCTGCATTGTCCTGCTCGGTTGCACTCTCTCGACTGGTCAGAGCTGAAAGGAGAGCCAGGCCTTAGAGTAATGTTTCTTGACAGCTCGGCACACAATAGGGCACAGGAGAGCTGGAAATCACTACACATGTCGATAAACAAATGCTTATTTTTAGAGGGGAGAGCGAGGCACTAGTTTATCTCTGCAGCAGGAAGTCCCTGACAGATCTGTTCCTGGGACAAACAAGGGAAGGGATGAGAAACTACGGCTGGCGTCCAGTGCCGGCAGGCCTAGTCTTTTTCCCTTTTTACAGGCACAGCAGTAAGACCCTGTTTGATGGGATATGAAATGGCTGACGGTCACATTTGCCAAGATTTCTCATTGGAATCCTCACGACGGACAAGATAGTGTCTGAGTTGTGGACCAGCTTGGTTTTCAAAAGAGATGGCTGAATTTGAGATATAAAACAAAAAGAAACTCAAAAGAAGAGAGCAGAGAAGCAAAGGCACACACATACATCAAACCATCAGATGAAAAATACTTTCCAATAGCCCGAGGCTAATCTACAGTGCTAATAATCACTTCTGCAGCAATGTAGAGAAGCAAACTTCAGTGGAAATACAGGAATGTGCTTACACAGGAATAGAAATAATATGTGACTTGCGCTCCCAAGAGTACTCGACTTACATCCTTTTACCAAAAAACAAAACAAAACAACAACAACAACAACAACAACAACAACAACAAAAAAACAACAACACTTGAATTGGTTTACACTACTTTATGTAGAAGATATTGGTGTCTATTAGTCCTTAAAAAGCCATTACAAGTAGGCCAAGCCAGAACCTAAAGAAATTTGTTGTTTGCTGATTTTGTGGGATTCTCAATCTGGGGGATTGAGCGGAATTGATTTATGAAATTAAAACACAATACTAATTAAAATACTAAACCTAAATCAGATACATGTAAATTGTAATCACACCCACACTGGGTTTCCATGATTTATGGGGACTTTCCATAGATATCAGGGGCCCCATGTATAAAAGTTAACGTAGATTTCATCATAAAAGCTAGAACCTGAGCAAAAATCCCTTTATAAAACCCAGTCAGCAGAAGACACATGCATCTCCATCCCAATCTCCTCCCCGAAATAACCATATATGGTGTTTACAACGCCTAGTTTTACTATGCAAATCCTCATCTGCATATCATTTTCATATGCATATTCCCATCCATGTGATACCACATTTATACAACAGTAGGCTACAAGACATTAGCAAAAAAAAGAAATACGGACTATAAATGTGCAGTCACATTACATTGCTAAAAATCATTTAGTATCCTTGACTTGTTTTAGAATAAATATATCAAAATATCCTTAAAAGCAAAATTGCATAAAATAGGCCTACTTTTCAAAGAAAGTTTTCAGAGAAGAGTTATTCTTATTCCTTTCCACTGAAATAAAATGTATGCAATTTTGCCTAAAAGGTAAACATGTTTTAGGATGTTTATATATTTTTATTGGAAACAGATAGGCCTTTTTTTTTTTTTTTTTTTTGCAGTGTAAAAAAAATGTTGACTCTTGGCATTGACAAAACACTTTAAAAATAAAACAAGCAAATCTTATCGTTTCCGACAAGTAAAATTGTTTGATGAGAAGATTACAGGAGGAGTTATCATTAGAGTATGTCTGCCTGCACAATATCAACAACACACCTCCATGCAGCAGTGGCTGTACAGTATTGTAATCGGACCTATTCAAACTGGCCAATGGACCGTTCTACCACTGAACGAAAGTGTGCATGATTGATCATTGTTCTCACGAGAATTATTTTCTCAGAATATGAGTTCTGCAGTTTAGTTTAAAGAGGAATTATCATGCACCTAGCACTATTTGCTGTCATTAAAACATTAAATGTAGCATGCCACAGAAAAAGTGTTCAAAAGCAGAGGATCCACTACAAATAATATTTTTACTAAACAAACAAACAAATGAATTACTGTCTCCACCATAATCCACAATTAACAAGCAGAAATAAAATAAAAATCAACAGATCACTATTATCTAATGACAAAAAAATATACCATTTAATCAAAATTGGAAGTGCATGTAAAGCATTAATAAATCATGACATGTAAAACTGTCTCTCTTGATACATTGTTATCATCATGGCTAAAACATGGGGATATAAATCAACAGATATTATCTAATGACAAAAATTGGACCATTTAATCAAAATTGGAAGTGCATGTAAAGCATTGATAAATTGTGACATGTAAAAACTGTTGCTCTTGATGCATTGTGTTATCAATATGGCTAAAACATGGGGTGCAGATGGGGCCTCTGGCAGGAACATTGCCCCCCAAGTTCAACTCAGGAAAGGTGAGTGGCTAATCCATTAGGATCATGTGCGCTAGGCCCCAAATCACCATACTGATCCTTCAAGACTGATAGTGACCCAGCAGAGATCTGGCTTGCCCGTGAAATGAGCATTTGGATGGGCTCCTATTAAAAGCCAAGCAGGGCTGGTTTTCCTGAACAGTGACCCATGTCCCCACATACATTTTATGCATAAAAGAAAATGTTATGTATCCATAACATGTAAATTTGAACGACAAAGTATCAGCTGTGATTATGCATGTACTTGGAGGTGGCCGCATGAATCAGAAGTCTGCTAAGACTTGCTTAACCAGATCGACTATTTCCAAGCTGAAGAAAACGGCATAGTTATGGAGAAGCTTTGACTGACAGTGGGGAAGACAGAGAAGATAGTTGGACAAATGGATACCAAGATATTGTCTGACAGACAGATGGAAGCGTAAATGGATGGTTTGGCAGTATGATAAGGTAAATAGACTGATGGATAACTAAACAAATAGAGGAAGAAAATGTCTGGTGTGGTTGCAGGAAAAAAAAAAAAAACTTTTATGATGGGGGAACCAGATAGTAAGATAAACACAGATGGATAGTGTTGATATGACATAGATCGATAGATTCTTCAATCCTATTTCTTCTTTCAAATGTAATTGTATTTTGGATGAATCAGGAATGGGCGAGTGTGAAACGGCATGTTGACCGGAGGGGACATGAGTGAACAGACATTCCTCTGTCTTCTCGTCCATTAAATCTGATGTCACATCAACACAGAGGAGAGGAGCTCTAGAAATTCACATGATAAACATCACACTGAATATATTTTGAGCAAACACAAATGCACACACACTTATACATACGTAAACACAAGATGGAGGCTGTGCAGTAAATCAGATGTGGGTGAGACTGTCATGGAATGTGAAATGAGGGTGATGGAGTGGTGATGGGTGGTGAGGTGTAAGGATGGGAAAATGGAGGGATGGAAATGATAAAGCTGCTTTCTGCTAACAAGGTCTCAAGATACCATTTGTACAACTTAATTACTCTTGGTGGAGTGGCAACAGCAGAACTGTGAGATGTATCAAATAGTAAAACAGAGAGAGAAAAAAATATCTAACTTTAAAGATTTCCTTTAAGGGATATTTATTTCAAAAATGAAATTTCTGTCATCACCCTCAAGTTATTGCACACCTTTTTAACTTTGTTTCCTTTCAAGGAACACAAAAGAAGAAACTGATAATGAATGCGTACACATGCTTTCAAGCTTCAAAAAAGAAGCAAAACACTATAAAGTATCATAAAAGTAATCCATACATGTTTGTCTGATTAAATTAAGAGAAGTTATTCTCCTTTGCATGTTCATGAAAGTTTATGTAAAGTATCATTGTTAATTCATGTGGAAATGGAGTCAACAAATGGAGTCAGATCTTTCTATGAATCAGTTAATTAAGTCCACCCCAAAACAAACAAACAAAAAAACATTCAAAATGATTTCTTCTTTTGATGATGCAAATTGACCTGGCTCTTGAGATTATCAGTAGAGAACAACCTAATGTTGCATAGTAAATGTCATATGGTCTAATTCTATGATATTTTTTATAATGCTTCTGTCTGATTTTTGAAACTTGAAATCTCAGTCCTCATGGGGACAAAATGCATAGAAGGGCAATCAGTACAATTCCTTATTCTCGAAATTTTCACCTTTATATTTCACAGAAGATAAAGTCATACAGGTTTGGAACAATATGGGTGTGAGTATGATGACAGAATCTTAATTTGTGGGTGAACTATCCCTCCAATGGCAAAACGACTGAAGTAAAAAACTGCGCCACCTGGAGCTCTCAGGAGGTCACGCTGAGACTGCGGTCTGTTTACTAATCCAATCCTCATGTTGAGATAAAAAAGGAAGCATGTGAAAGCAAACATTCAGAAATTCAAATAACACTCATACAGGTGACCCATCTACCCAAGTAGGCACGCACTAAAAACAGTTACAGCAAATCCATTAGAGTAACATCTTTCCAAGCAACCAAACAAAAGACGCCCTCTCTTAATCCTGTGCCTGAGATTGTTCATGCCTCACTCTGAGAATGCACAACGCGGACCCTAACTTAAATAAAACATGCTGCTCGCTCTTTCCTTATTTACTTATCTTTCTGTAGATGTCTTCTCTCACATCTACAGGTTATTGAGGGCTATTTTCACAGAGAACCCCTGACCCATTTGGTGAACAGTCTGGACTGAGTAAGTTTTTAGGAATGGAGTGAGTTTACTTCTTAAAATATTCATTTGAAAGAACTTGCTTGTATAGAGCAAATTCATCCACTGATGGTCAGTGTTCTTCATCTTCCTCTCCTATTCTTGTCTCAAGCCTGTCCACGCTTCAGTTGCCATCTTGAGCACTCTGAATTACTGCTTGACTTTTAATCTGGTCACTTCTTTCCACTTCCTTTTTTGAATCTCTTTTGCTTTCTTTCCCTCATTTCACCTCTCTGTCTCTTGTTGCATTTCTTGCTATTTATTGCTCTCTCTCCTACAAGGCATAAAACTACAAGCTCTTTTCTCACTAACCAGAGGGTTTAAACTTTTTAACCATAGGTTACTGCATATGAAAAGTAATAAGTGCGACACTAAATCAGTTCGATAGCTGTTCTGATGGAGTTGTGAAGGTTGAAATTAAATGCAGTAAGATGTCACATGACTACAAGTCTTTTACAATTTTTGTCATACTATTCGTCAGAAGCATAGATGGATGCGCTGAGCTAATTATGGGGATTGCAACAGCGTCTCTTTCAGAATGCCAACGACGAAGAATTGGTTGACCTGGGGGGGAGGTTGTTTTACTGTGTGCGTGGAGCGACGACACGTCCCCGTAGACCTGCGGGTGACAATGGATTTCATGTGAATGAAATATTCATCAATGCTGACTTATTTATCGGGAAGAAGATTTCTGCAGGGGGCCCTCAAGAGATCACACTCACATACCAGGCTGTCGCCACTTTTCCCGCAAGCTTTTCAATAAAACAAGCAAACAACACGATTCCAACACCTATAAATAAGTCAGCATTTCAGAATAAAGTGCAGTACACAGGGTCTCTCCAAGGCTCTACATCACTCTTTTATACAGCTGCATGGGCCTGAGCAGGACAACAACTGCGCTAACATGAATGTGGCCATGATGCTATGGAAGATGCAACACAGCTCTGTGCTATAGTTATTCTGTAAATACATGGCATCTTAGCAGGATCGTTCACCAAAAAAAAAAAAAAAATTCTGTCATTATTGACACATCCTCATGTTCGTCCAAACCCCAATAACTTACATTCTGCCATGGAACACATAATTAGACATTTTGAATGATTGATTAGGTCGATCTTTTCCATGCAATTACAGCAAACTGTAGCTTTTAAACTACAAAAAGTTCATAAGAACCATAAGAGGACCATAAAAGTGGTTCACACACCTCATGATATATAAGTCATATTATAGCTTTGTGTGATAAACTGACCAAAATTTAAGTTATTCAATGCAACTACTGTATCTTTTGAGACTGACCTCTAGATTCAGATCAGTTGGATTCGTGAATGAAACATTCAGAACAGTTTTGTTATTTGAATCCGATCCATTAAAAAAGATCTGACTCAAAAGCACTGGACATTGTTACTTCTCTCATGAATGGGCCGATGAGCACTAGAGCCGATGCTAAGGATGTAGGACAGTGAATAACACTTTTTGCCCTAATTCACTTTCATAATATTGAAAAACTCATACAGCTGTTGAATGACTTAAGGGTGAGTAAATAATGCCAGAAATTTCATTCATATTTCTTTAAGCACTAAAATAGACCCTATAGTGTTATCCCCAGTGTCTTCCTGTCCTTATTTTTCCTCTGTGAATGGCACTCGTTTCAATAAGCAGTGCCGTCCCACTCCACCTTTTTGCTTTCCTGTTCCCTGGGTGACCGAGAGAACTTGATTAAGCGGGCAGACGGGGTTGCTGGGGCACTGTGAATATTCGCAGAGCATTATGCACCAGCTGCCTGGACGTCTGTCAGTGTGAGCTATTGTTAGTCAGTTTGATTAAGTCTCCCGGTAATAACGTTGTTACATGAAATGTGCTGCAGAGAGTGGGTGAGATAAAACGTGAGACTCACACCTGCCGGCAATAAGCACAAAGTCCCATCAGCTCAAAACACGTGTAACTACAGAGAAAAAATCTGCTGCCCACATTCAAAACCTCCCACAGACCGACAATGTCCGGTGGTTTTTTTAAAAGCTAAGTTTATTTATTAAAAAAAAAAAAAAAGTAATCGCGGGAAACACTGATGCCCATTAATGGTCAAAACGATCTGCAATGCAATCGTATCAACATAAAAACAGATCTCCTGATCCTGCTGTTTGCCCTTCTCCCCTGCCTTCTTGGGAAGCACTGACTTACGGCTACACACCTGTGTCTAAAACCCTTCCATGGGATCAATTAATATTAAAGTTTCACCAACATTCATCCCTCCATCTTTGCCCACAATTAAAACTGACATTACTCTACACGATGCAGCCAACTTGAATCACCATATCTGACGCACCGATGGAAGTCCGCAAGTTCCTCAAGATCAAACTCTGTCAACTAGACAACCCATTTGAGAGTTGATGAAATTGGGATTGGCCTTCACGTGAGGTCTCTGCGGTGAACAGATCTTTCCTGTCAGCTCAGTACATGAGGGTGCTTCATTCTCCCTTCTCACCATTCCACAAGGGTATCACAGCCAGTTCCAGCCTGAGGACAGTGCATGTACTGGGCATACCTGTGCTGGCTCTTCCCCATCTCCTGACAGTACCCTTCGCATCACAGCATGGGTCGAGTCATGAGATCTGACAGATGCCCTCCATACAACATCTCCCTTTCCCCTACTTTCACAGCCCCCTTTCCCCGCTGCCTGGCAACACCGCCTGACAGCTATCAATATGGATTCCAGCAGAGTTGCAGAGGGACGGCTGAATAAACACAGAGGGAAGGAGACAAAAAAGAAAGAAAATCAAAGCCTGCACAAGGTAGCCTATTATCCACAAGAACAGGAAATAATTTACCGGCAATTCGTACCTCATTTTGGTTTCTATTGTGGAGGGGAGCTATTTGTGTTCCAAAAAGACTTGGTGAGAGGGCTCTTCACATATATTTTAAAAGTCATACGAATGTGACAAAATGCCTTGAACTGGTTTGATAATCGACACCTTTTTTCCTGCCTCATGTCCTTTTGTCTGTTCAAACATTTCTGATTTTTTTTCATACAATGTTGTATAAAAAGAAAGATTATCATTCAAAATAAGTGTAAAATGGTTTTATTTATTTATTTGTTGTTTTTTTTTTTACAAATGTCTGAACGATTGATGGCCTGTGGAGAGAATTTTTTTGTTCCGAATAAACTGCAGTAACTGCATGCTATAAATAAAAATATTTACAAAAGCAAAAGGACATTCTCTCAGCATAGCCATCCAATGAACAAGCTTTAATTTGGATTATTTATTAAGAATAGAAATAAATAAATACTAAAAACTGCACCAGAATCTGGTAGCATTGTAAGATGCAAGCTATCTTTTTTTATTTATATATACATTTACTTATTTATTTTACAATCACATTGGATAACAATGAATGACCTTTCTTTCACGACTATCACTACAATATGCAGCATTATAAGGGCCTTAAAGCTTCACAACCTCATAGCAATTCTGTCGCACTATGATTCCCATGTTTATCATACAATTTTTCAGCAATTTGCATTAGATTCAGACTGTTCTCATGCTTGCCTCATGAATCAATTGGGGAGCAGTGCTTACCCTCAGTTACATGTTAGAATGGGCATCAACAGATTCTCACATAATCATAGGTGTTTTTTTAATGTTTAACCTGTTTTTTCTTCTTATATTTTTCTCACACATTACATGTTTAATATTTCATCTCAAGCTTGCTCTTGGGGTTACCCAAGTGTAAATAACTTTTTAGGTTTAGCTTCACCATTTTAACAACAATTAAAAAGAAGCAAACAAACTATCAAAAAATACGATAATCAAAAACAATGAATGAAATAATAAAAGAGAAAAAAAAAACAAAAAAAAAAACAAGACAGTTATGCTGTGACCTTTGAAGGGGGTGGATTCTGGAATCCACCTCCGCTTCAAAGTATATCTTTTGAGTGATTTATAATCAAGTTATTAATCAAAATTCTAAATCCATCTAAATATGAAATGATTTGAATGACTTCTTCAAGCGTATGTTAAAGCATTTATTTTTCTTTTCATCTTCAATCACTAGAGAATAATGACAAATATTTATATGAACCTCTTACTGAGTGAAAGTACATGTTATCAGTATGTTTTGGGAAAGTTCCTGATTAGAGCAAGAGCTCGACCAACTTCAACCTTGAAGAAGTTGTGTATCTGTTTATGTGCCCTAGTATTTTTGTTACAGATCCTGTATTGGAGAGGTGAACAACTGGCACCCTGAGGAGATGGAGTGATTGTTTTCCCTGACAAACCGGAGCCTATAAACGCAGTTCCATGACCTCGGCAGGTCACTTTGTGCCTAAACCATGGTCTTGGTGTCATCCGGATAATCAATGAAGATGTGCTTATGTCAGTCCATGTGTGGATATTTTGGTAATACTTTATTTTACAGTGCCATAGTTACACATTACTACATGTACTTACTATAGTAATAACAGTAAATTATGTATAATTACAAGTAACTAACCCTAAACCAAACCCTAACCCTAACTGTAACTCTATAGTAAGTGCATGTAGTTAATTAATAGTACTCAGTATTTATTTGATTAATTACAATGTAACTACGGCACTGTAAAATAAAGTGTAACTGATATTTTTTATATTATATATTATTATAGTTTATATATTTCTTAGCCAATCAGAATCCTTTAACCTAAAGTAATGATGTAGTTGAGTGTCTTGTGTAAGGTATAACTGCTGTGGAAATGTGAATGTACGCAGAGAGTGGCCTACGAACTCCTTGTGAGTGTTGAAGCTGACTTCTGCTGATGCAACTTCAAACTATTCTCTTCAGTAAAGTTTTCTTCAATTTATTTATTTTTAACTCTGACCCCAGGTCTTCATTCATCATATCTGGTCCTTGGGTATTTAACTGTAAAATCCCCAACACCTTCATGTATATATATATAAAAAAAGATTATAAATTATACATTTTTATAAATTTACTCTTGGGACACAAAAGTGTGCACAGATTAAGGAAAAATTCATGTTGCAATTCAAAGCATGTCCAAAATGCAAAGTAATTGAAAAAAGAGAAAGAATAAAGTATGTGACCCTTTGGTCAGGTAGATAAACCAGTAGCTGGACAGTGATCAGTCAGATCTGAGTGGTTCAGGACTGAAAAGAGGACAGAGCAAACCTCCAGTGCAGAAGGTCTAGAGCAGAGAGCAGGTAAGAGACTAAAGGTCCCTCTGTGACAAGTCCACTGAGGGAGGGAACATCTGGTGGACCGGCTGCTCCTCTGGTTAACATGCTACCCCAAGTGGCCTATGCGCACACACACAACAATGCATCTAGGTAAAAAGGTTTCTTTGTATTATAGAAAGCCACTCGTGCCATGCATTTGTTGCTTTTAGGGCTCCAAGTTTGACTCAAAATAATTGATGCCATACAACACGGTCTTCTATGTGGTATAAAATAAGATACGAAAGTGCAAACTCATCCAATGTGAAACAGATGCTCTATATAGAGACAAAGGAAAATGTCAATGTTGGCAGAGATTGCTGTTCCTTCACTTCCTCCACTGGCCTCTCATGCGGGATAATTCCCATACCTTTTCTGCCATTGGTTGCAGAGATGGAGAAAGTAGATTTGAATCCTCCTTACGGCCCTAATGAATAAGTTGAGAACGTGAGCCATGTTCGCCCTGTCAACACGAAAGTAATTTACTGCTGTAGCAAGGCTGATCCTTAACAACCTGCATGTTCGCCTGATAAAATACTAGCGACGGGTCTCTCGGCTCAGAGCTAAAGACACAAACAAACACATGGTCTGATATAGCTGTGCATGAACCCTGAGTGAACCCTGAGATGCAAGAGCTTCATTAATGTTGATTTCTTGCCAATGGAAGCTATGCAAGTGAGAGGGAGAGAATAAACCAAAGACACAGGCTGTGAGAAGGTGGAAGGGTCAGTACAACAAGCCTGCTGCCCAGCACTAGCACCACAAACACACACAGACTCACTCATCACATGCTGTCGACCTGGGCTGACCTTGATAGCCAGGGTGAGAGCCTGGTCGTGGTTGTGTTAAGCAAGGCTCATCCTCGCTCAGCATCTGTAATGATGGAGCTAATGATCGCTGCTGCTGCTGTAGGCGCAGCCTGGACCAAGTTGGAGTAATTGCAGGGGATCTGCACAAGACCTGCCGATGATGTCACGGCCGCCAGGCTCAGTCCAGTAAGAGCACGGTAACAGTACATTTCAGCAAGTTTCACTAGGCACTCTCGCATCAGGAGAAGAAAAGGAAATATTGATCTTCTTTATCAGAGGATAAAAAAGAAAAAACACCAATAAGAACGCTTGTCTCAAGGAATACAATGAGAGGAGCAGGTGAACATGGAAAGCCTTTCATGTTCCTGAAAGAACAGGCTGAAAAGGGAGAGAAAAAACTGCTGGAAATGCATTGATTTTTCTCATCTTGAAGCGCTAAACTAGCGGCTAAGTGCCAGCGAAGTGAGCCGCTCACCAAGTAAGCACACCAGCTGCACTCCAATCTGAATTGATAAATTTCATGATGTTGTTTCACACTTTATCCTTACTTTATCAATAATTTCCTTCTTGCTACAGGCCCCTTAACAGTGTTTTTAGCATAGAGAAACACATAAGAAGAAAAAAAAATTGGAGGAGAGAGAGAGCGAGAGAGATTGCTTGTCAAGGGCTGTTATTGCACAGCAGATTAAATAAAAATAAATAAATGAATAAAACCTACTCCCATCCAAGTGACTGGAGCTAATGTGATAGGGATCCTCTCTGACAGAAATCAACTTTTAATGAAGAGCCATGTGCTGGGAGAAATTAGCCATTACCCACAGGAGCAGATATTAAAAGTTTATAAATGACAGTAGTGTTGCCCGTGATTGCTGAGGAAGGGGTGAGTCAGGGGCACCCACAAGCTCCTGACGAGTTAAATTGTGAGCGTCTGCCCAGTGAAGGCATGCCACGGGATCGTGTGACACACACGGCAGAACAAACACACTGTGACGCCTGGACCCCTTCATCACTGCTCTGATCAAATGCACCAGGACGTTCAGCCATATGGGACCTGGAGATTATTCATACAATCACAAGCCTACATATGGGCTAGAGGGAGTCTGGACTCCTGAGGTTTACTCGTGTCACTAGAAATGACAGTGGAAGGAATGAATCGTGTAGAGACAGGGTCGGAAATTAGCTTCCTTTAAAGAGCCCAGCAATAAGGCTGAGTAGACCATAAATATGAAGCATTTTAGCTGAAAATCAGGAGAGGTGTCTCCAATAAGGCAACCTGCTTTAAAAAGAATATGTAAAGGACACATGATTTTAAATTTCACTAAAAATTTAAAAAATTCCTCACAGGTAAATGTTTTCAAAGAGGAAATAAATACTGATTGCACCTTTAAACATTTATACTAAGCCTAAAATGATTAAACAACTCGAATGTTTCTATCATTTCACAATGGTGTGCCTCTTTATTAACAGCATACCTTTGTCTGTTCTCCAGCTGCCACATGGAAAACATTAAAATAAAGAATTAAATAAAGGCTTGGAAATCTAAAAATGGTGATCAGCCTCTCTGCTGGGCTCTGGTTAAATGAAGATTAAGGCTAAGCCGCAGAGGTGAAGGGCCTGGCGAATTGAGCCCCTGCAAATGGAACATTGCACGGAAATAGACATAATCTCACAAAGCCATATTTTCCATGAGAACGGAATGTGACAACTTGTCGACCATGAGGCACTGTAAACTCTTTTTGAGCTATCCACTTGGCCCTGAGCAGAACCAATTAGCTTTATTTTGGCAACACACATTCTTAAAAAGCTAGGCACTTGATGGATGGCGCAGGAAGGAGTTGTTAGCTTTCATGTAACTTGGAATTTTTCCTCTTTCTCCTTTGATCTCTGCTCAAGAGATCAACCCATCAACATCAAGTAAATTAGTACTTTAGGATTAGATCTTTTTAATCAAACAAAACTGTCAATCAAATGATGGGCAACTAATAATAATTATTATAGTCCGCCCCTTGATGCTATGATACAGGTACCCTGTAGTTTGAAATACAATTTGGGTATGAGTGTACAAACAAACTAAAGCACAGCAATATAATTTTTTTTTTTTTTAGATAGCATCTTACCCATGAAGAAATTATGCTTCCCCCTTAAGCAATGAAAATGGCATATTTAGTCAGCAGATTGCACATATATATTTATTCATGTCATTATTTAGGGTCTGTTAGACATGGAGGGGAGGCACAAGAAAAGTGATTTTTCTGAACAGCTTCATCTTTCAGACAGATTAATATATGCCGAAATTATCCACCATAACCAGGACCAAGGGAGAAAGAATAAACATTATGGCATCGTAGAATATATCATCATTTATATGATACTCCATATCTGGGTGCGCAACTACTCTACTGAAGGAGGTGAGACTGTGGACAACAGCATGCTGTAAACTTTACAGGGCATTATAAATTCCAGTCAAAATGAAATCAGAAACCATGAGGGACTACAGAGAGTGAGAAAACAGACATTACCTGCGAGAACACAACAGCATCTCCCTAGAGCTTTCCATTAGCATTTAATTGACAAGGCTTCTTATTCAAACACTCCAGTTGCTCTCCTCCTCCTCCCCTTCCTGCCCTCTGCCACAGGCTCTGCTCTATTCTTAGCTCTCTGCTCCACTTTATCATTTATACACAATATAAATTCCTTACATTCACAATATGGATACTGATCATCACAAATGTTGTGACATTTAAAGGAAAGACTGAAAACACACAAGGAAGACCTATACTACTGGGGAAAAAAGGCTCAATGAAGAAGATACTAGGATCATACGGACGGATTTCAGTAGCTGTCAGATAAAGTCATCGGCTTATGAAAAGGCTCAAGAGTATGTGTAGTTTAAATCAGGGTTGTCGTAAGAGGGCGATAGCCTACCCACTGGGCCAGGTTGATGGTGCCCACACATAATTTTGTTCCAGGTCGTGTACATTTTAGCAATTTCCATTCAATTCATTTATTTATTTATTTGGACACCATTTAAATTGAATTGGGATTGTGTTTTATATTCTAATGCAAGCTGAATTCAATTTGAATTGAGGTAGCAAATTATGTATAAATGCAATTTTTACATGTTTATTATACGTATCTTTAACTGTAGGAAAGCAATATATCTCTCTTTGAATTATTGCTACGAACACATAGGTTGCAGGTTCAGTTTCAAGTGGATCGACATCACAAGCCTGTGCGCTTGAAAAGGTACTATATCCCAGGCTGCTTCAGGGTAACTGCCAGTGCAATTAGTGAACTGTATGTCGTCTTAGATGAGGGGGCAACTAAAGCAGAGGGTAAATCTTCTCAACCTTGCTTGGCTAAAAGCCTCACAAATGTCCCTATATAAAAGATGCGAGATTGGATAAAAACAACTTAAACGATGCCCATTATTAGGATTGGATTACTTCACCTGTGGCAGAAAGCTCACTTCCTGTTTAGTCTTGAGTGACAACTGTACCTAATAATCGAGTGCTCTCTGGGTTGAGGTTAGAGGAAGTGACAACCACATGACAGGAAGGAGTGACCTTGCAATGCCACACTATCTACTTGAGAGAGAAGGGGGTCAGGGCATCATCAAGTTGCGCTAGGGTTTCTTTGATTAATGCTGGCATTAATAAAAGACTATCCCTGTCCAATAAAATGGCTTCTGATAATAGATGTTGCCATTCTAAGCCAATAATAGTGTCTATAATGGAATCAGCCGAGCTGAAAAAGGCGGACTTTCATTTCCTCTTGTGGGCCGTATGTTTTGAACACCCCATTGTTCAACAGCTCCTGCAGCAGATAACCACTGAATTTGCATGTGAATCAAGAATGCTTCATAACCTGTCCTAAACACTGGCTATGCAAATGACATGACCCAGAAAAGGACAAGCATCTTCAATATAAGGCAAAGCATCTCACAATTTCAGATGCACCAAAAGTGCAACACTGTAGCAACAGTGTCATGCTGAGCCATTGCAGTCGACTTATCAGATTTTGCCAAAAACAACAGGTTGTCAGCCATGGAAAAAAACAGGCTAGTATCAACAGTTTTTTCTCTCCAGGGCTGACACATGGGTTGGCTGGTATGCTCAATTTGTGCAACACAGGGTTCAAGGTGAACGTGAGGAAAAACTTTAGATACTAGAGCTATTTTTCGTGTCATGATGTCTAAATAAATAGACATATAAATGCCAGTGCAAAGTTAGAATATAATGCTGGGGGACCTGGTGTCTATCAGTGGTGTTTGAAAAAATCTCAATGTAACTGGCGGTGGGTGATATTTATCATATAGAAAAAGAAAGGTTTGTTGATTCAATGTGAAACAGATACCAAGTAGGTTAATGTGGAAGTTGGTTCCTCCCTTGGTCTAAAGTGGTACAATCCATGTGCATGAGATTAATCAGTGAACACAGGGCATGCATGTGTGAAATCACCCATTTTAGGTGTCACAACAAAAAATAAAGAAAAAAAGACATGAATAAATAAATACAAGAGATGTACCCACCTAGAGCTTGTGCCACAAATTAACTACAAAAACAGCAGAAGCATGAGCTGTAGAAAGGGAGGTCCATCTCTCTTTTCGGTCTATATAAACCTCAGCCATGGGCAGTAAATAAGCTGGCAGTGAAGAGAGAAGGTGCTATGACAATGATGTATGGTCTCGAGTACTCTACAGCCATTCAGCTTGCTCGCTCACTTTCTCTATCTTGGTCTCTCTCTTTCTCTGAATCATGGACAACATCCTACATTAGCAAGGCCAGGTTAAGTCTGCTCTAATTCCAATTTACTGCTCAAAAGAGGCAAGCTGATTAAAACTCTTCTTCTAGGCTGGACACATTAGGAAGCGCTGACCTTTCTCCATCACATGACATACACAAAAAATGGAATTTATTAATTCCTCACAGCCCTCAGGATCTACACTGTAAAAAAAAAAAGAAAAGAAAAAAAAGAAAAAAATCACATCACACAAATACACTCACAAAAAAAAAAGGAATTTATTAATTCCTTACAGCCCTCAGGCTGGATTTTTTTTCATTTCTTTAAGTTGTATAAAACACCTAAAGAATATTGGAGTGTGTTTTACAATAAAATACTATTTCAGTCTTTCTACTTCAAAATTTCACATTTAAAGGGTTAGTTCACCCAAAAATTAAAATCCAGTCATTAATTACTCACCCTCATGTTGTTCCACACCCTTAAGACCTTCGATCATCTTCAGAACACGAATTAAGATATTTTTGATAAAATCTGATGGCTCAATGAGGCCTGCATTGCCAGCAAGATCATTTTCTTTTGAAATGCCCAGTACCTAAACATATTTAAAACAGTTCATGTGAGTACAGTGGTTCAACCTTAATTTTATAAAGCGACAAATATTGTGCGCCAAAAAAACAAAATAGTGACTTTATTCAACAATATTTAGTGATGGGCAATTTTAAAACACTTCTTCATAAAGCTTTGAAGCTTTACGAATTTTTTTTTTTTCGAATCAGTGGTTCAGAGCACCAAAATCACATGATTTCAGTGAATGAGGCTTCGTTACATCATAAGTGTTTCGAAATTTCAATAGTTCACGTGACTTTGGCAGTTTGATACACGCTCTGAACACTGATTTGAAACAAAAGATTGGTAAAATTTGTGTTCCGAAGATGAATAAAGGTCTTACAGGTGTGGAATACCATGAGGGTGAGTAATTAATGACAGAAATGTCATTTTTGGGTGAACTAACCCTTTAATTTGATGGCCATATCTGAAATCGTATACTTCCCTACAATATAGTAGGTAAAAAACAGTATGTGACAAAAGAAGTATGTCTGAATTCACAGTACTCATAAAAGAGTAGGCAAAAAGTTCACAGATGACCTACAACTACCGGCCAAGATTCTGAAGTGTGCATATTATGGACACTTTACTATCCCATGAGACTACGGGGGAGGATTTATGAATGGCAGTGAAGCGAATCAACTGACACTTGTAGGGCACATGATAATGGCAGCATGGCGATTGTAGTACATTCGGATTACATTCATACTATAAAGAACGTAATTTTTAGTGGTCGCAAAGTAATTACTTATTCAATATAAGTACCTACTTAAGAGAGTATACAATTTCAGAAGCATCCAATGTGTTACTAGCCATTTATTTGTAAATAATTCTGAAATTTAGGCTACTAGCAAATTCTGAGTGAAAATTGTAAATACACCTATTTTTTTTCGCAGTGTATTATGGTGCAACTCGATGAAGGCAAAGTAACACAATTCTCCTTTGAGATTAAACCATTATGAGATGACCACAATGCCATACAGAAGCGGACAAAATACATCAAGCGAGACGACAACAGATGTGGTTTTGTTTTAACCCCATAACACTCCTCTCCCTCACTCCAGGCATGGGTCTGGAACAGTGGGTCCAGGAGAAGTGTGTCAGCGGGATGTCATGGGGATCGGGCACACGCGTCTGCTCAGCTAACTAGCATGAAGTGATGTCGTATCACAGGAAAGAGGAGAAAAGGGCTGAATTATGGAGGAGAAAGTTAATTATAGATGGAGAGAGGCAAAGGCTCTGACGCTTACCTGAGACACATGGCTTCTTCAGCGTCTGGAGACACAGCTTGTCCTTTGCTGCGAGATGCAGAGCTGCCTTAATTGAGCATCTGCATGCTATTTCGAAACACTGCGACGTGGCTACACTTGTTAGCTGTTTTCTTAACAAAGAATGACAGTGCAAACTAAGTCTGAATATAGGATAAGACAGAATTATGATGCAAAAAGATATGATCACACCTCACCCTTAAGGGCATATCTGTAATTGACAGCCAAGACAGATGCTGCAACGATTAGTCAAAAGAGGAAATGAGCCTTGCGTACTGATGAAGAAGGGCCCTGAGAGCGATGCAGCTCTTCATTAAGTTTTTAACATTTCTTTGGTGACAATCGATAATGATGTGGACAGGGTTTTTATTACCCATGTCAATGTTATAGAATAATATTGCTTTCGCAAGTAAGTGCACCACTTGTAAAATTTACAACCATAACAGAGTGCAACAGTTGGGATCCACAAATAAAAATCTCATTAATTTTCTCTATAGGGGAATTGATTTTTAATAATAACCTATAAATCATTAAAGACAGCCATACTGTGAGCAACGAGGTTGCTTAATTGATGGTATATACTTTTGTTGAAACTATCAGACCAACATACTTCAACTTATTTTTCTAAATAATCATGTTAAACAGTAGAATTCATGGTGAAAACATACAATACCCATGACTCTGCAGAGAAATCTCCAACAATTAGAGAATCGTGAAAAGAAAATAATGCCAAAAAGAACAATTTAGCCCCTACCTACTCCCATGAAGCATTGACATGACAGATTCATTTTCTTTACACTCTCAATGATGATGAGAAAAAAAAATGAAAAATTTATTTAGATTAAAAAAAGGATTTGATTAAAAAAGGATTAAAAGACGCATGGAAATGACATTTATAAAAAAAAAAGTATTGTAATTAAGATTTTTTTTTTTTTAAATATCTTAAAATAAACCTCCTGAAAAATGTCAAGATGTCAAAAAATAAATAAATAAATAAATAAATAAATAAAGAATAATAAAATAATAATGGTAGATGCAAATTGCCAGTGGTCATAAAAAGTTAATTAAAGGAAGAGGAAAAGCAAAGTCAAAATACTACTAAAAATACCACTCATTTTAGTAGGAGTTCAATTTGTTACTTTTTATATTGAATAACACAAACACATTGTAAACATTATTTTTTAAAGTAACTAGCAATATTATACCTTCCCTACAATCCCTCTGAGTTATATATGTCATCAGTTTCACTTTAATTAATTGACTTATTTCTTGACTTTTTTTTTTTTTTTTTTACATTTGATGACTTGTTGATTCCATTTCCTCTCCAAAAGCCTGGACACAGGCAGCACCTGCACTTCCAAATAATTTTATTGGACTGTCAGTGGGGGGTAGGGTGGGTGAACATAATAAGAGTAAAAAAGTAAAAGCAAACAGTCAGCAGTGGGGTGGGGGCTGGTAAGAGCACTGCTGGAACTAAAGAAAGGCGTGCCTCCAGATCTTGGGAAACAATTCTGCCCCTGGGAAGTCAAGTCATTCTGGATGACATTCGCACGCTGTGCCGGAGGCTGAGAGAGGTGGCATTGTGTGGTGCTGTGGATTGATGATGCCATACAAACTGAACCCAGCAGCTGTAATTAAGGGGTCATGTGTGAAACTTTTATAGAGTTTGCCCTATGCACCGCAATGTGAAAACACCTCCGCCCACTTTGAACAATGCCCCTCAGTTCCCTCAATGTCTACTCTAATGCTATTCTTAGATGCAACAATCTATTTGATTAAGGCTCTATGTGGTAGTCTTACATTTTCTTGTGAAAAATCTAAATTGTTCATGTCCATGCAAATATCATACCCAAAAAGTTACACTACCAGTCAAAAGTTTGGACACGGTAAGGTTTTTTATGTTATTTAAAAGAAGTTTCGTCTGCTCACCAAGGCTGCATTTATTTAATAAAAAATACAGTAAGAACAGTAATATTGTGAAATATTATTGCAATTTAAAATAACTGTTTTCTGTTTGAATATATTTTATAAAGTAATTTATTCCTGTGATCAAAGCTGAATTTTCAGCATCATTACTCCAGTCTTTAGTGTCACATGATCCTTCAGAAATCATTCTAATATGCTGATCTGCTGCTCAATAAACATTTATGATTATTATCAATGTTAAAAAAAGTTGTGTACTTTTTTTTTTCAGGATTCCTTGATGAATTGAAAGTTCAAAAGAACAGCATTTATCTGAAATACAAAGCTTTTGTAACATTATACACTATCGTTCAAAAGTTTGGGGTCAGTAAGAATTTTTATTTTTATTTTTTTGAAAAGAAATTAAAGAAATTAATACTTTTATTCAGCAAGGATGCATTAAATCGATCAAAAGTGATAGTAAAGACATTTATAATGTTACAAAAGATTATATTTCAAATAAATGCTGTTCTTTTGAACTTTCTATTCATCAAAGAATCCTAAAAAAATATATTGTACAATTGTACACAATAAATGTTGAATGCTTGAGCAGCAGATCAGCATATAAGAATGATTTCTGAAGGATCATGTGACACTGAAGACTGGAGTAATGATGCTGAAAATTCAGCTTTGATCACAGGAATAAATTACCTTATAAAATATATTCAAACAGAAAACAGTTATTTTAAATTGTAATAATATTTCACAATATTACTGTTTTTACTGTATTTTTAATTAAATAAATGCAGCCTTGGTGAGCAGACGAAACTTCTTTTAAAAACATTTAAAAATCTTACCGATTCCAAACTTTTGACTGGTAGTGTAGGTTGTATTATAAAGAATATAAAATAAGTAATAAAATATAAAATGGAATATGTATTATGGTCCACATAGCATAAAATAATAATATACATAGAAAAAAAAAACTTTTTATATGCAAGAAAAGAACTTTTTGATAAGATAATACAGGGTTATTATTAAATGTTAGATTTCTGCTCTTATGCAGTGTCCTTCGTGACAACCCCTTTCAGATCTGCCACTAAGATTGGGCACTAAAAACACAAAATGGACATCAGCGTCAATCCATCTTAGTCCTATCCCAGGGGTATATTAATGGCCCAGGCCTAATCCTGGACCAAGGCCTAGCAGCAGGGCCTTTGGCGAAGTTTAGACTGGAAAATTCACTAGTCCCCCTTTCACAAGCCTTAAACCATTCAAAGCCTTCTATTTAGAGAGAGAAACTTTTGTTGGCGCACAAAGAGCCAACCAGAGGTACTTCTATAAAGCGAGCCCGTTCAAAATCAGATTATTTCCACTCAAATCCCCCTTTCTTCATCTGTCAGTTAACTATGTAGTGTCTTTTGTCTCTTTGTGAATAACCCATTTCACTATGATGGCCGGTGGATGTGTATTGCTGCATTTATTGCTACATTTATTCCTAAAGCAAAGAAAGAAGCATATTTTCCCCCTTACTCTATATTTTTTTTTTCTTTGAAGAAATCTGGGACACATGCCCCTAAGGAAGGCAAAGTGCTTTAATTTATTCCCACCTTTTCTCTCTGGCTGCCATCTCCAAGGCCTCTTTCTATGCCCAGAAGTGATTTGTTCAGGCTGGACCATCAAAGCAATTATTGTAGAGGCCCGCTTTCCTATTATGAGGGGAGATGACTGACAACAGCGGGACGGTAAGGGTGGAGGGCACTTGGCTCCAATTTATTAGATCTGAAAGCTCTTTCCTCATTGGCAGCTCTGCAAATAGTGATACATAAACAAAACGCATGCAGTAAAACATTGCTGCTTTTCAATTACGATATCAGTCATTGTCAGCTCCTCGTTCGCCGTGGTCCGGGTGACTGATCGAGCCATTTAAATAGGTCAGGGCACAGCAGACATGCTAAGTGAACGTTTGGGTCAGATGTCAGATCTTGATATAATTAATGTAACACACAAGAGAGCAGGGGCTCTTCTTTAGTAAGGATCTGCTCCATTGCACAGCCAGAAAGTGTGGCGATTGATAGAGTGAACCACTGGGGGTCTAAGACACCGCAAAAATGTTCTCTCTTTAAAGTGACAAAGGCCAACAGCCACCCTAAAGAATGATGTATGTGTACGAACATGGGAACGGACGGAAGATGAGTTAGTGTGAAAGCGTAGAGAGTTGAACGCAGGAAGTGGCACTGGGTTGAAAGACATGGCATGAAGCTAATACCTCTCATGGCTTTGTGCTCCAATGGCATTGCCTTCAATAAAAGCCCTCTTCCACTGACTGTTTCCTTTCTTCAATTATTTAGGATTTATAAGCACAAACAATCTATTCTGTTACTGAAAGATCCCGTAAAAAATGAATAACCGCCCCATCAGCCTTATCGACAGTCATAAAAGTTTTACAATAGGCATAAGAATAATCCATCCTTCAGAGAGAAAGTTAGTACCACTATAAACATATTAATGAAAATATCTAAGGAGGAATAAGATATGCCTGTAAAACTCAAGTTTACAACATGCAGCTCCAGAGATTTTTACATGCTTTTAAGCTAATCAAAACGTATGCGAAGTGCAAATGAGTATTACGGTGAGTGTCTGTATGCGTGTTTATACCTGTCACAGAACCACCGCTGATGTGAGACCATAAGTTCAATTAATAGCATTTTTCGTAAGTGCAACCACCTCTAGGTTGCCACGTCACAGACACGGTTATGCCCTATTAAACAGACATCTTTTAAACAGCACATGCCTCAGCGGGCACAACCTCCTCATTCCTCAGCCATTGTGCAGTACTATGGGGAAAAAGGTGACCTGACCCAATGAAGAAAGTGCATCTGCTGGGAAAAGAGCCCTGTAGTTGAGGTAATGTAGTGTATCGCTTCATCCTGCAGTTATTTTTCCCTCCGGGGCAGAGAGGTTACTTAGCCACACCGATTCTGGCTGATTCACTGTCCGCGAACCCCCTGCCTGTGTTTCGGTTGCACAAAGGCCTCACGCGATTCCTAATCCGTTTCTGGAGACTGGGTTTGTTCAAGCCCACCGTCTATTTTTAAACCCACACATTAGTCATTTCTTACGGGGGAGCCACACAACATAGTAATTTATGGAATTCATGAATACCAAAGGTGTCTCTTGGAGGTTTGCTGCAGTTGTTATCTTTCTTGTTTATGCCCCTTTGAATTTTAGAACAAACGCAACAGCGTTCTGTTCATGGTTTATGCTGTTCAAAAGCATAAATATCAAACCATTGGATTGGTTTAATGTAGAGTCTATATTATATTTAATACAAACAAATAGTAGCTTGCTACTCCAAACATTCAACTAGTCATTCATCAACTGGTCTATCAAGTCAGCGAGTTCAGCGAGCCAAAAAAAAAAAAAAAAAAAAAGGCACAAAGATAAACACTGGCTGAAACCCGTAACCTTTGATTACTGAGAATATTCACCCATAGCTATGTCCAGCTCAGGGCTCTGAGATCACTTACAGGGGGGGTTGAAACGATGCCAGCTTGTATCCTCTTACTAACCTCTGTGGCCTGTTAAACAAATTCAGACTACTTAGTGGGAACCTCTTGACCTACTTGAAAACGTCATGGTCTGCAAGAACATTAATGAAATTGAATTTGAATAAAATAAAAGCTCATTTGCAATTCCAGAGAGCACTTGGACGCCCCCGTTAGAGTGGAACTTCTCTTGATCAATTACCGTGTCTGCAGTTCACTGACACTTATGCTCTTAAACATTTACTCTGAAACAGAAAACGGCAAATAAACGGTACATGTGCATTTATCTCTTGCTGGGAAGTAATCTGACTCTGTTTTCTTTGCTCTCAACTAGGGGCAAATGTAGCTGAAACATTTCTGCATTATAATTTTGCATAGTGTTTATTCATGAGTTTCACTTCAGAGCAAAGTCGCTGTAAACACAGTTAATGTCAACACTACTTGGTTTGGGGAAACACATCATAATATTACACTTAGCATCGCACTATAGATTCAAGCAAGGAAAACAACAAAATGCACACTTGCCTCCATGGATCAAGCTTGTTTGTTCACCAAACAAAAACAAATCGATCCATCGATGCATTGTGATTTTCTCTCCAACGATTCTGGATTGATTCTGAGAATTTCATCATCCACGTGATGTAAAAGATGTAAAACATGATTCATCAGACCAGGCCACTTTCTTCCATTGTTCCGTGGTCCAGTTCTGATGCTCACGTGCCCACTGTTGGCGCTTTCGGTTGTGGACAGGGGTCAGCATGGGCACCCTGACTGGTCTGCAGCTATGCAGCCCCATACGCAACAAACTGTGTATTTTGACACCTTTCTATCAGAACCAACATTAACTTCTTGAGCAATCTGAGCTACAGTAGCTCGTCTGTTGGATCGGAACACATGGACCAGCCTTCGCTCCCCAAGTGCATCAATGAGCCCTGGCCGCCCATCACCCTGTCGCCAGTTCACCACTGTTTTTTCCTTGGACCACTTTTGATAGAGATAAACAGTGTTATTCACTTCACCTGTCAGTGGTCTTAATGTTATGCCTGATTGGTGTATAAAATACGGCACATCTTGGGCCAGATTTGAAGCACAGAAAAACATTCCCTATTCAGTGGTATTGTGAACTTACACCCGAATAACATACTAAGTAACTTCAGGTTAATTTCCACAGAACATTGAGTATAAATGCATCTAATGTGTCTAGAAAAAAAGCACAAGCTACATTTCACAGGCTCTTGGGTGCTTGGTAAAAGTGTGGAGGTGTCATTTCATTTGCTCTTTAAGCGCTCCAGTACGATTGCATGAAGACTAATATCGTGTGGGTGAGCTTTCCTTCTAAGGAGAGTAAATCTGGATGCTGTGAAAATGAAAAACAATTACACTGACACATGTTGCACACACATTGCATCACTGTAGAGATGAGGAAAACCTAGATATGATTAGCTCTAGGGAGGTAATAGAGAGCATAAGATATCTCCATGATCATTGACTCTGGTTTGATGTACTTTTAAGCACATATTAAACTTTTAAAGGTGATGTGTGTGGGTTTTCCATGTTAAAATACTCTTCTATTCCAGATTTGTATGCACAAACTGCAAGTGAGCCATCCGTAGGTTGATTCCCCTGCACTTTGCAGCGCTATTATTTGAACACTATTGGCTCAATCAATGTTGTGAGTCTGGGGCAGGACTATGGGTGATGCAAATTTACACTCTTCACCTTTAAGTGTATGTTAAATTAAAATGCTGAAAAAAGTTTTTTCTTTTTCGCTTTTCAGGTAAAGATGTCAAGAACGCAGCGTATAGTCAAATATCTCAAATTCCTCTGAGCCAGAACAGCAGGGAAAAGAAGGGCACTGAAGCAATAAAACCAGTGGGATTAGTCCTAAGTAACTAAATGGGCCATATCACTTTTCCATTACCAGAAAGGAATAGATATTTGGATGGCTGAAATCTAAATGAAAAGGTGGAGCACGGCATTAGCGTGGCTGTTCATTCAAGTGTAAATGTTGCACACTGTTCATCCTTCTATTTTAGCAAATGGAAATTTGCCGTCACATCTTTGAGCTCCATCAATAAATAAACTAGACGCAAATAAACAGATAAATAAATAAATATGAGACGAGCCGCAAATGGGCATCCGTCAGCATTAGTGATAGAGCGATGTCAGCCAGGATCACGCTTCACTTGACGGGGAGTGCCAGTGCGAGGGAAGATTCCTGCTGATTGCATACACACGCATACACACGCACAATTCCCCCTGAGATCAGCTTTTGACCAGACACACAAGCCTCTTCTGCTTTATTCAAGCTCTGTCTGTTTCTTTCTCTCTCTATATTTCTTACATGTCTCCTCCCTCTTCCTAGGCTTCCAGATTTTGCCCTCTCAGTGCTCTTGGCTGTGCTCTGCCTCTCTCCTTACATTATTTTTTGTCTTTCACAAACCCTCCCTCTCTCTGTTTCTCTTTTTTCTTCTCCCCATCTCTCTCTCTCTCAACAGTGGTGGTGTTAGTGGAGCTGTGCATCTTTGTGCTGTGTCAGTGCTTTAAAAGCCACCAGTCTGATGGAATTTCTGGTGTGTCCCCACAGTTATGTACCATCATCAGCTTCTGCCCCATTCAGCACATCTCTGAACTGTCTGGTCCCTCAGGCAACATAAGCAAAAACAACTAAACAGTAGCTTTACTTATTATGACCGTTAGTAATGAAATGTAGAAACATTGTTTGTGTTAGTTTATATTATGCTCTTTGCATCTGATTATGTTCAAAATTTGGAAAACTCAAGATGAAATACAAAACAAAATGAAATAAAATAGCAGTGATGTGCCCAGGAAGTTAAAACACGCTGGGATTAAACTGAATGACCCTATAATAATAACACTGCCAACCCTGTTTTAAAGTCATTCATACAATATTAAATCAGCCGGTAACACTTCAAAATAAGGCTAACAATAGTTAATGCAAAATAACAAATAACAATACAGCATTGTTATTGTTAACTAAAACAAAAACTATTAAAAGTCAAATAATGTAAAACAAAAATATTAGATAAAAACTTAAATGAATATTAGAACTATTGCCATGGCAACTAACTGAAATAAAATACTTTGAAGCTGAAGTACTAAAATTACTAAAACTAAAACTGAAATAAAACAAAAGCTTAATATACATATCAAAAAAATAATAAAAATGACAAAAGCACTATTATTATTTAATTAATAATAATTAAATTAAAATGATAATTAAATACTATAGCAGTATATAAATAATACTATTTATCTTGGTTAGCATTAAATCTACTAACTCACTTTTAACATTTCATGCTGCATAAATTACTAATAAATTACAAACATAAATTCATGTTTGTTCACAATACATTAACATTAATGTACTGTGAACTAACATGAATTAACAATCAACAATAATTTTACACATTTACATTAACTTAGATAAAAATGCTTTGAAAATTTTTTGTTCATGGTTATTTTACAAACATGCATTCACAAACATTAACCTCATTGTAAAGTAATGATAATGATCATGCCCACACTCCCCGTAATTGAAATATTTATAATTTAAATATTAAAAAATGGTCCATTAGTTGTTCTAATGAAACTATGGGTGGGAAGGATGCAGAATCTGTTTAAATCCACCACTACTCTTTCTCAAATAACTGCAGCACGCTAAGGTCTCAACTAATAGTACAATACATTCTAGAAGTCACCAGGGGCAGTGTTTCAACTATGTAAACCCCATGGACATGGAGACATGTGGACATGAAATGAGCCTAGCTGCACTACCTGCTCCCATAATTCTTACATGCATCGTCAACAGCAAATTGAAAGATAAAATATTCATTTCCATTGGATCTCGGAGAGTAAGGACACAAACACAGACACTCTTAAGTCACTATTTGCCTATGGTAACAGACACCTCACACTGGGAAATTGTAGGGTGTGCCACCAAAAATGGCATTAAAAGCAAGCGTTGTCCTTTATTCTCCTCTAGCAGAAGCGAATTCCTGCTGAACAGCTTTATTTAGGCCTCCGCCTGATCGTTATTGGAACGCTCCCTCTCTAATTCATCACGACTATGGCTTAATTCACTCTGCTGAGGTTTTCGACTGTGGACGTCCCTTCACAGTATTATCAAACCAATATTTTAAGGAATGAGAGAAGTGGGGGCTGTGTTTAAAAAGCTCACTGGGTCTGATCTGAGAGATACAGCTTTCACTTTTTTCCTGATGTGAGTTATGGCTATATTAAGGACGTCTCATGCCGGGAGTGAAATCAATTCCGTAGTGAAAATATGCAGGGCTAAAATCAGATCAAACTCTCAATTATGCACTGCTGAGGGATATTTGCCCTGGCAAATTGATCCAGTATTGACGATTAGCACTTAAGGTGACCTTTTATAAGGGCCATTTGTTTATGCTTTATGCAAGAGACTGAGCAAAAAAAAAAAAAAAAAGTAACACCAGAATGCTTTTTTTTTTTTTGGGCCTATGTCTCAGTCTTCAGTCTCTACTCACATCAATTGGAGCTCTCCGCATGCTGGTGGAGAAGGCAGTGGACAAAAGCAGCTGAGCCTGAGGTCCTTTATGGTGCTGTGCAATTGACTTCCACCTGAAAGGGCTGTCGCCAGGAGCCGACTTGGCCTTCTCTACACACACACAGAGCGCGAACTCCTCACATCCACAGCCGACGCTGTGCGCTCAGTGTGAGGGTAACAAGCAGTTGCCTGTTTCTTTATAGCAGACTTTAGAGGTCGAAAGGCTCTTGCTGGAAATCAAATGGCTTATGCCGACGTGCATCGACAAACGGAGAAAGGAGCCACTCAGGACCATAACGTTTTACCAAGATCTGATTTATTCTTTAAGAATGGATGTGTGTCACATGGTCAGCTTTTTTAAGTGCCTCGATAAAACCTCCCATCAGATACATGCACTGTGGTCATTCAAACACTACATAAAATCCTCAGCTTTATCTCTATCATGGTTCCTCACCTGTACTGATAGATGACCCTCACAGGGTCCTCCGATCCTCTCTATCCATCTAAACTTTGACAGAACACATCTTTACTTTTGGATTTAAACTTTTTTTCACTATTTTTCCATGGCCTCTCAGCCTCTCATCCCCGTTCCATGCGACTCCACCCTTTCTTCTGAAGAAAAACATCCTTATCTATCATGAGCAGGTGATAAGTCTTGAGAAAGCGTCACTGTGCAGCACTTTTCCTTATTGATATCTAGGATCTACTAAGTCATCCACGCCATTACCGAGCGCACTACCCTCTGGTCCCTTCAGCCCTGAGCAAATCACGTTAGCCCTTCTTCCTGCAGGAGTGCCCTGGGGTGAGCTACATGAATAACATCTATCAACACCCTGAAGTGGAATGCTTGAGGTTTGGGGAAGTGGGGATCTTAGCTGTCAGGCGAAAAGTGTTACAGGCAACACTACTATCTAACGGATGTGGGTGTGAGAGTGAAGATAAAGTGTGTATGAGGCTGGTTTGGTGCGTGTAAAAAGGAAGTGGAGGGATCAGGGATTAATTGCTAAGGGATTTGCAATCACAGTTTTGGTTTTATAACATGATAACACTGATTAATTATTGGAGTAACAAAGGATGTGTTTCTGTCAATACGGCAAGGAAGCCATATGACAGTGAAAACAAAGGGGAAAAAGACAGGAATGAAGTACAAAAATGGTCATGCTTCATTAGGAGGCAGAGGTAAGGAACAAATTATGGGGGGATCATTTACTATGTGACAGTGGAAGGAAAGAAGGGAGAAAAAAAAAAAAACCTTAATCTTTGTCCGGCTTTCGTATTCTCTACCATCTTCCTCCTGTCTTTCTCATTTGCTACTTCACAGATTCATCCCTTTTCTGCTTTTAAAATTTCATGACTGAAAATAGGTAATTTAATCTTCATTAAACATACAAGGCTCACTTTCTCCTCTGCCTGGGTGAATTAACTAGTAGGCCAGGGGCAGAACAGACACTGGGGTTCAAATCCCAATAAACTTGGCATGCATTATATCATTGCATCTGTTTTTAATAAACCATTTCTCTTCAAATCAAAGTCAATCAGGAATCCCTGAATCCAAGGAAACTTTTGATGAACGAAAGAATGAAGGTGAAAGCCCAGAAAGGGAAGGTTAGAGGTTTTAATGACTTGGGAAGGCAGTAAATAAATAAAATTGTCTTCCTCAAAAATCTGATTGATGTGCCTTTTGGGATGCCCCATATGAAAGAGCTACTCAGCCTGTGGCTTTCATCTGTGACCAGGGAAATCGATGCCAAGGATGTATGAGCAGCTACCTGTCTCTATCCAACAATCTACTAGAGTACCCTTGGCATTCAAACAGAAGATTTTTAGTGTAGAGTGGTCCAGGCGGAAGGCTTCATCACAAAATACCCCTTTCAAGGTAACCTCTCAGGTCAGTGCAGAGCTTTAACTCATATAAATATAAAAATCCACCATCAAAAGTTTCTAAATGCATTAGCTAAAAAAAAATAAAATAACCATATTTGCCATCTTAATACAAAGAATTGCATCACAAGTGTTTCTCGGAACAAACCAACAAGATAAACCTCCTTGAGTTTTCAAACAAGAAAACACTCGAAGACTGTACACTCCACATCAAAGCAAAAACTGAACACAATTGAACGGCAGAAAAGTCACCAAAACACAGTGTGATACGAGTCAATTCATGCTATTGTGTAAGAACCGCATCTTTGTTATACGATTGGTGAGCAAAGCTAAGCATACTGACAGTATTTACAAAACCCAAAAGCAAAATATAGGTCAGATCTGACCAGGGAACCTGCATTAAATCGGTCTTGCAGACATCTTTTTCTTCCCCTGAGTTTTGGATTTACAACACTATTTAAAATGGATTACCTATTTACCGTATCTGTACTGACACAGTGCTTGCCTTGGGTCTGATCTTGAACTAAAATGGCTGCATGCTCATGGTTGTGTTACCTAAATAAAAAGGCAGTCTGCTGCCCTAAGGCTGTAGCACACTGACCTACATCAATGCACCAATGCTTTAGAGCCTAATTAGTAGAACTTGTATGCCTAGTGTTTGTCATGTTTGGCTGGTTTCTTTGTTACATGCATTATTAATGCAACTACACTTAAAATGCTAAATGACTAAACCGTTTGACTGGAGATGATGGACATCCTATTTCGTTTATGCATTTTAAAGTGATAGTTTACCAAGAAATGAAAATGACATCATCATTTACTCACACTCATGTCGAGCCAAACCTGTATACTTTTTTCATCTGTGGAAAATAAAAAACAATATTTTGAAAAACATTGGGTTCCAAACAGCATTGTACCCTATTAACTTTTATTGTATGTGAAGAAGAAGAAAAAGAAGAAAAGAGAGAGAGAAAAAAGAAAACATTGATACATTTCTTAGAATATCTTCTATGTTCCACAGAAGAAATTCATACAGGTTTGAAATGACATAAGGGTGATTAAAAAATTACAAGTATTCCTTGAACTACAAATCACGAGTAGCTTCCAAATTGGCAAGCTACAGTTGCAAAGTAGCTTCTTCAACACATGTTTTCACAGATTGTTAAAGCAGATAACGGTCCTCAAAACAGCTCTTTTTTTTCATATAGGCACATCCAAAAGTGTTCTAAAGTAAAGGTGTCTTAGATCACTAAAACAACATTCATAGTTTTAATGTCACTTTCTACTCACAATGCCTAATGGTTTAACTCTGTACACTGTAAATCACTCACATAGCAAAAAGCAGAAGCCACTGCCAGTTAGTTCCTTCAATAGTGGAAAAGAAACTAATGTGCAAGCGGTAATCTCTTTCGGTAGCACTTACCTATCACCATCAAGCATGAGTAGCTTGTCTGACTAATATTTCTTAAAAAAAAAATTGGTTGTTAAGCTTTCAAATGATATCACATATGAATGTATAAAGCTGTGTATCTTTGTAAATCTTTGTAAAAAGTTGTGCCAAAGCTGTGTGAATTATATGTGTGTCAAATGTCTGGTTCAAAAAAAAAAAAAAAGTACTAGCCAATGTCTATTGCCAATGTGTGAGGGTTGAGGTTAGTCCTCTTAAAAGCTCAGAAAAATGCTGATTCTTACAAAAAGCCTTCAAGCTTCGCTCAGGATCAGGTCACTGAATCTGGAGCCAAAGAGCATAATAACATATACGAACCCTGCTGATCCAGACATTGAATTCATACTGATATATTCTGAATGATTCATGTAGCATATCAGTCATACAGCAGAAAGCAACAAAATAAAACATATTCACTGACATCATAAATAATGTACATATTCACCAATGGGTTCAGTGTGGTACTTTAACAGGCATTTCTGTAGCAGTGCCATTCACAGGCGTGCAAAGCATAAAGGTGAGGAGATTCTGTGTCGTGCACATATTAACAAATCATTTCAGGCATATAGAATATAAGAAACTGGCATACACGCTCTTTAAAGACCCCCCCCCCCCACACACTATTGCGTGAGACTGTATGCAATAAAGCTCAGTCATTGCAATTCTAAAGTAGGCCAGGGCAGAGCAAGGCTAGAATCTATTAAAAAGTGGGCATTTTGGTGCTCTGTGCATGGGATGACACTCAAAAAGAATGGCAAGCTTTACAGAAAGAGTAAAGAGGAAAAATAATCCATGAATGGGAATTAAGGAAAGCAATGAGCCTTCAGACAGATCATTTCTATTCGCCTTCCACAGGCGTGGACATGCTGCCATGCTTCATCACTGTAAGGGTTGCACTAGTTAGGTCATCTACTGTAGGATGGCTAGAAAGAGGAAAAACTAGCCTGAGCTCCGACTACTGAAGAGGATACAAAGCAGCCCCTAAATGAATTCTTAAATATGAATCAATCACACTCTCTTAGATAATTCAGTCAATAAACAGATGAAATTGCATTGAAAATGAAATATTTCTAAGGCTTTGTTCACGCTACACTCAAATCTATTTTTGTTTGTTTGTTTTTGTTAATCTATTTACAAAAATAGATTAACAAATTTGATATTCAGAGCTAAATGCCCACACTGTAAATGAATCAGACAGTTCAGACAACATTCAGTGTATTTATCTGGAAAACAACGTTCTCTCAAGATGACACACAATAACAGAAATCAAGCATTAAATAAATAAACTAAACAACTCAAACACATTTTTTTTTTTTTTTTTTTCATAAAAGAACCAAGGTTTCATATTGTCTTGAAAACCCTGGATATATTAAAGGGTTAGTTCATGTCGTTCCACACCTATAAGAACTTTGTTCATGTTCAGAACACAAATTAAGGTATTTTTGATGAAATCCGAGAGGTATATGACTCCTCCATAGACGGCAATTTAACCACCACTTTCAAGGTCCAGAAAGGTACTAAAGACATCATTAAAAAAGTCGATGTGACTGCAGTGGTTATGCTTTAATGTTATGAAGCAACAAGAATACTTTTTGTGTGCAAAAACAAAACCCACCGACGGAGCGCGATTTCTACCGAGGGGGACCTTTCACCCTTGCCCCCGCAGAGGTCTGTGCACGCCACTGGTGTGGAACGACACGAGGGTAAGTAACTAATGACAGAATTTAAATTTTTGGGTGAACTAACCCTTTAAGTAAAAAGTAAATTTTAGACCTGAAAAAGTCATGTAAATTAAAAACTTATAATTTCATTGCCATTTTTATATATTTTATGAATATAGATTTTTTCTTTGAATATTGTTGTGGCCTTTGAATAATGTTGTGGACAATTGGGGGCCTCGGAGTCAAAAAGATTAAGAACCATTAATCTATATGCAATTCTGCATTTTATACTACATTATGTAAGTTGTACTGTGATCTGCCATTTGCACCTGTTTTACTGTACTGCACCTTCTCAATTTATATTACTTATTTGTATCACTTTTTTGAAATATTATTATATTACTATTTTCAATTTTGGTTATATGCTGATTGTGTTTCATTGGCACTGTGCTGAGATTCAGATTCAATTTACTGCTATGCATTTTGCATGATGTTTTAAGTCAACTCAAATAACAACAACAACAACAAAAAAACCTACTTGACCTCTATATCTGGCCTGGCTTTTCAGGCTGAATCGTTTTAAGAATTTGCATATTAATATGTTTTGGAACGAAAATATTTAATTTGAAAATGTCAAATAATAATAATAATAATAATATGATTTCTGTCAGCCTGTCTGAACAAAGCCCAAGAGAGAAGCTATCTTTTACCCTACACATCCAGTTGTGGAGCTCAGTATAGATTGTTTAGAATTCAACCAAAATGTTTTTTGAGTCTGGGCAATAAGCAAGTGTTATAGGTAGAAGAGCAGGGTGAGGGGGTAAACATAGGTTCATTTTGTTACCATGGTTAGCACCCGGCCACCGAGGTGCAGAACAGGAAGGGCTTTGATCACCTGCAACAATGACGAAGTAGAAATTGACAGACAGAAAAGAGAGAGAGAGAAAGAGGGAGAGACGTCAAACAAGAGGTATTTCAGGAGTTCGTAACCAATTATCCACTCTGAAACTCTCAGTGTTGTCAAACCTCAGCCCACACACTCATCAGAAAAAGAAAGAGAAAGGCTGAAAGTGAGAGAGAGAGAGAGAGAGGATGAGCGACACTGAGCACAAGAAAGCAAACGGCAAGAAAGAGACCGAGTATGAGACAGAAGAGAGAGAAAGAGCACTGGTGAGGTTTAATCTACACACTCTCTTCTCTCCTAAATGTCAGTCTTATTCAAACAGATGTCAAGGAGACTGGGCCACAGAGCTGGATGGAGTAGGTGAGCTCTGAGCATGCGGCTCTGTCTTCCTGGAGGTGGATGGCTGGCAGGCTCTGTCAGGGGGCAGCGCTTGGGGGCTTCGCAGCCCCGCTCAGTGGGAGACAGGTTTGATACAGCATGACACCTTACTTATTCATGCCCTCTTATTAGACCTCAGCACTGACATAAGGGATCATGGGAGGAACTTTTTTGTAAGACAAGATAAAGTAAAGCCAGAAAAAAAAAAAAATAGTGCAGGGACAAATCATTGCTGCTGAGCATGATGGTATATAGAGATTAGGTACATTTGATATGGCGATCTAAAGTTTCCCCCCATGCATTTCCTCCTCAGACTCAGTGATGTCTTTTGGCATGTTTTTCTTATCTTTCTGGCTTATTTAATGATGCTGAGGTTTTTTTTTTTTTTTTTTTTTTGTCAGTCTGTACACATCATATATCTCACTACATCCCAGGAGAATTTCTAATACACAAGCGGGTTTATGCACTGTAAGCATGCATGGACAAGGACTTTGGGAAAAGAGTGACTTATTGGGGCCATCGTACGAGGATGTTCTGGAAAGCTACAGCAGTTATAGACACTTGTCTGCCCGTCCTTGGCATTTCAATTCAACGTAGCACCTACAGCAGGTGGTCCGCTTCTCCTCCCTTGGGTCAGCACGATTCATCATGGCAGGATGGAATATGTTAACATTAAGATTATGTTAAACTATCCTCTAAGGACTCAGAGTCTACAATCAACTTCTGTAATCAGTGACTTATAAATGGTAATGTGGCAATGAATCCAATATAAAAAAGTTTCAGAATGGAGACCTACAGAAGGGCAATAAACTGTGCCTAATTTTACATTGTTAAAGGGATAGTTCACCCAAAAAAAATGAACATTTTCTCTTTCTCACTCTCACTCAAACAATGTATGACTTCCTGTTCTGTGGAACACAAAAGGACATTTTTTGAAGAATGTACATTGTTGTTCTTCATTGTTCAACAAGTTGTTGTTGATCAGTTTTTTTATTCTTTTATTCAGCAAGAATGCATAAAATTGATCAAAAATGATCAAAAACATTTATAATGTTACAAAAGTAAATAAATGTAAGTAAATAAATGCTGCTCTTTTGAACTTTCCTTTCACTGTTTCCACCAAAAAACAAAAAAAAAAAAACAACAACAACAAAAAAAAAAAAAACAGCACAACTGTTTATATCAGTGGTTTTCAACCTGTGGGCCGCAGCACTCAGTGATCCTCCAGATGGGCCGCGAGATAACTTAAAATGAATTTAAATATATTAATATAATTCATTAATTTAATTATTAATAAGGTTTTCTTCTTGATATTCGTCTTTAAAGAAATAACAACATGGGGTTGAAAAGTAATAAGTGTTATTACAAATGTTTTTGTGAAGTAAAAAAAAAGGGGGGGTGGGCCGTGCAGTATTGATTCGGAGAGGAGGGGGGCCTTGGCGAAAAAAAAGGTTGGGAACCACTGGTTTATATGTTTCTTTAAGCCACAAATCAGCATATTAAAATGATTTAAATTGTAATAATATTTGACAATATTACTGTGTTTACTGTATGTTGGTGAGCATAAGATATGTCTTTCAAAAACTTCTTGGTGTTTTTTTTTTTTTTTTCCTTCAGGCAATTACTGCTGGGAAATGCTTTTATGTTTTGATGCAAAAGCACCAATTAAGTATTATAAAAGTGGTTTATATGAGTATTGCATTATATAAGTCTACTTAAGCCACACAACAGGTTTGTTTGAGGAACATAATGAAACTGAAGATATTTTTAAAGCAAGAAGGCTCTAGTGCTCCTTCTTTGTAATTGCATTAAACAACAACAACAACAACAGGTACATACTTCAAAATGTCTCCTTTTGTATTCCATGTCAGAAAGGTCATCCAGGTTTGTAAAAATATGAGGGTGAGTAAATGACAGAATTTCCATTTGTGGGTGAACTATTCATTTAAATGCATCTGCAAATTTAAGGCATGAGGAGGTGCAGGTATAAAGCAGTCTTACCATTGCGTGGGGTTCGTTTCCTCCGGTCACGGAAGGCTGCTCCAGACTGCAAGGCCTCCATCAGGCTGTCCATCACGCCTGTCTCGTCACCTTCTGTGGAGAGGACAAAGTTGCCTGTCAGAGCTCACTTTCATGTAGAACACATTCACATATACTCCAACTCACACAGCCACACACTGTTGTCAGGCTACAATAAACCGTGTGGGAGTAAAAGGAAAATCAAAAACAGAACAGCAATAAGGAAAGGCAAATGGGGCAGAGGGCAAAGAGAACAACGTGGCTCCCTAAATGCACGAATGCTCTGAGGCGGTGGCTAACATATGGAGAGGAGCCAGAGGATGAAAGTGTTCACTGATGGCCATTGACAGGTATTCGCTCTGCGGCTTGCACAGGGGAGCTAAGTGCTCTTTACCAAGATTTAGTGTGGAGCCGGTCAATACTGGGGCTTTTTATCATTGTTCGATGACAGTGGGATGTGCCTTGAAAACGGTCATGCCACCGAAGTGCAACGTGTCTTCACGGCAAATGGGGCTTGACTTCTAAAAGACAATGAGACGAGCGGCTCACTCAGTGACAGGACAAATCCCACAATCAAATTTTGGGTGTATTTCATTTCTACTAGAATATGGAGAAATAAGAAATACGAATAATCCTTGAAATATGATGATTCTCTTTGAAACAGTGCTATTTCATGCATTCTGACTTATTTATTTGTTGGATTCTCATGCTAAATATGGCCAAAGTTTCAAAAACTAGTTGGACGTATAACAGAGTATATGTGGCACTTTTGGTTTATACTTTTGGCAGAATATCTGTGCCAAAAATAATACAAGATAACCTTGAAAGATAACCTTGCTCCCCAAAGAACTCAGCATTAAGTGGAGCTGAGAGATTTGTGCTCACGCATTACATTGATGCACTCTCAATATTTGTCATTAAAATAACCATAGAAACCGCCTTAAATTAAATATCAAAATAAGGTTGTGTCTGATAGTTGCAATCAATTTTTATTTGGTTAAAATGAATGGAGAATATCTTGTGTTTTTCCGTGGCTGCTCGAGCCCTCAGGATCGGCGGTTATGGTTTTATAAACAAGGCCCAGTTCTAACAGAAAGATGGAGCGGTCACAGCGGTAATGATCCCGGTCATGAGTCGGAACCGCAGGTGGTAAGTAAAACTGCTTCAAATGTCTGTTTTGTTGGCAATAGGCGCCTAAGTGCATATAATGCAAACAACAGGAATGTAGTGAATTTATAAATTCATTATTCATCATTCACTATACACTATATTCAATATAGTAATTCAAAAGTCATCCAGGGATAATGCGATGGTGTATTGTGTGTGTTTAAATACATTTGTTTAGCTGACCACTGATAGCTTGCAGACGATCGCTACACAACATCTGCACATGCTCGTCACTCTTTAGCTTCGCCCACGGCACGCCTCCAGGAGCTCGGCTATTTTTGGAAAAACTCGGAACAGCAAATCTATCTTTTATAAATATGATAAAACTAAAGACTCTTCTGAGATATGAAGGACTACTCTACTTTATAGGTACTCAAGATTAACATGAGATTGGCAGAAACTGTGTGTGTTATGTACCCTTTAATATATAATTTATACAGTTTGAGAAAAATAGCATGTGTGATATTATAAAGACAGCATGTCAGTATGATAAATACATAAAAAATGAAACATGTATCATTTGTGTACCTTTTGAAAAGGTACTGCCACAGTGACAGCTTTTGTACCTTCTGAAAGTGTACTGTATTTCCTTTACTTCCACTTGCAAAGTTTTAATGCATTTTTTTTTCTTTGCATGGGCATATGGCACAGAACACCCAAAGCATCGGTCAACGGTGGGGTTCAGAAATAATCTTTTGGTCTTTTATCTGGGTCATCTATCTTTACCCAGCATTAATGAGACCGAGGGTCCCCACTATATCATAGTGGTCCAGCAGAGGCATTATTTTAAACTAGAATCATTACTGTGACTTATTGTTGCGTGTGGGATCGTTTAATCAATTCTTTTGTGTACATGATCGAGTTGTTCTCTGGAAATATTTAGTGAATGGGTTGGGATTTCGACGTCTGCCTTGGCAGAGAGAAAACGTCTGTGGCGGAGATGCCGGTAGCTTTAGGCAGCAGTTTCAGGCGTGTTAATCAATCTTTTGTTTCCTCGCGCAGTCAAAGTAGATGACAGTCAGCAAATTGAATTTATAAAGAGGAAGAAAGTTGACACGGCTACATAATTAATTTCAGAAAATGCCACACACTCGCTACACTGAGGCAGAACTGCACAAGTGCATTTTCCGCTGGAAGCAGCAGCAGCAGCACAAGCACTTACACATGATACAACTGTACACATTAAACAAAGCCAAAATATTATGATTAAAATGAATAAACAAACAGGAGAAGTGGGATAATGTAGTAAAATAAAATGATTTGTGCTCTTTTCAAGCTTGGCTCCTACTGAATCGTTTTATACTCCAGACCCTTACTCGAAAATCAAAGAAGTGGTTCACTGTGTTGTTTAAGAGCCACCCAGATTAAATCAAGCTAATTAAACTAGCTGTTCCAGAACAAACCAGAGCAGAACGAGCATGGCTTATCTCTAATTGCTCTTCAACACCTTGGCTGATAGCTTTGCTCATTGGTTTAAACCAGGACATGCATCTTGCTGGCTCTTTGCACTGAGCATGCCATCGTCCTCTGGAAGCAATGACAGTTCCTAAAGTAGCTGCATCCCAAAGTTTGCGTCCCCAAAACACGTCCACATCAATCTGATGCCCAATCTGGGTGTTCAGGGGGCAGGTAAACATTTATTAGAGGCACCATGATTCCGGAAACTTCTCGACAGCTCCCTCATTTCCTTCGTTTTGGAGACTTAGACATCACAAGGGGCACCTGACACTTTGATCAATTTGTCCTACTTCTTGCTTGCTTAACTGTAACACAATTCATCATCTGCAATGGCCAGGACAGGAGAGCTGGGAAGGCTGGGTTCAGAGGATCTCAGACATGAAAAAGCAAAATTACTAAAACGGGAAACACGCTCCCAAGCGACCCATGACTGCTCCATTAACAATGTCCTTTTGGGCCATGCTTCCACGAGAACCAGCTGGGCTCATGATCTCTTCACATGGATCCGAGAGGAATTGCCAGAGCATGTGGTCTACATTATTTCTCCGTCTCATCAGTACAGGATGCATTAAAGTTGGCATGAAACGGAAGTTTTTCTTTCCTATTGTGTTGTATTTCCGAGTGAAACGGCTTCTTGAACAATAAAAAAATGTATAGCTGGACTTGATTTTGTCCATCGGAAACTGACTGGAGGGTTGTTGTTTCCTATTGCTGTGATCTCATGTGAGTGACAGGTTGTCCTGCCCTCACACCACTAAACACATCATCAGACAAGAGAAGAGATGTTGTTTCAGGAGGGAGGGGAAGTTGTTTTGATTAAAGAATATGAGGGCACATGAAAAAAAAAAATGTTGTGCATGGATAAATCATTTATAATAAATACCAGAATATTCCATTTAAAAAAAAAAAGCAATTTTGATTTCATGGTAATTTTAAAAGGAGAGAATCTATTTAAAGAACCAAACAATTGGAAAAAAGATGTCTAATGCAATATTTTTCAAGGAACATATTTAGGTTGTTTCTAAACAAACAACAGTTCAATAAACAAGATGTTAGCTACTTGCATTTCTAGATAATACTTCCAGTTATTTTGTGTATTTTTGCTCTATCAATGAAAATAACTAAACACAATAACACAACAGAAACTTCTTTTTCGTATCTATGAACAACACAATGTTGTTTATTTCCTGAATGTCAGTGTTTTTGAACAAATCAAAAGAGGATGATTCAACAGCTCACTCAAAAAAAACATTACTTTTTTTGTTCTTGGATGAATCAGTGTATTAGACCGAATATATAACATGCATGTAAGTAAATATTACTGCTTACTATTTCTTGACACCTATTGTATCTGTTAGTGTTAATACAGATAGAAGACAAACCCTCTAGCGCCACCAAATGTCCAACGTCCAATGTTTATGTTATTAACTTTTGAACCGTAAAGGCTAGAAATTCTTTTTTCCTCTGATTCCTTGTCTCGTGAACATTTTTCCACCATTTTGAATTTTCTGAAAAATCTACTTTTGCTTATAACTTCTGGACAGTTTGGCAAAAAAAAAAAATCAAATCTGGTCTCTTTGATTCACAGAAATTTCCCCATATCAGCCATTTTGGGCGTCAGCCATTTTGAATTTTGTTGTGAAATGCTATATTTTACAAACGCACTGGCGTATCATTACAAACTCAGTAAGTGTCATTGGCACCTTATCCAGAAGGTACTCAAAAAGTTTTGAGACAGTGTCACCTTGTGGTCAAAAGTTAGAATGAAATTTAAAAAAATGCCGATAGCTTGTGATTAATTTTGACTCGTCATGAGACAGCTCTTCATAGATTCCTTACCGAAAACATACAGTAGATATAAATTTTGCCATAGTCTGCTTAACTTTATGTCTGCCATTTTGAGTTTCTTTTATAAACCTACTGTATCTCTGCAATGCTTTCACATATTGACCCCAAACTTTATATGTGTCACCTCACACTGACCACGCCACATCAATTCGGTAACAGCGCCACCTCTATTGGTAAATAAAATAAAATAAAGCATTAAAGGGGACCTATTATGCAAAAATCACTTTAACATGGTGTTTGAAGATTAATATGAGTACACAGTGTGTAACCAACCACCCTGTGATCGCAAAAATCCACCCACTCCTTTTTTATAATCCCCCATAAATCAGAAGCAGTCTCTAAAAACACACTGATCCAGTTTTCTCCCTACAATGACATCATTGTAGGGGAAAGCCCCGCCCACTGGTGACAATCTTTGCCCTATTAGCAGAGATCCCACCCTGAGTGAGCAGCACACAGTACGCCATGTTTATACCCTCGCTAAGTACTGCACTTTATAATGTGTTTGTTTGCAAATCACCTCTCTGAATGTGCTATTGTGGCTTAAGCTACTATTGTCTCTTACTGACCAGAACTTGTTATTTTTAACCCGAAAATGCTCACTGCCTGTACAATTCAGAACTGCACTTTTATTACTTCTTAAAAATAAAACTAATGACATAGCTCTAATCTCTGTGAATACAGTCACAGACAATGGTAATTTTAACCACATTAACCATACAGCATGCTAATAAGCACATTCACAAAGGTGATTTGCGTACATTCACAAAAAACACTGTGCGGTACTTACATGTTCTGAATATGAAGTTGGACAAACAGTTTGTATTTATCCATCTTTGAGAATTCTAGTCGCTTTGTGAGGTTCTCCACACTCCAGTTGTTGTTGCCAGAGTATCCAAACCAGCACAAGCTATTAAGGCTCCGCCCTCTTCTGAAACTGGGGTGGGGAGCAGCAGCTCATTTGCATTTAAAGAGACACGCAAAAACAGCGTGTTTTTTTTCACCATTTTGACTAAAATCATCTTAAAATGTCTAATTACTCATTGTCGCAGTTGACCTGATGCTCCCAGCCATGCTGGCATGACTTAATGTGCCTTCTTTGTGCTTGGCCTCTTAATTGCTGCTTGCAGCAACATACAATATTTATTGCTGTATTGGTGCATATAAAATATTAAATATAATTTTTCCTTGTGTGGGAAAAAAAAAAAAAAAAAAAAAAAAACACTTTGGAAAACATGTTTTAATTATTTAACTAGATTTTGCTTCTGGGTAAAGATATGATTACTCTCACTCTTTAGGTCATATCAGAAAAAAAAAAAAATATTATATATAGATATATACTATTAATATGAGAATTAAAAATGTTCAGCCACATCAGCTTTATTAGCATAGAATTGTTTCAGACAACTAACTTCAGGTCCATAATGTGAAACTCTTCTAACAGCTAGTCTTGTATCTGTATCTCCTCTGTTGTCTGTCCCTTTCTGCTACCGATCTCTTTTTTTGTCAGGGTATCAGGTGGTTCTTTGCCCCCTCAGGCTCCTGCCAAATGTACCAGAATGCCCTGGGGCCCTGTTCAGTCTCTCCAATATATTTATGGGTGCACTATCACATTTTTAATTAGGGGATAACAAGCACAGCCCTCTGCCGGATTTGTGAACTTCACACATCAGATTAGCTTCACCAACAAGCACCCTGGCAGAGGGTAGGAGCTTATCTTCCACGGCACGGGGAAGAAAAATGGGGGAGGAGAGAAACAAAGTCAAGTGTCACAACGAGTAAGAAGCAGCAGTGGGGGAGAAGGGTTAGTGTGTTAAAGCACAGGCTAGTGTAGCTCACAGTGTGTGTGTGCGAGTGTGGCATCACAACATCTGGAGGACTGAGTCATAGAGAAGGACTGCCGAAGCGAGACTGTGCAGGTCGTAAAACCCCCAGCGAGACACTCAACAGAGCGGATGGGCTGACATTTAATTATTTCTACAACGTATGCACGTGCACACTTGGACTCGCACTCTCGCTCCCTTCCTTTCTCATGGCTGATATTGACACCAAGCATCTAGTAATGCCTGTGTGCCACTGTATATGTAACTGAGCTTTGCTAGAACACTGACTTTGCAGCAAATCATCAAGATTAAGAGATTATGATGTATATGAAGAAAGAAGAAGCAGAAACTGCTTTTATCTGTAGTGTCACAACGGCATGATCAGAGTTCAGTCTGTTTAAGACAGAGGCGGGCTAAGGATGAAAGGTTACCGTGATGTATTCATCATACATTAACGGCAGTCGAACAGAGGCACTTAAAAGAGCCAGATGTCTTTCGTGTCACTAAACTGCCTGTCAAATGCCAAAACCAGCTTTGAAAAACATACATTCCTATAAATAAACAAAATGTAGCAATTTGACTACAGAAATACTGAGATAGGCTAAGATACATAGAAATACATTGTGTTCATTTTGACAGCAAATTTTGATTTAGTTTTCGTCATAGTCATCTGACTAAAATGCCATTTTATTTTAGTCATCTGAATTGTTTTAGTTTTAGTCGACTAAATATCATAAGATTCCAAAATCTAATATGTTTAGTTAAACTGTAATGCATTAATTAAGAATTTCTCTAAAATGACCAAACCCATTATATAGGTTACTCCTAGAGAAAAGATCTATTAACCTGTTACTACGAATGATATAAAAATTTGAACATGCAATAAAGACGCAGATTTAACTACTGTGGCATATAACATTATCTTAAAATTAAATAAAATCACCTCTCCAAAAAAAGAACACATGGTCTTCTTTTCAATGATCTATGCATTTTTATAACAACATTATTCTTCAAGCAGACATATTTATTTGTATAAATATAATTAATCCTTATTTAAGCTATTGAAGAGCAGTGAGTGATTTTCTCTGTCTTTTGTTGTTTGATTAATATTAAAGGGTTAGTTTACCCAAAAATTAGAGTGTACTCACACTAGGCACTCTGCCCGAGCGCACTTGACCCTCAAAGCCCGGTTCGTTTGATCGCTCCAAACCGTGCCCTGGTGCGGTTCGTTTAGCCGGCCCTGGCCCGCTTGAAAGAGGTGGGCCAGAGCGCGGTTCAGTTGGGCTCGAGTGCTGTTCGCATGCAGTGTGAGCACTAACCGTGCCTGAGCACGGAACAGCTGCTACTTTTGTGTGTACTACTGTCATCATTATGACAGGAAACACCTTTATTACTACTCTGATAGTACACTTATCAATTCATGTAATTAATTCGAGTGTATTTGGGTTTATAATGGGTCTGTTTCTCACCTTTGATGAACAGGAATTGTAGTTTGTGAGTAAAGCTGCAAATTCCTCCATTAACGTTAGCTGCCTCTGTAATCCTCTGATATATGCAAGTGAAAATCGTTGCAAAACATAAATGATAATATATATTAGTTTTCTTCCATTCAAAAAGTTGCATTGTATATGACGTAAGCGTGCTCCGGCCTGGAATGGTAAGGGCAATGTGAGTGCAGGCCAGCGGGGAAGTGGGGAGGGGGGACAATCGCGCTCGGACTCGGTTCAAGGCAACTGTGCCTAGTGTGAGTACACCCTTAAATTTCTGTCATTAAGTACTCACCCTCATGTCGTTCCACACCCGTTCATCTTCGTAACACATATTAAGATATTTTTGATAAAATCCAAGGGTATCTGAACCACACATAGGCAGCAAGCAACGTCATTGCACCTTTTGAGGTCCAGAAAGGTAGTAAAAACATTGTTAAAATAGTCAACGTGACTACAGTGGTTCAACCTTAATGTTATGAAGCGACAAGAAAAAATAAAGTTGAATAAAGTTGTTATTTTTGTTTTGTTTTTGTGCACAAAAAGTATTCTTGTCGCTTCATAACATTAAGGTTGAACCACTGTAGTCTTGTTGACTATTTTAACAATGTTTTTACTACCTTTCTGGACCTCAAAAGGTTCAGAAACCTTCAGATTTCATTAAAAATATCTTAATTTTTGTTCCAAAGATGAAACAAGGTCTTACGGGTTTGAGAACACATGAGGGTGAGTACTTAATGACAGAAATTTCATTTTTGGGTGAACTAACCCTTTAAGGGCACAGAAGGCAGCAGGTTTGTTAGACTGCTGTCACTTTAAGACTGAATGCTGGGATCCAATACACTGATGCACATCTGATATTCTCGCAACTGTTTACTTTTTTCTCAAGACATACCCGACTGTGTTTACATGAATATTCTTCACGTAATTTTGACATATTTGTAAATTTATGCGCGAAAAGACGCGAAAGAGAGTTCAATTCATTACTTGTAGGCTGTCTGTGAGGCGGCTTTCTGTGTGCACAACTATGTGCTTCAGGTGAATGCGCACAGAAAACCGCACAGAATAGATCTCGCTTTTGTGTCATTACACTTTTTCAGATCTATCCACATGCTCTTCTTTTTCTCCCAGCTGTTTTTTGAATGTTTTGTGAGACGTGCAGCAAGTGTTTGCCAACTTACAGTATGTCCGCCGGGTACAATTCAAATATGCACGTCTACCACGTAGGATATCATTCTGACTGGATCTCTTCCAATACAAATCATTCATTTTCGTCTGGTTTTTATTCACTGACCAAAATGTCAATAGATTTTTGTCATAGTTTTTCTTCATTCAAAACTGGTTTTTATTTAGTTATCGTCTCATTTTCGTCTGTGAAAAAAATGTTGTAGACGAAAATAATAATGAAAATTATTATTATTAATATTTTTATCCAAGTTGCTAATTTTATTTTCTAAGAAAATTCTGAATAACACAAAACAACAAAAAAGAAAGAATAATAATAATCATATAATATTAATAATATAGGACTATTGATACACAAAAAATTTCACTACATCTGTATTGGATACCATGCCTCATTTCTACTTTTTAAACTGAGCCATTAAAAAAAATTATGCAGCAGTATCAACAAGTCTGGTTCATAAATTCAACCTACTATCTGTCCATGGTGATGAACAAAAAGAGGATTGACTGAGAACTCAATTTCTGTTAGTGCTCCTGAAGACGATTGTTCCAGGGGGGCTAAAACACATAAAACTTTTGCCTCTTAAATCCAAACAACAAAGATCCTTCCAGAGGACATTACATCTATTACTGTGTCCTCCCAGTGACCGGCCTACAGCCACAGACCCACAGTTCTCATTTCCACATTAATAGAAGCTAAAAAGCATCTTGCAGCTCCCTGCTTGAAAAAATATGAGTAGCATTCACCGTCTTTGTCCCTTCTTGTCCTTCAAATTTTCTGTAAAAACATGTTAATCTATCTGTCACCCTGGAGAAAGGCACCTGTGCAATTAACCTTGCGCATACGTAGCGAACAAAGCCCTGCGTTGAGGATCCAGGTGCATTTTGGACTTGTTTCCCGCCTGCCACTCTTTGTCTGAGAGATTCCCTTTCACCGCAGCTGCAGTGAGTGCATTAGCAGCAGAGTCAACAGTCCTGCCGGTTCCAGCCTCGCACCTGTTATGAGGTGCTGTCTCTCTGGAGGATCTGACACGAGATATGACACTGTGACCTGTCAGCTGGCCTGCTGGAGTGAGCGCTCCAAAGCACTCCGAGAGAATGAGCCCGGACTCAGGAGTAATGAAGAAGATGGATGTGGCACCAGACAGGCATTTTGGAGCGTTTTGCTGGAACAGCTTGATGTGAAAACCCACTTATGTCTGTGTGTAATTTAATTAGGGATGCTCACACATCCCCTCCTTGAGCGGGTACTCCCTCTTCGAGTTCACATAGGCGCCAGGGGGTCTGGGCCTTAGACAATGAGAAGCGGAAAAGGGGACCAATGAGATTGGTGTTTAGAGGTGGCCAGAGCAGATAACTACTCCACCCGGGTTCTGTCTGTCCTTCGTTCATGCCGTTTGATTGGTCGGCTGGGAGGAGATGGAAGCGGATTAGATGGTGTCGCTATTTTGCAAGCACAGACAAAAAATTCCTGCGTCGATGACTCGGATAGCTGTATGCATGAATAAATAAAGAAACAAAAACAGAAATAAAGTGGACGGATGCTGTACGGCTCTGCATTAGAGGATGTCAGAAATGTTTGGTTAGGAAGGAGGAAAATTACAGAGCAGAAGGAATAGGTAAAGTATAAACTCCAGGAATAGGTCTAGCTTTTAAGAGGCCGAGCCATTTGCATATTCAGCTCACAAGGAGAAGTAAAAGATAGCTGAGATCCGTCGTACGCGCTCCACATTTTTCTTGCCATCTTTCCGTATGCTAATGAATCACCACAGTGGTTTATCAGGTTGGTGATGCTTAGTGATTGTTCCCTGCTCTCCTTGCCATCTGCTTGCTGAGATCACAGACCACATGAGCCAGGCTTATCTGAAATACACTTCATAAATCATTGCACGAGTTCGACACTTACTGTATCTCGTAAGGGATGAGACAAAGAGATCACTGTCTTTCTCGCTATAATGTAATCCCTGTGTATGACAAACAAAACACCTGTGTTTCAAGAACTGTTGTTGTCCTTTCCAAAAACCATCATTAATTTTCTTCTCTGAGGATTTAGACTTTGGAAATGCGATGTCCGGGCTCTGCACAGCGAGCTTAATTATTTTTGAGTGACTGCAGAGTGGCTCTCCAGGTCCGAACTCTTGACGAGAAATTATCAGAATGTAGACCACCCATGGCTGTAAATTAATGACATGCAACAGTGCGAATGTGTGCTCGGAGATTGGGAGGGTGCTGGCGGTGGAGGGATTCTCAGATGTATCCTCTCATTTCTGCTATGACCTGAGGGAGAGTGGGCTAAATTAAGTTAAAGAGGCTTAAAGTGATTAGGACATTTAGTGCTACCCTAATTAGGGTTGGCTGCACAAAACAGCATTACAAAAAGGAGAAAAAAAAGTTTCTTATTTAAGGGAAAAAATGACATATATTTGAAGATAGAAATATTCTCTAAAGGAAAATCGGGAAGATGAAAATGAACATTATCATGGAATAATCACAGCCTCTATATCTCTTCATTTCAGAATGTGGAGTCGGACGGCCGATATTAATGGAAACATGATGGGTTTGCTGGATGTCACCATGACTTATACAGATGCTTATCTCAATAAATCAATGACTTTGCTTCCCTTGCGTTATTTAGAGACGGCTAACGCATCTCTGGCCAGGCTGATGGTGAAATTCGCCATGCTATCATCACCTTAAGGCACAGGGGCATCCGGCTGCTGATACGGCACAAGCTAATATGCAGTTATTTATTAGAATTGATGCACTACAGCAGATAAGCTTGGCGCCCTTGTTGGCGTCTTTCAAGGTAATGACAAAAATTCACAATGCCAGCAGTCACGCACTCCAAGATTTCCTGAGTGGAATTTGCTTATGCTTGGGATCCAGCGGGCTTTCTTCGTGTAACGCGGCATTCTTCAAAAGAGGATTGAGCTCCCTGACAGTGGGTGTAAATAACACTGAAGAGCTGATGGGGAGCGCTGATATGCATATAGGACAGACACTCATTTCTCGGCAGCGACACTGAAGCCAGCAGACAGCCCAGATTTAATATGATAGTTAAAATACAGATAATGACATGCCATAGTCGGCTCAGCATTATGCAACGGTACTTATCTGGTCCACTTATTCATAATGACCAATGAGGTAGATGGCATATCTCAATGACTAATTAAAAATCGGAATGATAATTAGAGGAGAGAAAGTGGGGTGTGTGGCTTCTTATGGTTTTCTGTTTGCATCACACAGATTAACATATTCTAAAGTCACAACCTTTAGCAGAATTAACTTTCTCCTAGGAGACCTGCATACAGTCGCCTGCTGGACTGACGCATGTGTGTGTTGTCATATCTGTGTGGTTTTTTTTTTGGGTTTTTTTTTCGCTTTAAAAAACTATGCATTTATTCAATTTAATGTGTTCATGCTGAAAATGATGAATCTGTGTTTTTGAATGAATCAATTAAATGTATTAGTTCAATGTCACCTGCAGAAAGTCGAATTGCACCACAAATGCACAGAGTAACAGAATATGTTTATAAATCTTTTTTTTTTTTTTTTGGTGACCCAACTAGCTCAACATTGTCTCAACCAATGGCGTGAGATTGTTATGAGGCTATATAGCCTGATCAGTTGTGATGGAGTGAGTGTTTCAAATATGCTTCAAAACATTCTCACAGTTTTGTTCGTTGCCATTGTTGGTGCAGAAATGACACTTCACATTTAAAGACTATGTAAAGATGCCTAAAAAATGTAAGTGCACACAAATCGCTGTACATGCAGAATGAATTGCACTGAACCTATCGACTGCCTGTCTGTGACTGAGGGTGCTGGATGAATGGTAATGGGTTATAGAAAATATTGAGACATAAAGAGCAGTATTCATTCTAAAACCCACTGGCAGATGGACATTGAAAAATAGTTCAACCACACTGATAATGAAAGCTATCATCACATAAAAAATAATACACACACACACACACACACACACACACATATATATATATGTATATATATGTATGCAGAAGAATACATTAATCTTTCTTTTAGCCCTTTAATTCTACACACATTTAAAAAAAAAAAAAAGTTTAAGGTGGAAAAAAAAAGTTTAAATGGATCATTTGCACTGTCAGACTGAAAAGTGAAGCTACTTTCTTCCTGACTCTGGCAGATGTGTGCCAGTCTTATTTAACAACATCATTTATTGTACCATCTGGTTTTTGTATGCCGCATGAAAGATGTTATTCCTGATGACTCAGCAAGTGACCACAAACAAGAATGACATTGTAAGTTTTCGAACTGACCTACAGATTAGAAACCCCAGCATTGTAATAAAAAAGGCAACATAACAAAAACATGAGTTGAACTTGCACAAATATCTCAAAACGATGCCTGTAATCGAACAGAACGAGTGGACAGATTTTCTACCTCGCCTTGGGTTTGTTACTGAATTGGCTTGGATGAATAGAATTATTCAGCATTCTCATTAGAAAAACATACCTGTGTCAACATTTTTGCAAAATGCAAAAAACATTGCTTAGTGCACGTTTTGTGACAGTTTCAAAGTGACATGTCCAGTGAGTGACGCTAAAAGTGTTTAGTTTTTCTTTTGGAACAGATGAATGTGAATGTGGCAATGTTTTATTACGTTGGAGTTTGTATGTATCACTGCAGTTCTAAATTGAAATGTCCGGTGAGTGGCGCTAAAAGCTCCATCACGTTTTAAAATAACGTACACCTACACTAAACCTACCCGACAGAGTTAACAAAAGCAGATGTGACATAAAAATGTGCTCTTCGCATCGCAAGTACAATTCTGTACCAGCTGAGCTACTGAGCAAGTTTGTTGTGTCAGTAAAACTGAACATATGGAGCTGGTTAAGTGATGCAAACTCCAAAATATATTCGTTTACAAATCATGCACTATAGTAAAAAGTGTTTAGAGGTCATAACATAATTGAGCAAGGAGTCTTTATTAATCCATAATCTGCCCCGTAATCATAATTGTGTAGGAAAACGAAAAAAGTGCTTACTGCCTCAAGTGTTCATTTCTGTTAGAACCTGGAGTGATATGTACGTATTGGTACATGTTTTGTGTTTTGCAAGAATGTTGCCACAGGTATGTTTTTCCAATGAGCCTGTGTTGGAATTATTGTACAGGGTCATGTCTCTTTTTGTCCTCAGTCAAAACATGAGCCAGATATGTAACATTATATCTAAAAAAAAAAAAACCCACAACAACAGCTGGGAAAATGTTGGAGGGTAAGCACTCGCATTCAAACACATCAGAGGTTTGTTCAAGAATAGAAAGGGACAAAACCATACAGTGAACTTGGGCTCTAGAGAAATTGCACTTTACTTAAAATATGGCAAGGATGATTTCTTTGTTATATGGGCCCTTACGCCATGCCCCATACAGCTCAAAGGCAACATGTGGGCATTTTACAACATTTAGTGACCCTCAATGTGACCCTGAAACAGCCAGCAGGCTGAGAGACAATATAGACAGGCACACATGAAGTCCTATCAACCCTCAGTGATGTTTCGCAATGAGTAGGACACCCTGTAAACAACATAGTTTCATATCCTTTGGCAAAATGGCTGCCCTGCTAGGACAAAAAATATTTTCCTAATAAAGACAGAAGGATTAGGTGGATTTAGGCCTATTTTACATCATTCCCCATTTACTTTCAGCGGGTTAAGCAATTTGGTGAATGCTGAACATCTGGTCATTCTAAGAGAATATGGAAATCCACTTAGAGGAAATTAAAACAAATGGGGGGTTGGGTAATGATTTCATGAGCAATTTCCCATATTAGGATTTCTAATAGTTCACAAGAAAAACAGATTTTACCCCGCTTGCAATACACATCAATCACATGGCACTCAAAATTGCTTGTGAAACCTTGCAAGGACACATTTCCAGACACCGTCTGTATGACTTTAAAAATACTTTTAAAAAATTATAACGGTACAGATATTCATTCGCCCAGCTCCACCGTCCCATCAAACACATCCTCTTAACCCTAAATGAATTAAACCCTCATTAAATATGCATCTCATTGTTAATCATGTGCATGTGAGGGGCATTAGATATCAATTTGCAAAATGACTTCAAAAATCTCTTTATAGAAATAGTCCTTTGAAAAGGCCTTAAAAACTATAATTAATCAAAAGGCCGTCAGACATGGATTCTAATGAAAGAGGTTCGTGTTCCAAAAAAGAGGATATATGTGGATAAAATGAGCAATACAATAGTACTGCCCTATTTAAAAAAAAAAAAGAAAAAGAAAAAGAAAAAGAAAAAGAAAAAGAAAAAGAAAAAGAAAAAAGGTACATGCTCACTTTAGCTCCTAGAAAACTCACTCTTAGGAAAACAGTAAGAAATGCAAAATTATTTTCTTTTCTGTTAAGACACCCAACCGAGCCACTGAATGGTGTTTGATTACAGTGTTATTGGGTTAATTATTGTTTCCTCTGTGTAATAAAACATATATATATATATATATATATATATATATATATATATACATATATACACATGCCAACTCAGTATTGGCCGACATTGTACATGTGAGCAGCACAACGCATGCGTGTGATGTTGACGCAGAAGTCGGCCAATAATGAGCCGGTGTTCTTACATAGAACCTGGAAGCACTGCACTGTGTCTACAATGTAAACAGCATAGGAGAATGACAGGGAAGAAAATAATAAATTTGTTAATTTTGCTTTGTTTTTGCACACAAAAAGTATTCTCGTTGCTTCATAACATTAAGGTTGAACCACTGTAGTCACATGGACTATTTTAACGTCTTTAGTGTATTTTAATGTCTTTAGTACCTTTCTTGGCCTTGAAAGTGGTAACTAAATTGCTGTCTATGGAGGGGTCAGATAGCTCTCGGATTTCATCAAAAAATATCTTAATTTGTGTTCCGAAGTTGAATGAAGGTCTTACAGGTTTGGAACGACATGAGGGTGAGTAATTAATGACAGAATTTTCATTTTTGGGTGAACTAACGTTTTAAACATTATATAATGCATCTGAATGTCTTACTCTATATTGGTATATGCAGCCAAATGTACAACAGAACTTACTGATATTCTCTCACTTTATATCTAGTGATGACTACAGCAGTTCGATGATAAAAGTCTTTTTATGGGCTCTGATACAGGGAAAGAGCTAACTAAAGATGAGGTATTCTTGACTCCACTAGAGGGTTTGTTATCCACTGTCTTTCCATCTGCATTACTACGAGCTCAGCATTCAATGCGGACACTTCTTAGGGAACTAGCATGCATCAGTCATCCTGCAGAAACACACAGATCTGAAGTTCTACATGTCATTTTCTCAAATGTAAGGCCACAGTAAAGTGCTGGGCTCAGTGTGACATTTTAAGTTGGAGCTTGTGAAAAAATGTGTGGAGTTTTTTGGCCAGAGGCAGGAATTTCTGTCTCATTGTAAAGATCAGAATAGCGCAGTGCAGTGAGTACTTCGTATCTCTCATGGCAAGAATTTGCCCTGAATTTGCAAGCTGCGCGAGACATCTTGGACAGTTTTTTTTCTATCATTCCTTTTTAAACCAAACCACACATTTCTTTTCAAAACACAATTTTAGTGGGTTTATATGGACATAGACATTTAAATACGGTGCACAAAATATAATAATAATATGCACTTTATATTCAATCAGTTTTACTGTAATCCAAACTGAATTAAGCTATTGTCAATATGGCCTCTTTTCATTTCTGAAATAAACTGAGCAAGCTTGCAAAAACTTAATAGTTAACTCTCAACTCCATTTACTAGGCCAAAGGCAATCTGCCAATCCATTATCTGTCTGCTCTACAAAAGCAGTGAACCTGTGATGCTTATCTTTACATGTGACCTACATCTTCTCTGGCAGGGGCCTGTCAGCGCAGCCCCATAATGCTACTGGGTTGCTCCACACACCCATGTAGCAGTGCCACAAATGCTCCAATGAATAAAACATACACACACACACAAAAAATCTGTTTTGTGAATTTATATATATATTTATATAAATTATATATATATATATATATATATATATATATATATATATATATATATATATCTTCTTATACTGAGTAACAGCTGTAGCAGGTTATCGCTACTGAAATCCCTTCGGTTCCTACTGGATTTCACACTGGTGTGTGTGTGGCATTGTAATTACCATCATTGTCGTCAACATTTACTTGACAGATGTATTCATAATTCTGACACTGCGTTCTTAAACTGTGACAGTTACTAAAAAAAAGATTTTTCAGTAAAACATTGTCAATGACGTCTAATCTGCCTGTACATTTAGTGCGAGGGAACAGGCGGCGATGAGTGTGAGTTTTCACAGATAAAGTGTGGCCCTGTTCCTCATCATCACCACCACCCCTGCAGTGCTTAGCACCTTGTGAAATCGCGATCAGGGCTGCAGTTGAGCCCCGGCGGGGCAGTACTTCCTTACCTTTGTTCATGTCAATCAACTGTTTCTTCTTCTGCTGTCTTTCTAGTTTCTCTCGCTCAGCTTTCTCCTTTGCTAGCTTGGCTCTCTTGATCTTCTCCTCCATCTCCCTCTTCTTGTGGTTCTCCCGCACAGCATCCTGAAGTGTCAGAGAGAAATAGAGACGATGAAATCAGAGGGTAAATGAGAAGACTGTGGACGAGGAGGGAAAGAAAGAAAATTCCAGCCCAATTTTACTACTGAAGAAACACTATTGAGCACTCTACAATGTGAAGTGACAGACTTTATCTAACAAAACAGGTTTTTCTTAAGTAACAATGGTATGTCCATCCATACACACTGAAGATATTGCTTATCTGCGGGCCCACACTGACTATGCCTGGAGAACTCCACAGAATTCAAACTTCAGTCATCCATAAAGGGGAAGATGCCTGTGCGCACAATGCTTCTATTCGCTTGTTAAGTTGTGACATAAGAAATTGAGAATACTATCTCATCTAAGCTGATCTGGGGTGTGTCTCCCAAAGCAAACTATGGTTACAAGTTCTGTCATTACCAATAGAGTTCAATGGGACTTACGACCATAGTTCACCAACGATGCTTTCGTGACACTGAAGACTGGTGTAATGATGCTGAAAATTCAGCTTTGAATACATTACTTTATAAAATATATTCAAACAGAAAACAGTTATTTTAAATTGTAATAATATTTCACAATATTACTGTTTTTACTGTATTTTTAATTAAATAAATGCAGCCTTGGTGAGCAGACAAAATTTTATAAACCTTACCGTGTCCAAACTTTTGACTGGTAGTGTATGTCAGTGCAAGCTGCTTTCAGTTAAAAGCTCAAATGCACGCATTTTAGTCTGGGACTAGGATTAAGCCTTGTGTGTGAAAGCTGGGGCCAGACATTTAGATATTAGCAAATTACATTATTTGATAATTTTTTGGGGGAAGTAAATCAAAACATTTGCTAGTTTATTTTAGTACAATAAACATACTGTCATTCATTTGAAATACTGCATACTGTATTTAAAATGATGCATCTCATCATTTTTTTTCACTCACTTGCCAAATCACAGAATCAAAGTCAAAAAAGAAATTTATCTGAACAACACTCATTCCTTAAATTACATATTGAATAGGGATGTGCCCAAAGCCAAATACCTTATTCGTAAAGTCACAGATAATAGCTTCAAAACAATTAACAAATTCTACAGAATAACAGAAAAATAAAATAAAATAAAAAATAAATACTCGGCAGACACAGTTACTCCTCTTGTTTGCTGGATGACAGGTTGAGCCAAGTGATACGATAATACACATAAACATCTAAAATCACTATGCGATAAATTATTTAAACTTTGTACAATATGATACATGCATTAATTAAAATAAGCACAGCACAATCACAAATCAAATAGCTGCTTTGCTGTCTTTTCATGTCTCTCAGAAATAAGCTCTCTGTTAAGAGAAATATCAACTAAGATACTGAATCATACCTATTTTCTACTACACACACACAACTCAACTTATTTACCACATTTTACCATGTATAAATCTCTTCCTAAATTCCAAAATCTGCATGGAAAATGTAAAGTAAATTCTCAGGCCTGTTTATCTGCTCATGAACTAAAGGGACACAGTTGCAGCCTTTCTGCTTACAGTGAATGAAACAATGAGTGTTGAGAAGAGGAAGCAGACGAACATTGTCTAATTGAACATCAAGATGGCTCCTGATACTGCCGTTGTCCCCACTGAGCTACAATCTCCATGAGCATTAATGTGAAAGCAGATAACACAGTGTCCTTCCTGGATATTTCCAGTTACTGAATGCCAGGATGTTGCGACGCTGATGCTGGCGGGGTACCAGCGAGTGGGAGAGAGGCCTGTATACGGAGACGCAGAGATATCGTCCTCCTCCTCTCTTCTTCAGTAAATGCCACGGAGGTGTCAGGCGCTATGAAGACGGCAAGAGGGCTAGACGGAGACGCTCAGAGGGCACGGAGACACAGCAGAGGAGAGAGAATAAGCCACTTCTACATAACCTTTCCAGCACAGCAAAGGTCTCTTCACCCCAGGCCTGTACCACTAACCTGACAGGCCTTGCCTTAAAGGGAGGAATGAGTGTTTTGTGTATGCGTATATGTGTGTGTCTTGTTCTTTCTTGGTACGATATAATGAGTGTCGACAGTCTGGCCCTTTCAGACTCCCTTAGGGTTTCCGATGTGCTTGTCGTTTTCGGTGCTGAGACACAAGGATCATGGGTACGGTGTGGGAGGAGAAAAGTACAGCTCATCATGGTGGTCAATAGCGGAGCGGCCGTCAAGCCGGAGAACAGGAGCTCACGCTCACTGTCTTTTCATGAAATGACAAGGACACGGATGTGAGAGAGAAAGAACATGAGAGACAGAGATGCACCTGTTCCACATTTGCATTTTGCTGCAAAACTATAAGTCAGCAATAAATAAACACAATACTTGTTCTAATAAAAAGTAATTGAGTCAGCATGCACATGGCTGTCCTTCAAAGAGTGCGAAAAGGAATTCTATATTCATCTATTCATGGCACAGAGTGACAACAAACATTAGCATAAACAATTCTTCCTGTTATTGTGATTTTGCATTTTCAAACGCAGTATTATGAAGCCACTGGATTTCCAAAATTGACAGTTCAATCTCATTCTTGTAATTGGAGATAGCATCAAACTCATTGTCAAGCTTTAAATCCTTAATTGAAAAATCATTTATTCATAGCAACAAAAATAATTCCTGCTGGCAAAAGTTTTTATAAACAAACAAACAATTCTGACTGCAAACACGATTACACAACATAATTATCTCATCCTCATCAAACATGCAAAAACCCTAATTACCATGGCAACAAACATGTTTTCAACCCTGATCCCAATTAGCCTGGGGCAGTATTTATGATTTTATCAATTTTCTTAATTGTGTTTTAGGTATTAGGAAGCTTTACATGAGATAAACAACACCCAGAGGGAGTGCTTTTGAATATCAGTCTCATAACGCAAAACGTCTGAGCTATTGACTACAAAGGACAGAACTGCATTAGCATAAAGCAAGAATGATGGTGTGCTTTTATTTATTTGCTGTTTCTACATGTAGCACGCACATCTGCTTAGGAGAATCAAATGCACAATTTAGACCATGATCATGTTCTTGCTCATGGACGACCAGTAAAGCATTCATCTGAGCTGCACGGTCTCACGGAAATTTGTATCTCGTGGTCACAGTGCCTCTGACTGCTGCAAATTCAAATCGCATCCCCATCAGTCCACCCTGCCAGGGAAAGCTGATATCTCATGGCTGCAGATACGCTCTATGCAAACGAAAGGTAAAGGTTAGTTTAAAAAAAAAAAGATTGAATAAAACAGGAAGGACTGAAATCCATGGGAAGTCCTGTTGTTGCCAGCGGTGGCCACCAATCAATATGTTAAGGCAAATTAGGCCGGCTAAATTGTGTTTGCACACTAAATAATCCGAAGTCATTAGGAAAGCTGATTGCAAGGGAAAAAGTCTTCCTTAAAACTCTTTTGGTTAATTAGAGTACTCAGAAAGGGTTATTTAAAAGTGAGAGAGATAGCGCTCTATCTGTCTGTCTTTAAAAGGACGATACCGTAAAAAAAACAATTCATTCACACTCGTGTCTTTTTAAACCTGTATGACTTTGAACCAAAAAACAAGATATTTTGACACAGCAGAAGAAAGGTTTGAAGGCTTAAAGGTTTGGAATGACATGAGGGTAAGTAATTGATGACAGAATCTTCATTTTTGGATGAATTATCTTTTAAAACCCTAAGTTAGTAGAAGGCTGAATATTAATAACTCTGTCACACACTAATGCATTATGTAACCCTCTTGAGTTGTACATTTACATTTTTCTTTTTTGTTTGTTTGTAACTCCTTTTCATTTTACGGAGCCCCGCACATGACATGCAAGAAAAAATAAATAAATTGTGCGCACGATTTACTAATTCATTCCCTCGATTTATTAAAACGTGCGCACGATTTACTATTTTGTTCCCTCGATTTATAAATCATGCGCACGTTTTAGTAAATCGAGGGAACGAATTAGTAAATCGTGTGCACGATTTAGCCTACTATTTTTTTCCTGCATGTCATGTCTGAGGGTCCGTATCATTTGTATACCACAAAGCAATGCTTGTATATTTTTTGCAATGCTACGGTTAACCTCTAGAGGTCAGTAAACACTTCAGTATGTCGGGTGAGTCATTCAATGTAAAATTCAGATGAAGAAGCCAGCTCAACTTGCTCGCACAAGGTTGGCATGAGGTGCTGTAAGTTATTCAATTTCGTTATGTTTCTTCATTTCAATATGTATGTTGTCGTTTCATCCTGTCTCTGAACCAGTCAATGCTTTCGATTGTGAGTTTTTTTGTTAACGAGATCTCTGGTGAGTTTTGCTGATTTATGTAATACTATTTGTCGTCATAAAAAAAAACAAAAACAAAACAATCAGAGTTATACATGATGTTTAAGAATGTAACTTTGTATGTTCAGGAGGTCGAATTGTTATAGAGTTAATTAATTTGTGTACAACATTAGTTAATCTAATGAGCCAGAGCCGGATCTGTGATTCAAAAGAGTCATTGCGATTCCACACGGATCCGTTGAACTGAGAGCTAAGCATACACACACTACCCGGGTAGAGAAAATAACACAAAAGGCCTTTACACATTGACATTTGAACATACACACACGCAAAGGAGGACCATTGAGACTTGGACAACTTTGGACTCAATATCAAACTATTTTTTTGTTCTTGGTGTTGAGTAGGAATCAGACCATTGTGTACTCATCTACATTGTGGGAATTGTTTATTCAAAGTTTTTTCCTATTGGTAATAAAATTGCCAGCTGTTAATTCATTGAATATACTTTGGCCCAACCTTGTATTCTTTTAAAATCCTCCTAGAGTCGAACCTAGGCCTTATTTAAACATTGTTGAGTATAATATACTGAATACTTATTTGTTTGTTTCCATGTTACACGTAAATACATCCATCTTGAGTGAAGAAAATGTGGGAGGATTTGATCAAATTTTCAGTTGGATGAATCACCAACTTGATCTGCTAATAGGAAAGTCGATAATAAACAAGCAATTTACTTTTAACACCAATCAACACGACGCACCCACCTGGGAAAAGCACATTTTATGTAAAAGTGTTGTGTGTTGTGCAAGCTCTAGATTGGTAAGGCGATGTTCGGTGGGTTTTTGTCCACAGGACTGTTTGCATTACTCTAGGAGAGGGATTGCTGTGGAACTGAATTTGCCAATATGGACTCCATCTACCCCGGGTGTGTTTATGCATGCTGGCAAGCACAGGATAGGATGCTGTCCTTCCAGGCAGCCACTGAGGACGAGATGTCTTTGTAAATATATTCGCTGGGTACATGTGCAGCAGAGTGACACTAAGGAAGCACGCTCCTGCAGCAATCCTGCGTTGTGGAGGTGGCTTTGTAGTCCCTCTTGTTTGCCCAGCCTTAGAATAGAATATCTGAATAGCCTCATGTTACGCACACAGACAAAAATGGTGACTCTTCCCACAGGCAGGGGCTCTATAATTCATGATTGTTTTTTGGGTTGGCCACAACATATGTATTGCCCTACATGCAACGCATACACACTTGGCTATTCAATCAACACTTCCGGGAAAGGAAAGAAAGAGAGCGAGAGAAACAGAGGACAAAAAATCCACACCACAGATGGGCCTATTTGGCCAAATTTGACGATATTTGAGTTATTTATTTATTTATTGGATCATATCCCCCATTCGTTTTCAGCAGGCTGTGCGAGGCCTACAAAATTGCCAAGAGTGAAAAGTGGCCGATGTTGTGTGTGTTGACTCAAATATTAGACTAATCTGAATGGACACTTCATTAGGTTTAATTGTGATCACTCACAGTGGCTGTGTGGTGGAAATAAAAAAAAACAGGCAGTAATGACATCAAACTACATCACAATCTCCATTACTAGCTTTATTGTTATCATTAAGCCAAAGGCTGCTGTATGTGCAAGCATACATGTATTGGAACAGATATGACCTTTCACTAACACACACACACACACACGCAGGCTATTGATTAGCTGAGTCATGCTTGTCATGCACCATCACTGTGGCTCAACCTCTGCTGACTCAACCTCTGGTGTAATCAGTGGCTCACTCAATTAACAAGTGTGATTGTTAGTTCATCACCATCTGCTGCACTTTGATAAGGCATTAATATACTGATATTCATCCACAGCCGCTAGTGAGGATTACAAACAGAAGACGAAGACACAGTGGGAGTCTCTCCCTCTCTTTATAGTTCAAATCTGGCAGTGAACTGGATAAATTGTTGGGACGATCTGAAACAAACTTCATGTGCTGAAATCAAATTTCATTTCTATTGACTCTGAAAAGAAATATAGCTAATGGATTCTCTTATCTGAGTGTGCGCGCTTCTTGAGAACGGGCAAGCAGGGCTTTTTTTTGTCCTACCAAATGGATGTGTCACTCAGGCAATTTAACATACAGCAATGTGGGCTATTTCTGAGGATAAATGTTGATAAAACTATGAGGTGCCATGAATATGCTATGGTGACACATATATTACGTAGAGGGCTCTATCATAAATATAAATTTCTTTTATAACCTTTCCCTGCCAAAGATTCACAAAGTACATCTGCAAATATGAGGCTAACATCCGGCCGTAACTGGATGTGATGCAACAAGCAATTTGCAACTGTACCGGGCCATATTTAAGGTTTAATGTTTAGTAAATAGTAGGATTTTGGACCAATTGGACTTGGTGGGCGGGTCTATGCAGGAAAACCAAGCGACCGATGGAATGCTAAATGCATTTGACTGAGAATACATGCGTGGTTGGCCTTGTTTTTTTACACAGAAAAAAAAAAGCTAAATTACTTAAAACGAAATAAAATAAATAAGTAAAAATAATATACATACAGGAGTAAAATGCCAAAAAAATAATATTTGTGGTGCCATTCATGGACATCCAGCCATGTTTGTGTTCTCTACCAACTCTGCTCTTTCCAGCATTGAAGTCTAAATCACTGATAACTTATTCATAAAGAGCTATTCGCTTGAGAGAATAATTTATTTTCATAGATGCCCCTTTTACAGGCATTCAGCGCTGCATGAGGGAGGGCAGTGTCATGTGTTTCTAGACTTTGATCAGGGTGTATGAAAGTTGGTTTTCAGATGTGGTTGTGAGAGAGGGGTGAGAGAAAAGCCTCAGACAAGGAGACCTTGCCATTCACTGCAATGGTTTTTCATGACTTTGAACATACCTTCTGGACATGGTGTTATCACTTTTTCTTCCCTTTTTTTATTTTGCTGGAAGGGACATACAATATAGGAAGAAGCAAGAATATTGAGGAAATATAAATATATATACATATAAAAATATATCTAGAGACTTTGTGTGGAGGTATTCTGCCCTCCTCGTCTAATCCATATATAGGTTCAATTTTAAATCAATATTATCCCAATCCCACAATGCCCTTACCACAGTGAAGCTAAAAACTACTCATAGTGGAAATGTTCTTTGAACTGAACTGCAAAAGGAATTTCATGAAATGTTCTCCATCCAATAAAAATTCTCAGCATGGTAGGTGTCATCATGTTTTAGTAAACAAAAGTTGACTTCTTGTGCAGGATACATAAGAAATGTTGTGAAATTTTATTAAAACTTTTATGCAAAATATTAGGATGCTTCAGATTTGTAAAATTGGTTTATTTACATTTATTTTTTATTCTAATAGATATAAAGTAAATAAATAAAATACATTTTCTATAATTGTAGAAAAGATGAATATTAAATTATTATAAAATATGTATATTAAAATACATATTTTACATTAAAGTTTTCACAAAGTTCAATTCAACACTTTAAAAAAATGCATGAATTTTCATACAAAATGTGAATAATAATAAAAAATAATTTTATTATTTTAATTTTACATCCACAATTTAAGACTTTTTTTAATAAGTTTTATGATATTAAAGTTTTCATAGTTTCATTTATATAATCCCTAAGCTCCATTTACGTTATAAGAAGCAAATACAAGTCAGACTTTAAGAACCTAAAAAAAAGAAAAAAATTATATATATATATCAATTAGCTGGAAATCTCATATTTTCTTTGTACAGTGAGATGTATTTGAAACGCCTCCCCTGGTTTTAAACTCAGGCTGGATCCCATCCTATCAGCAATAACCTAGTCCTACCTGCCTAAATCCCAGGTAGAGTTTTTTTGTGACAGGGAGGAGGCGTTGACTTGATATCCACCAAATACAGAAGTTAACGAAACTCTGAAAGGATAAGAAGCTTCTGAGACTCTTTTATCTGCACGGGATCCACACGTTTGGTAATACATTATACATTCCATTCTCAGCACAGTTTATGTATGTTTTAATCTGCCCAATAAGCCCGTCCTTCCATTTCTTCATCCCTGTGAGGAAAATGTCTTTATCAAATATGATAAAGTAAGCTAAATCACCACATGCACTTAAGACGAGGCCAGCAGCTTTAGATTTGAGTTGCGTGCTATATGAGGACAATAAAGTGAATAAGTTAGAAAGAGAATTGTGCTCTCACATTCCAAGTGACAGAAGCTGTCAAAGCAATCCTACACTTAATCATACTGCTATCCAGCAACCCTGACCTGTGCCATCTAGCTGTAGAGAAGGCATCGGAAGTATTAATTAGAATATTATCTGCACCTGCTCTCAAAGACTCTTCCAGAAAGCCAGATTTATACACATTAGAGAAAGAAATAGAGGAAAGAAAAAAGAAAAACATAAAATCTCTTCAACCTTGAGGAGTGCAAAGAGCAGAAGATAGAAGCACTCTACTGAGGCAGAAAGGGGTAATAGTGCGACTGTACTCACCATGAAGAGGTTGCGGAAGTTAGCCAGGTCTCCGAAGAAGTCCTCGATGCTGACGGTGTGGGGGTCGAAGGCGAAGTAGCTCCCTAGGCTCTCGTAGAGCTTCTGCATATTCTTGTGCATGGTGGAGAGCTTCTCGTACTGCTCTCGCGAATGCTTAGAGAAGCCGTGAGAAAGATACGGTTAAGGAAGGACAAGCAGGGTGTTGTACAGTGATGGATAAACATCGACAAACAAAGCAACTTGCTGCCCTCCAAATCCTTTCCACAATCCTTCAACAGAAGAGGTTACCTGTGGAAAACTGAGCAAAGCCACAGTTTCTCTGCAGAGGTCAAGCGAGACAAACAGAGGCATTCAATAACCTCTCTCTCTAAGTTTTGAGTCATTGGGCGCTGAGCTATTAGGCGCAGGAGTGATAGAGGAGAGTTTCATAGTCTGGGGGTCTAACACAGATGCTGGAAGGAATAGCTGATTGCAGTCATTGCTTCTCCCAACAAGAGCGGGGTCAGTGCATGCCGAACCCCCATGAGAGATGCGCTCTGTAATTTAAAGAGCAGATAAAGGCAGGTTTTCTCACTGAACGGCTATTGACAGCTCCTGTCAGGGATGTGCAATCTCACAGCTCACGAGGCGCACGTGGACCGTCCCTGGCCTCGTAAACCGCACACGCATACACAAACAAACAGGTAGTGCGTGTCAATAGAGCCTCGCAGGCTTTATGCCGCATGCTAATAAAGCCACACGCCATACGTAGACTGTGATTTAGCTGCACGTATTCAGCCTTCATTTCCAGGTGATTGTGTTTCCTGAATTCAAAGCGGCACGGATCGGCCGAGTTTGCCCTTTTGAAGGAACAGAGAGGATATATCAAATCCACGCCTGGCATTTTATTCAAGCTATTCATATCAACTTCTCAGATGTGAGTCAGATTGTTTAACTGCCATTATAGGATGTGAATGCTGTCCTGAAAATATCTCTTTGAAACAAGTTGAATGGAACCATCAAACTTACTCTATAAACATATATTAAATGTTTACTGATGAGAAATGGAATTGAGAGGAATTTTGCAATCTGATCATTAAAGCTGGAGTGTTATTTTTTCAGCATTATAATACTTTCTCTTACCCCATTTTAATATGTAGAATCAACTATGCCAATTGTAGCTTGATTTTCCCCATAAAGTGTAAACACTGTGGCTCTTGGAAGCTGTCAAAATATTGTTCTGTTTGTTTTGAGTATGACAACCATGTCGAAACAGAAACACTGGGTTTGGGGATGGATTATCTGTTTGTCCAACTAATAGCAGATGGGCAGAGTGTTCAAGAAACAGGCTTGAAAATGATCATTATTCCATTTGATCATACTAAATGAAAAAAAAATGACATTTCAGCTTGAAGATAACAAAATTATGGAGGTTTTGTCATGTGCAGTAAACAAAGAATGATCTCTTGTTTAAAATCCATATAAAACGTTACCAAAACTTTCACAGAAAATTGAAAATGTAACCGTAAAAGAAAAAAATGTAATATTGAGGTGCTTCATAGAAAAAGAGTAAAGTGTTAATGTATACTCAGTGCTGGCCAATTGCTCACACAAACGCTCTACTCTCACAGTGTCAGTCATCCACCACAGGAGTTGTAAAAGCCTGCATGGAAACTGTGTTTGAGTCTGACTCTGAATACCTGCAATAGTGTCTGAAGTGTGTACTACTTTGTCCTTGGGGCTGAATTTTATGAGCTCTTTTGACAAGTGCAAAATTACTTCCTGTTTCTTTTAAGCCGAAAAATGAAGCAAAAATCCTCAACAGGTTGTACAACCCCACATACTTTAATATCGTGTATTTGAAAAAGCTCTGCTTAAGACAGGCAATGCAGATACAGCGAAATCAAAGAAACAGAGCTTTGAGGTTTGGTCTCGATTGAATACAATGCCTAAAATACTGCCTGTGCCTGAGAGAAAGTGATCGAGAATATGTGGGTGTGCTTGACAACAGCTCATCACAGTCATACGTAGTTCCACTGGACTGGGCCGAACCCTCACCAGCTATTATTTCCACATCAAAGATTTGTCACATTGACAAGGGCTGACATGTATGGCCCAATATCAGTCCTGGCTTCTCCTCCAAAAGCAATTCCTTCAACTCTTTCTCTCGCTTTTTCTTTGCCTCAATCTCTCTCTCTTTTCCGTTACCTCTGTAAGAACTTTCAAAGTACACTCTTCACGCTTCTTTGTCACCCGTGTCACCTCTGCTTCACATGCTGGGGTGGAGAGAAGTTCCTGGATAAAACATTATGCACTACCTCCTCCAAAGCAACCGCCGTCTGTTGGTTCTATCTCTGTCTCTCTCTCCAGCTGTCCTCAAAGCAGAGAACAAACGCAAGTTTCCCCAGCAACATACCATATTTCACTATACAAGACACAAGACAATGTTAGAAAAACAGCGTAAAAACTCCCTTTACCCTCATTACTTTACACAACTACTTTAATGAAATTCCAACAAATAAGCCCACAGAAAAGAATTCTGCACATCATCCATTCAGCACATGATAAATGATTAAAAGTCCTTGAGACGTTGTGAAAAACAATTGTCTTACCCTAAAAAATGTCTAGAAAGTGAATTCCAAACACTGCCACCTGTGAAGCCTGCCATAAATTACCTTGTTTGTTTACCTGTGTGCTTGTATGAGTGAATAAAATGGTGCATGGCTCCCTTAGGCAAGGCCAAAAAGCCTCCTTAATAAATCTCCACTAACCCACTTCCATTAATGTTTATTTAATGCTTTCCTATGTGCCTCCTGGCTCTATGCTAGGAGGCAGATAGCAACTAAGCTTTTAGTGTGGATTGACTTTACCCCTCAACCCCACAGCCAAACTACATACATCCCACCTTAGTTTGGAGCTGATGGTGGCCGCACTCTCGCCAGGCCGCCAACAGGGACCATATTCATGACTTTAGAGCACTCGTCCAGACAGAATGGGGTGGAAAAGCATCTCTTTGTGTGTGTGTGTGTGTGTGTGTGTGTGTGTGTGTTTTTTTTGCCATGGGGAGAAATATATTTCCAATGGTGATATGGCAATTGTTGGTGTTGTGAAATAGCACTGACAGAGAGAGGGCCTGCAGTGTAAGAGAGGGACTCTGTTTGCCAGAAGTATTGATCCATTGAAAGTGGAAAGCGCTGTTCTCTATATCCTAAAGGGATAGTTCATCCAAAATGAAAATTCAGTTATTATTTACTCACCCTCATGTTGTCTCCAATCAAGGATACTTTGAAAGATTTTGGGGTCAAAACCACACTGGGTCACTTTGATTTTGACTGGTTGCTTTGCATGGACAAAAAAGTAAACAATATTTTCTTTTGTGTTCAGATAAAAAAAAGTATATATTTAATAGGCTTATGTGAGGGAGAGCCCCCAATTTGTAACAATATGACTATGAATAAATAATGAGGGGATTTTCATGTTTGGGTGAACTATTCCTTTAAATCATCGACTGGCACTTACTGTGTACTTGCATCATTCGTGACAATGACAATGAATAGTGCCTCCCTGACTGAAGGACAAGGTGTTCAGTAGATTATGCAGTAAAAAATAAAGGGCCTCCTCATTAACATTCATCCCCACAAAACAATCCACGTGCCAAATAATGACACTTCCCTTCAGGCAAACATGAATAAAAATAATACAAGCCCATACCTCATGAACCCAAAGAAGAGTTTTATCTGTAGCATGAAAATATTGGAGAAGAAGAAGAAGAAAATGTTGGGTTCACTGTAAACCATGAAAATAATTTGAATTGTACAAAATTGAACGTCACAGTTCTCTAAATTCTTTGAGGGTTTCTGGACGGTATCCAAAGTAATTAACACAACACCTTGGATGGGGATCAACAGAGAGCCACAGACAGGCTTTCCGCCACATACCTTTCCAGCACACTAACATCGCAGCCCTGTCTTCTCTTAAAAGCTGCCAACACAGCCACAACTGTTAGATAGTATCTCTGCCACCTTTTCCATGTGCAATTATGCTGTATTGTGCAGCTGTAACAAGCAATCAAGCGACTGAACTTAATCAAAAACTTCGTTCAGACCCTGTTAGGGTACCTCTGGAAAATTTGGAGAGCATGCTACTGATTAATGGTCTATTATTGACAAAAATTCGAGCCTAGCAAGCTGTGATTTGAACAGTAATGAGAACATCCATGGCTGAAACAAATTTTTTAAAAGGGGAAAAGTAGGTAATTGCTCCAGCAGTAATGAAGCTGATGAGCGTTGAGATTTTGATGACTCATTTTGTGTGGCTGTGGAATATTTGAGTGGGAAGTAATAGAAGGGGGCACATTTCTGCTGATTCACCTGTTCTGAATTGTACACAAGCTAGGGAGGCACATTGATTATTCTTTCTGAAACTGAAATGAAAAAGAGGTCTTTGCGCTACAGTGCAAACAGACGACTGCTTGTCTAAGCTGAAGTCACATTCCCTTCATGGTTATGTTAAGAAGCATTATGAGTTGTGTTGGGCATGCTTTTAGATTTATCTGACAAACACAATATTACATAGGAAAATGGATTTCAAACTTTTGGATAAAAAGGATACCCAAACATGGTAATCTACTATTATAGTGCCCATTATGCTTTTTTGGATATAACCTTTCATGCAGTGTGTAATATAGCTGCTTTTGAATGTAAAACGTCTGCAAAGTTTTAAACATCAAAGTGCACGATAAATAAAGTTATCTTCTAAAAGAAAGAATTGATTCTGAACTGCTGAAACGAGTCGTCTGCAATTCCAGTTTCACTGTCTGTTACATACCTACATAACAATTTGCATAACACCAGCCTATGGTCTTGACCCACTGACCCACCTTCAAACACTGTAGTTGCATGCAAAAAAACAAAAAAACAAAAAAAAAAACAACGTTCTGGGCCATCTGACTAATCAGATTAGAGTAGGCTCTTGGAAAGGAGGGGTTTAGAGAGAGCGAATCTTCCAACAAAACATTTTCAGGTTATGTGCAATGTATATTATGAGAAAATTAACATATTGTGGACCTTTAATGCATGTAAATCTATTGTAGGAGACTGTAGTGAACAGCAATGATAGGGCCCTCAACGACAACTAAATGACTATTGTAATCAGGACTGCCAAAGGTGGAGGGCAGGAAAGATGACATCAACGGCCCATTGATCACAGGCTAATTTCATCACAAATTGCCTTTTTTCACCTCAGCCCTTCATGCCTGAGTCCAAGGTGTGAATGGCCCTGGACTCCAAAAGAAAGATAATTTCTATACATATTGGCTTGAAACCACCAAAAATGGACAGGAATACTGTAAGGAACATGTCCCATATGTCTTTTTACTCATCCAGGAAACTGTGCACACACAGTGGAAACCGCACCTGGAATAAAAGCCAATGCAATTGCATCCACTGAGACAGAAATGTGATACCTCAACCAATTCACATCAAGTTCGGACTTTATGAGTTCAGAACATTGCCACAAGGACTTTGAGAAAGGTTTGAAAAAGAAATAAAGCATTTCCAAGGTCATAAAGACATTGCTTTATTTAACTGTGTATTTTGGGACAATCCACAAGTTCCACAGGAGTTCCAATGGGACGGAATAAGCTTTCCCAAGTGAACGAACCCTTGTTCTGAGATACTGACCTGACGAGGGAAGAACAACAGCATGACCAAGGTTATACTCTTGCGAGTAAACCTTACACCGCACGGAACTTCAAGCAGCCCAACTGCTTCTGCAGAGGACTTTGGCTCCTGACCTGCATAACTTAAGTACCTCCAACCTACAGAAGATCCTGCGGATCGACCACCATCTGACCTACAGTTCTCAGGATTACACAAAGACCCCAGCACTCAGTGCAGCTCTGCAACTGCTGGAAAGCAATTCAGTCTCTCCCACTGCAAACCGAAGGATACCAGTGGAAGACGTTTCCCATAGCCGGACTGGTTACCCGACTAAGTGAAAAGTAAATATAAGCTAACCAAACCTTTTCCCAAAGGCCTCGGCATTAGGTTGTTGCTATATGAGATTGCTATTTGTGTAGAGATTGTTTATCTAGGGTCAGCGTACACAGATAGATACATCAGACACGTTATCTGTATTCATAGTAAATGCTTATTTACTATTTCACACCAGCATGCAGAAAGACCACAAATGACTCCCCCATAGACTGCTAATTACCTATTCATTGCTTTGTCCAATCTGTTGCTCATCTACTTGGCATTCATTTTTGTTAACGTCCATTTGTGTAGTAGTTTGTAGTTTCTGTTTGATTATTGATCCAATTTTCTTAGTAGTTTCTTAGTAGTCATTGTCCTTAGTAGTATTTAGTGAGTGTGATATTTTACTCTTGTATATCTTTTTGTTAATAAATTCATTTTTATTACAAACTGTGTCATTCTTGTGTTGATAATCAGAGACTCTACAAGCTCGCCCGAATCTCACTAAATCCTTCAGATTGGTCAGATGACAAACTTTCTTCAATTTATAAAATTCTAATTCAGTCAACAATCTTCCATGATTGTTCTTTATTGTCAAGGTGAGATTCCTTGATGGTGCCCCGAAATATTGGAAGGAATCATCTGACTCAATATTACTATTAATACAAAATATTAATATTAATATTTAAGACCATAAATAACTACATTTGTGGTGCCCTCAAGTGAGGATAATCCAAAATCACTACAAGACCTCTAAACAAAATGAGTAATCTTTAAAATAGCATAATTTGGCACTTTAAGAGGCCCTTCCTAAAATATAAAGTACATATTTTATATGAAATAGTCCTAAAAATATCAAATCAAAATATTATCTGGATATTATGTACTTTCTAGTTGACAACAAATGTTAAAATTATTATGCAAAACATTTAATTTTTTTAATTACCCCCCCCCCCCAAAATACATTCTGTAAAATACATCAATATTCAATATGTCTATCAATATTCTGCAGATTCCATTGCAGCCACCTTGATCTTAGAACCCCAGACATAGTTCACACAGCTAGTTCTAGAATACAATTGTCAGTCTTCTTTTAAAACCAAAACGAATGTGAATGTATTCTGCATGGTTGTAAACACCTACACAGACCCACAGATACACATCAACAGGCACACACACATTAACACGAAACAAATGGAAATGAGGTATTTTAACATCCACACCTTCATTGGCACTCAGACTCTCTCAATTCTCTTATCAGTGAGTGGAGCTGACAGCTGAGAGTGAATACTGCATGCAGATCAGATGTGTTGCATCAGCTCAAGTCTCCTCCTGCAGGCTGTGTGTACTACACTCCCACATTAACCTACAGTGCTGGGGGGTCTAATTTCACCTCCACACACAGGCTAGTAATTAAAGCCTCGGCCCTTGGCAATAATCAGGATGTGATGTGTCGATGGTAACGGTGAGGTGGCGGATAAGTGAATTCCTTCCTCCCCTTTCCTCGGCAGTGAGGTCGGGACCTCTTGTCACATTACGCTCCCTGTCATATCAGCGCAGAGAGGCCCTCTCTTCCTCTTCATTTGAAAAATTAAAAGCAAGATTCAGAGTCAATTTCACTGTCAATTTATTCTGCATCTCTGCAAATGAAATATTTATGGATCTGGGAGATGGGTATCTGATGCCTTTCGCGCCAGTATCCAGCTGAATGTGAAGTGGTGCTTGTGGAGAGCTGTCCAAACAATCATCCAAACTGCAGGACAGAGCAAATAGTGAGTATGAGGTACAGGCTACAGTGGAAAAACTGGAAAAACTGAAAAAACGAGGGTGGAAAAAAAAGAAGATTTCAGCATCCGGTGTCTACAGGTGAACTAACAGCATGTCTGTGGCTCGGCACATATGGAAAGCTTAAGGCTATGTGTTGATTAGCTACACTAACACAGAAAAGCCATCAGAGGAAGTGTGAAGTTTTTAGGAGCTGGGGTATTTTAATCTGGAGGGGATCCTGACTAAAGCAGAGTGTTCCAGAACATTATACATGTACATGTAACTTGCCTCAGCGAAGGTCATCTTTCATATCAATGCTGTTGGCTCTGCTGACCTGATCTTGACACCAACAGATGTGCTGTGTCTAACACATTCTCCAATGGGTTCACATGCTCTGTTTTTTTTTTTTTTTTTTTTTTTTTTTTTTTACACCAGTACCCTGTCATATTATTAGAAGTCTTCCACATAAGCTTTTCAAGGAGAGCAAATAAAAAGAGTCCTTTTAGTAACAGGATGAACATTTAATATTGAACATTGCTCTGAAAAGTAACAGCACTTAAACAGAGGGTTTACTGGAATGTTACCTTACTGCAAAGGTACTTAGCTTACTATAAGCTTACTATAGCATTACAATTTACTACAGCATTAAATAACTTACTATAGCATTAAAATTAATGTTTAACTGTTGAAATTGCTGTTGCAAATGTAAATTTTGCATCAAATATTGCCCAGTTGTGTCATAAATTTAGCAACACTTTATTTTGATGGTCCACTTTAGACATTCTACTAACTATAAGTAACTTTGCAACTACATGTCAACAAACTCTCATTAGAGTATTAGTAGACTGTCTGCTTAATGTCTGGTAACACTTTATTTTGACAGTCCTCCAGACATTCTACTAACTATAAGTAACTTTGCAACTACATGTCAACTTATTCTACTAACCAAACCCTAACACCTAAGCAAACAGTCTACTAACAGTCTACTAATATTCTCATGAGAGTAAGTTGACATATAGTTGCAAAGTTGCTTATAGTTATTCGAATGTCTAAAGTGACTAACACCCATTAACACCCAGGTCTTTCACAAAGGGATACAACTGATTACTTCCAAACGACCCTTCCTTCTGTGTCCTTTAAAGTCACAACTAATACATCCAGATCTGTAATAGGTGCTATTGTGCAGATTGTTTGGCAAAAATCTTTCATATATAGCTGCGTCCATCGTGCACCTGATAGAATCCCTCAGGGGAGATGTTGGTTATGCTATAGATGCCTCCTCTCAGTGTATCTCTGAGCGTGCCTTCACCTGCTAGTAATTAAGTTTATCACTCCTAACAAACTGCTCTGTGATTACATGAATTACACAATTGGTTTCAGAGATTGCTATCATACAGCTGCTGAAATGAGAACAATTGCAGGCTTCTTCATTTTAATTGAAAACCACACTGGCATACAGCAGGTTGTTCTGAGAGTTGTTCTGAGAGAGAGAGAGAGACTTTAAACTCTTTATTTAAACATATACTAAAAACACTAAAATAGAATAAACTCTACACATGCAATACTCCAATGTGCTCCAACAATATAGTCCCATCTTGACAATAAAGCACCATTCATTTGAACGCAAATTCATAGAATTTATATAGAAATTCATAGAATTAATATAATTAATATTACACTCTGATTCTAGATTCAACCAAAGCGGTAAAATGTGTAGTACATTTGTTTTGCCCCTCAGCAGCCATTCTACAGGTCTTCCTAATGGCTAATTTAGCTTGTCCAACTATAAAATGTGCCATAGTACCCTATTCTCTGTGTGTTTCAGAATACTTGCATCCATAAATAAAAAGTGTCTTGTTAAAATCAAAACCCAGATTTTGAAGTTTTCTTTCCAAGAAAGCAAACAAGACAACACTTTAGTTTAGGGTCCAATTCTCACTATTAACTAGTTACTTATTATCATCTATTTTACTAGGGTATTGGTTGTTTATTAGTACTTATAAAGCACATATTAATGCCTTATTCTGCATACCCAATTCCCAAACTTAACAACTACCTTACTAACCATTATTAAGCAGTAATTAGAAGTATATTGAGGCAAAAGTTGTAGTTAATAGTTAGTTAATAGTGAGAATTAGACCCTAATCTAAAGTGTCACCGTAAACAATGGTACTAACCTGGAACATTCAGCAAAAACATGAAACAGTCTTTGGTATGGTACAAGACTTACAATATGTTAAAACAGTCAACTTAGACAACTTAGAAACAAACAAATTTGAAGGTAACACACAATGTAATATTCTTCACTGCAACGTTTTTTAAGGAGCAAGGATATAAGAGCCTCCAAGAAGGAGCAAGATCATCAGGAACCATTAGATATTCCTTCAATTTTGTATCATATATATGATTGATATCTTCATAATAATCTGTCTTTACACATATCTGATAAAGCTCTCTTTTTCCAACTGTCTGAAAATCAAGCTCTTGCAGCCCCTTAAATGTCAACAACTTCCCTTCTTAATCACCCTCTGAACAATCTCTGAAGACACAAGCAACTTAGGGAAAGAAAATTGTGTAGAGCCACCAGAGAGTAAACAATTTACAAACTGGAGGAGTTGAGAAGAAAAAAAAAAAATCAACTTTCAAACTTCCTATGAGCTGCTCCACCATCCTCACAGATCTAATTCCTACCTGATCAAAAATTTTCACTGGTGAGGTCCATTTTCTGGAAGTAATATCAATCAAATGCACAACTTTGGTCAACCCCTTCTCTATAAATGCTTTAACAATAGTGTTAGATGTACAGACATTACCACCAGGAATTTAAACCTGATACATAGAATTTTACACCAGATATCACATTTCCACTATACAAGGACATAAAAAACAATTGCTTATCAAGGGAAAAGTTCTGAGAAAAGCCAGATCGAATGATACCCATGGTGTATGTTCTGTAAGAGAGAGAGAGTCTGTGTGTGTGTAATAATGTGAGAAATTACTCAAACAGAAGGGGGGGGGGGTAAGGAGGATGTGTGGGTTTAAGCGTTTTAATGGTGACACAAGCTTGCCTATCTAGTTAAAAGCAATAGTCTAATAAGGTTTTACCTTTCCATCAGTGATGGTGGTTCAAATGAGCATGAGAGTGGTTCTCAGGAGGGTGGTTAACATATTTCCTGAGCATGCCTGTAATCAAGACTAGTAAGATTGTTCTGATGGAGTCCCTGCAGAGCTGACTTTGAAGTACGCCTCCAGACGACTAAGTGTTTTAAATGTCAATAGAATTGGAGGTTCTCCCTCTCTTTTTTTTTTTTGGACATATAAAACTTCTGTACAAATAGCTGGTCTCAGCACTTAAATGCTTTTAGCTCTGTACAAATTGGATCGATGGTGAACACTTTTGCTGCAAAGCGAATCTTTCTCCTTTTTGTTTTCTATGTTATTTTATTTTATTCCTTATCTTGTGGTTGTTATTATTCTAATGAGAGTATTTATTTATTCCACAGAAATCAATTTCGACACTTTCAAATGAACAACTATTTGGAATAGGCTGAGCAACTCATCCTTAGGATGTTTGCCAGCTTCTGTGAGATTGTTACATGTGCACACACCCAGAGAATATGAGAGAGAGAGAGAGAGAGAGAGAGAGAGAGTATTGATCAGTCTCTTCCTGTTGAAGCAGCAGGGTGCTGTGACAGGCAACAGCTCCATTCAATATCCTTATCATTCTCCCAGTCTTCGGCCTAACAGCAGGTCACACAAGTCCTGAAGAGCTGAAGGAACATTTCGATTCCTTAAGCCAATGAATTCCATTAAAAGAGCACTAACACATTTCTTTGTTCATAGGAACTCAAGCTTAATGAAGTGTCCAGAGGGGGAAAAAAAAGAAAGAAAGAAATCTACTGGACCTTTAACTATACAGTCATGATATATCAATCAGACCAATAAACGGGGCTGATAGTTGGCCATTATGACTGTCTGCAAATGCACATTGGTTATTCCATTTAGTGGCATATGCATATTATTTTATGTATTAAACTGTAGCATACATATGAAATCTTGATTATTATTTATCATCAGTCACCCTGCACTCTAGACTGATCTTTCCATGTGAACTTTAAAAGCAAAACATGATGACAACAACAAAATGGAACATGAACAGATGTTGCATTGAATTCATAGTGTGTTGAGAATAAAGGATGTTGCAATCTATAAAGGCTCATGTTCACAGCTGGTCCAATGAGTAATAATCAGCAAATTTAAGTTTCGAGTGCCGCATGCACCCTGCTGGCTATAAAAGGGACATTTTTCTTGTGTGCTGGCTCTCTCTGATTAGATTAAGTGCAGACATGATACAAATGAAAATCATATTTACGGTACACCATCATACATCTACTGCCGACCCGTGTCATGTCTGAGAGCGTGCTGAAATAATGGAACAGTCTCCAGTGGAGACAAGAAGGCACAGCCACTATTTTTAGCAAATTAATTTAAGGCTCTGAATAATTAACTGATAATTATCTGGCAATCAAGTGTGAGATAAAATGATCTCTCACAGTTTCTCCAGCAAAAGCTGGGGAGCTTTACGGGGATGCTGAACTGACAAGGAGAATGAGACGCGTATCCTGAAGGCAAGTGGATTTGCGAATCATTAATGTCTAATGAGTGACAGGAAACTGGCGCCCACACAATGTTTGTTTGTGACATAACAGAGGGGATGTGAAAAAGCTGTCTGCTCCAGCCGGGGCTGATCAGAAACATGTCACAGAGATGACGCTCTTTCACACAAACACCTTTAGAGAGTGCGAATATCCCTCCAGCACAAAGACATTTTACAACGGACAGAGTTACGTGAAATGTTTTAGAGTGCTGCTGTATGCTGGATGGTTATGGAAGTGATGAAAGTGGTCCTTTCATTTGTCCTTTTCTATTCAGTTCCTAACAAGAAATGCATCCTCAAATAGCTCAGATTCTCAAGGCCAAAACATTTTTAGTTTGAATGTACCTGAAGACATTGCATGAGTATTGGTGACAGCACATGCACTGCACATGGCACCGGCCTTTGCTCATTTTATAATGGCTTCTATGCAAATTATGTTGTGAGAGAGTGAGGAGAAATACAGTAAAACTGACTTCACACAAAGTTGAGGACATGCAAGGATATAATGCCATTTTCATATTCCAAGGCTGTGGGTCTCTATTAAACTAAAGATGCAAAAAACCCTGAAGCGCTGCTTATGAAAAAGTCCAAGAGCTTCTTGACAATGTGAATTGGCACTTTCCAGAAACTATACAGAACAGGGCCTTGAACTCTGAAGTCCTTGAAACCATTCAGACAAAACGTAGATGAAAAGAGGCGCATAACTTTTTTGAAAAATGCTGATAGTGAGCTTTAGGAGGTTGCACTAAATAACGCACACTTTATTCTACTATTTTTATGTACCATATTTATAGTGTGTGCATAATTATTTTGCAAGTTGATTTTCTGATCATATTTTTTTTCCAAGCACATTTTACCAATTCCAAACCACATCAATCTTTGATGAATCATTTATAAGTGATATATAATTGTTCATGAAGGCTGGAAGTGAAAATGCCTTATATTCAGAAGTGCATAATTAGTAAGCAGATTTTCTTGTACAGATAAAATGAGCCAAAAAAGAGATTTAAGACTGAAAACTCAAAAATTATTAAATGCCCACGAGAAGGATGCAATACTAATGCAATACTAGAAATTGCAAAGTTAAGGCATGACCATTGGACAGCGAAATGCTCATCAGGTCAGCAGGGTCAGACAAAAACAGGTGGAAAAGTGAAGACACTTAACTGTGAAAGAATTAAGGTGAAGAGTTAGGTGTGAAACCATCAGGAACCCTTTAGTCTCCAGCACCACCATTTTCTGAACTGAACTGAACTGCGACCTACCTAGAGTCTCCAGAAGTGCAAGGTGTGAGGTTCTCAGAGACATAGGTTAGGTAAAGAATCCTAAAAAAATGACCACCACTTAATAAAAATCACATACATACATACATAAGTGTAGTAAAATAGGCCTACATGAAGATTGATTCTTTTATAGGCTTTAAAAAAATATATTCTAAAACTCTCTAATACATTACAAATATGCAATTTTCAATGAATGGAAAGTGCCCACTGTGATGATGTGGCAACATGGTGGAAAATGTGTTTTTGTTTTTTTCCCCGTTTGCTTTGTGCACGTTAAGTGAAGAGAAAGAAAGAGGGAAAGCAAGGGCCTTTATGCCCTAGATAACTGCACACAAGCCGGCTGGGCACTGACAGCTGATGAATCGCCCAAAGCTATGTGTTTGTGCTCCAACGTGTGAATATCAAAGTGTCTTACAACCAGTTCCTCATAATTCCCTCTAGCCTCTACCTGCCCGTTCTTCTCGCACATCCATCCATCCATCCATCCATCCATCCTCTTCTCCACTTCCCCCTATTCAAAGCTCTCTTTAAACATTGTTCCACCAGCATATTCATGTAGAACTATCTGTCAAGCTAACTATTTCAACCTGTCAATCCGTCTATCTTACTGTCACTTTATTTTTTTCCTCCCCCATTTTTAGTCCGGCACTGTGGAGGCTGATATCTAATTTCAAAGCACTGTACCTTCTCAACGCCAGAGAGCTGCAGAGAGACACGAGTACAAATGGAAATGTGGATTGCGCCCAGGCATCATCTGTCTGACAGCTGCTTTCAATATCAAAAAACAAGCCTTTCACAAGCCACATAGTTTACACACAAATAGCAACTCCTTTTTAATACAAGACAGAGAAAGAAAAAAAAGCATCTTTTCGGTGGTAAAAATGCTTTGGATGATGGATATGTAACTGGCTGGACGCACTTGACTACTGTGTCCTTTACAATAACTAAACGTCTAGGGAAGCTCAATTACTTTGGATCTTGAGATGTGCATGGCGAGAAGGTAGGTTGACAGGCTACCTACTTCCCGCTGTGCAACCTTTTATGAAATCGATGCCACAGCTAAATGTGGCTTCCCTTCTAACTGTAGCCTCTGTCGACCGAACAAAGAAAAACACCCACAAACAGATAAATCTATCCACTTACCATAACTGTATTCTCCACCACCGACTGACAGAGGTAGTATCAGATACATTAGACATTTTCTCCCTGAAATAAAAACTAAAATAGCTATGGGAGTCTTGGCGCTAACGAATCATCTCTCATTACGCTTATACAGAGTGCTATGGATCAGCGAAAAACCTCTATCTGACAAGGCAGTGTCTCAGCGGTGAAAAGGTTTGACACAACCTTGACATGTTCAATGCCTGCACTTTGATTAAGGCCAGGGAAAAGAGTGAAAAATCCATAAATATATCATCAAGTCTCTGCAGGGAGTTTCATGGTGCACGCCGACAAGCCTGATGCCTGCCCAGTAAACAGACATTTGAAAAGTCCTGTCTTCAACCTGCACAAAAGAACACTCACATCTATTCTCCAAACACACATCTCAGAGAGCCGCTTCAAGCATTTTCGAAGGATCAAAAATGATAGCAGTAGTCCACAAACACCCAGACTTTCACCACATTTATTTATATAACTAGCAGAGGTCTTCACGTCATGTGAATACTGAGGGTTTTAAAAAAAGAGACACAAAGAGATATGAAAGTCGACACGTTTCGTCCGCAGAGATCATTGGGAATAAGTGAGATTGATTGGATGTGCAGACTGGAGCTACTCTGGGTTGTTTGCACAGGAAGAGCCGCTCCAGATGCCACCAGCATGGGAGCCGCATTAATCTAAATGGAACCGTGCACCTTCTGCAGGTGCTGGCGACAGAAATGAGCTGTAGGAAGAAAATAAGCGAACTCCATTTCCATTCTGAGGCGGCCATTTTGTGCACTTGGTGACATTCATTTGCGCAATGAGGGATCTTAGAGTCTCTCCGGCTCCTCTCATTAACATTAACCGCTGCAATTCAGAGCCAAAGCGCATTAACCCACTTACTTTCCTAATTACCTTTCCTCTGCTTCTTATTATCTACTTTCCGTCTGACCTGAGAGAGGTTACTTAGAGAGCCTTCCATTCATTACACGAATGCTCTATGTTCAATGAAAGATGAGGAAAAAATGTGAAAACATTTATTTATGAGTAAACTCTTCCACAGATGCTTGAAGAGCTGAATGGATTCATTTTAATGTTTTAGCAAAGAAGCATCTCAGTAATGAATCACTTACAGGTTTAGCATCTTCAATACAAAAAGAAGCATTCATAATCAGATGTGATACAAACCTGTATCTAAGGCCAAATAGGTGCTTATTTAATTCATAACAGGAACTAGTCTTCTATCTTGAATAGAGAGTAGGGGGAAAATGAACAGATAAATGGTATTTGCATTTTTTATGCTGTCTACATATAATGTCAAATAATGTTAGAAAGGATAAGTGGTTTATACAGCAATCTAGAATTCTAAAATCCCAAACCAGAAGGGTTCATTTCTTCAGTTCCTTACAGCAGACTGCAGCAAATCCATGTGAATGCCAAAGTACTCGTTCATTCTGCCTGTGTCATTTATTATGGCTAAATAAGAGAAGATATGAACTGAGGAAAAAGCTTTGCTCTTTGGCTAATTGTAATTAGGTGCTTAATTGCCTACATCATATGCATTCTCTTGGTTGTGACTAGTAAACATACAAAGAAAACTGCTTCTTTCAATGAATAAATCAGCCTAAGCAAGACTGCAGTTTAACAGTATCTCTGCTGACAGTAATTACACAAAACATTCTGCTCACATCTCAATGCATTTAAAAAAAAAAAAGAAGAAAAAAAAAAGTACACACTAAAAGTGAAATGCTACAAATAAACCAGAACATATTTGCATTTCAAATCTACCCTGGTATTGCAAAAATAACTGAGATCAGCTCTTAACTGATTAATATTAGCAATAATTAAAGCATACTAATAAAAAGAAAAAAAATATTAAAAGAGAAAGAATTACATCAAAATTTGGCAAACCAACCAGTTTGGCCTGTGTTGCAATTTAAAGGCAACAACACGAACAAACGTTTGTGGCCCAAACTTAACTTCCGGTAGACTTCCACAAAGAATAACAACAGAGTTCCTCTAGAGTAGATTATTTCTGATAAAAAATACCAGACCCATTCAACAAACACAGACCAAGATTTAACTTCGGGCCAAATGCATAACCATGGCAACACACATGCGTCTGATGAAAAAAAAAGTGCAATAATGGTACCATTAAGGGTAAAACAGCTTGCACTGGCGCAGTACTACTCTTAAAATGACATCATTGTACCTTATTTAAGAAAAAAAGAAAAGAAAAAAAAAAAATCTGACTTGTCAAACCTTATACTGTATATATCACTTTATATATAAAGCGCAAGAGAAACTACGAGGATGCAACATTACATTGTCAATTAGTGAAGCATGAAATATAAGTATAGCAATATATCACGTAACTGGTATGTCGTGAGTTAGCTGGAAAGTCTTTGCTTGCAGGTATGTTTGTTCCATTCATCAGCAGCAGTTTTCCAATTTCTATAAATTTATATATACCAGTTGAGAAACACCCAATTTAAAGAGTATATACAGTCAAGCCAAAATGTATACATTTCATTCATTAATACAGTTTATTCAATAGTTTAAAAAAATGGTAATAAAATATGACAAGATCTCAGAGTTAAACTGTGTCAGAAAAAATAATTTTAATTATGTCAGATAACACTTAAGCAAAACATGGTCAGGTCAAAGTGTCTGAATAATTTTTGGTTCCAAATTTTTATCAATTTTATTGGTAGTCCACTGTATGAAGAATTTTTGGGTATAATATGTCACAGTTTACTTTATTTTGCTATCCTCACTTTTTAAATTAAGTATAGAAATATAAAAAAAAGTCTGAATAATTTTTGTTTGACTGTTTATAAATAAATATAATAAAATAATCACAATTAAATATATATTAAATAATTTAATTATAATTCATTATATGCAGTTAGATCTTAGTTGTGTAAAAAAAAAAAAAAAAAAAAAAAAACTTTTAATATTATTTTAAATAGCAAAATGATGCTATAAATACACATTCATTTTCACCTTTAATTAGATTTCCGGGCGAGGTGAGCTGGAACACCAGAGAACCATCGAATAGAAACAATCCTACAAGGAACTGATAATGCCTCATCAGCCGGTATGTGTGTACACGTGCACAGGCCTGCTTGATTAGCTCATATATATCCTCACCAGGAGGATCCCGAGCCAGGCCTCACGCTGCCACGCGAGATTAGCCATAACCGCTGTTTTATGTCTGCTCTTCAATTTTCAAAATCCAATTTAAAAAAGGGGAGGGGAGGTGCGGGGGACTCAAACGATCCCACACCCCAAAATGAGGCCTATATTTGGAACAATCATTTGGAATTAGTACTGACAATGATTGGGAGCTTTATCAAATAATACTGACCGGGAACTTTGCTGCTGTTTTAGTTCTTTGCATTCCTTATTCGTATGCAAATTGCGCCGCTTACCATTGTGTCTTTTATCGTTAGCTCGCAAAGCAGCTCCAGTGTTATAATTGCTGCAATGTTTCATGAAGTAAATTTGGAAAATGAAAGTGTTGTTGGAATCCCAGGAGAGCAGTAGCTGAACCTGTGGCACCGCAGCAGTTGAAAGCGTCCCTCTGAGAATGCTCACCGTCTCTACTTTCTCTTTTACTCTGAAGCGTAAGAAAGAGTTAACAATCCACTTTAAGACATAGTCAAAGTGAATAAGGGAATTAGAGGAAGAGAAAATCTTATCTCCTTACATCCCCTCTGTCTCGATGAAAAGCTAGGCACTAGACAGATATGGTGTTAGAGCAAATCTCTGAGATATACTTTTAGTGCAAATTGTAACGTGGAACTGACAAGCTTCTTCCTGTGATCTCCCTGAACTGCTGTGAGTGGCAAGTACGTGGTGCATGGCCCTTTATTCTCTGAATACTGAAGCAGAGTCATTTTCTTATATGTTGACTTACGCAACGCAAATTTTCATTTTGCAATGCAGAGCTATTAACTCTAAATTAAAGGAGCATAAATGAATTATATCAGCAAAATTCATAAGAAATTTAAATTCTGCCGTGTTGTTTATTTAAGGTTTTCAGTTAATCAAGTGGCATCTAAGCACACATTTGTAAATAAATAAATAAAAATAAAAATAAAATAAAAAAGCTAAGAAGATAAACATAAGTTTAACATGGGAAGGGAAAGGCATTTGAATATTCTCACTGATAAGAGAAAGAGTCCATCACATTAGATACTCTTTACTGATGGAAGATAAACAGATATTGTGAAGGGATTAAGTTATCAAAGAGGATCAAGCTGGTTGATAAGTAAAGATTCCTGGCAAATATGCAAGATTGATAGAGAGACACAATGATAGCATTGTTACCATTGTGCAGATATCACACACACACGCACGCTCATATGCGGCTTCTGCTAGAGCTAAGAATTCATGCAAGCAACACATTGCTGTGCCACGCAAAGCAACACACTTATTAGATGCTATATGGAGACCAGCTGGTGATCTGAATTCTGAATTACCTCTGAGCAGGTCAGTTCTTCTTCCTATGAGATGAACTAAACAGGGCTGAAACAGACTAATGTAATTTATAATTGGAAAAGTGACATAGAAATGAACAACAGAGGAAGAAGAAAAAAAAAAAAAAGAAAAAAAAAAAAACACTTTGGAGTGTGTGAGAGGCAAATAGGCTCTGACAGAGCAGCATGTGTGGCAATTACAACTCAGTGGTAGATGAGACCGGATGGAGCGATTTCCTACAGCATTGTGGCCTCCACAAAGTTGCCATTAGAGGCTCTGCTGGGGTACTCTGTCTTCTGTTATTACTGTCTCTCTGGAGTCAATCTGCCTTTCTATCATTAAGAGCACAACAAGAAATCTGTGCATCCAACCAAAAGCCAAAAGTATAAACTGGTCAATCTCACAAAGTCACGTAGAACCTGAAAGCGCTGAACGTAAATAGCATATGAGAATAACACAGAAGAGAAGATATTGTTGAATAAAGTTGTTATTTTTGTTTTGTTTTTTTGCGCACAAAAAGTATTCTTGTCAGTTCATAACATTAAGGTTGAACCAGTGTAGTCACATGGACTATTGTATGTCTTTAGTACCTTTCTGGACCTTGAAAGTAGTGGTTAAATTGCTGTCTATGGATGAGACATATACCTCTTGGATTTCATCAAAAATATCTTAATTTGTGTTCTGAACATGAACAAAGGTCTTAAGGGTGTGGAACGACATGAGGGTGAGAAATTAAAGACAGAATTTTCATTTTTGGGTGAACTAACCCTTTAAGGATAATTATTAAGACATTATTTTCATGACATTTACACATATTCCGCCCAAATTAGCATTACTATAATGCAAAAATAAAATGAAATAAAACTAAAAAAATAACATAAAAATAAAATATCACATTCAGTTTTTTGTTGTTGTTGTTTTTTTAAGTCGCGATGAAATGGAAGTAGTAACAGATCTTTTCTTTTCAGAATTTTCACATACATTTGAGTGGATTATCAAAACATAATGTAGGGTGGGGACTTGGTTCTAGCTATTGTATTGGTTTTTAAGGCATTTCTTTAATTTTTTTCTGTTTTTGTGAGATTCATCCAACATGTTGTTAAATCTTTAATGTCTATATTATACTAAAGAGTGCATCAGAGTTTTTACAACATGAACAAAATTAAACAAGGCATTTGATTCTGTATTATTAAAATATTTAACTCCTGTCAATTATGCAAAACTGTCAATTATGCAATCACATGACCACATACACATAAAGAAGCTCATTAAAAACACAGATTCACTATTTAATAGATAACAGCTTGGCTGTAAATGATGTATGTGGAGTTACAAAAAGAATAAGCAGATGAAACTCAGGGTCAGGCTTAAAATATAACAGGTCATGGCTGTAGGTTAATTGCCATAGTGGCAGGGTAACAGGGGCAGGAATGGATGTATGAAGACACTAGAGGAGAGAGGGATGATCTGTCTGATGGTTAAGTGCATGGCTGGAATTAAAGATTAGTCAGTTGGATCTGTGGAACGCGGTGTCACTTATTAAAACACTCTCTATGCTCAGCCCTAAGAGGGTATTTGCCATCTGCTCACCAAAATTTGGCAGAATTTGGCACTATCATCATACTTCTATATTTACACAACATATTCTTACTCTCAAAGTAGCTCACTGATGGTCTGTGTAATTAAACAGAGAGGGGAAATTCACAGAAATGCTGTGAAAGATACTGTACAATTAAAATGAATTTCGACCAGTATGTCTGTTGGTTTTTTGTAAAATACTTTTTTAAAAGTTTGTTTGGCTTTCTTTAAAATATATGCCATTTGGCTTGACTTTTTTTTTTTTTTATCTCATGCAATGACATTCATTCTTAAGAGTGGCCTAAGTGTCAAAATACTTTTTGGGGCCACCTTGAGAGACATTTTAGGGGCACACGAGGACAGATAGGAGAAACAGACTGATTTAAGTGTGTCCCTTGCTGTGCTGCTTCAAGCAGAGAGGAAAAAACTCATCAAGGGTTTCAGTGAGAACCGTGGCTCTCACACTCAAAATAAACCTAAGTGGGCCCTTACAAGAATAACTGGAGGTGGACCTTCTTGTTATTGCCTGAAATGGGGATGAAAGGGAGCGGTGATGTAACGACAAGTAGATGATGTCGATATTGATAACATTCACAGTTACCTCAGTCACCCCCTGTGTCACACTACAAAAAAGTAATTCTAGGAAAGGCTTTGAGCTCAGGACACAATTAAAATGATTAAAGGCCAGATTTCGCATTACAAACTAGATGGTAATGGTTTATTAGTCATCAGCAGGAGGATAAAGAAATTGTGAATAGCAAAGAAAAGGAAGCAAAAGAATAAATATCTTTCTCATGGTCTCCATAGCATTCAGGAAGGTCAGATGGTGTCTCAGGAAAAACAGCCTGAAACTTTCCTTGTCTTTTTCACAAACAGTCAAAAGAGCAACACCCCTGTGGGCAACGTTCTCCTGCTTCTCTCTTCCTCACTCCACATGCCAGTCCCATTTCACAGCCCTCTCTAGATCTGCCCAGCACCACACACATACCCTACCGTCCCCCATCACCTTGCTCTGAGATGAATGAGATCGCCACTGTCCTCAATCATTTTAATCACTACATTGGAAAATGCCTTGTTCACGGTTATCATTTTTGGGCTGCCTTCTGGCAGCTCTCCCTGCATCTCTGTGTGACAGACCCACTCTCGCAAATATGCACATACGCGAATGGCCAAGTTATAAGAGTCACAGCTAACAGATGGTGGAAGATTGAGAGGAAGATACCTAATTTTGACTCTTCTGCCCTTTCAGAGGGGGCCTAGTTTGAGAATGTAGGTTCAGCATCTGCTTCCTGCAGCACAGGGGCGATGTGCAGAACGCTAGCAGCATCTCCAGCGCGATGATGCAAGCGCGGGCCAACAGCACAGCCACCTGAGACACTAGGACTGCACCGCTCTCAATTAAATTAATCATTTATACAGAACAAAAGAGCTTCTTTTGTTCCACATTATCACATAAAGATCTGAATGTTTGGATGAATGAGAGTGTGGGTGGAGACAGCGTGTTTACATTCATTCATGTATATAGTAGGAATTTCTATTTCTATATATCTAGGCCAGAACTAATTAAAAAATTATAATAAAATAATGAATAAAATTCATATTACATTTATATTAAATAAATAAATAAACTGATAAAAAAGACGAAAAAGATGCAGTGCAGAAAGCTCTATTATTATTATTATTATTTTTTGGCTGAGAAATTATTCTTTTGGAGTTCTTATTTAAATTTAAATATCACATTTGTCACAGATGTTTCTCCGAACATATGAATGAATTAATTAATTAATTGGATATACAGTATATGGATATATGTCCCACTGGGTGATTGTAATGTAGACACTTCAAATGCCAATAATGGGAGTAATCAAGTTTTGTCGGATTGCATGCATCCTGTGTAGACAAGGTGTGAGAAGCAGAGACAGAGAGTGATAGCTGACACACACTGATGAGTACAAGAGAATAAAGATCATTGCTAACACATCTGAGACGTCAAACACTTTCGACTTTCTGTCTATCGGTATCCCCCCCCTAAAAACAATCCTTCCTGATGGCCTACCTGAGTCCTAACCAATGGCAAAGGAAGGGTAGCTGAAATCCAGGGGATCAACTGTAAGTCTTCATCACTAAGAGTCAATCCAAGGTCGCGCTCGGCTCAGGTAGCTGAAGTGTGTCTGTCTACCGAGTTTCGCTTAAATGACTAGGCTTACCGTACCTGTGCGAATGTCAGTTTCAATTCAAGATGGCCTGCTGTGTATTCTGCCGTGCACTGAAATATCATCAGCCTCCATGAAATATGTGGTCCAGAGCTACAGTAAGCACATTATACAAGTCTTATGGCTATAATTAAGGTCCTATTATCTGCTGTTGTTTGAATATGTGAGGAGATTACAGTCTTGTTTTGACAGAACCTCACAACGTTGGTGCTTACAATGCAGAGAACGAGTGAGATTAAATGTGCAGTGTTGCTACAGAATGCTATTATTGTTATGCTATTATAACTCTGCTGTTTAAGTGGTATACAACTGTGTAAATCTTTAATGTGCACGAGTAAATGAGCCTTGCAGATCAGACAGTGTAACTATTAGGCCGAATCCTACACACGCAGTGAGACGAGGCGGGTGCAGTGATTGGGTGAAGCTGATTGAGTGGCGGTGGAAACAGGAATGGTCCACTGATCATAGCTATCAATGGAGCAGTAAATCTAGGAATTTACTGAAAACAATGAGAACAGGCAGCCAAGATGCCAATCTCTCTATTCAAGCACTGCACGATAAAACAGTATCTATCTATCTATATATCTCTTAATATCATATCATATCATTATCAACCATATTTTATACTTTCATAAACAGCTTTTTTTTTCTTTCAGACTTCTTTGTCAGACTAGGCTCTTTTTGAGAAAAAAAAAAATGCAAAATTCATTTGCTTTAGACTAAATCTTAGTACTGTTCAGAGGAGAAAAACAAAAAACAACAACAACAAAAACAAACAAAAAAAAAAACACTGAGGTTTTAAAGAGATCTCACCTTCTTTCCTATGGGACTTAACTGAGACCCTTATGGTAAGATTGATCATTATAAGCACAAAGTTAAAGTGCAGAGCACAACAGACCATTTGATGAGCATAAAGGGAGAGTGCAAACGTGTAATATCAAAACCCACAGCATTCATTATTTCCACCAGATTCAGAGAAATGTGCGAGAAAGCACTCATGAGGATGCTGTTTGCATCTGGCTACGTCTACAGGGTCTGGACTATAAATAGTATGCTAAACAGTGTGAAAGACGCCCGAGACATCCTAAGAAGTCAACTGTGCTGAACGCTCAGGGAGGGCTGTGTGTATTTCTTATTATGCACTCACTTTTCACTGAGGGCAATTTGTTGTGTTTGGGCTTATTTTTAATGAGACAAAAAAGGCCTCACACATTCTTGGGTGTAAACACCTGATAAAAGCATTTCAAGAACACAACACAAATGTTGAACAGAGAGTTTTTGTTTGTTTGTTTGTTTGTTTCCATCTTCACTGAACACAAAGCTTGGTTTTGCAATATCATGGCATCATCAGAAAGCAAACATGACTCATTTCTCAGAGATTTCAGGACACATTTGCAAGAATGGGCTTGGCAGAGACAGTGTGTCTGTGCGTGCGCACATCTGTCGTCCAGAGGCGGTATCGTGCTGCTCGTCCTGTGGAAGCATGCGGTGACAAGACACAGCAGCTCTGAACAACCCCGCCGTCCCCCTCTGCGTGATTGATGAGGCTAATTTTGTCAATTAATGAAGAAACCCCTGTTGATTAACATCAGATTGCAGTTTGTAACTGTTAGTTCACCAGTCTGTCAGAAATTCATTTTAATTAGAAGTCACCACACTGTACTCCTCTATCACCAACCAGATCTGCTGAACCACATTAGGACACGACTAAGAACAGATAGCAGTTCCACCGAAACACTTCATTTAACCTATTTGCTGGGATTTGAGAGTGCCCACCTGGGTTGGACTTCCTGCTAATGCTGGCATTATACATCATAATTAATTTGAATGCACAAGATAATTAGCAGGCTGTATTTACATAATGAACCTGCTAATTGGTTCATAACAGTCGAATACAGTTGATATATCCGGCTGATGGCATGTCTGAGTTCACATATGAACAGACAAGGAGATGGACAGAAATGCTATGGGCCTATGAACACAAATCTAATAGATGACAAATAGAGATGCCATATTGTTTGCCTGTCCGTCAAGGAAGCCATTAAGCATTAAGTGGAAATGTTTAGAGATTAAAGACTCCAGGAAATCATTTGATAAGAGTGGTATTGACATGATTTCATATTGAAAAAGGAAGTCTGGACAAGACATTTTCAAAAGCTCACTTTACTTATTGTTTCCAATAGCCAAAAGGATTCAGTTATATCCCAGCCATGAAGCATGACTTTTTACTTGCTAATTGGTTGCACATGGTATAGCAGGATTGACATTCTCATCCAAGTGGGCATCTGATTGGACAAATCTTTCTAGTGCAACATCATTCATCAATATTTTTGGTCAATGTTGCCAGTAGAGAAAGACTGAATATTTTAAATGTGAATATCTGAAAAATATAAATAAAATATATGTGTACATCAGCAAACTGTTTAAAAGTTTAAAGTTATTTTGAAGTTATTTTTAAAGTTCTTTATTTTGAACCTTCTATTAAAAAAAAAAAAAAAAAAAAAAAAAAAAAAACAGTTTTCACAAAAAAGTCAGTTTTGACTTAAAAAAAAAAAAAAAAAAATATATATATATATATATATATATATATATATTTATATTTTGATAATGATAAGAAAGCCTTGGTGATCATAAAAAAAAAAAAAAAAAAAAAAAAAAAAACTTTTGATCGGTTGCCTCAAAGCAAACAAACAAGGATTAAAAGCTACATTTTGATTCCTTGGGGTCTTTAATTTGATTTATAATTTGGTCCAACTTTGATCTAGTGGGGCAAGTTCACTAATGTTACTGTGGGATTTTAAATCAGTCCGCACCCCTGGGTGCTTTACTTTCAGCCCCAGACTTCTTACTGGCACTAAAAAACAATAAATAGTAGCAGTGGTGAAAATTTCACAGCGTGGAGTGGAATAATAATCAGCAAACATCCAACCCCGTATATCTTCAGTGTGGACTAAGTACACTTCAACTTTCCATTTAAGAAATCACTAAGGCATCAGTTGTTATATAAGTGTCTTGCAGTCATTTCTGCTGAGATATGGTGATAACGTTCATTATGGCAGACGGAAATAAAGAGAGGTTTGCACAGCGGAGACTCTCCAAGGCTGTGTTTATCATTTCTTTATCGTTTATGGAAACATGATACTTCCATAAAGCACACCCAATACACAGCTCTAATTCTCCCGCGTGCCGCCTTATCCTAAAACAAATACACATGCGAGCGAATGTCTCTTTTAAAGCGAATAACACTACAGTATGTCCACCCCCACCCCCCTCCCAATTTTCATTTGATAAAGTAATTTGGTGACAATGGTGCAATTCAGCGGAGACAGGCTGGGATTTCCATTAAAACATCAAATGAAAGTGAAATTACGAGCCATGACGGCGGGTGACTTGGAAAAGCGCAGAAGAGCGAGTCGGTGTCTACAGTGGGATTAACAAGGAGCAACAAGTGCTGAGTGCTTTGCATCAAACCCACGGGCCCATGACAAATGAGTAGGAGAAGCTCTGCGTCTATTACCCGGCTTTAAGCCAGAGTCTTCAGGGGTTATAATGAAGTACTGACTGGAGCAAAAGCAGAAAGTTCCAGAGGATGAGTGCTCTCTGTGGATCCTCGCCAAAACCCTCAAGACAACAGGGACGCACTCCCTGTCTCTATCTCTCTTTGTCTGTCTCCCTCTCAAAATGAGTGCATTCAAGTATGCTAACTAGATGTGCTATTTTTCCCTCTCTCTGTAACAAAAGTCCAGGGTGGTGGTGTACCACTCTAAGACTATTTCTTTGTTCCTCAGGGAGAACAGGGAAACCTAATGTCCCTACAACTCAGAGACAGGGAAAACTGAACAGGAAGAAAATGTAAAATTTAAGTGAAAGCTCCACCTTTCAGTTAAAAGAGCCAATTATTGTCAGTTTTTTTTTGCTGATTTGAAATGTTGTTATTGAAATACTGACAAACACTTCCCTAGTCAAGTAGACAGCAGGATTGTATACTGTTCAGAACTGAAAAGAGAATGCCTTTTGAGTTCTTGAATTTGGATGGAATTGAGGTAGTTAAATGGATGCAGAATTGCAACTAGATGAGTAAAGTTTGTGAACAAACTTTGATGCTGGCTTGACAAAGCCTTTGTTTGAAAAGTTTGAAATTACTTAAAAGTGTTTCTAGCATGATTAACATGTTGCTAACATGTAGTTAGCATGAATTAACATGTTTCTAGCATGATTAAACACGTTGTAAGCATGTTTAGCATGCCGCTAGCATGAAGTAACAAGCCAACATAATACAAATTTTAAAAAGTTAAAATTAAATGAAATTTAGTGTCTAAAAAATGTTTGAAAAGAAAAAAGGGGGAAAAAAATGACTGACAAAATAAGTATGTTAAAATGTTAAGAAATGCATTGTTTATTCCAAGTGCGCTGCCTCTTTTAACTGGGGAATGAGCGATTCCCCATTTGTGAATGATACGCTCTTCAGTCAATATTCCAAACGTTGCTGTATACGTTACTATGCTCACGTTGCAAAGATCTATCTGTCCAGTAATGTTATTGTATAGTATTTTTTATTAAATAAAAAAATAATGTCTGCACACTAAAGTTACAGCTCCATATTTCTTTATGAACAGCGCAACGTTTCGACCAGTCGGGTCTTCCTAAATTTTTGGTAGTATTTTTTTCGTCAGGTTAACTACTAACAAAGAGATGGCATCTTAATTTGTCTATTTAAAAAAAAAAAAAAAATCAATTACTCAAATTTGACAGGCAAGACAAGATTTGATCCATACTACAATGCACGCTTCACTGACTTCGTCATCTTGCTTGTTCTGAATCAGATCCAAAGCAATTAGTAACTCGCTACTTAGTCTTTTTTTAATTGGATACTTTTTTTACTCTGTCTCATGTAATTATTAACACTATTACTTTTACTTCTACTTGAGTAATTATTTCTATAAGTTCTTTTACTTAAGTACAAATTTTGGTTACTCTACCAACCTCTGACAAGGTCTACTGCAAACACAATATGAAAGAGAAACAATTATCAGGACAGCAAGAAATATAGAGTCGGTGTACATTGGGTGTGTGTCGCTCATTTACTGAGGAATTTAACTGGTATTAGAGGACTAATAAGAGAAATGAGAACAGAATCAAATGATCCAGATAGAATGCTATAAAGGACACATTTTTATATAAAACATGACTGCCATTAGACTGTGTCGTTAGAAACTAATACGACTGGCTCAGAGTCCTTATTTGATGTGTGAAGTTATACTGACATCAGGCTAAAATGTGTTTTTTGATTAATCATGTTCCAGTAGGTCTGATTTCTGACTCTGGGAAAGCAGCAGCTAAAGTGTAAATCAAAAACTGATGGACTGGAAGAAGATACAGTGGCAAAACCTGCCATTTATGACTCTGAAAAGACATTTCTCCAGGAGAATGCGGTGACCACACGCCACTTTGAGAGCCCTTCAGTGGGATTGGCCCTTATATTTTTCTTGTCATCTTTCTGCACACCTAATATGCCAACCATGAAATGGAATGTAGTCTAATACAGATCACCACCTTTCGGATGGAATTGGACGATGCTTTGCATGTAAATCTACACAGACCTCCTACTTCCTATTTTCTGGAGATGATGAGTTACATACAGCAGTAGAAATGGGAGAGAGAGTTGGCTGAAGGCTTTCACCTCCACCCTGGGAGTAGTATGCCTGTCAGCCTCAGTTTTAGTGGCCGTGTCAGCCCTGAGCTCTGGGTTAATGGACCTGCCAAATCAGCCCCAGTTTTGCCCCCACTCCTAACGAGACACTGATTGTGGAATTTCCAGAGAATTCGCACACATAATGATAACTCGCATAGAGACGTTTCCATGACTGACTGAGACCGAACAACTACAAAAAATCAGGTCAGGCAATCACGAAAATTTGATTTATGAAATACGATAGCAGAAATATGCTCGATCTCTTTCAAAGTGTCATTTTCATTAGAGGAGAGTGCAGAGCTGATATGCGTCTCTGGAGGGTGAGGCCCAGCAGAACACTTGTGTGTGACGACAGCCAAAGCACAGAGTGGATGATTTCAACTGTTTAGCTGTGCTTTAGGGATTGTAATTTGATCGAGGCAGATGAATTATCTGAGGGTCTGATGAAGATGGGGCTGCAGTGTGAGTAAGGGTTGTTGTCGTTCAGTGAAAGAGTACCATATCCAGCCACTGCTAGGAGCCCGTTGGCTTACAAAGAATACACAACACTAATACTATATATAAAAGGTGCAACTGGGAGATATAGACAACTCCAAGACATGCAGTTTTCCCTCTGTTCTGCTAGCAAAATTGAATCATTGACGGTTTATTGCTATTCTTATTATTATTCCACCCCCACCTAACGGTTCCAGTTTCTGCTAGAGTTATGCTTATAAAACACACTCCCAAATGTCAATTCAATCAATTAAACACAGCAATAATACCACAAATGGCCAAAGCAAAACAGCACTTTAACAATCAGCATCATTCTGCATCAGTGGCACTGATGTTCCATTAAATACCCTTCTAATCATGGCTTTACAAACGCAGCCTCCTCCCTAAAGCACGGAGGACCGCACTGAATGGCGGAAGCTTTGAGAATGGGATTTGAAGAAGCAGTAATCGAGCCTCTCTCATTCGTGCTGAGACTACCCCACCCAGCCACACATCAAAGCAATCAAGTGCATTAGCATATGCAAAATCCTATCACACAAAACACATGGTTTGGATGCCATTTCCCAATAAACATGAATCTGCGCAAGCCGGCAATATAATCACAGACGCAAGCGCCAAGTCGGTTTTGTGCTCAGTCTTCGGCCTTTGGTTTCTTTATGACTATCATTACTGGAATTGCAATTATTATTTGGGCTCGCTTTTGTTTATTCTGTTCAGGACCAATTAGAATTTGTTAATTAAAATCTAAATGTCTCCTGTGACACGCGGTGAATTAAAGTTAGCCATTGTTGTTGAACAATGCTGTCCCCTGTAGACAATACAAACCCGCAATAAACAAAAAGCCAGCGGAAAGGAAGTCAAAGATATGGCCTGAATCAATCACCCTTTTCATCTGTTTACTTCGGTCCGGCTCTATATCAAGAAATGAAAGAACTGAGATGCAAATTGCGATTCATTCGCTCTATTATTTTCAAGAAAATTTCTTTATACGCTGAGAGTTATTGTGAGGTAAACATCACCAGCGCAGGATGCCACCACATTCCCGTGACCTAATTCCATAATTAACAGAAGTTTGAGACTAAGCAGAGGCATATACGCAGAGAGGAGCTTGAAACACTGTGCAGGCTGCTGCAAACACATTTTCATCAATTCATTAGAGACTTTGTACCCAAAGGTAAAATAATAATCGCCGTTGATCATTCCTCACCTCGATTTGCATGATCTTTGGGAGCAATCTGTAATGCTCAGATGTGCAGAAAGTCGCAAAAGCCAAGCTTTCTAAGAAACCCTACATGACTTGTGATTAACATCAGGCAGATGAAATGTTGTCTTGCAGCACTCTGTGTATTTCTGCTCCTCTCAACCCATTAAACATCGCCGCCCAAAGCTACTGCATTTCCACAGCAGGTATTGAAACACACAGCGAGAATGTGTGCCATAATACAACGCGTAAAAGGTGCTATGCTGGAAATCAAGTGATATGCCGTCCCGCTGAGCGCTGGCCGACACTCTAAAACCAGGATGGAAACCACAGCCTTTCAACAAGAAATACACAGTACACAATAGAACAATGGCCTCCAATATTTCTCTCTCTTGAAGACTGTTTATGCTGCCAAGTTCAGGTCAACTGAATGCATGTTCTAGTGAAAGCAGAGGTTAAGAAAACAAGCAAATCACACATTTCCTATAGAATGACCAGCATGACTGCTCTTGCACTACCCTCAGTGGGTGATTTCCTGTATAACGAGGCACTGTATTCTGCAGCTACGAGAGATGATTTGTTTATAACCATTTTAAAGAGAGCCACAATGAAGTGCAAAGCTTTAGGGAGTCTTTAAAGAAACGGCACCCTCTCATCTTAATGATATGTTTATGGCTTGGCAGGTGAAAAGGAAAACGGGATAAAGGCTGAAAGAATATGTGGTCACAGGTGTGCATTTATCAGCATTTAATGGCTTCAAACACGGCTCATCTAATCAGAATTTAGAGTTGAAGCTATCCATTTTAAAAAGTTCCCTTCACATGTCACTGTATTAACTTTTCTGCTCCTGCATGTGCTGTGTCATTAGAGGGAGAAATTGGCCAGCTGATTAGTGTTTTTCTGTCCCTAGAGAGAGAACAATGCTTAAGTTAATACTAGCACACCAAATTATAGCAGAGTGAGATCTATCAGACAGCCCCCCCCCTCATCCGTCAATACTCAGTATGGACGTCGGATGCCACTGCAAGCCTTCCGCTCTTCATTAAGTTCCCAGTACGCTCGGTCCCCAGGCAGGCCACCGCCAACACTGTCCCTCTGCTGAGTTACAGCTCTCCTGGGGCCGCTAGTTCATTTGAAAGCCTTTGTGGGGTGCCATTAATTCTGATAGATAGATATCACTAAACTGCTGAACAAACATCCTACTCAGTCATTTGCATACATTACAGTAATGGTGGAAAAAATAAAGTATTCCTACCAATAAGTGTTGTGCATCTGAGCTACTCTTCCAGCATTTTACCAGTTATTGAGACCAGTTTAAAGCAGAAGACTGTATAACTATACGGTTTTAATGTATGCTGCTATATCTTGATAAGAAATGCATTTATGTAATAAAAAACTCCCCATCCTGACTGGGAATGCCTTTATGAGGATATTTCAGGAATAAAAACAACACATAATATCATATATATATATATATATATATATATATGACATTCCAGGAATACAAACAACACATAATATCCTCCAAAAGCATGTGGAAATACCTAAATTGAAAACAAAAAAAGAAGATGAAGGAAAATAAATAAATAAATAACATTCATTGTTAGCAGGTTGTGTGAATTATGAAGCACGGAGATCTTTTGTACTAATAACGGTTTGAAATAATGTATATGCGTCAGTCGGAGTCCATTTCATTTTTCCAAATACCCACAATGCATCTGCAACTAGTCTCCCATAGTGGACCTAATACTTACACAAACATACTCTTGCATATACATGTTCATATTGCAAGAAGGAATATTGAGCAGTTGGTAATAAAAGTAAATTCCTTTATTTGACTCTAAAAACAAACCCTCATGCATATCAAGAGTTTATTTCTCTCTTGCAACAGCACGCTTAGTGCACTTTCAAACCGGCCGTGATTTGCTGCCACAATCATTTCTATTTAATGGATCAATATATCAACAGTGCATCACCATGTAAGCTAATAAATGCATATTTGTTCCAGAGTCTTAAGCACCTTAATGTGAATCTAATATGATATTCCCATATTTGGTGAGATTTTTTAATATTGCGAAATGTCACCTCCACAGTTTCAAAGGGGTGTGAAATGTGTACCGCTATTATTACAACCAAAAAAAAAAAAAAAAAAAAAAAAAAAGCTGACTTCTACCTAGGCAAAATTCCTCTACCACTCTCTCTCACAGCCTCTCTCTAGATAAAGCCTTTTTTATCTCACAAAATTTGGTACATACTAGTTCTTTCTCTCCTATCTCACTGGCAGGGTTCTAAATATGCAGTTTGAGCTGCCATGAAAACTGGAGGAAAAAAAAACCCAAAAACAATTCTGCATATGAAACGCCACAATCGTATTGTGTTGGGTCTCCCTGGAGCAGGAGAGAATAAAAAAAAGAATAGTGTGATTTCAGGGTAGATTAAATCGCATGGATCTCAAGGCTACAGTTCATAAAAAGGAAGAAATTTGAAGATTCTGACAGTGCCCACCTGGAGTAGTGTGATTTGAATGAGTATCTACAGGCAACAAAAACACTGTTAACAAGGTAACATCTGTCTTTTTCCTTATTCACACAAATTTCCTTTATCACACCGTTTAAACAAGCCCTGTAACTAAACCGTCAAGCTAAAAAGTGAATGTTTTTAAAATACTTCCTGCACTGCAACTCTAAAATAGCATCTCCACACCGTAATCATTTGTCAAAAGGTCACGTTGAGGTCAAACTCATAAAGAGGGGGCCAAGAAGCCTGTTGCTATGGCGAGCAATGGAGTGCATCTATCAGAAAGCATGCACACACACCTCCAGCGTTCACAAATTCAATCACTAAAGCTCTATAACATCTAGCCTGCTGTCCACAATGGCTGAGTGAAACAGCTTTCGGCCTCCTTTAGCTCTGTGACAATGTCTGCCCTGTCATCCGCAAAAGAGCTGGCACAGCTGTGTTTGAACGTGCTGTCAGTCAGCATCTCTGCAGTCAGGCTCCGACGCCTCTGAAAATGAGTCGCGACTGGTGCACAATGAGGGTGGAGCCGTTCCCTTACAGCCACGGCTCTTTCGCTCACTTCTCTTTCTCTGGTGCTAAAAATCCCTACTCGAATCATCAAACGGACGTGACTGTATTCAGCCAAGGCTGCGCGCCAGCTCTGATGACAGATCAGGTGAGACAGGGACGAGATGCGTCTACGTTTGCACTCCGGACCCGGTCGGCTTTTACAATCCTCTGGGGATGCCGCGAGGCCCCGGCGCTGCCGCAGTGTATCCGTGCCTCTCCATTTCCCCTCACTCAAGTTCCAATCCTCCCTGAGTCCTGCTAATCAATGCTTTCACTAAGTCCACAGAGGAATTCTGGCTTGTTTTTTTGTGCCGCACTGCAGGCTAGAGAAGCTCATTGTTCTTAAATCATACAAACCTAAGCAGCCCTCTTTGACTCGGAGCAGATTTTTAATGCGTGCCGGGGCTATTACTCTTATGCCACCCAAAGTGCCGCGTAAGCCCCCCATAAATCTCGACGTTGAGCTCGTGAACAAAGAGCTAAAATAAGGTTAACTGCTGTCTTTCCTGTGCTTGGGGAACATATGGGAAGACTCTCAGACTTGATAAGTCATTGATTAATGGTTCTTACTCGTAGTTAATAACACCGCTGAGGAACGGCAGGATTCACAGCGGGAAAATAAAAGTCAGGCCGTCGCTCAGAACCGGTGCAAAAGTCAAACTTCCTTAAATCAGCGTGATTTCGTGTCAGCTCTGTTTTGGCACACATAAACTTTCACATGTCAGAAAGGAAAAGTCAAACAAGTGTCTAACTTCCTCACTCCTTAGAGTCAGAGAAGTGTTGTGGCATCTAATTTGATTTGAGGCTAGCGAGCACTTTCTGTTATCGAAATGGGAGAGGTGCTTTGAGAGCTGATAGCCCTCAGAAAGTTTGAAAGAAGGGGCCTGTGGCTGGTCAGCAGATGAAATCAGCATGGGATTATAAGTACAGAAGGCTAAGAAGCCCTCCATTAGAGTCTGTGGGGAGAAAGTTGTGCAGTATAAATAGCTCCCAGGCTGAACTCCCTTTGGAGAGCTTGAGAGATGAAGAGAATGTGGATAAACATCTCACTTTGAGACAACCTATCCATGCCTATCCAGTTTTTTTTTTTTGTTTTTTTTTTTGTCTTGTTTTCCATATTTAAACAATCGTGTAAAAATAAGCCAAATCATGTAAAAAATAATGCATGTTTTTGGGGAATCATTTTTGTTTATTTATTTTTTTTATTATTCTTTTCACAGATTTTTCCCCTTGTTGTTAGCCTTTGTTTTTCTTGCTGTAAACCTCACTATGTCTTGTTTTATTTGTGCTTAAAAATGAAGGCATAATAAGGAAATTAATCATATAGCGAAATTTATAATGTCAAATAAATCTGTTCTTTTCAACTTTCCATTAATGAATTAATTAAAAAAAAAAAAAAAAAGTTTCAACTAAAATATTTACATTTACATTTATGCATTTGGCAGAAATATCAACTGTTTTCAATATTGATAATAATCAGAAATGTTTATTGAGCTACAAATAGCATTTTAGAATGATTTCTGAAGAATCATGTGACAATGAAAACCTAGGTAAAAATGCTGCATAAAATTCAGCTTTACTATCACAGAAATAAATTATGTTTTAAAACATATGAAACACTAATAATTGTAATAATATTTCACAATATTACTGTTTTTTTCCCCTTCAAATAAATGTAGCCTTACTGACCCCAAACTTTTGAACCCCCAAACTGTTGTATTAACTGGAAAACAAGACAAAAATACTGATGAAGAATTATTATTATTTTTTAAATAGTGTATTGATCATAGCTTATTGACAAAGGGACCTCAGCTCCTCATTCCTGCACAGGAGCCTATGTTAAACTTTCTATCATGGAAGACAGTAGAAGTAGTAAATGCATTCAAAGGATATCGACATTTTTTCAACAAACTTATCCTGCTTGTCGTCAGTCTTGGGGAAGTTCTGGATGTCGTTCTCCAGCCTCTCAATATGCCGTTCCATTGTGTCCAAGCTGGCTTTCAGGATCTGGGCAGATACTGCAAAAGGAAGATAGGGAGAAAAACAAACAAACAAATAATGGGTTATTGGTGTGCTGTTTAGTTTGTGGTCACAGAAAGAATTTTATTTTAATCCAAGACAAGAAACGATTTTTTCATTTATTTGAAATGACTCGAGTCTATTTATGCCTAATTGTACTGAGCCATAGTGTACAGTTGGGCTTTATATGTTTCAGATTCTTCTCCTGTAATGTGTAGGCGGTAGTTGTCTGCCCACTTCATACCGTTTGATGAACCCCTGTGCTCTTATTTAAAATTCAACATCTTGACAAGCAGCACATTAAGTCCAGCATCTAACTCAGCCCTCAGAAATCTTTGTATATAAAGACTATTAAATACTGCACTGAAGTAACTAGCGATGCACCGATGCCATTTTTTAAGGACCGAGTACGAGTACTGACACTTTTTTCTAGTACTCGCCGATACCGATACATTTATTATTTTCTCTCCCTCTCTCTCTCTCTCTTTTTTTTTTTGCTTCTGCAGTTTTCCAAGCACAACACAGTGAGACTAATGAATGTAGGACAGCTTCTTTATTATTACTCTAATGAAAAAAGTATTATTTTTATGTGCTTGTCACAAACTTAAAGAACAAAAATTTCACAGGGTCCAATAACCTTAAAAGGGCATAATTACCAATATATATAATTGTTGTTATATAAAAAGAAATTTACAAACAAACACAACAAATACTATAGAGATACAAATTAAATAAACCTTTTTTCAGATACAGTAGGTTTATTTACCATGTATACATTTATTTAACACATTTTGTTGTTTTATTAACATTAATGACAAATAGGCTACGGTCCCTTTAAGACCGAATCCATGGATACTGACACATATCCTGTTTTCACCCAAATGTTTACGTCCACTTAAGCCATAACCGACTGTATTTACATATAAAATCTGGCTAAATCTTTTTTTTTTCTTTCAGTTTTTTCACTTGAGTGACAATCAATCAATCAATACTCCAAAAGAATGGGGAATTTGAATATGCGGCTGATTCACAACTAACTAACTAACTAACAACTAATTTAGGTTTGACTAATAGGTTCTTTATATCTAATTTGTCAAATGGACCTTCTATCTAGCTTTTCTTAGCACCCTGTACTAGAGAATATATTGGCTGGTTTGTGGTGTAAATCTTGCAGGTGTGCTCAGGTGGACAGGTGTACTGAAGTGATGCTGAAGTTTGCTGACTGCGGCTGCTGTCCTGAGGCTGAGTGGTGTCAGCATGGGTTCAGCTTCATTAATCTCTACATAATCACTGTTTACAGCTCTCTATCTCTCTCTGCACTCACTGTAGTCCTTTCAAGTCTGGACTTCAAAGCGGCAGCAGTGTCTTAGGGGGATCAGTAGGGAAGCGGACGCAGTCGTGGCGCCGTATTGTGATTGGTGTATGGCTTTGGCTTTATTGATACACACAGTACGAATGATCACGGCACAAGAAGGTCTGTCTGAGAGGGTCAAAGCTCTGACTCATCAGAGACATGAGAGGCTTTGTATGGGTCTTAGAGTGGACAAACACTCTTCAATTGCCATGAGTAAGCAACCCAGGTGCAGACTCCAGCTCATACATCAATTATTCTAATATAGGAATTTTAAAACTATCATTAATTTGGAACCAAATAAAGTAAAAAAAAAATAAAAAAGGTGTGTTGGGGGGGGGGGGGGGGGGGGGGGGGGGGTGATAACTATACAACTAAACAACTAAAAAAAAAATGTATTTATTATTTTCCAAAAAATATTAAGCAGCAACTGTTTACAATGTTGAAATTAGGATGACTTCTGGATGATCATGTGACACTGAAGACTGTAGTAATGGCTGCTGAAAATTTAGCTTTGCCATCACAGAAATAAATTAAAAAAATAATTTCACAATAGAAATAAATTAAAAATATTTCACAATATTACTTTTTTTTTTTATACAGTATTTTTCATTAAATACTGTAAATGCAGCCTTAGTGAGCATAAGAGACAAAACGTTTCTTTTATTGCTTTTTTTTTTTTTTTTTTTTTTTTTTTTTAAACTTACCGACTCCAAACTTCTGAATGGCACTATATAGTGACTTGCAAAAGTCTGGTTAGTCTAGCTGTTGGATTCAATCTCTGTTATTTCCTGAGGTCAATGCTAATAACATCTGCTTTAACTTTTCCTACTCAACAATAAAGCCAAAATAGGAGGACAACGGGCAACAGCTACAAATCTACTCAAAGCACTAACAACAATATAAAGGGTAGACACCGTGTCATTAGTGGCATGCTGGAGGAAACCCACAACTGGGGATTTACTGTCCCCTAATCAAGGCTTACAAAGCCGAGGTTAACACTGTCTGAGGACAGGCCTCGTGAGAAAACAGAAGCAACAGAGAGAAAGAAAATTGAGCAAGGGCACAAGTTTAAGCTTTTTCAGTGATGCTACAGCTTGTCGGGCTGATTTTAAAAGCTAAAACTCTGTTGGTTTAAAATACTCTGATGGCATGTTACAATGATTTTTATAGGGGGAAAGAGAGAGAATTGTGGGCAGACAGATGATGGAGATGGATAGGCAAGATAGCGTGGTGTGTGCCTCTCTGGACCTGGTGCTGGGGGAGTAGCGAGAGTGAGAAAAAGCCAGCTCTGAGTTCAGCTAATAACAGCACTGACTCACTCATCTCACAGGCCTCGCCACTGATGAAACGCAAACACCAGGGACCAAATGAAGAAATCTCAGCACTGTTCCAAAATCTAGCAAGTATCCTTCTGAGGTAACATGGAAGAAATCACAGACTGCCTAAAATCATAGAAGGCTGTTCTAAAAGCTAGGCATTCTAATATTATTTATTTATTTTTAATAAATTAATACTTTTATTCAGCAATGATGCAATAAATTGATCAAAAGTGACAGTAAAGACATTTATGAAATGGTTAGTTCCTGTCCTTGATTCTGATTTGTCAATAGCTGTGTTTTATTCACGATAAAACACGGCTATGTCCGCTTCACCCAACGGTTCTGTGTATGACTACACAACACTCTTAGCAACCACTCTTAGCAACGTAAACTGTATGTTCTCAATTGATATTGTTCATTGAAGCTTACTGTATTATGTAGAAGAGTATTGTGAGAAAGTGATCGAGTGAGCGAGTTTATTACCTGCATTCAGATTTAGCATTTTCTTTCAGGTCAGTCCTATGTTCATAATAGAAAATCTGTTTAAATGTCAGATGTATTATCTGTATTATCTTGTCCTTTTAACAGTTAAGGGGTTTCCTGTGACTGACGGCGCTACTCAAAGCATTTGTCAGTTGCATCTTCTTCCGTGTTCACAACAATTTTTTTTCTTCTTTCACAAACAATTGTCTGTCTTTTCAATGTAAAAGTCTTCGCTACTGACAGACACACTCATAAAGACAGTCTTTGCCACCATCTAATGCCGTAATAATGTAACTGTTCAGGGTCAGGGACTATTTTTTCCGGCGGAAGGAAGGCTTTTATTGAAAGTTTACTTCATGAAAGTTGCATTGATGCATATTTTTGGCTTTAATATTTGTATTGTGTGGTAACCGTTTTATGAAAGCAATAAGGTACTATCGTGAATAAGTCACGGCTGAAGGGGTTGCAGGCACGACGCGAACATGACTTATTCACGATACAGCACAGCCTCTCGTACCTTATTGCTTACTTATAATGTTACAAAAAGATTTCTATTTCAAATAAATTATGTTCTTTTAAACTTTCTACTCATCAAAAAATCCTGAAAAAAGCACACCTATTTTCAAAATGAATAATAATAAGCTGATAAAACTTACTTACTTGAGCATCAAATCAGCATATTAGAATGATTTTTGAAGGATCATGTGAGACAGAAGAGTAGAATAATAATGCTGAAAACTTAGCTTTTCCATTACAGAATTTTTTTACATTTTAAAATGTATTACAATTGAAAACAGTGACTTTAAATTGTAATAGTATTTCACAATACAGCTTTTTCTGCATGTTTGATCAAATAAATGCTGCCTTGCTGAGCAAAAGAGACTTTCAACAACCTTGACAATAAGAAAATCTCACCAAACTTTTAAACAGTAGTGGATACAATAAATATACCTGTAATTCAGTCAGCACTAATTGACATACTGTATATAATTTAAGCAATACCAAAAACTACAATTAAAATCTACATAAAAAACAAACTCACTATTTTTTGCAATATTTCTGTTCTAGGCATTTTAAGCCTATTAGGGTGTCCCGCTTTGTGCCTGACAGGCTGATCGTTAGCTAAGCAACATGCTAATGCCAAACTCTATTGGAATCAACTGAGTGAGTGAAATCTCCCGTGTGGAGCGCAATGCATGTGGCAAGCGGACATAATCAATCACTTTTGAGGTTCCATCTTTGTTAGGATACTAACAAACTTTGTTAGAAAGCAGCTGTCTATGTAGGAAGTCAGCAGCAAGACATTTCTGGAGCAGACCCTTTGTTTACCACAAAATAAAGTGAATTAGGAGCACACGGCCTAGAGAATCTATAAATAGATATTTTATTTCCCAATGTGAGCACTTAAGAAATTAATTGCTTAGTTTAATTACTACAATAAATAGGATAATGCCACGGTGTCCAGTACAATCAGGAGTTTCGCTGTTAATATAGCTATAAAAAAGTTAGAGAGGTAACAGTGTGTGGTACTGCGTGTGAAAATTAATATGAGAGGAAAATGTTAATATTTCTTTTGATGTTCCTCTGTAAGTACAGCCTCGTTATGGGTCAGTTTCTGCTTTTCAGCAATAAATTTGTTTGTCTCAGAAGCAGCTTTCCTCTTCTTAATAGAGAGCCCTGCTGGAAGCCTAAGCAGAATAAAAAAGGCATCCTTTTGGGATATCATTAGTAAGATTAACAACAAAATAACACTGTTTACAGGGGACCAGTACTGGCGCATTAATAACTTGAACATGCCCATTTCGCATGATCGGGGGAGATAGGAAAAGATAACACTGAAAGAGATTCCCTGTCCTATTCACAGCAACCATTAATGGGACGTGGCAATTTAAACTAATGACTACTGTCTGTTTGGTTCCATAACACCCACTAACAGCTTGTGCTTGAACATTAGTCACCTCCTCAGGTTAACCAATATTTTGGCTATTGGCTCATTCCCATTCAAACTGTACACAATTTTCACTTTATTGCACTTTGTTAGCGCACGTTCACACAAAAAGCTCATTCTTGCATTCCATCTGTGCAATTTTGTTTTCTTAGCCCATGTATAGTTTTTTCAAGGCCAGTCGGTTCACAACTAAAATGGTATCATAGAATGTTGTTTCTTTATCTCAAATCACATAATAAAAACTGTAGCTATGTAGAAACTTGCATGTGAATACCATCACAGCATGAACTGAGATCTGAGTGAATTTAAAGATCAAGGACTCGCCGGAATTAGTGCCCATTGTGACAGCATTACACAATAAGACAAACTCCTTGCTGGTTGGTTTCTTAAAGATTTACAATCAGGGTTTAGTGTCTATGAGCCCTGCCCTTCTGTTCTGGCTTGCTCTGTGCGATATTCATTCTCAGAGCCAGGGGACAGACGAGGACTATTTCATTAAGCCCCTTTCCGTCTCCTCTTGCCATAAACTGCCATGAAGTAACGTCACTTGTCATAAAAAAGAAAGAAGATGCGCTTTGCAAAATACCAAATCATCAGCTGTAATGCCAAGGTGTCAGCGTTACTGTCAGCCATTTGTTGGAGGGCACCATTTCCATGTGAGATTTATAGATAAGGCGTATCAATATTTCATTGCTGTAGCTGTGATGCTTGGATGATCCAATGTGAATTGAGATTTATTTCAGAGCAGGATGCCCTGGTGTAGCATAAGGCGTTTGTGATTCAAATAATTTCCACCAACAAAGGAAAACAAAGCATATAACAAAAGACAAGGTCATACATGAACAAACATTAAGTAGTTTACAATAAAATTATTACCTCTTCATCTCCCTGCACATGAGGATTTGAATTACACAAGAGAGCTCATGCATGAATGAATGGGTTGTATGTATGCATCCATAAAAGGAATTGTGCACTGTGAATGTGTATAAATAAGACACAGGGGAAGAGTGTGTGAGCGAGCGAGAGAAAGAGAGATGATGAGGTACCTAAAGAGGTTTATGCATGAAAGCTATGGTCCATCACTTGACATATGTAGACCGATAAGTGGCAGGAAAGTGGGAAACTTTCATTAAACTCCAATTAGACTGGAGTTCATTGCATTCATCCTGTACAAAAAAAAAAAAAAAAAAAAAAAAAAAGGAGAAGAAAGCAGAACAGGGTATAGCCAGATTATGTCTTTTAATTTGGTATGTAATGAGTTTGAGGCTCAAGAGACCTTTAAACTAAAGACGTTACAGATACCGAAACTATCCCCTCTCCAATTCTACCTTATTAACTTTGGAAGGTAAAATGTAGTTCTTCCAATAACGTCTCTACACAATGAAAACATGCCTGTCAATGGACATCCAAGAACAGACAAGAAACTTCATTCTTCAAAACATATACTAAAAACACTATGCCCTCACTGAAGTGCATATGAGGATTATTGATCTCAACATACTGTACAATAATTACCTCTATACAAGCAGCTACTTGTATAAGCAATGAACTGGCATATTTCATCACTATTTTGAGGTTTTTCTATTTAGTTAATGGAACATAAAATCTTTTCAGTTTAGAAAACATTTACTCATCTGCCAGCACTGGCATTGGCACTTAAGAATGAGTAAAGGTAATGGGAAACAGACAGCACAGTAATGGCATATACTTGGCATATTTACTTTAGCAGTACAAAAAGACAAAAACATATCTACATCTCTACAAAAGGGCCTTTCAAGAAGAACAAAAGAGCTCAGATCACACTGCATAAAGATGATATGCTTGTGGTGACAAAGCAATGCAATTGCCATCTTATGACTGATATGGTGTGTTAAATGCTGAAATAAAGGATTCTTTAATTAAAGCAAAAGTCAATTTGAAGAAAATAAATGTTATTGGTAATTCAGTTATTTAAATGCTTGATGACCTTTAACACCACTGTGCAGTCCAAGCAGAGTCCTCCAAACTACTCAAGATAAATATAATACATACAATGTGCAAAAAAATTTAAAATATACAGACGTTTCCTTATAATACTAAAAATAAAAAAAATAATAATATCAGAGAATCACTGCTCCACAAAATGACTAATAATAATAATTGACTGATCAATAATAATAAATATGACTGTTAAATATTAACATTACTAAAAACAGAAAACAAACAGTGCATAGTTTGTGCACAAATCAATTAACTCCAATGCAAAAACAGTGCAAATCCACAATATACTTTGTGCAGAGCATAATTACTAGTCACCATCAATGGGGTGCTAATCGGATGGAGGGGAAACAAGGCAACAAATCCTTTTACGTTCGCTCGATTTATTATTTTAATATGTGTTTTCCTGAAATCCCTCACTTTGCAATTCATAATTAAGGATTTATTGACTGATTTGATCATCTGAGAGCTTTTGTATTTAAAAACCTTAAGGTTGAAATATGATTCAAAATAAGCTGCTAGCCACAGGAGATTCCAGCTGATGAAATAAAGATATTTCTGGATCGTTAAGAGCAAATAAAATGGGACAAAATGAAGACAACAAGGGGTCCGTGAGGAGGGGCACTCTAATACCACTGAATCCGTTGTTAGTGAAATATAAACAATCCCACACCATATGATACACTGTAAACTAGTTCAAACATCCGAAATTTAAAAGAAAAAGGATCAAACAACAAAACTTTAAAACCATGAGCAAATCCCATGTCCCCTCTGAATGAGATGAGCAATTCTAGATTACCCATTCACATTCACATCACATCAACAGCACACCTCATGCAATAGAAATACTGGTGAGCTCTGTCTATGCTGGCAGCTGGCCATCAAGCGTGTGATTGGGAATCGTCAGCCTCTGTCCGCTCTTCTTAACGGACACCCATTTTGGAGGAGAGGATTTGCCATACAGGAGCGGTGAGGCTGGAAATAAAAGTGTTCTTTCTCTCCTCAGCTTCCCTTAGGATCCTGTAAACAGCGCTGGCCAGGTGATAACGCCACTCTATTGTGATGAGCTCACTGGTTCAATGACATCCCTTCACAACTGAGGCTCTAAAAGGACTTGGATTGGATGCAATTACTTAGCTCAAACTGCAGATAGAGATGATAGATAAAGTGTGGTATATACGTAGGTCAGAGATCCAACTCTTTCCCTGACCTAAAAAATGAGATTTTTAAAAAAGAAGGCATCAAACATATGTATCAAACACATATGGAATTGCCCTCATACACTTTAGAAAACATACTGCCTTTGGCAGCCATCGTGACAACAGAGCTGATGCACCATCTCAGAGGGACACACAAATGGAGCCAATTATAACGCATTTTGATATATGGGAAAGTTTAGACAGCAACACAAGGTGCTGACAATTCTCTGGGAGTGGATAAGAAATCGGACTCACAGAGGGAGAAAGGGAAAGACGTATAGAGGGCGAGCAGTAAAGCATGGTGCATGGACCTATCGATCTTTGCCCTCTAGTAAAGAAAAGACTGAAAGCTTTTCAAGTTATACACATGAGTGACTTGTAGTTCTTTTACAACATGCCACTGGGCAGAATCACTAAACTGTCTAACGAGCAGCTAGTGATACCAGTTATATCTGTCGCCCAGCTCTTGACACCACAAGTAAACAACTACCCGAGTAGATTCTGAGATTCACAGAGGGAAAACAGAAAGGAATGACCCACTGAAAGAGGAATACACCTTGAGCGGGGACTGTCAGCTAGGGGCCTCAGGGGCTCTGAGGGAAGTCTGGGCTGTGCAGGTGCAGGGGGTAGAGGGTGTGGGTGGGCCATGTTTATGTGTTATGAATACTGGTGAACAGATTGTAGAGCTGGGGGATATTTATAGGAAACACACACCTTTGTCCTCCACTGCTTCACTAGCCACATGCCCTTGGGTGATCGTGCCCCTACTAAGGGCGCTTACACACTAGAGCTCTGACGAAGCTTTGGACAGATAGGAAAGTTTAAGATCCATTTTGAGAGGGTGGAGAGTGCCAGGGTGTGAATTAATTAAATTCATGTAAAAAATATAAATAATATATGCTCAAATAAGAATAAAGCAGAAATTATATTCCATATGTTCAATAGAACAACAACAGTGTGTCATATAGTTCCGGGAGGTTACAGTATAATTTAGTTGCATGGCAGGTAAAAATCATATGACTTTTTTGATGCCCTTCTAGGAACATTGTTATTAATTGTTTAGTGGTTTATGCCTTCTTATATAATACAAAAAAATATAAACAAATTGGATAGATAGATATATAGATAGATAGATAGATAGATAGATAGATAGAGAGATATACTTCCTTTTTTGAATCTCTACATGTACAAGAGAAATAACATCTTTGTGTCTTAAGGGGAAGCAAGTTTATAGTATAGAATACCAGGGAGATTTTGAAAATGTTGCAGGATTTGTAGAGTGGGAGTTAGCTGCTTATTACTCTGCTAGAGTTCACAAATTAGCTTATTTGAGGGGAATTGTGGATCAGTATTCATAAAGTCTGATACAGACAGAGCAGGGAGGGCAGACACTTCCATCAATGTTTGAACATCAACTTGCTGTTTAATATCACCTCTCTGAACTCAGGCTAACGAATACCACAGCAGAGCGTATATCTTGTAAGGGAATACTTTCATTGTAGAGAAGAATTTCAATGGCTGGTATTTCTGAGATAATAGTGCAAACTGACTCTCAAGAGAGAAGCGCACTGGGATAAATGAGAAAGAACCAGAGGCTAACTGAAACGCTGGTAGGTGAGAGAATGATGTAGGAAACAGCACATTCCATTGCCCAGTTCTATGGAAGGGCCCCCTTTCTTACACTGGAGAAAGGTTTGCTACATTTCGATTAGATCTGGGTGGACTAGCACAAACAAATGTCCAACAGATAAGGATGCTAGGACAACGGATAGACACCTCAAGTGCGAGAAGAACAGGACTTAAGTCCACAGGCAGTTTCTGCCCTGCACCCAATCTTTTTGGACTATTTGTTTAGAACATTGCCAAAGGTATACTGACGGTGGTCTGGAAAGTTTACAATTGGTAAAACTTTAGACATTTTATGCAAAAGAGTTCCACAGGGGAAAGAAGGGTGTGGGTGCCACTTATGATGCTGGAATTAAGAAGAGACAAATTTCAAAAATGGACAAATGTATGCTTTTAAATGGACACTCCTTTGTTCTGAGTCTCCAGATCATCCACTGAGACATTAACAGATACGCCCATGTCTCCCATCCAGTGAGAGAATAGCAGATACACAGTCCTGAGTCTCCAATCAAGAGAGACTGTAACAGATATGCCGTCCTGAGCCTCCAGTCTGTGAGGAAAGAGACATTAACAAACACTACGTTCAGAGTCTTTGTCCAGCAAGACAGTAACAATTACAGCACGTCCCGAGTCTCCATGCCAGAGATACAAAAGTGGATTGACCAAGTTCTGAGTGTCTGGCCCAGAGGCAGAAGATATACAGACACATTTGCAATAAGGTTAAACTTAGGAAAGCAAACCTTCACTTCAAGGTACCTTCGTCTGCATGTTCCAGATTAAGTACCTTCTGTTAAAGACCTTCTGCACCTACTTCAGGGCCTCATCTGTGTGTTCCAGATTTTAGGACCCTTTTGGTGCTCCAGGAGATCAGCATCCCACAGAATTTTGTGTTGAAGGCTGTTTAAATGGATTCTGGCTCATTTCCCCAATGCACTGTTACTCAGGACAACCAGTGGAAAAAGGCACCACCATTGGACTGCTCACTCGACTGTGGAGCGTAAATATCACTTAACCAAACCTCTTTCCAGAGACCTTGGCATTGTTATATATTATCAGTACATGATTTTCTAATTTACATTAGAATATAGCTGATGCTAGTTAATAACAAATAATCTTTCATTTATTTGTTTGATGCATAATAAGGTTCTTCACCTTATTAGTTTCAGAGAAAAAACAATTTATCTTTCCATACGATTACGCAACTCTGCCATGGCCATACCCAATTTAATCACTTGTATTGTATCCATCTCATGCACTTTATGATGCGTAAGACTTCCATCATGCACTGACAAATTCTTAAGATTGGTCAGATGATAAACTTCCTTCAATCTACATCATTTTTATTTCTTCAACAATCTTTGATTGTTCTTTAAAGTCATGGATAATCTAACACTTTCACACTCACCTTGACGTATCCAAAACTCCTCATGTATATACCAAATCCTTACATTTATGGTGCCTATTTTAAGCATAAATCATTAGAGTGGTTGACTAATGGCTTCACATGCTATCTCATATGGTGCACACAACAGATTTTAAGGGGGCACAGTCTACCAGCTAAGTGACATTTCAGCGCTGAGGAAAGTTTCATGTGACAGTTGCTCTGTTTGTCAGGCTGATAAGCATGAGGACAGTCTCTATAATGAAATGCAGGAAGGCAAGTCCATGAATAAAAGATCAATATCTGTGACATTCATACTGAACCTAGTGAAACGTCTTAGGATTCTGAACAAAATGCTCATAATTGCCAGAATCAGACAATATCTGTTTATAGTAATAAAAAATAATTTTTCAGCTCTTATTTAGATTTTATTTTCATCAATGTTTTTAGAAATGACGACAAAAATATGGAGGAATGGCATACAATGTTTCAAACTGCCATTTGCTTAAGAAATATAATTTTCATGCTTCCTTATGTGCATATATTTTGAATGTCTCATTGTGCATGATTATCACTAGCAATTTTGTCACTGCTCTTATTTCTAGCTCAACAGCTCCCTCTGTGAGAAGCATCATGACCTGAGAGAGAACGTCTGCGCTTATTTGGGCTTATTTAATAGAAGTTAACAGAGTTACTTTTTAGGTTCATTTATGAATCCACTGAAAACAAAATTACCATCTAATCAGCATCAGGAAGCAAACAAAAATGATTGTAGGTATAGATGTGCACAACTAATCAGAGCTGTTTCATGGATCACTTATTATGAGAAACAATACACTATAAGGGCACACCTGACTTCATTGACCATTTCCTAGCTCTGATTAAAGGCTGAATAAAGCCTCACTTCATCATTGACACAGTTAATTCAAATAAATGAGAGGCATTGAAAACATGCAGCCTTCAGTGTCAGGGTTCTCTGCTCTCGCTGCATAAATGTCCGCCATAGATAATCAATGAGGCTTTGTAATGAAGACTTTTGTTCATTGGGGAAGAGGCTTTTAGATGATCGGTCACACTGGCTTTGTTCTGGATGCAGGGCTGGGTAAAACCCAAAAGTTATTTTTAGACACATGCAACAGCCCAGAAACACATGAAAGTGAATGCAGCAGTGAAATTTACTACATTACAACATTATGACTATTATTAAACAAGGAACTCTGTGTGGAACATTATAACTATTGCATATTATCAAATAGTCCAGTCATGGTAAAATACACAATAATTAATTAGGAATGCTGTCCATATAACTGTGCAGGATTTATAGATTGACATTTAGACAGACAGTTGGATGCTAAGTTGTTTCACAAACAAATAGCTTCCTGTTTCATGGTTCTTTTTCCTCATGAAATGACGCCATTTGCTGCCTCTGATCATTCATCCTCTTTGTGGGGAGCTTTGAGACTCATGGGCCTGGAAGTACTGAGGAGAGAAATTACAGCCGTGCCTTTGCTCTTTTTGTGTCTATTCCCTATCCAGTCGCAATGCATCTCCACGCGGTGCCACATGTGCAGCATTCTGGCCTGCACTCAGGCCTGCTGATTGCTGCGACTCTAGCTTGATTAATGGTGGATTTGAAATGAAAATGATCTATTCATCGGAGGTGTGAGGCAGTCTGCAGTCTTGATTGACTGTCAGCACAGGCCAAAGAGCCATGCTGTAGAGCTGGAGAGGTGCGCCATTAGAGGAGTTTGCCGAGAAGCGGATATCTCTCCACGCACACCACCAGTGGAACAGCTTGTGCGCAAAAGCAAAAGAGCTGCGGTGGAAGTGCAATTTAAGGCATAAGAAGCTTCAAGGACATTAGCGGCCCCCGTTCAGACTGCCTGCTTTTGGGGGTGAGCGGGGCGTCTGACTCTAATCTGAAATTAAACACAGAGCGCAGTCATCTCTGTCCACTTTGTGGTCTGAATGCAGCTACTTATCGACATGCCGCTGATTCACAGCCCCCCTGCTGCTCACGCTGATGATAAGCCAATGTGAATCACAGCCAGTATCTTCACTCACGGTCTTGTCATCTTAAAACACTAGTAAAACGGGTACTTAATGGAATGATTTAAGCATCTCCGTGAGAGTTCTTCTGGCCATGGGACAGTGGGTCTTCGAGAAATTAAGGCAAGATGAAACTAGAAGATCATTAAAATTGCTTATTTCAAATCTGAAGTACAAGACACATATTAAATCTGACTGATCTGCAAGAAATCCATTTGCATCGAGCAGCACAAGTCTATTTTTATTGAGTGCTCGGTATCTATGGTGAGAAAAGCTTTTGAGTCTTCCAAGGAATTCGAATAAGTTGAAGAGGCCTCTCCAAACACACTTTTATAGTGAAGCACCGGGCTGCAAACAGCTCTTTTAGATCAATTCTTTGCTGTCAGCCATGTGTGTTTAAATCAGCATGGGGGAAACGGTGCGCACACTGTTCTGGGCCACGCTGCCAATTCTAGTGTCTATTAAAATAGATTGTTCTCACAGTGCGTGACCTTCTGCTTGTATTGGTACTGAGGCCCAACATTACTACCGAAATTAGGATACCCTGTGTCCCCTCTTAACAGCGTAATAAAGTCCATACAATGTGATTTATATCCCTCCGCCAATGATAAAGGTCAGATCAATTCCCACACCTGCAAGCTCTGTCTTCATTTAAAGCGGTCGCGTGCAGGCATCACAGACCACGGCATTTGCACAGCAAACACATGTATAAGTAAGTGTATATTCATGATGTGTTTAAAAGGGAAAGTGCCTTGTATTGATTGTAGATTGGATTGCCCATTTGCTTTTTGTTTTGCACCCAGCAGATGCACAGCCTCAAGCATTAGATTGCAGAGCTATAAAGAAGACTCTGTCGCTCGCTCGCTCTCTCTCTACCTCGGGCAATCCTTAAACTCATCAGCGTTTTAATGAGACTTTCAAGCAGGGAGATGAATTAACTGCCTGCTTTTTTTTTCTGACTGGCAGAATCCCTACAGACAACACAAGCAAAAAGAGAAGTCAGACCACGCATTATTTCACATTTTATCTGATAATCGTATAGTCTTATAAACAAATTAAGAGTGGGATCTCCTCCACCTGAAGGTGATGGCTTATTACATCTTTCTCTCTAATTTGACAGATTTTCCTATATATAAGACAACTTTCCATTTATCCAGGTATGAAACATTCGCTGGTGGCTATACAAGGGTTGGCGAAATGCAATAATCTTAAAATCTAAAGGCTGAGATAGTATCTAGGGAGGTCACAACATTATTGTTCTTAGGATTATTGCACACTCAAACATCATCATCATCAACAACAACACCACCATAAGCAATTTATGGCACATTTTAGATGCCTTTGATACAAACAGCACGACATTTCAAGTATTCTTCTCTTGCTTTTACAGTACTTCACAATGACCATTTTGTCATAAGAGGACTTGAAGCAATAAAAAAATCTAAATCTTAAATAATAACCATACTAGAGTGAAATGCTGGATCATCAATTGACATTTTAAACAATATGAAGTGACCCTGGGTTGTAGATTTATCTACATACATTAGATGGGCTAATGACAATGAGTTTCTTTAGCATAACAATGGAACATTCAAGTGTAATCTTGTAATTTGGACCTGAATTGAATGGTATTCATTGTTAAAGGTGTAATATGTAAGATTTTTGTCAAAACAAAGGCATAGCTTGATGACGGCAAGTTTGAGCACGGAATCTTGGGACATGATCTTCACATCACAACCGGTGGAAACAATCGGGATAGGACTCATGAAGAAATCATGTTCATGGATGTGATTATTAACATTACTGTAGTATGAAGCAGAGTGTTGTGTGAGCGAAACGAGGCCGCTGGAGCGATTGCGCAACACACACCTCACGAGCAGCAGAACTTTTATTATGCCACAGTTGCCGGCGCTGCTTCTGCTTTTCCGGTCATGAGAATGAGGTAACACAGCTATGTTTATCATATTAGATACATTTGAGAGTGTTGAAAATTATGTTATAACGTTACTCTGTGCGTTCGCTCGGCGGCTGCTGTGAGACACTTGTTGAACACTGCAGTAAGCTATATCGATTTTAGAATATCATTAAATACGGGATGGCTTGTGTTGATAAATGGCATGCAATGAATTTTAAAATGTATTGTATGATGGAGAAAATTCTGTATTACTGTTACTAAAAATAAAGCTGCATCTGATTATGCTATGTTAGCTACTTGACAAAACAGTGTTTTTCTCTGAGGCATGGTAAAACATGGTACTCTCCAAAAATCAAGAAAATTAGATTTAAATAATAAGACTAAACGTGTTGAGCTATATAACAACAATTCGTTTTCTGTCTATAAACATAACCAAACAGTTGTTCCCTTGTCTATTAAAACATGTAATATATTAAAGCGTCTTTGGTGTTTCCATGGTTTTTACAAAATAAAATCGGAAACCGAGGGTAACGCGGGTATGACGCAATTGACAGGCGACTCCTCACACATACCGGAGCCTTGGTTAAAATTGCAATTTTCTCACAATTTACAAATAGTTGGAAACATTTGGGATATTCTAAGTACTCAAGTGAATAAAATATATAACACTGGCCTAGTGGTTTTTGGATATTTTACTGTAAAAATCTTACATATTGCACCTTTAATACACTCTAAAAATTGAGAGTGGCTTTCTGAGAATCTACATACTAGGATCATCCTAACAAATGGTAAAATTGTAAAAATAAATAAATTAATAAATAAATAAATAAAATAAAATTTAGTTCAATGGTATGACCCAATCCTTCCTTACATCAATTAGTTGAAAATGCAATGATATGAGCTTGAAGACATTGGCTGCAACACTAATTCCAAGTCTTCTCAGCCAAATGGCTGCAGGGTGGAGTAATGTTTGCCTTTCTAAAGTCCTCGTGTCTCTAGGCGGCTTCTATGCCTCGACTCAATTTAATAGCCATTACCTAAGGAGCTCTGTGACTCTTGGTATAACCGGATAACTAACAGCCACAAGCTGCGTGCCCATAAGGCTTTCTTCTTGCATTCCCCATCTTTAAAGCTTAATAGTACCCTAACGCTAAGTAGAGAAGATAAGAATAAGAGAGAAAGGCAAGCGAACAGACAGTGTTATTAGCTTGCTGCCTCTTAACGCATCAATAAGTCATGAAATGATGTCTGCACTTTCTGGCTGTTCTTTCTTCAGAGAGAGACAATCAATAAATAAGCTGTATGTGACTCATTAAGGGAACTTCACTTGCGATTATTTAAAAGAAAGGTTAAGATATGTGCATTGCGCTTTGTTAATGCCGTTTATGAAACAATTGGATATAGGCTCACTAAACTTTATGAACATACCTTCTTGTAGCGTATGAAGAGAGACAACTGTGCAGTTTATTTCACAGTCTAGTGGACTTCTAAAAACGTTAAAGGAATAATTCACCCGGAAATGAAATGAAAATCTGTAATTATGTACTCACCCTCAATTTGTGACAAACTTTTATGCTGGTATTTTGACTAGAATATTGACATCTCTTTTCTATACAACAAAATCGTCCTTTTTGGAGATTTGCGGTCGTGGTCACTATGAACAGAACACTACTAAAAATAAATAATAAAAATAAATGAATGCATAAATGAAATAAAATACATTTTAAATAAAACATGAGGGCAAGTAAATAATAACACATTTTATTACTGGCTGAACTACACCTTTAAACAGGGAAGGACATGGAATCCTTCTTTGCTCTCAGATCTGTTTACTTGAAGAGTGATGGCTGACCTCCGCATGACAGAGGCTCATCCCACTCCTTTGCTTTGACACGCTGGCCTTAGGTGACTGAAGAGAGAAAAGAGTCTGAAAGGAGAGAGCAGAGCAGGAGGAGGGGGTGGATGGGAGCAGAGCAATAGCAGCACCAACACCTAATCCCCTCCTCCTGAGATTTTATTGGCAGCTCTAGCAGAGAATGGCAGACACCCATTATAACTTAACACATCAAAATGGCAATGTGGCACACGTAGAAAAGGCCACCTGAAGACAAACACAGCGGCCCTCGCTTTATCTGCTGTGAGCTCGCAGACAAACGCTGCATCAATTTGGCCAGCAACAATCGATTCTCTCTCTCTTTCTCCCTCTTGCTCTGTCTATCTGTCTTTGTTCTCTTAACTTTGAGAAGACAAGCCTTCACATGACAATGCAATTAAAATTTCATAGCAGAACTTACATTCCTGATATTTCTGATTATAGCATTCCACCCGTTGTTCTGAGACACATATCAAAGTTATGAAGTGACGCCTGGCTGCGTATCGCACAAAACCGTGCCATGGCCACCATTTTACTGCCCTTTCCCCCTTCATTTGCAAAGTGGAACAAGGTTTCCCACTGAGTCTGGCCCTCCCCTTACTTATCAGCATGCACAGGACCAGGCTTTGAACCCCAGTTCTGTTTCTTAATTTCACATGCAAACACATTGCTACTCATTTTAATATATTTAAATATGGATCACACTACGCCACTTCATATCACTGAACAAAACAAGGAGGAAAATAAAATGCAAATCACCTAGATGTAAAGGAAAGGTCACATCAAAAAAAAAAAAAAAAAAAGTCTAACTTTTTTTTTAGAAGCGACGTAAACATGTCCCAGTGCTTATTAAGTTGGTGAATCATGTACATAATTTGTTTAAAAAGTCTGTTTCATAGGTAGGAGAGTGTGGGGTAAGATGTCAGTAGGTGAGCTGTCCTAGAACTTATAATTGTGTTGCCATATATTTAGAAAGAAAGAGACAATCATATGCTGCTGTCTGTGATTGACAGATGCACAAGAAAAGTGATGGCAGAAAAAAATGTCAAAGCAAACCTATTTAAATATATTATTAAATATAAACACTATCTCACAGAAGTACATCCCTCACATTTTTGTAAATATTTTATTATATCTTTTCATGTGACAACACTGAAGAAATGACACTTTGCTACAATGTAAAGTAGTGAGTGTACAGCTTGTATAATAGTGTAAATTTGCTGTCCCCTCAAAATAACTCAACACACAGCCATTAATGTCTAAACTGCTGGCTACAAAAGTGAGTACACCCCTAAGTGGAAATGTCCAAATTGGGCCCAAAGTGTCAATATTTTGTGTGGCCACCATTATTTTCCAGCACTGCCTTAACCCTCTTGGGCATGGAGTTCACCAGAGCTTCACAGATTGCCAATGGAGTCCTCTTCCACTCGTCCATGACGACATCACGGAGCTGGTGGATGTTAGAGACCTTGCGCTCCTCCACCTTCTGTTTGAGGATGCCTCACAGATGCTCAATAGGGTTTAGGTCTGGAGACATGCTTGGCCAGTCCATCACCTTTACCCTCAGCTTCTTTAGCAAGGCAGTGGTCATCTTGGAGGTGTGTTTGGGGTTGTTATGATGTTGGAATACTGCCCTGCGGCCCAGTCTCCGAAGGGAGGGGATCATGCTCTGCTCATTCATGGTTCCCTCAATGAACTGTATCTCCCCAGTGCCAGCAGCACTCACGCAGCCCCAGACCATGACACTCCCACCACCATGCTTGACTGTAGGCAAGACACACTTGTCTTTGTACTCCTCACCTGGTTGCCGCCACACACGCTTTACACCATCTGAACCAAATAAGTTTATCTTGGTCTCATCAGACCATAGGACATGGTTCCAGTAATCTATGTCCTTAGTCTGCTTGTCTTCAGCAACTGTTTGCAGGCTTTCTTGTGCATCATCTTTAGAAGAGGCTTCCTTCTGGGACGACAGCTATGCAGACCAATTTGATGCAGTGTGCGGCGCATGGTCTGAGCACTGACAGGCTGACCTCCCACCCCTTCAACCTCTGCAGCAATGCTGGCAGCACTCATACGTCTATTTCCCAAATACATCCTCTGGATATGACGCTGAGCATGTGCACTCAACTTCTTTGGTTGGCCATGGCGAGGCCTGTTCTGAGTGGAACCTGTCCTATTAAACCACTGTATGGTCTTGGCCACCGTGCTGCAGCTCAGTTTCAGGGTCTTGGCAATCTTCTTATAGCCTACGCCATCTTTATGTAGAGCAACAATTCTTTTTTTTTCAGATCCTCAGAGAGTTCTTTATCATGAGGTGCCATGTTGAACTACCAGTGACCAGTATGAGAAAGTGAGAGTGGTAACACCAAATTTAACACACCTGCTCCCCATTCACACCTGAGACCTTGTAACACTAACGAGTCACATGACACTGGGGAGAGAAAATGGCTAATTGGGCCCAATTTGGACATTTCCACTTAGGGGTGTACTGACTTTTGTAGCCAGCAGTTTAGACATTAATGGCTGTGTGCTGAGTTATTTTGAGGGAACAGCAAATTTACACTATTATACAAGCTGTACACTCACTACTTTACATTGTAGCAAAGTGTCATTTCTTCAGTGTTGTCACATGAAAAGATATAATAACATATTTTTATGTATTAGGGTTGCATGATATTGGAAAAGAAAAAAAAAACTGACATTGCGATATTTAGTTTTTCTGCAATATACTGTATATTGTGATATAAAAAAGAGGAAGAAGAAAAAAAAAAAAAAATCACCAGATGACTTGAATAGCTCTATGTGGAAATAATTAATCATTCTAGGATGATTGGGGTGATTTTGTAGGTGAATGAATATGCATATAAAATAATGAACAAATTACAAGCATAGATAAATATAATAAAACGAAGATATAAATTAAATAAATAGTGCTTTATATTTTTCAGCTAAGTCTAACATTATTCAGGTACAGAAATGTAACATGCATTGCGCACATCGTGATTTCGATGCTAAAATGATATATATGGTGTAATTTAAAAATATGATTATATATATGTATGTATGTATGTGTGTGTGTATATATATATATATATACAGGTGCTGGTCATATAATTAGAATATCATCAAAAAGTTGATTTATTTCACTAATTCCATTCAAAAAGTGAAACTTGTATATTATATTCATTCATTACACACAGATTGATATATTTCAAATGTTTATTTCTTTTAATTTTGATGATTATAACTGACAACTAAGGAAAATCCCAAATTCAGTATCTCAGAAAATTAGAATACTGTGAAAAGGTTCAATATTGAAGACACCTGGTGCCACACTCTAATCAGCTAATTAACTCAAAACACCTGCAAAGGCCTTTAAATGGTCTCTCAGTCTAGTTCTGTAGGCTACACAATCATGGGGAAGACTACTGACTTGACAGTTGTCCAAAAGACGACCATTGACACCTTGCACAAGGAGGGCAAGACACAAAAGGTCATTGCAAAAGAGGCTGGCTGTTCACAGAGCTCTGTGTCCAAGCACATTAATAGAGAGGCGAAGGGAAGGAAAAGATGTGGTAGAAAAAAGTGTACAAGCAATAGGGATAACCGCACCCTGGAGAGGATTGTGAAACAAAACCCATTCAAAAATGTGAGGGAGATTCACAAAGAGTGGACTGCAGCTGGAGTCAGTGCTTCAAGAACCACTACGCACAGACGTATGCAAGACATGGGTTCGCATTCCTTGTGTCAAGCCACTCTTGAACAACATACAGCGTCAGAAGCGTCTCGCCTGGGCTAAAGACAAAAAGGACTGGACTGCTGCTGAGTGGTCCAAAGTTATGTTCTCTGATGAAAGTAAATTTTGCATTTCCTTTGGAAATCAGGGTCCCAGAGTCTGGAGGAAGAGAGGAGAGGCACACAATCCACATTGCTTGAGGTCCAGTGTAAAGTTTCCACAGTCAGTGATGGTTTGGGGTGCCATGTCATCTACTGGTGTTGGTCCACTGTGTTTTCTGAGGTCCAAGGTCAACGCAGCCGTATACCAGGAAGTTTTAGAGCACTTCATGCTTCCTGCGACTGTCCAACTTTATGGAGATGCAGATTTCATGTTCCAACAGGACTTGGCACCTGCACACAGTGCCAAAGCTACCAGTACCTGGTTTACGGACCATGGTATCCCTGTTCTTAATTGGCCAGCAAACTCGCCTGACCTTAACCCCATAAAAAATCTGTGGGGTATTGTGAAGAGGAAGATGCGATATGCCAGACCCAACAATGCAGAAGAGCTGAAGGCCACTATCAGAGCAACCTGGGCTCTTATAACACCTGAGCAGTGCCACAGACTGATCGACTCCATGCCACGCCGCATTGCTGCAGTAATTCAGGCAAAAGGAGCCCCAACTAAGTATTGAGTGGTGTACATGTTCATACTTTTCATGTTCATACTTTTCAGTTGGCCAAGATTTCTAAAAATCCTTTCTTTGTATTGGTCTTAAGTATTATTCTAATTTTCTGAGATACTGAATTTGGAATTTTCCTTAGTTGTCAGTTATAATCATCAAAATTAAAAGAAATAAACATTTGAAATATATCAGTCTGTGTGTAATGAATGAATACAATATACCAGTTTCACTTTTTGAATGGAATTAGTGAAATAAATCAACTTTTTGATGATATTCTAATTATATGACCAGCACCTGTATATATATATATATATATATATATATATTTTTTTTTTTTTAATTACACCATTTGACATGAGGCTTACTTATAACGTGGCAAGTCACTGGACCACTTATTTAGTCTTTCTTTGGCACTATGTTAATGACACTATCTTCAAAATACATTTGATAGCAGTTATCCTGAAATATAATTAGAATTAGTTTTACCGCTATCTCTTTTCTCCTTGCCTAGAGGAAAACTTAAGTAAAAATGACACAGCGTACCTCGCTCTCTAATGGCAAACTATAAATATAATGAAGCTCAAGATTTTGACTTCCCTGATGGTGTCCTTAAGGTCTGTCTCACAAAGACTAATGGATTCTCACAGCTGGCTGATGAGTGGTGTGATTCCTTTCACCTCCTATCAAGGTAGACAGTTTCACACATTTCAATATAAAAAAAAAAAAAAAAAAAATCATGGCATGCTGTGGATGTTCATCACTGATAAAAATGTATCTATGGCGTAGCTAACGTGCATTAACACTTTACTAAAATAAATAAATAAAATAATAAATTAAAATAATAGGCTGGCATGAAATGAACAGCTTAAATTGTCATCGTAGCATTTCAGCCTGCAATGCAGTAACTCAATATGAGCGCACAAATATAGACAGAACCGATTGAAAAAAAATAAAAATAAAGAACCCAGCCGCCGAAGTGTGACTGGACCTCCTTCAACTTGGTAAATGATTCAAGCTTACAGGATCAACAACAGCCGTGGTGTGTTGTGTGATCCCTACTGGAGATGATTTGATTTGTGTGTGTGGGGCGTGGGGAATACACTAAGTCATGATTGACAGCCTTGATAAGGACCTTTCTCTCCCCATCCTGTGATTTGAAAAATGTCACGCGCCTGATCTCAATTTTGCAGATGACATGGGCCACCAGCCACAAAGGTCAGAGCAGGTTTGGGGACTGCCGTCTTATTGATATCCGTAGCAAACATGAAAAATGGGATTTGAAATGATCCGCCATCTGTTTTAACTAGCACAAGCTGCTACTTACATCATAAGATAATTACAGTATATAAAAAGGCTGATCTGTGAAGCAGGGCTCCGCTGGAGCGCAGTGCGGTAGGGGAGGTAGGTCTAAGGCAAGCTGGCAGAATGAAGGAGAGGAAAGGCAGACATGATATGTGCCTCTGACTCCATCGGAAGTCCACCATGTTGTCCTATAGCCTGTCAGTGATATGAACAGGTATCAATGACAGCCTGATATATACTTTTATTCCTAAAGTAACTGGCCTTAAACAACAACAACAACAATCTGTAGCCATTTGAAATAAGAAGCAACTGCATTTTAATCATGACCCAAACAAAGATGCTACACACGTAGCATGAGAAGTTGTTTTTGATTTAAATTAGACAATGCATAATTTCAAGATTTAAAGCAAAAACAGAAACAGCAGATGGACTGAATGAAAATGCAAATTCCCTTTCTGACAGTTGGTGGCGCTTATGGAACAGCAGCAATATAGTGACCCACCCCCAATTCAATACAGTATTTTCTCTGCTGGCGGGTTTATGGCATTTTGGAAAATGATTGTAATGCAGTTTGTGTGCAAGTCTGAAAATAGAGATTGGCCAATTTTTTTCTTCTTTATTTTATTTTTTTTTTAATGTAGGCAAGATGTTCTACTAACTACATTGGTGGTCACTAACACATGCATTTGGCCTAATTCATATTACAGCCACTTGCATTGATCACTACAAGAAACAGAGTTTTATTTGGAAGATCATGCTGAGCTCAACTCAATATATGCCATATCTTGTTAACAAGTCTCTATTATATCACATTAGGACTGTTTGACTGTACAACCATCAAGTTGACCATGTCAAAACATCTCCTGTGATCCTGCTGCGAGGTAAAGCAAGGATCCAAACCCTTCAAACTCACGTGTTTTCAGTGACTCTCACGTTCACCAGCCAGAACAGTTACTGCTAATCCACAGTGGCTAAAATGACATAAACAGTATTTAGCTGGTAAGGCTGTAATCATTAAAGTAATTGCTGAAGAAGGGCTGTATTTGAGGCGAGTGGGTACATTGTGAGCTTGGGAAATGTGTTGGGGACAGCTGATTTTACATATAAAGTGGTGGATATTACTTTCATAAGATTCATTTTATTAATCATTATTTGGCCATTTAATTGTGTTCAAAGTGACTTCTTTGGTTGTGGTTAATCATGGATCGGTTAAGGCCTGTTTCTCAATGCAACAGCAGCCGAGTGCTGCACTGTGGGATGTTATTGGGAAACTACAGTGCTAAACAAAGGTGGCTTGCAATACATTTCCCCCACACAGAGCGAGATTTTAATAACTCTACCAATGTGGAGACAAATATAACTGCGAGATAAGACGCTGCAGGTGGTTAGACACCATGTTTATCACTGACACTTAACGAGCATACAACAAATAACAACAGTAAAAATGATATTGCTCATTAAAGGATCATTTTTCAAAACATTAAAAAAGTATCATGGATGTTTCTGCAAAGCCATTAAAATAAAGGGCAAGCGGAGGCATCATGCAGCTCACAGAAACTTTTAAGAAAAACGTAAATTGTGAAGTCTAACGGTAAAGAAAAAGAAGCGGGGGGACAAAATAAGATGGAATTGGGCCTGTAAATGCTTTTGTTAGTGGCCGATAGAAAGCACTCAAGCACAGACAAGCTGTAATTCGGTTTCCTTTCACAGCTCGAGCCAAATCCAGGTCATCTCCTGTATGAGGTATGCTTTTCTTTGGCTGTCTCTCACCTCTGCTTGTCTGCAAACAACAGACAGCCTGCAAATTGCCAACATCCACTTTTATCTAGTTGCTCTCATGGAAATGAGTGACGGAGCATAAAACAGTTGGGATTAAAAGGGGCCAAGACATCTATGATGAGTCTAAATTATGATGTTTTGCATGGCCAATGCCACTGTGGTGCATCCAAAAAGGCATCTTTATGTCTTGTTTCTTCTGAGAGACTGATCTTCATTCATTGGATGGAAGTGGTTTTTGAAAAAGTAATTAGTACTGAGGAGGAGGAAAAAAGGTGTCTGTCAGTTTCTTTTATAATCATGCCTCTCAATGATTTTAAAACTCCAAATGAAAATGCTGCCACCCATTCAAATAGACATTTACTCGCTAAAGGACCATGAATCAAAAATAAATAAATAAATAAATAAAATAAAAAAACAAAACAAAAAAACAAAAAACAAAGAAGACATCTGTGCACATGCAAACAAATACTGTCAACATGTTCAGGCCAAATCATTAATATTCTGCCTTTTCCAATATTTCCTAATGGGTGAACTTGTAGCCAAACCGCCTGAAATCATCCTCTGTTCAAAAGCTGATGGGGGAACAAATAAATAAAAATAATTTTAAAAAAACCACAATAAATTAATGATTTTTAGTAATGCATGTTTACAAAAGCTCTACAACACTACGTCTGTATACATATGACTGGTTTGTTGTGCTCTAAGTGCTGCAAGCACTGCAAGCCTGGCCCAATGGATGCATTCATTATTACATTCTATTTTTTTTTTTTTTTTACCCCCCAAAAGAATGAGGTCACCATCAACAACAGCACACAGGTGCTTTCATGGACCACTGGAACTTAACTGGAGCACCACCAAACCAGTCCTCAGCAAGTCAAAACCATTTTCACCTTTAAGTGAACATAAAACAGCACACAGAACCCAATTTACTTCCATAATCTGACGTATTGAGTGAAAGAGGTTACCCAAAGAGAGAAAAATGTAGGGCAGGACATTGATTAGATTGTGAAAAGTAGGTGGTCTATACTCAAATACAAATAAAACTAAATGCAGGTTTGCAGTTGATTGCAGAAGAATACACCCCTGTGGCTGAAGCTCACATACTAACTGATAATAATAATAATAATTTATATGCAAATCAATGAAAACAATAGCATTTATTATGTCTATTTTTAATGGAAAAGTGTTTATCTTTTTAGTTTTTCTGAACCATTTCATTCTTCAGGTTTAAAAAGAAAATTTGAACCAATGGCATGAAACATTATATATATATATATATATATATATATATATATGTGTGTGTGTGTGTGTGTGTGTGTGTGTGTGTTCATTTGCAGTGCTGATTGGCCGCCGTATGCATTTGCGTCATCAGTTCCTGAGCTTTTCTCAGCATTTTTCATGAGAATGAACTCTAATCCAATCACTGCGCTGTAATACACATGAGATTGCATTGCAACAGAGAATTCAAATGTCACAAAAGACCGTTCAGCACTGTTCGTTAAGCTCTGTCTGTTCAGCTTTGTGTTGTTGTCGTTCAGACACAAGTGTCATAAGTGTATGTTTCATCAGTACAGTAACACAAATCTGTTGTTTGCATTTTCCCCAAGATGTGGTCAGAGCTGGAGTATGACAACCAACACATATGGAAAATATTACTGTAACAATATTTAACACAACAACACACGGACCGCTGAGAGGTTTCTGCGCGGAATGCCGCGATGAGTTTAACAACATTTGCAACGTGGATCACAGTTCAGATTCGCATCAGAGAAAGTGTGTTTCAAGTTTTTTTATGGATATATTTCATAAAGTCTAGTGCTCCAAATACTGTTTATTAATAAGACCTTTTAAAAGTTCCTCCTCATTTTTCATATAGACCAATAGCTTGTTAGTAGTCTCTAATGATAAGATTTCTTTGAGTTTGTTGTCATAGGGTTATATTTTTCAAATACATTAAAAGTGCTCCAAACTCTGTTGTTGACTGTATAAGTGTGTTGAAGGTCTGTATTTTATTGGTTGTTGTTGCATTAACTTGGCAAAGTTTCATGAATACATTACCTACAACAGCAGCCTAAAACAATGTCTAAACAGCTTGTTGATTTTTTTTTATTAAATTATATAAACAATACATATATTAGATATTATTAATAAATTAAATTGGATTAATTAAACATTCTTCAAAGGGAAGTCATAATAAATCTATGACTGTTTTTAAAGTTAATTTAAAAACAAGAAACAAAAGTGTTGAGTCAGAAGGTGAGAAGTCAAAGTTATGAAAGGAAAGCATCTATCCCACATTTCTCACACCACACTATAACTGTAAGCTTTTTACAGAGTATTGCTGAAAGTTGTCAGGACAAGGTTGTTTTTTCTTGCAAATACCCTCAAAGGAAAAGGTTTGACGTTGATACGGTTTAGTCGTGCATGTCATCTGAAGAGCTACAGCATTATCTTTTCATTCATCAATTCATTTTCATTTCCCTTTATTGTTTGCCTCCAGATGTCTCCCTGATAAAGCCTCTCTGAGATTTGTCACATCTGGTAAACACTCTAATTCAACACTACTTGTTTGTTCACTGCAGCATTCAGAGAGATTCGGTGAGAAAGAAACATTGTAGCTGGATATTCTGAGTTGTTTCAAACCTATTAGATCCTGACAGCTTTTGGCAGGTTGGACTCAAAAGCTCTATCAGGCTACCAGGTGGAAATACGAAATGGTAAGATGAAGGTGGAAGGGGCAGAGCGATGTTAAGGAGTCAATAATGAGATGTGCTCCTTCACACCCATGGAGAGCTCTGTGAGGGAAGAGCAGCCACATTAAAGTGCTTTCAAGTAAAGAAAAAAAAAAAGCTGGCCTCAACCTGTCCAACAATCCCAGCATGCCGAGAGGTTGACAGTGACAGGACGTATTTCTTGCCTGGCAAACAGCATTATTTTCATTTTCTGCTGCATTGTCGACTTTCATCCAGGTGTGCTGTCTGTATTTCTAAGCAGGGCAGTCAGCCTCTCAGCACGTGTCCATCCATGTCTGCGTACCTGCACCGCCGGACAGAGAATGAGGGGTGGGGGACGGGGCGTTAGGGGGCTGCCACATCTCCACGATATTCTAGCAGGCAAAAAAGGGAAGCCGAATAAAGGAGCGTTTCATAAAAGTCATCACTCATGCAGGGACAGCTGGGGCAGACAGGCCTGTTTCCTGCCCCTGATATGCCCTCTGACAGACTGTCTACTTTTCCAGCCTGCCTGTTGTGTAGTGGATTGGACATGCTGCCCTAAAGAGTCAGACTCACCTCGATTGCAAAACAAATACAAGAAGAGTAGCCCTCTTCACTGGACATTAAGCGGTCGTCACATCATAAGTGAGTCAGACACTATGAAGGATGGGCAATGTCTAATGCAACACAATGAAATGGTGAAATGTCTTGTTCGGAAACTACAGAGACATGAGTGAAAAAAACACACAAATAAATAATATAAATTATAAACAATAATAATAATAATAATTATTATTATTATTATTATTATATAAATTAATATAAATTATACACAGTATACACAAATATTAAGCAGCACAGCTGTTTTTTTTAACATTGATAATAATAAGAAATAGGAAAAAATATATCTCAAAAGCATTAAGCAGCACAACTGTTTTCAACATTGATTAAAAAAAAAAAAAAAAGTTTCTTGAGCAGCAAATCCACATATTAGAATTAGGGGTGTCGCGATATACCGGTATTAAGGATAACCGTGATGAGTAAAACATGAAATATCAATATCGTGTTAATTAAGGGTGTGACAATATATCGCGATAACCATAATATTTAAAAGGAATTTGAGTTGCCAAAAGTACCGACTTTGGTACCAGGTCGGTACTAAAATGTAAAAAATGTGAAGGTTTGAGCGCTGATTCGTAAACACCTCTGATCGGCCATTGTGCTGATGCACTCATCGGATATGTCTGTGATTGGCTTCAATTTTCAATGCTTCAAAAACATTGTAAATAGTCATCAATGATGCTCTTCACCGAGTGCTTACACAGATACACACATGAGCATTTAAAAGCATGAAATGGAAAATATACATTATCCTGTCAACTGTCAACCTTTCTGTGTTTTGTTATATTTACTTCCTTGAGGCTTTTAGTCAAAAAAATTTGCTCATTCAGATAAAAACTTACTTCAAATATCTTAAGAGAATATTTTTGTTGTATTCTTATCCAAAATAGGGCAATGTGAGCATTGGAGTGCTAAACTCTCACATGTAATTTGTTTAATTCATACTTGACACCGGACGGTGCCCTCATGCAGAAAGTCCACAAGTGAGACCCATAGAAGTATTAAACTTTTGACATTCCAGGAAATCCCTAATATGGATCGCTGCAGCTAAATAAAATGCAGATAGAGACATTTTGACTGATTAAACATTAAGACAATTAACACACCACTGTGACAGTATATGGTTTATCTGTGTTATTCAAGCCATCTTGGTTGCTTTCATAAGGATAATGTATATAATGCCATTTTAACTGACAATGCCTTTATCACTGTATAAAATACTATAATATAATCTCTGCCTCATTCTTTGATAACAATATAAAATCGCTATAATGCGATTTTGGAGTAAAATATAATGCTGTTATTCTCATAAATTGTATTTTGACGCTGTGTTAAGCTAAAAAAGGTTAGCATTTTAGTCTCCTCTAAATGAAATAACATAGCATGGTCTTTAAAATATTAAAATGTTGAAAGTAAAGATATATTTGACTGACTACATTGTTTTTTTCAAGGTTTCTAACTTTCTATAGATATTGTGATAAATCGTTACTGTGAATTCTTCTGGCCACGATAACCGTGGTGGGAAAAATCTGATATCGTGACAGCCATAATTAGAATCATCTGACACTGATCTGAGGATCATGTGACACTGATGACAGGAGTAATGTTTACTGAAAATTCAGCTTTGGCATCACAGGAATAAATTACTTTATTTTTATTTTTTAAATATAAGGTCAAATAGATTACCAATGCAGATTTATTTTCACAGGCTTCTTTGTTCATATTTACCAAGGTTACCATTAACTCTTACCAGGACTTTAGACAGATAGATGGATACAAATAAAAATATCCCATAAATACAATGTCACAACATTATATCTTCCTAAAATTCCACTTTCCTAAACCCCTGGCACTACTCTTGTGATCTTCTTTGAGGTCCTCCAGGAGAAGTGGATCTTAACAGATTCTGTAAATGGTAAAGCTCTCTCTCTCTCTGGATTTTTATTTTTTTATTTTTATTTTTTTCCCCAAAAGTTCACTTGGCTTCTAATCTAAAGTGCCAGAATCAGTGTGTGTGGTATATGTGAGAGTGCTGCCCTCAGCATCTTAATCCAGACATGTTTGGCATGCATGTATGTGTGGTGCAGATAAGGCCAGCATTTTTTGGAGAGCTAAGCCACAGCGGCAAATGTAGGGCACATCTCCATGGACTGATCTGCAGGGGGAATGTATTCTGTAGGTGTGACAGACAGAAGAAGAAGAAGAATTATAAAAAAAGGGGAGCAACTCATTAAATTGTGAAACAGAGGGTATGACAAGACTATAGACTTTGTGTACTAGCAATGAATACTACTTTTAGAATATTTATTAGTATAAGTTAAGGTTAATTTCTAAAAAAACTTTATTTTAAGTTGTATAAATTAACATCAATTTATTGCAGCCAAACATGAATTAACGATTAAATTAGTATTAACCTAGATTAATCATTTCAGTTCAGTTCATTGTTAGTTCATGATACCTAATGCATTAACTAATGTCAACAAATTAAATATTATTCTAAATGTTTACATATAAATTTAGCTGACAGCCTGTGCACTGGTGTTTTTACATTACACCAGTAGAATGGTAACAAATGTCTCTATGAGCATTTATGCAATTGTGCAGAAATAGTGCTGAGGTCCAAATAAAGATATACTTAAGTATATTTGATTGTGCTAAAGTGGAACTATTTTATGTACACTTTAAATATCTTACATTTAAAGACTGACATTATACAAAGATTACACAATCCTTTATTAATAGTGATATTAAAACACTTTTTAGGCATAATATTAAGAAATGCACTGTGCATTGTGTAATAAAGAAATACTCCAAACACTTTAGGGAAATCATTCACTGAACCGAATTGTTCAAAATCATAAATTAACGCAGGAACTATGTTCAAAATTGCACACTTCCCTACTATATAGTAAGCAAAAAACAGTCTGTGACAATGTCCGAATTCACAGTATTCATAAAAGACTAGGCAAAAAGTACCCAGATGATCTACTACTTCTGGGGAGATTCTGAACAGTGCATACGTTGGATACTTTATTATCCCATAAGCCCACAGGAAAGGATTTGAGAATGGCAGTGATGCTGGTAGGTCACATGGTAATGACAACATGGCGAATGTAGTACGTCCGGATTACATTCATACTTCACACTTTCATACTCTTTACAACATACTTTTTAGTGCTCACAAATGGAGTACTTGTTCAAAATAACTACCTACTCAAGAGAGAAAGAATATATATGTATATGTATATATGTGTATATATATATATACACACTACCAGTCAAAAGTTTGGAAACGGTAAGAAGTTTCGTCTGCTCACCAAGGCTGCATTTATTTAATGAAAATACAGTAAAAACAGTAATATTGTGAAATATTATTACAATTTAAAATAACTGTTTTCTGTTTGAATATATTTTATAAAGTAATTTATTCCTGTGATCAAAGCTGAATTTTCAGCATCATTACTCCAGGCTTCAGTGTCACATGATCCTTTAGTCTTTCCATCCATCAGTCTTTACAGTCTTTCCACTAAAGTCTACAGTCTTTTTATTGATGTCTTTACAGTCTTTCTTTCTTTTTTTTCCCTTATTTATTTATTTATTTATTTTTTGGTTCAGAGATTACATACTGATTAATAATTTCTTCTTCTGCGTTTTTTTCTGGTAGCAAATAGCATTGCGTTACGGCATGCTCCCCCTTCTGGATTGGATCCTTTGATCGCCTGTGACTGACTGTATTCGTCATGTGACTGCACCAAACCCTGACGTTCAAATTTCCCCCCTCCTACTTGTTTTTTTCTTAGTCCAGACTCCAAAACTACTTTGCCAATGGCCAAGCCATATACTAAATTGATTTATTAGCACATATGTGTCATACAATATTTCCCTTTGTATTGTCAGGTGGTCCCTACTTTGGAGGGGTGCTGAGTGTGGGTTTAACAAAGCATATTGGCCAATAACAGGGACTCCAGGCTTTTCCAACTCTATTAGCAAAGGTCAGAGGTGCAAAAATACCAACATCAAGAAGAACCCATTCTTGATCGCAATGGAATCATCATTACCGATGGCCTGCTTGTGGAAGGGACTGCATTAGGCAGGAAATTGTGAGGCAATATCTACGCTGCGAATGGGTTGATGCGGCCATCTCAGTTCATCCGCAATATAAGCTTTATGCCTATAAACTGGAGCTGCCTTTATTGACACAAACACAATTTAACAGCACTATTCAGCGAGATGACAGGATAAATCAAGGCCACTCTTATATATGTCAGTTAGGTAATGAGAGCTATCAGCTGAACGAGAGGTGAGTATTCCTCTCACTGAGACTCACTCATCCCACATCAGTCAGGGAACAGAGAGCGCCCAAAGCAACATTCAACCTGACCCCATTTAAGGCTTAACTAACAGCAGATATATTTTCGGTGTGTTCCCCCTCGTCGAGACATGCGGCTGAACTCCTGATCTCTGCTTGTTCTTTCTATCCCTAGGGAAATTATCAATCTTTAATTATCCAGACCCAGCACCGAGCAACGGGGTGGGGAACCATGGTGGCAGAGATGATATTCCCACAACGGACCATTTAGCACTGACGGGCAGATAAAATATTGGGCATATAGAGATACACTCGCATACTTACATTTACAAGTTTGTAGGGTGTCCTTGAACTAAAGGATTCTAGCATAAAGCAAAATTCAGTTCTTTTTTTAAAAGTATCTATTCATTTTCTACAGATGGCTTTGAGGATGTTTAGTTCAATGTGACCTTGTGAAAGTGAAGGTGAACTTGAGGATGTAGGATTTTCTGTGCTGCACTTGTTTGAATCTGAAAAAGGTTTTAAAATGGCTGAAGTTGAGTTTTGGTCAGGATTCAGCACCTTTTTCAGCAACTTTAAAAAAAAAAAAAAGAGCTTATGAGATAATGCACAGCAAATTATCTCAAAAAAAAAAAAAAAAAGATGATGACGTCTTGTATCATCCAGAAAGGGTTTATTATATAGCTATTTACCAATATAACGTATGGACCTGAGGATGAAGAGATAGCAACAGCTTCACGAGTGTAGGCAGGCTTCGAAAGCATTACTCTTGCATACTGAATTTTCTGTTGACAAACAGCTTGCACTTCACAAAACAAGGTCTTGACCACAATCATCAAAACGCATGCTTCATGACCGCTGTGCTCCAGTTCACTCTAGGATGAAGAACAACTGATACAGAAAGGTAGCTGATTCATGTGGCAGCTCTTCTAATTTCCTCTCTCCTCCTCTTGTCCTGGCGTCTGTTTCCATGAATTACAAGCACAAAGTTACTAATCCAGACACAGCCATTTACATTACGGACAAGACAAATAGAACGAAAAAAATAATTTTCCATGTGCAGGTCATGACAAATTTAGTAACACTTCTGTTATGAGGTGAGGAATACTTATTGTATAAAGGGGAAGCCGTGCACTTACATATTGCACCAATATTTTTTTTTTTTCTTTTTCTTCACTTGAGCTAGGGTGTTGCTAAGATATTTTGGGAGGTTGCTTACTTGAAAGACCCCTCCTTCAAAAACATATGGCAGGGGAACCAACTCGGAGGCAATCATATTGATATTGCTTTTATACAACAGTTCAATGACACAAGTGTGTAAATAAAAAAGAAACAACAACAAAGTGTCTTTAAAAATGCTCTTTTGTGTGGAACTACTTCCATCCGCCACAGATTCAAATCTCAAGTTGAAAGTTTAACAGATGAGCCCAAGCCTTTGTTACTAATTCTAAACATCAAAATAAATAAATAAATAAATAAAAATTCTAGAACTAGCAATGAAGGAACACTGAGTTGCTTTATTGAAGCTTATTGTATTATGTAGAGCACTAACTGAGTGTTATACCCGCATATGATATAGAATTCATTCTTCACGGCAATCTTATATTCGTAATAAAAAATCAGTTTGAATTAGGATGGGCTGATAGACATCACAATGTTAAGCCGGCATCATTTTGCTTCATTCAAACCCTTTCAGCTCCGTGCATGTTTTCTTTCTTCAGACGCACGCCATATTAAAGACCTTGGTATATTTCATTTTCCGCATTCCACTCCGTCGAAAATTATGTTATGCGGACGGTGCGTGGACGCGGATGGCTGAAGCATACTATGGGCTTAACAGTGCGTGTCCACTGGTGCGGAGCAGAGCGAGAGTTTTTAATTCATTCCAATGGAAGTAGTCAACGATATCATCGTCCTTCACGATGTTTCACTGTAGACATTGTCTGACACCAATTTGGAAGACATCGCCCAATCCTAGTTTGAATGTCTGCTAAGGAAAGCAATATCTTTGTCTTAGTTTCCTTTTAATGGTTAAGGGGATTTCCCATGACAGTACTAGTCAATGCACTTGTCGGTTGTGTCTTTTAAGGCATTGTTTAAAGTAAAAATAATATCCTTGCTTACAACCTTGTTTCAGTCCCTTTCAATATGAAAAGTCGCCATCTAGCGGTGTAATAATGTAACTTTCACATAAGTTGAAATCACAATCACAAACAGACACCATCTCAATATCAAAGAAGCCATTTTAATAATACAAAACAAAATATTATTTAACAATAATATTTAAATTTACAATAATAGCCATTATAAAAGTATAAGACGTTTGTATGAAATAAATACAAGCAAACAATTCAGTCAAAAGTACAAAAGTAGCACTCCAGTATATGATTTAATTTAAACAAAAATATAGTTATGATATTTTGAAAGTTATGAAACCTAACTTAACCAAACCTAACCAAATAGATATGCTCTGGAACAAGTAATAGATTAATAAGACCAATTTGATATACCCAAAACAAATTATATGTCATCTTTAACCACTGTCTACCATCAGGACTGAGATAAAGCTGTTCTCAGCAGGTACATGAGCGCTCAATGGCCAAGAGCTCACATCTCCAAAAATGTCTAAACAAATTTTCAAATAGGTGAATAATAATAATATTTCAAATATTTAAAATATATGTTTATATAAAATCACATATTTGAGGTCTAAACAACTACAATCTTGCCTGTGTGTGTGTGTGTGTGTGTGTGTATATATATATATATATATATATATATATATATATATATATATATATATATATCTTTCATTCTTTATTTGAAAATGCATGGATTTTGAACCTTGTGCAGGTTTGTGATGTAATATAACAGGTAGAACTGCTATAAGCATCCATCCACTGCTTTTTTGTGGGCAGGGAGGTGTAACAGAGCAGCCCTGGAGGGATGAAGTTCATGAATAAGTAAAGGAGAAAGTACAATGCCACTCTGATTTCATGGTCACTCCCCATGTCCCAGCTCTTCCTTGAGACTCAGCACATTTCTGCCTATCCTCCCAGGATGATCAAAACACATTCTAATTAGCACCGCCCTTGATGGAGGAGGATGGTAATGGATGAGACAGGAAAGTCAAGAGCTCCTCTGCCCAGAGGGAAGCTCAGCCTGGGGAGGTAGGCCATGACCGCTTCTGACCTTTACCTGGGCAACATATTTTTTACAGGCCGACTAGCACAGAGGTATTAAGTGATGCAATCATGTGTGTCAGGAAGCAGTGGCTACTCAACATGGGATTGCTAGCACATATCTCATATCCACACAGATTTTATTTATTTATTAATTTATTTTTGTAAGCGGAAACCTGGATTATGTTGCTGAGGCGCATAAAATATTTAACACATTATAAACAAAACCCCTTAAATGGCTCTGTATTGCCAGGAGAGATGAAGAATTGCTATCACGATTATCTTGAAGGAAAATGTCAGGTCAAATCAAAATTGACATCAAAATTGCCTTCTACAACACCCCTTGAGCAATGGATAGATTACATACAGTGAGAACTGAACAAGACTGGAGGGGTGGTGGGAGGGGGCAGATGGAGACAGTGAAATCATGTAAGACAAACATCCTTCTGAATCACATTAACAGATTCAAGCAAATGCCAAATTGTGACTCAAGCTTATAGGATATGCAAGATGATGCAATTATCATTGATCAGCAAATAGTCTTCGGAATTGGCATTAAGATTACAATGATAGCTTTGCACAAAAGGTGAAGTATTGTGTAATGTGATTAAAGTTGAGGTCAGATTAGAAGGACTCGACAATAAGGATGGCCTGCTGACTCACAGCCAGTTGACAGAACTGTCACATGCCCTATTTGGCCAGTTGCGTTGCTCTACATCATGCATTATGTAAATATTAAATGTTTTCTCTGGTATACTGAACATTGCCTCTGTCAATTGTGTGATTTAAACTTGTCAACAAGGTAATGTTACCAAGCTTGCAAACATAATTAGGTTTTGTGGAAATGGCAATAATGACTTATGACAGTTATCCTCAGAATGTGTCAGGTAGAATGCATTGAAAATTACTACCCAATCAGTAATGTTTTGGATTCCCATCAATTTCCAGCTGTCATCATCACTGAGTAATTTACAGCTAAACATTACTAGCTAATTATTTGTTTAAAAAAACATTTTATAGAAATCATGCAATTATGCATGTAAAACATATTTATATACATACAATCCTACATTATATATTGACATATACATATACGGTATATACAGGGCTTGACATTAACTTTTTTTCTCACCAGCCACTGTGGCTAGTGGTTTTCCAAAGTTACTAGCCACTCAGCATTTTAACTGGCCACAATTTTGCCAGTCAGTTTTGCAAATCAAGACTACATTGTATATCAGCTGGTATGTGCAGGTGGGCAAGGGGTGGGCAATATGCATAATATGAGAAATGTTATATGTTATTTTTGTTAGGCTATATAAAAAGAACAAAGAAGCAAATTACAATAGTAAATTTAAATATATATATATATATATATATATATATATATATATATATATATATATATATATTTTTTTTTTTTTTTTTTTTTTCCTTCAGATACAGTAGGTTTATTTAAAATGTTTACATTTATTTAATTTTTTTTTGTTTTTTGATTAACATAAATGAGACAGGTATTTAATTGGGCTGCTGAATGCATTTACGTTATATACTGACACATATCCAGTTATTACCCACCCGTTTACGTCCACTTAAGCCATAACCGGCTGTATTCACGAGATAGCCTACTCCACACAATTGTCATTTTGACATCTGCGTGTGCGTGTATTTGACTATTCAGGCACAACTGAAGAGATCACTTCTGATTCCGCCTATCCCGCCTTCACTAACATCAAGTTAATCAATAAAGAATTGTGATTGAATTGTAATTTTATGATACGACGAGCTTGGCTACCTTTCATTTGGCTGTAGGCTGAAATTATATTCAACCTGCCAAAGTGGCTAGTGGGAGTGGCTGTCTTACCCGCAACAGCTGAAATCTACCCGCATTTGGCGGGTGTTAATGTCAAGCCCTGGGTATATATATATATATTCATATATATACACACACACTACCGGTCAAAAGTTTGGAATCGGTAAGATTTTTTAAGTTTCTAAAAGAAGTTTCATCTGCTCACCAAGGCTGCATTTATTTAATTAAAAATACAGTAAAAACAGTAATATTGTGAAATATTATTACAATTCAAAATAACTGTTTTCCGTTGAATATATTTTATAAAGTAATTTATTCCTGTGATCAAAGCTGAATTTTCAGCATCATTACTCCAGTCTTCAGTGTCACATGATCCTTCAGAAATCATTCTAATATGTTGATTTGCTGCTCAAGAAACATTTATTGTGTACAATTGTACAAAATATTTGTGTACATTTTTTTTTTTCAGGATTCTTTGATGAATAGAAAGTTCAAAAGAACAGCATCTATTTGAAATATAATCTTTTGTAACATTATAAATGTCTTTATTGTCACTTTTGATTGATTTAATGCATCCTTGCTGAATAAAAGTATTAATTTCTTTAATTTCTTTTCAAAAAAATAAAAATAAAAATTCTTACTGAACCCAAACTTTTGAACGGTAGTGTATACTGTTACGAAAGATTATATATATATATATATGTATATATATAGGGGTTGGGGGGCATGCCCCCCCGGAAGAAAATTTTGTACATTTTAAAGATAAATTCATTAATCTGGTGGATTTTGAGAGTTAATAATAAAATAAAGAGGTCCAACCTATGTGTTCAGTGTGCTGATTGAACAAAGGTACCTTGTACCTGTTAAAAATAAATCATCGAACCACTCGATGATATTCTCTGATTTAGATATATGCACTTGATCACCCAATTACAATTATTCAAATTCTCAGTGTTAAGCATGATGATATGGTAACATATCACACTAAAGTAGGCTGCTTATGAATTAACATTTAATTAAAAGTTCTTCTTTGGCTGAATTACATTTCCCTAATAGCATAAACACAGGCTTTACTCCCTTCAAACTTAAATTGTCACTGTTTCATTACATCATTGTAGGAAAACACTCTTATCAGAAAAAACGTTTTGTAATGAAAAAAATGTGTACGTTTTTTTAGTTAAAGCTGTTGAGTTATAAAGCAAAAAGTGTTTTATATAATGACCACTAGGAGTTCCTCACATGTTTTCCTTGATTGGTTTTCTCTAAAGAGAAATACAGTACGTTCACAGTTGAAAACTAAAGTAAATGAGTGATGCACATTCGTTGTGTTTTACCGTGAAATGAGAGTTATTGATTTATCGCTCATCCACCCACAATTAATTGGAATGCTATTTTTTATTACTTCAGCCTCACCCGCGGATTATCTGCAGAATACGCGGATATAACCACAGTCCGCGCATCACTGTCGAAGGGTTCGAGACTGGACACAGGCCGGGAAACCGCAACAGAACCGCGTCGGTGGAAAAGGTGTATCTGAGCATGTGACTGCCTGTCTGAGTTTTGTTGACAGCCAGAGGCGGCACGAAGGTTGACGGAGGCGGCCTCGTAATTCTCTATGCAGGTCAAACCACAGCTTATGGCATCGTTGTCAAAGAGTACTTAGCTGGTGAAGTGGACTTACGTATTGCAGAGTTTCATGAGTTCGAAAGTTATCAATGTTTAAAACAGATGTCTCAACAAATCTCAGTAGACCCGACCGGGAAGATTTTAAAATGAGCGGTCCATTCATAAATACTGGAAATACAAACCGGAAGACAGAAGACAACGAGCACAGTGCTGAGGCGGAGCTACATAAGGTCTGTATCAGACGGGCTGCAGTGTTAATTTTGCGTTAAAAGATGCTATGTTTTTTTTGTTTTTTGTTTTAATTAAACACTGATTTCATATATATACATCGTATTCCAATAATTCAAGCACTTTTCAAGTACCTTTTCAGGAATATCACTATTTTCAAGGTTTTCCAGGCCTTAAATTTCAAAAAGTCAAATTCAAGTACTTCAAGCACTTTAAGCACCTTGTGCGAACCCTGTTGCAAATATCCCTTTCAATTTAAGAGTCTCTTGCCACTGACTCATTGAATGAGTTTCATTCACTCGTAAAGGTAAATAAAGATCTGATGTTTGATGAAAAAAAAAAAAAAAAACATTTTCTTTGCTCAAGAAACACTGTCTATAAAGGCTAATGTTTTATGTATGTGTATAGCGAAGAAGAGTCTTCGTCTGATATTTTCCTTTTAGATAGCCAATATGCTATGATATAGATGATGTAAGTTAATATTAAATTATCAAATTTAACATAGCACAATTCAATTTGCTCTGGAACTGTCACATGTCTTGTGTTTCTGTTCTCCCCATGACCTAGTTTTCCCCAGTCTGATTAGTTTATTTCATCCACCTGTGTCTAGTTAATTATCTCATCACCTTGTTTAGTTCCCTTTGTTAGTCCTATGTATATATACCCTGTGTTCTCCTTCACTCCTTGTCCGTTCTCTTTTACGTTTATTTGCTGTCACTACCCTGTCGGAATCTCCTGTGTATAATTAAAGTATTACTCGTATCCTCATCTTCATCTTAGTCGTGCTTTGATATCCAGCAACTGTAACAGAAGAACGGACCGAAACAGTGTTTTTTTTTGTGCGGCGTTTTTTCTCAGTTTTTAGTTCCTTTTTTCCCTCATGGCTTTTCCCGCTGTCCAGCTTCTCTGCCTGGAGCAGGGAGACCGCTCGCTGGAACAACACACCAGTGACTTTCTCCAGCTTGCGTGCCAGACCAACTTCCCGGACCGCTCGCTCTGTGTATATTATCACACCGGCCTGAGCGAGCAGTCCAAGGCACGCATTCCAGCGGGCGGTCCAACGGAGGACTTCGCCGCATACGTGGAGTGGGTGCTGGTGAACAACAACTCTCCGTTCACCATCTGCCCTGCTGAGGATGACACCAGCACCGCTCCACATCCAGAGACCAACCACCCGCCACCAACTACTTGCCCGATGGAGAGACGAGAGCCCACCGCCGACCGTGGAGTTCAACCTGCCGGGATGAACGAGACCGAACCTGAGGAGAGGACCCAAGGTGTGTCTGACCAGGTGCGTGAGCCTGTTACATCGTGTGCTGCCGAGGGAGTGTTAGTGGAGTTCGAGGGCTGGGAGGAGAGCCCTGCCCACAACCTCACCGCGGTGGATGGGATCGCTATTACCACTGGAACATTTTTTGAGTTATTGGATGTGTTTGAGGAGGTTAATTCCCAACCTCTCCTTTCCCCGCTGGTTCCGTCCAGCCCTGACCTGCCCGTCTCCCCGCTGGTTCCGTCCAGCCCTGACCTGCCCGTCTCCCCGCTGGTTCCGTCCAGCCCTGACCTGCCCGTCTCCCCGCTGGTTCCGTCCAGCCCTGTGTCTCCTGTTTTCCCTCCCAGCCTCCCTCTCCCGCCTCCTCAAACTACCTGCTCATTTCTGCCTCCTCTGGTACCCTTCAGCCCCTCTTCAGCTCCATCACTCAAGTGTATGGACCTGACTCGAAGCTTCAGGCCACCAGTTCCACCTAGGCCAGAGGATCTCCTGGCTCCGCCTCCAGCCTCCGAACCCAACACTCCACCGTGGCCTGTCAACGCGTCGCCTCCGCCGTGGCTCCTCCCTCCCTCGGCTCCACCGGAAACCCTCAGCCTCAAGACTCCACCGGGCTCCCTCGTCCCACAGGCTCCGACTTGGTCAGTCGTCGTCCAGCTGGCACCTTCGGTTTCTCCTGGCTCCTCCTTCCCCCCGTCTCCTCCTTCGTCCTCTGTCGCACCGCCTCCGTCTCAGTCCTCAGGTTCCCGGATTCCACCTCAGATGCTCGTTGTCCCGGCTCCATCTCGGTCTCCAGATCCAGCAGTGTCGGTTGGGCTCTCCGGCATGCCAGCTCCACCTGGATCACCATCTTCAGTGGCGTCTCCATCGGCCGTCCCCAGGGTGGCGCCTCTCAACTCTCCGCTATGGCGTCTCCAGTTCTCGACTCCACCCTGGGGCCTCATCATGGTTGGTCTCTGGACCAACATTCGGCTCCTCCTGCTCCAGGCTTCCCCTTGGCTCCTCCCACCCTCCACTCCCCCTTGGACTATTTTTGTTTTCTGTGGACTTTTGTTTTGCTCCTCCGCCCTTCACCCTCCTCCAGAGCCTCCACCCCCCCCTCCTCAGTTGGACTCTATACGCCGCGAGGATGCGCCTTCCCGGGAGGGGGCAATATGTCACATGTCTTGTGTTTCTGTTCTCCCCATGACCTAGTTTTCCCCAGTCTGATTAGTTTATTTCATCCACCTGTGTCTAGTTAATTATCTCATCACCTTGTTTAGTTCCCTTTGTTAGTCCTGTGTATATATACCCTGTGTTCTCCTTCACTCCTTGTCCGTTCTCTTTTACGTTTATTTGCTGTCACTACCCTGTCGGAATCTCCTGTGTATAATTAAAGTATTACTCGTATCCTCATCTTCATCTTAGTCGTGCTTTGATATCCAGCAACTGTAACAGGAACAAGTAATAGACTAATAAGACCAAAGATTGCCTGTTTTATGTACCCAAAATTAATTATGTCTCATGTTTAACCACTTTAAGACATAGCCGCAAATCCCCGAAGCACTGGCCAAGATGAAGCTGTTCTCGGCGTGTAAACGAGCACTGAACGGCCGCTGACGGCCTGGAGCTCGCATCCCCGAAAAAGTCTAAACAAACTGTAAAACAGACACTATGATTAAATATGAGTCACATGTTTCAGGTCTAAACAACTACATTTGTGCCCAAAAAAAAAAAAACTCCAAAAACTACAGTTCGTGGTACAAGTGTAGAATTCACAAAAATTAAGGTGATTTGCTCGGCCGCCACGACGGTTGCTTTAATGCTTGCATTTAATGGTGTAATAATGTAACTTTCACTGATACAATTGACGGACCCTTTCTCAATACCAAATACAGCATATGTTCATCAATGCTTTTTAGCCAGCCGTCCAATCACAGTGGAGGAGGGGCAGGACAAATACAACACTGACCAACAGCCACATTCTGCTTGTACAATGTCAACAAATGATAACAACAAGCATAATAACGGAACAAAATTATTTAAAACAAGAGCCAGAGCAAATACTTTACATTGTATTACATTTTTATATAGAAATAATACAGAAACAAACTATCTGTAAAATGAGTTACTAGTAACACTTCCACTGATATTTCGTATCATAACAAGCAAAGCATCTCAACTGAAACAAACAAACAAACAAAAAAGCTGTGCTTCCAAAACACTCTGAAGCGCTCAAAGCAAGGTGTTTTTAGCTGGCTAAAAAATGCTTTGGTGGACATGCGGCCTTTCTGCTCTTTCTGATGGCTGCGCCTTGGACGTGAGTCAGTGACAAATGCTGTAATGTTATTGAAATATTGGAAATGTGTATAAAAATCATATTACTGTTATTGAATTTTTTTTTACCGCGATATATATTAATATTGAATTATTGTCCAGCCCTAACCGTAGTTCAAGCCAGGGTTGCCAGGTCCGCATTTTTTTCCCTACACTTACCATTATTTGTAGCACATCTCCCATACAATAACAGCAAAGAGCTTTGTTCTAATACAGTTCCATTTTATCATGAAATTCAAACAATAAACAGAGTTCTGACGCTCTTTAATGTGAAGTGTCAGATCGCTGTAGCATCTCAGTTCAAGCAGTAACGCAAAGTGCAAGTCTTTTCTTCCACTTTAATATAAGCTATAGCATGAAAAAAAAACATGCAATAACATCAAAATGTATGTGAAAAATACAGTACTATTCAACGAAATGTAGCATATCTCACGTCAATAAAAGGTGTGATCAATGTCACTTGACGGTTCATTTACCTCAGCAAAGTTCAATTTTAAAAGTTCGTTAGTTAGCTATATATAACTTATTTAAGGTGAGTCTGCTTTTAGCTAGCTAGATCAGATGTGCTACAACAGTAGCAAATTTCATACATTTTAAATCAATTTAATCAATGTCATGCGATGCACTTGTTGTGTTTACAGTAAAACAGTAAAACTCACTGTTGAGCCCTGATCAGACAAAATAATTTGACTTCCTTTATCTTTCCTTATCTTTGTCTTTCTTCTCCACTATCTTTGTGGAGATTTAAAGGTTTGGGACTGAGAGCGAGGTATTCTGCAGTCACCAATCAAGACAGAACTGAAGGGAGACAATAACTTCCTCAAGCAAATCAGGAAGAACTGATTGCTCTTTTCAATCAAGCATATTAAGAGTACCAGTTCCAACATTTGTAGATGGATATGTGATTACTGAATGTGTGTGTGCATCCTTCTGGAACAAATCTTGATGCAACAAGAAGAAATCACCTGATTTGGTCTTCACTCATGTGTGTCAGGGCAAAGTACACTACCTGAGAGCAGAGATCCGGCAAGAACATGGGATGTATGATAGGAAGCTTAGCAGAGCTACATACTTTCAGAAGACCATGAGACATCCCGGTGTATTATCAGAGCAAAGAGCAGAGTTCAATAGGGTGTAGAGACGAGTGCTCCTGTGGGCACAGGCAGACTGGGACAGGATAGGGTTTGCAGTGCACCAGTGCTCTTGTGTTCTGGTGTGCAACTCTGCCCGCCTAAAAAGCCGCTTTGATGGAGAGAAAGGGATAAGGTGGAGGAAGTATTATTCTTAAGAGACAAAAGTACACTGTTCTTTGTGAGAAATATGGAGCGAGAGACAAAAAAGAGACAGAAAGCCCAAAGGTTAACTCTGAGCAGCAAAGAGGAGGGTGGAGAAGAAAATCAGAGAGGTAGCAGGAATTACAGAGCACGAGAGGTTGTGTCTAAACATGGCTCAGTGTTAAGGTGAGCTGTCCTACTATGTTAAAAGAAGAAACAGATTCATGTTCTCTCACCACTCTGACATGAACAGAAAGGTCTCAAAAAGGATCATTAGCCAAAGTTGAATTATTTATTCCTGACTGCTTCAACACTTAACCAGGTGGGAAATCTGTATGCATTACATGTAAGATCGCCAGCGTATAATTGGCTTTGATGTACAGTAACAGTCAGAAGTTAATATTTACGGTATACTGTATAAAATTCATTATAAACATATAATAAAGTTAATTGAAATTGCACCTGCACTTCCTCATCAGCACTCCCTTTAAAAGACTCACTCCTCCTGCACGTATTGGTCTGTCCTCATCTTTGTTATGTTGGTTGTTCCTGTTCCTGTTCCTGTTCCCGTGTTAAAGTCTTGTAAATAAACCTTTGCTGCTTAAATTGATCCTGCATCCTCTCTTCGTTGGCAACCGACCCTGACAAAATCTGAGCCAGAAACTGCTTAACTGTCATTCTAAATTAGATAAAGACCATGGACTAAGAACTGAGCCACTTTGAAATGTCTCTCTACAAAGCATTAGGTTTGTGCATTCTTTCAGCCATCCACCTTGACATAGATACCGCTGGTCTATTCAACAGTGACCGCATCTTTCACAACAAAGCACCAAATTAGTTTTATTAGATTAGATAAGCAATTAGGTAACTAACAAAGTAAATAAAGCTCAAGGGCTTCAACCAAACAGTTCCAAATGGAATTAAAGACAAATTAGCTTATTGACAGGAGAAATTACGCCACTGCCAGGATATGCATGCCTGTATTTTTCCCCTGACGGAGACAAACAGAGACAGACATTTCATGTGGCAATAATACAGAAGATTATTGCATTCACTGAGGGTCTTCATTTCCAAATCTGTTCGAAATGAATGCGAGTTAAGAAACCAGATATTTAAATTCACTGAAATCTCTCTCAGCATAGTGGGAAGCACTAAAGCTCTTAATCACTGCAAGCCATAATAAGAATCCATTCCACAATGTCAGAACGGCTGTGTGAGACTACGCCACCATCCCTGCTAAGCTACCTCCCCATTTGGACTCTTAACCTTTTCTGTCGGCCATACTGTTGAGCATATGGGCCCCTTGCGCTTCATTATAGTTCCTTCATCAACCCTCAGAACTGCTCTACACCATTCTAATGAAACTTAACTATTCATAGTGATGGAAAAGACTGGATTTACACATAGCAAAAGGATTAAGAAAGGCTCTTTGGCCATTAACTAGTTTTATTTCATTCTCTGCAAAAGCTCTAATTATAGTCTGTAGGGCCAATTGTGTCCAGTCTCCTGGGTTGATCTCTGTAACATTAGTTCATCTAATTCAAGCCATAAAAAGCCTCAAAGCTCACAGCTTAAAAGAAGACCACAGGAGAAAACCAATAAAGGATTTGACGAACACCATAAAGCAGCGTGATTTAGATAGACGGAATGAGGTATATATATATATATATATATATATATATACAAGGGTAAATATCTCAAGGTCACACCCGGCAGAGCCCCGTATTTTTCCAAAGGACACAGCTGATATCAGCCGATTAGGGGTGATAATGTCTTCACAAACCAAAGCTGGTTGTTCAATTAACCAGGCTTAACACATTTAAAGGAAGATCTATTTGATTAAACATGATAACAGCTTATGGGAGGGAAGAAATAAAAGGATAGACTTCAGGATCAAAATAAAGCACATCTTTATCTAGCCTGAAACAATCATACAGCTAAACTGAATTACATGGCATTATTGAAGAGTCTTCCAAAATGACACTAATAATGCCACTGCAAATATGCCAGAAAATTTAGTCATTTTACTGAAATATTGAGTTGTGTTTTACCAGCAAATAAACTGAATAGGTAGAATGAATTGAATTTCTGATAAAATAAATAAATAAATAAATAAATAAAAATCACCATTCTGCCAACAAGAATTCTCCATACTGAATGGATACTCTGTATTTAACTAAAGTACAGCTTTATAGTGGCTATTATGAACTTTGTTAACTTTGCTATTAAGGAACACTGGATCACCAAGGATAAATATCTGTTCCAAGACTGACTGGTATGCAGTTTTGTAGGGAGGAAAAAAAAAAAAAAAAAAAAAAAAAAAAAAAATCATCTCGTATGATTAATTTTCATTATGTCAAGCACTTCTAAAGGATTAGTGTCCTGATATAAACTGTGGTTTGTTATTAGTCTTGTAATATACAGTACTACACAATACTGCTAAGACCATAAATGCAAATGTATTCAGACAAACAAAGCATAATTATTATTTAAAACTGTTATATTGTGCTCAACTTGAGAATTGATACTGCCACATGACTGACTTCAAAATAAATCGTAATTGACATTTAATATGTCAAATAATAATAATAATAATAATAATAATAATAACTCCTTACCCTTGCTGGCACTTTCAACATGCTCAAGCTCATCAGGGAACTTCAGGATCTCAGGATACTTTTCTTCACATTTCTCAGCCAGGAAATGCAGAAGAGTTGTATTCTGGTCTGTCGACTTTGTGTCACGAAGCTGCAGAAAAAACATTGAGAAATGTGTTGAAAGTGTATTAAGTTGCACTGTTAAAATAGTAAGTTTGAATAATGAACCATTTAAAACTTTGAATAAAATGTAATCTGACACGTATTCACTTAGCTGGTACACACATAAGATGGAAGACAAGAGGACAAAATGGCATGCTTGGGGACTTCTCAATAGAACAATAGAATGATAGCTAGGAAGGAAAGAATGACATATAGAACAATAGATTGTAGATAGACAGACAGACTGAATATTTCAGCAGAATAAAGGCATGTCATACCCACCAAGCAACTTGTGTTCAGTTGAACCTAAGGAGGATTGCATGATATATTCATGCGTCGACAGCACTTCAAGGTGTTTGCACAGAAATCTGACAAATAGGTGTGTCAATAAAGTTGAAATTGGCTGGAGCAGAGTGCACAGAGGGATATTTCCCCCTGTTTACTTATTTACCACGTTTAATTTGAAAAAGAGCTTTCTCCCCCAAACCACAACCGCTCTTTGTACAAGATTAAGGTGACATGAACGAAATGAAATATTTAGATCAATACACACTGCTCATACTCTTGCTGTGGGCTGTACGCCTGAATTTAAAATGCCTGAATTTCATCTCAACAATCTTTCTCAATCCATATCAACAATCAGGTAAACAGGACCAGAGTTAACCAAGCTACGTTAACCAAGTTAGTTAAATAAAATTAAACTGCACTACAGAAATTAAAGCTTTTTGGTTAGAATAACACAGTTTAAAAATGTAAAAGAAGAATCTGACATTTAAAACACTCCTATCCTGTAGAAACCGATTCCCTTCGAAAAAGGCACATGTTGTTTTTATACAGAAAGAACCGAGTTCCCTTGGTGACATACATCTATTGCTTGAGAGCTAGAAATGATAAACCAAACATGTAGCCATGTTGCTCTTTCTCTCCCTCTCTCCTCCATTTGGAGGGCCATGGCTGCAGGCCCACATTAAGCAGTGCACTGGGGCTGAGTGACCTCTTCACCCTCTCAGACTCAAACAGATTGTTTGCTGTCAAGCCTAGACTCCAGGAAGGCTGCTTTCGCACAGAAGATGGCTACTGAGTCCCGCAGCAGAGCCGGGGAAGGCAGAATGAATCCTCAAGCTGGACTGCACAGCAGATGTGATATTAACCTTTACACAAACTGATGGCAAACTTACGACAGCTGGCACACTTCCCCGCTACACATAATGTCTCCCATAGATTTTCTCTTCCAAAATGTCTCTGCGGATACAGAGGTGAGGAATTGGTTTTCTGCTGGAAAAATGCGGCAGGTACAAAGAGGTAAATTAATAAATGGATGCAGTCTTTTGCCTATTTTCTCTTTATAAATTGCAATGGGTGTGTTTGTCTTAAACAAGTGAGACCTGAGTATCAGACCAAATGTAATAAAAAAAAGTCAAAAGAAAACAAATATCAGGCATTACAACAACACCAATCACAAGTTATTATTTAAAGGTGATGCATATTATTGCTATATATCCAAATATATGATATATAAACTAAATTAATTTTGTTAAATTAATTTTCACAACATATTAACTAAATTGTTTAATAACAAGGTTTCTGCAGGTTTTATGAATATACATTTAAGAATTTTTAAAGACCTTTTTAAGACTAGTTACAGAAAATTTAAGGGATAAATCGAAGGGAAAACAATACTTCAATATGTTCTCTAAATGTAAATGTCAATGGGCTAACAATCTACTTGATTCAAAGGGACGTTTTCATAACTCACTGACTGATATTTCTTCAAAAAAAAAGTTTTGTGATATGTTACATTTAAATATGCAAATGCAGCATTATCTATTTAAATATGCACTAGTTTGCATACATTTCTTGAATCAAAGTCTGAACACTGGGGAAAGTCAAGTTCAAAATTCTTATTTACTTGTTTACTACATATTTTTTTGACATATTAGACTCAAACTCTCTGTAAAAACCTTCAGAATATAGATAGGAATAAAACTGTAAAGTCTGGTTTATGTAAGTGCTACTGAAATAGAGATTTCTGGCTCAGAGTAGGAAAAAAATACTAATTTTGAGAAAACGCCTTTAAAGATATATACTGTAATTGAAATCTACAGACACAAATAGATGTGCTATAGAAGATAGTGTATTTTGAGTTGAAAAGTGTATTTTGAATGTTTTCTTTCCACTAGTCTGAGGGAAAAAAAAAAAAAAAAAAAATCCAAATGAAAAGCCAAAAAGCCCAAAATCTCAGAATATTTTGTTCAGTTTTTCAAGACTTCATTTTGCAATTATACTGTATCTCAAGTAAATGTATCTTGATTTAAAGTTGTTTAGATATTTTCTAAAAGATTTTTTTTTTTTTTTTTTGCCATGCATGCAACATTTAATGACTTCATAAATGTTTCTGATCTTAATTTTTGTAAGGGGGGATTAAGACCTTTCTAAGACCCCAACTTTATCAAAACGTTGTGATAGCTTCTCAGAATAATAAAATAAACAAATAAATAAACAAATAATAATAAATAAATACATATTTACAGAATAAATAAATGCGTATAGACCACGTTCATAAATTTTGTCTATCGAAAAGTAACAATCTGTCCATACAAGGGTAATAACTCCCTTACTCCTTTGCATAATCCTGTCAATCATCTAAGAGCTTATAAGATTGAGAAAGTGCTTACAGTTTTGTTTGTAAAAGTGAGGGTGGAAAATGGTCATGTACATCTAAACTGTTTTTGGCATAATAAAACTTAACACCTACACACCTGACCATCAGGCTGCCAAAGTTGATAGAATCCCTCACCGACCAGCTGCTGGGTCGTGATTGGATGCTGATGTTTCATTTAATAGCAGGCAGAGATGAGATAAGCCTCCTCTGCTGAACAGCTGACAGGAGTCTCTCTCCCCTGCTGCATTCCATTACAGCCCATCCTGTGTACGTGGCCGTCTTCCCTAATGATCTAGGATTACTTAAATGATATGCACACCAAAGAATTCATTTATCATTTTGAGATGCAAACAAAGGCGATATATTAATCTAAGCTCATCGTGACGTATAATTACCTATTCAAAGGGGTCTCAGAGATCAATAAAGCTTTTAGCCCTGCAAGGCCTTTGTATCCTTTTCAAAGCGAGAAAGCCTTCCAGAGATTATAAAGCAATTGTTTCCAGGTAGGATGAATTGCTGTGAGCTCAAACTGGAGAAGTCACAATTGATTAGTCCATTAGGAAAGCATAATTTAGCCCCTTGCTTTACGGCCCGTTTAGTAGTATTTATCTATTTATCATGGAGCATGATTGTACACTTTTTCTGCATCGTCCACACTAGAGGAATCCAAACAAAAAGTCGGAATTTCCCATGGAGTGTTTTCATTCGAAAATGCCACTGTGTTCCAGCATCCATTAGATAAATCACTTCCAATTTCTCCCTGAGAAATTGGCAATAAATGAGAGCAGACACAGAAACATGCCTCAGCTGCAATCTCCAATATAATACAACACACGCAGCACCTTACAGAGTCTCGCTGCTAAAGATGAGGAAAGGAAAACAAATGAAAAAAAAAAAAACATAACAAAACCAGATCCTAAACGCTGGTTTATTTTCTTCCAGAATGACCCTTTCTTCTACGCAGCTGGCTGTCTAAAATCAATATTGGTTTACAAGGATTGGAACAAAAAACAGAGCACGGAAAAACAACAAGAAATCTAAGCAAACGAAAACAAGGTCTCTCTTTTTTTTTTTCACTTTAACCGAGACAGAACCCATACCGCGCTTGCACGGCCTTCGTGAGGAGTACAATGTTTGCTGCCGTTGCTGTGGAAGCTGTTGCTTTGTGCACAATTAGTAACACTTATCTGACCCGCCGTGTGTGCACGTTCCAGAGTAAATACTTGCTGAATTTAAAGTAAATGCCTTTGCAAATTATCTCCAGTTTGATCTACTGCCACCCTCCTGCGTGTGAATTAAAACACACACAATATTTAAGGGGAAGTAATTGTGAAAGTTCCGGTGCAGATATCAAAACAGGGCCAGTTGCTTTTGCACTGCCAACACTGCATCCAAATCCTAATGTTGTTTTCTTTATTTAAACAGAATTAAGTTTTGCAGCCGCTCAGCCACGGGGTGTTTACCAATCAGCCCGCACTGAGCCGCTAACGCGCAGAACAGCGACAGAGCAGGCGGAGAGATAATACACTTTAAAGGCTTTGCCATCCGACGCTGACGACCTCAGCATGCGTACTGCATGCCTGCCTCCTCTGATTTCCACAGCTATCACAGGAAACAAGCCACGCACAGTCTATGTCTTTTAAGAGTGGGGAAAAAAAAAAAAAAAAAAAAAATCAACCTTAAAAAAAAGAAAACATTTCCTTCAAACTTCCTACTCGTTAACTAACTTTGAGCTAGTTTTCTGTGATTTCTAAACTACAGCATAACGATACAGAACTATCAATGTCTTCATGATGCCACAATAAGGTTGAAATTGATGAGTCTGTTCTGGACTAAAAATAATGCCTTAAACAGTTCATGAATTAAAATAAGTTTGTAATAATAATTGTAATAATTTACCTTCTTTATTCTATTATTCAAAGTCATAATGAAAAAAAAAATGTTTCAAGCCTAAAACTGAAATGTTTAAAACAAAAGAAGCTTGGTCAGAATAGGTCATTTTTACTACATCACAACAAATGCAACTTTTAGACTGTATGCATGTGTAAAAAAAAAATGAAATACATTTTCAGGCTCATCATCAACCTCAGAAAAGCAATTGATTTTGGAATTACATTAGTTATTTACATCTCGGGTCAATGAAGTATACTACTGAACTTGGTGCTCACTGCTCTAATGTGTGTGTGTGTGTACAGTATCTCACAGAAGTGAGTACACCCCTCACATTTTTGCAAATATTTTATATCTTTTCATGTGACAACACTTAAGAAATGACACTTTGCTACAATGTAAAGTAGTGAGTGTACAGCTTGTATAACAGTGTAAATTTGCTGTCCCCTCAAAATAACTCAAGACACAGCCATTAATGTCTAAACTGCTGGCCACAAAAGTGAGTACACCCCTAAGTGAAAATGTCCAAATTGGGCCAAAGTGTCAATATTTTGTGTGGCCACCATTATTTTCCAGCACTGCCTTAACCCTCTTGGAGTCCTCTTCCACTCGTCCATGATGACATCACGGAGCTGGTGGATGTTAGAGACCTTGCGCTCCTCCACCTTCCGTTTGAGGATGCCCCACAGATGCTCAATAGGGTTTAGGTCTGGAGCCATGCTTGGCCAGTCCATCACCTTTACCCTCAGCTTCTTTAGCAAGGCAGTGGTCATCTTGGAGGTGTGTTTGGGGTCGTTATCATGTTGGAATACTGCCCTGCGGCCCAGTCTCCTAAGGGAGGGGATCATGCTCTGCTCATTCATGGTTCCCTCAATGAACTGTATCTCCCCAGTGCCAGCAGCACTCACGCAGCCCCAGACCATGACACTCCCACCACCATGCTTGACTGTAGGCAAGACACACTTGTCTTTGTACTCTTCACCTGTGTAGCGTCTGTGGTGGATCAAAATTATCAATACAACTATAAATTAAAGAAAGCTTTTAACGTTTGACCTCCTTCAGATAACCCATAGACTATGGCTCCGGCAGGTCTGGATGAAATTACCCTGGTGGCATCTTTGTTACCTCCAGTGAGGAGAAGCAGAAGATTATTCACCAGCTCTGGGGACTTCAAAGAGTCACCCGTGCTCCCCCCCACAATGGCACTAAGGGCCATGTGGCATACCCATGACGCTGCGAAAACCCAATACACATCACACACACACATACAGAGACACAAACACACATTTGGAAACTGTATCTACATTTAGCCTCAAAATATGACTATACCAAAGTGTACCCGTTGCTGTATTCAAGTGAACGTGCATGTATCCCTAGTATATAAGATTAGTTATGATTATAGCAGTGTTAGTTTTATTCTAAGCAGTATATTCAATTATAAACTGTATCCCTCACTTTTTATGTGTTGACGTCCGACAAGTTTGGTCTCATTGTAAAGCTTTCCTTATGCCCTAAATAACAATGTATGTCACATCACTGTAAAATGCATTGTTCTATTTTAATGGTATTTTGAAGAAAATGTACTCAGTTCTGACACTTCATAAACCATGCAAATGAGGCCATAAATGGAGACAAAGAAAAAGTTTGCCCGCCAAAGTTGCACCCGCACCATTGGCTGACGCATCCGAGGAGGCGTTTGGCTTGTTTGTCCTTAAAAGACATTCACACGCATGTTTCCTTTGTCTCTCGATTATCTCTCGATCGTCTTTCGATTGTCCGTCGCCACCTCACGCACGTCTCTCCCGGGCGTCTCGGCGACCGCGCTTCCATCACGCGCTCCTCTGCATCTTCGGGACGACCATCTGTTTGGCACAAGTTCGCTTCTGTCAAGCCTCCGTCATCCTCCATCACCTCGGAGATGGACTCTCTCTCTTCTTTATTTTCCGGTTATCTTACTCTTAAGTTAAAACCTTGGTTGAAAACCCCGCCGAGAACCCAGCCTCGGAAAAGGACCAATCGCTCCAGCCGCACGCATTGAAACTCCTCCAGAAAGACACGCAACCTCAGCACCTAAAACCTATGCAAGTATAAAACTATTCTTTTCGAAGCGTTTTAAGCTCCATGCATAAGCTGAGTTTCCTTGCTGGCTCTCAAAGGTTTAACTGTTTGTAATTTGCCACTTTCTTTGATCACCTCTGTTTTCCTGCCTTTACTTTCGCTTTTGTATATATGTGTATTCCTTTGTGTATATCTAGTCATATAACGTTAGTCCATGTAGTTGTAGTTTCGTATATTAAATACATTATATTCATGCTTGATTGCCTCTGTTGCTCATTCACGAACCAGGTCCCTTCTACGTTTGATTCTGCAAAACTGCTTTACACTTTAATGCTATAATAGGAAGTTATTCTCGTGGCCAGAGACCAACTTCCTTTTATAAATAGTTTATGAGAAAACTGATGGTTTGCTGGACAAACTAGGATAGTCTTTCTCAAATCACTATTGAACTAGACCTAATCATATATGTAATTGATTATAATCCGTTGTAATTAATTCACAATATATGTGCATAATTCCCTCTTTGGTCGATCTATATTATAATTAATCATAACGCGTTATGACTTAAATATATATATATTTCACCCATAATTTGAGCTAATTGATTAAATACATGTAAATTCGCTACACCTGGTTGCCGCCACACACGCTTGACATCATCTGAACCAAATAAGTTTATCTTGGTCTCATCAGACCATAGGACATGGTTCCAGTAATCCATGTCCTTAGTCTACTTGTCTTCAGCAAACTGTTTGCGGGCTTTCTTGTGCATCATCTTTAGAAGAGGCTTCCTTCTGGGATGACAGCCATGCAGACCAATTTGATGCAGTGTGCGGCGCATGGTCTGAGCACTGACAGGCTGACCTCCCACCCCTTCAACCTCTGCAGCAATGCTGGCAGCACTCATACGTCTATTTCCCAAATACATCCTCTGGATATGACGCTGAGCATGTGCACTCAACTTCGACCATGGCGAGGCCTGTTCTGAGTGGAACCTGTCCTGTTAAACCACTGTATGGTCTTGGCAATCGTGCTGCAGCTCAGTTTCAGGGTCTTGAGAAATGTTCTTATAGCCTACGCCATCTTTATGTAGAGCAACAATTCTTTTTTTCAGATCCTCAGAGAGTTCTTTGCCATGAGGTGCCATGTTGAACTACCAGTGACCAGTATGAGAGAGTGAGAGCGATAACACCAAATTTAACACACCTGCTCCCCATTCACACCTGAGACCTTGTAACACTAATGAGTCACATGACACCGGAGAGAGAAAATGGACATTTTTTTACTTAGGGGTGTACTCACTTTTGTGGGCAGCAGTTTAGACATTAATGGCTGTGTGCTGAGTTATTTTGAGGGGACAGCAAATTTACACTGTTATACAAGCTGTACATTCACTACTTTACATTGTAGCAAAGTGTCATTTCTTCAGTGTTGTCACATGAAAAGATATAATAACATTTTTACAAAAATGTGAGGGGTGTACTCACTTCTGTGAGATACTGTATATTTAAGCAATAAGGTACGAGAGGCTGTGCTGTATCGTGAATAAGTCACGGCTGAAGGGTGTGGTTAGGCACAATGTGAAGCGGAGTATAAAACGGTTGCCACAAAATACAAATATTAAAGCCAAAAATATGTATCAATGTATCAATACATATCAAAAATATGTAAACTTTCACTAAAGCATTCCTTCCTCTGGAAAAAAAAAATAGTCCCTGACCGTGAACAGCAACATAAGTTACATTATTAAGCCATAAGATGTCTTTATGAGTGTGTCAGTCAGTAGCAAAGACTTTTACATTGAAAAGACTGGATTGTTGTGAACACGGAACAAGACGCAACTGACAAATGCTTTGACTAGCGTTGTCAGTCACGGGAAAACCCCTTAACTGTTAAAAGGACAGGATAATACATCGGACATTTAAACAGATTTTTATTATAAACAAAGGAGTGAACTTAAGGAAAGTGCTACATCTGAATGCAGGTAATAAACTCACTCACACAATCTTTTTCTCACAATACTCTTCTACATAATACAGTAAGCTTCAATGAACAATATCAACTGAGAACATACAGTTTACGTTGCTAAGAGTGGTTGCTAAGGGTGTTGTGTAATGATACACAGAATGTTGGGTGAAGCGGTCATAGCCATTTGACCAATCATAATCAAGGACAGGAACTAACCGTTTTATATAGATCTATATCTATCTATCTATCTATCTATCTATATATATATATATATATATATATATATATATATATATATATATATATATGTGTGTGTGTGTGTGTGTGTGTGTGTGTGTGTGTGTGTGCGCATGTGTGTGTAGATGTGTTGCACCTTGAAACAGTGTGCAATATGACAGTCCTCCAGTGATGTTGAAAGATTTAAGTGGCAGTTATTATTGCCAGACTTTCAGTGCTAATCACATCAGCTTAATGGCCAGTGAAGGGAATACCAAATGAGGACGAATATGTAATGACTGCCGCAAAATCCGAGGCTGCAATAATTGACATGGACATGCGAGGAACATTATATTGGTCTCATTTTCAATGGACATGTAATAGCAAGGTTCATTTCACGAGAGCCCGAATAATGTCCTGAAAATTACATGCAATCCAACCACAAGGGTTTACATGAACAGCATTTTCAATTGATGCTCAATCTTTTTATGAATAGCATATTTAAAGATTTGGATATTTATTGGCTACAGCCAGATCTCTCACCTTCAGAGGATAAATAATTTGACAATAAAGACACCTTGATGGCACGTGTTGCTATGGACAGTGGCTATTATAGTTCCTGTAGTGCAAAAGAGCTCATTGTGGATTATAATAAAGTTGGCAGGAGTAACATCTGCAATAGTCTACCGCTGTCACTCTCCATGTGACAAGTACAACAACAACAAAAAAGGCATACACCGGAATGAATGACAGGGGCATGTTAAATCAATCTCATGTGAAGAATTACCAAGGGATGGGTGGGTTGGAACGGGAATAGAGAGGGAGGGCAAGCGTAAGCGTCTGCTGGTGTCTCCACGTCAGTGCACCGGCAACTTGTTCCGTAATCATTCCCCACTGTGACTGCACTGCTGCTGGAGATGCATGCTGCGAGAGCTAATTAGCACGGCCCTCCACACTGTGTCCGTTCCCCCTCACACACCCCGCAGCCAAGCTTCCCCACATCCCTTTCACACGTGTGGGGATGCAACACGCTCACACTTTCATTAGATGGGGATCAATCATCTGCTCTCATTGGGTAATCACAATTTAATTTCATGCATTTCAAATTTTAATTTGTTTATTATTATACCCCAAACTGTCATTACAGAAAACCACTACTGTGCAGGTTTGTTTTCATCTGCCAAGTAAGATCAGCACTATGCAGAGAAAAAAAAAGATGAAATAAAGATGATCTGGGTACAGTTTCCATGTAATGAAGGACCAGAAGTCTGAGGTCTAAGGTTTGCATGATTCAGCTCATGGAAAATGACAAACAAATGCTCTGTGCCAAAACATGGTGAGCTGCCTACAGAAGTGGTATTTTAAGGCACAATCGCAGGCATACTCCTGACGCAAATTGACCCAAAAGGTAGGCAACTTAATTATACTACCTACTAAGATACTTTTTTTTTTTTTGGCCAAAAAAGTCTATTCATGAATGCATTGTGGTTAGGGGGAATAATGAAATGTTGATTAGGAGTACTATAAGTAATACAATTGTGGAAAAAAACGATTGACTTCAATTGAGTTTTGTCTTGATAGTGAGTTGTGTGCAGAGAGCTAATTGTGTGCTGCAAATTTGCTACCTATGTAGTGCATTTCAAATATTTATGCGGTTCCATGAAAGTTAGGGTGCTGTTTTAAGACCCATTTGTCATGATTATGGACTTTCAGTTGGGAACTGTTTTCATCAGTTTCTTAATTTGTCTATCTTGACCTAGTTTCTCAGTTTGTTTGATTTGTCATTTTGTTCACCTGTTGTCATTTAATTAGCTCATTTCCCTGGTGTATAAATACTTCCTGTTTGGTTCAGTTCAATGTCTTTCATCAAACTGGTTGTGTTTGAGTTTCCAAGTAAAGACTGTTTCTGAGTTTCCCAAGTTTTTGTGAGCTATTTTCTACAGCTGAATGTGACACCATTAACACCAAGAAAGATCAATTTAAATAAACCTATTAAAAAAAAAAAAAAAAAAATGCTAATGTGTCTTTATTTATACCCTGTACATGTGAGAGGGTAAATAAGAGATAAATAGAGGGCAAAAAATGGAGAAAAAAAAAAAAAAAAAGATTAACCAATCATTCATTTTATCTGACAAAACTGTAAGCTGATTAGCACGATGAGGTGAAACCTAATGACATAATAAAAACAGTGCACAGGGTGGGCAGATATGCAGCCAACAATTCCGTGAACAGAGGGAAACACAGTATGGAGGCCTGCTCAGAGAGAGAAAGAGAAGGAGAAAGTGAAAGAACAAAAAAGAGAAAGAGAAAGAGAAAGAGAAAAGAGATTTCTATCAAATTAGTGAAGCAGATATTCTTTGGCACGTACCACATCAGTTATGTCAGCTTCTCTGGTAATCTTGTTTGAAATTGAATAATCTAATTTACTTTAAGTTACGATGTTCCACTAATTTTCCAGTCAAGGCACTTCCATTTTGTTTTCATTCTTCTATGCCTGTGTATTACGCTGTATTTGTTACTTTCTCAGACATAGATGAATCAGGGATTTCTCTCAACAATTCTGGTTTCAAGAGGGCTTCTTTCAGAGGAGAGGCAAGGGAAAAGACAGTGAGTAAAACTGAGACACCTTAGAGAGGCTTCTATTTTAAACAAAAGGTCAAATTAAACAAAAGCGTCTAAGGGAGAAATGGAATATAATAATAATAATAATAATAATAATAATAATAATAATAAATTGAAGCTATATTTTCTTTATTGTCTTTTACTTTACACAAACACACTTATAACCCTACAGTAATTGCATGTATTTGAGATCTTTCAAGACGCATTTCACTGGAAATTGCATACAATTGTCTTTCACTTCTGTGTGTCATTTTATATCTTTACACAGAGAAAAGCAGTGGGTAGAACGAAGCTAAAAGTTGGATGTCACAGTGAAAGAGAAAGACTGACCACGAATCATTCAAACCAGCAAACCTCCAGGGAATCACAGGATGTATAAAAAAAAAAAAAAAAAAAAGCGTTATTTATTTATTTTTTTTAAATAAGTATATACATATAAAGTATTTTATTAAATAATTAATTATAATATAAACTATGTAAATACAATTAATTTAAAATATGAACTATTATGAAATATTTGATTGTTTTTTTTATATAAAATTAATGTAAAATTCAAATTCACAAATATTAATAAAGTGTTTAATTCATTGACAAAGCCATTTGTACGTTTTAGAACTTGAAAAAAGGGGAACTAACATTAACCAGACAAACACAGTTACCTGCTGATAATCTCATAATGGTCAAATATCAATATTGGTGTATATCACTATCAAGAGTGGAAGATCCAGGCAGTCATTGTATTGTGGCAGCCTGGCTCTGGACCTTGTGCACGGGGAAGATCAGTTTCAGTAAAGCAGAGATATGGTGCTGGATTATGGCAGAAGCGATGATGCACGACAAGCATCAGGTGCCCCTCATCACATGCTGCCAGCAAGGTTTGTTGCGAGACCTCTTGGCCATCCATTGCTGTCATAAGCCTGGAATTAGGCTGCCAATAAGAAAGCCTAAGCGACCGATTTTAAAATGTCATTTACAAGCATAGCCCACACTGTTGTCAGGATAAGCATGGTGAGTCATAGCATTCAAAAAATTCATTGTACTAAAGCTATACATTCCTAATTGAAATGTTTCCTCACTGTGATAATACAAAGTTTTTTTTTTTTTTTTTTTTCTCTGTACCAATACTATAATTTGTATTCAGCCAACATTTCATAAGAATCTCTTTATGAGGATATCGTCAAAGTTAATGTGCGGAATTGTTTCTTTTTCCATAGAGGTACAATGTCTGTGTGTCTGAAGGTGCTCAGTCATTTAAAACTGTATTCATAAAGATATAAAGATGGAAGAAATAGAGAAATAGAGAAAGATGGCCTGTCTAGTTTGTATACTTGAATGCACCCAATCCGCCCGTTTTAATATTCGTTGAAGTATGCTGAGGAGTTCCAGAGAATAACAATCAACCTCCATCGAGACATCCAGAAGATATAAATCCTCAAGAACAATTAGCTAATAACAGACATGAGAGACAATGGGGACCAAGAAATCTCAGACCACCTAAAGGACTGTCATCTCTGATTGCTCAATTACACATTTTGCCAAAGGACCTTCAGTTTACAGGCATTGATTGTGCATAGATCTTCACAGCAGTAATTTGTGTTTTTTTTTTTTTTTAAGTCCAAGAAACTATGGGAAAGTCACACTCCAGCACACAGCAGCATGGCAGAAGAAAGAGATACTGAGACGCTGATGGCGACTGGCGTATTTTACCTACCAATGGCAGACAGCCTGGACTGGAACGGTAGCCAATAGACTAATCTAAAAGCTCAGAGCCTGCCATGAGGCAAGTTTGCTTAGTAAGAATGACAAGTGAAAATCAGAGAGCCTCAGGCTACACCTCTGGCAGTTTTGGGGTGGGGAGTGAGGTAGCTCAGAGAGTTCATTTGTCCGTGAGCTCACTATCCATGCCATCTGTGAGAAAGACATCCGGCACTGGGAGAATCTCTAACAAGCTGAGAAATGACAAAGATATACTCTGAACATATATAAGGGAGAATTTTCAGCCTAGTATATTTCACTTTCTTCTGTTCAATGTACAAGTTGCCAACATAAACACTGAAATTACGAAGTGGTGCCAGCTGAACATATCCGATCTGTTTAACAAAGTGGAAAACATTGTAAAACATTGTTTTAAAAAGCCAAAATAAAGGTTCACTCTTCATAAACTCTTCTGACATCTCTACTGGAAAGTATCATGCTTAAACAACCCCAGAAGCAGAGAGCAAATCCAGATTTAATGACTATTATCTGTAATTTAACACCTTTACATGCTTGTAGCTTTGAAAGGGGCTTTGCTGTGGAGTAAGCCTTTTCCCACATGGTTGATTTCATTTGAAGTTGCCATAATCTTTGTGTGCATTCCTCTGAGTCTACCTTTCCTGAAATATGTCAAATGTTCGCTACAGAAGTTACTTTTTTGAAAAGTATATGACAAGGAGTCAAGAATCCACAACAGAAGGTTACTTTCTACACTCACACATACTTCTGTAAGATTAAAGTTAACTGAAGCTTAAAAGAGCCGAGATACTTTGTGTGTCTCTGAGAGATGATGGTCAAAGGAACTGGATCTCCATAGATGAAAACACGCTTCATCCATGCTCCCCCCAAAAAACAGACATGGCTCAGGCTCTGTTCAAATTTTCATTTGATATACAGACCCAAAAAAGTGCATTCAACCAAATATTCAGGATTCAGTTGGACCAAATGTTTAAGACGTGTAATTTAAAAAAGGCCATTTAACTTGACCATGAAGGCAAGGTCCCCCTTAATATTTACAGTGGTTGTGGCCCAGAATTAACTAAAAACAAATCCTGTTTTTTTTTTTTTTTTTTAACTATGTGAAAATGTATTACATTTATTGGAATGTCCAATAAAGTCAGCTCTGCTTTACAAAATAATGGGTTTAGGTATAGCACAGTCTACACATTTTAACCATACTGGCACTGAATATATTTTATACATGTCTGAATGGAGTGACTTCTGTGTTTAGAACTGCAGGTATCACTGTTGACTCTGTTTACCACCGCCTGAAAATTGACATAACACTGTTTGTCACACCACTAACTGCTAATCTCACTGGTGGTGGTGACTATGGTTGGCTGTTTCTTTTGTAACACCAAATGTTTAAAGAAAAGCAGAAGGACTTAAACACAGCAGCATTTTTTTTTTTTTTTTTCTTTCAAGCCAGTTCTGAGTTGACAGCAATATTAACCTGTAAAAAATCGTCTGGAATATGCAAATAAGATCTACAGCTGGTACCAAGTGTGACTGAGAGAGTCACGGATCACGGGTCAGCCCACGACCGGCCCTCCCTGATGAGCTCGTTAGCAAGCTGAGGTCTGCCATGTAGGGGGCCATTTACTTGACTGAACTGATTGAGAATGTGGGCATTTCCCTTTTTCCATCAATAACTGTCCAATCAGTGGTCAAGCAAAAAGCTGTCCGCACTGCAGGCACTTCACTAATGTTCTGTAAATGTGAGTCTGACCAGTATTAACCAATATGAATGCAATATTTGACAGCTCAAATAAAAGACTTAAGGGAGGAAGGAATGCTGAAATACTGAATCATTAGACCACTTAAGGCTCGTTTCCACCGAGCGGTACGGTACCAATTTTTGCCGTTTCCATTGTTAGAAGTTGTGAATGGTAGCCTAATTCCGAACCGTACCGTACCACTTTTTTGGGACCCTTCTGTTGGGGTACCTAGCACAATAGTACCGGTACCGGGTGAAGCTACACTCACTACAGAATATTGATTGATTGACAGAATACCATTGATTGGTTGACACAATACCATTGCAACATTGTCTATTTTTTAGATATTAATTTTTGCTCAAACAAAGCTGCTGTATGTCCTCCATAGTTGTTTACTGTCACTTTCTTCTTCATAAGATAATTATGTCGATCACTTTCCGGCATACACCATGCCTAACAAGTAAGGGTACTGTTGGCGGTGGAAATGCAAGCCGGATCAGGGTTTACTATCCCGAGTCGTTCTGTACTGTACTGAACCGTACTGCTCGGTGGAAACGAGCCATAAAATATAGAAATAAAAATAAGAGGTAAGGGAAGAAAAAAAAAGGAAGGAAGAAAGGAAGGAAATAAGGAAGACACTGATACATTGTTAAAAACTTCTTTATGGTGCAACACAGAGTCAGAGAACAGCCGATGGGAGAGGTCTGATGACAGTGTGTTATTCCGATACTGCGAGACCCAAGGACAGGATTCACGACGAGGTCAGAGAAAATACAGCAGAGCGACGAGCTCGGATGACCACTGGATTCTCTCTCGCTCAACTGCCCATGCTCAGGGCAAGGTCACCCATCAGGGGTGTCCTCCCTCTGGGCCATAACACCATCCGACACAAACATGGTGGAAAAAATAAAAAAAAAATAAATAAAAAATAAACTAATGCTCATGTCACCTCCAAAACCCCCATACTTAAAACATCTCGATGATAAAACTCCACCTGGTTTGCCGTAGAGCCCATTCAAATGCTAACCAAGAACCAGACATGCACTGGAACTAATTGAGTGCATAAGTGCAGTGATGAACATAAAAAAAAAAAAAATCAGAGGAGCTGACAGAAAGAGGTAAAGGACTTCCTTATGAAACGTGCATGTGCATGGTTTTCGACAACGTAAACTTCATCTTAATTTTTAATCAAATACCAACTTACATGCATGCACACTTTAAAAGAAAGTGAGATGGTCATTATGAGCACAAGAGTGTGATAGTACTGGGGTGTTTTAGAGAGTGGTGTAAAAGTGAACACTGATTAAAGCTCAAACTATAAAACTGTTAAATGAAATTGTTGCAGCATTTTTGAAAAATTACTTGTGTTAAACTGTAATTCAGTGACCTTATGGAACATAATTTATCGGCGCTCAAAAATAAATGAATGAAAATAGGGAAAAGTGAAAACAACCATTCAGCTATGCCACAACTGGCTCCAGCTTAAACCCCTGTGGTTGGGACACCTGTGTCCCAGCAGCATCTGGGACACCTCCGAATAGATGACAAGGCCAGCAAAGAGATGTAACTAAGAGTGACGGTGTAGTTCTGGCTGCCTGGGAACACCGGCAGGGGGGTGGCTGTCTTTCATAGCGGGACCAAATGGCTTTGCTATCCAAATCAGCTTGTAAAACACAGCCAGATGTCCATCTTTCATACACAACAAGAGCAGTTACAGCTTTCATACACATTCTGGTAACGGTTACAACAATCTCAGTAGGGAGGCCTACCTGCCAGCTCTTTAAATAACCTCTGAAACACAAACTCACAGTATTAGACTAGATGATATTCTGAAGAATAGCACACTGTCATTTGTTGTAGAATTGTCAAGTTTGTCTATAACAACAATCACTAAACCCAAGACAGCTATTGCACCTAATAGGCATTTCATGACAATTTCAGCTTCAGGTAAAAACAGCTACTACTTAAAAAATGTTACCGTTTTTCTCCTTGTTATTTAGTATGTTTTTATTAAGGTTAAGTATGCACATGTCTTGCTCAATAGTTCTTGACTGGAATCCAGAAGGTTGAAGGTTCAAATCCCACACGGGATGACGCATCACCATCATCGTGCTTAAGCTTGAGCAAGGCACTTAAAGGGTTAGTTCACCCAAAAATGTTACTCACCCTCATGTTGTTCTACACTCGTAAGACCTTCGTTCATCTTCAGAACACAAATTAAGTGTTCTCATCAAAAATATCTTAATTTGTGTTCTGAAGATGAACGAAGGTCTTACGGGTGTAGAACGACATGAGGGTGAGTAAAAATTACATTATTTTCATTTTGGGGTGAACTAACCCTTTAAGGGGCATTGTGGCTTTAAGATGAGTATTCCAAGTTGCTTTGGATAAAAGTATCTGCTAAATACTGAGTAGTGAGGTAGAAGCTTTTTGGTCTGGTACCCGAAAGATTGTAGATTCAAACCCCTTACGATCCATGAGCTATCACCATTTCCACAAAGTTCTCCAGAATATTATTTTGTTTCTCAATTCTAAGAACACAACAAACACACTTGCCAGCCTACATTGAAAGAACAAACTCGGAAGGATACGAGAACACAGAATGCATCTTTGTGAGATTTGAGATGTGCTGTGATCTTGTTGCTCAACTGATCATTCAGAACAAATTAGGCAGTATAACAGCACTATCCAATGAGCAATAAATAACACATAACATTACAGATGTCATAACCTATTAAAATATTTAATTACAATAGTGTTATTATTATCTTTTTTATTTTACATGAGTATTTATGTAAATGAATATGTATATTTAAAGTTACACTTTGTCAACATTAAGATTCTTTTAAATATGCCAAATAAAAATACTGCAGGCTTTCTCCAGGTATTGAAACTGTATTCAATTTATGCCAACCAAAAATGACAAATGTTTACTTGCATGAGCCGTCACATATTTGCGTAAATGTCAAGTGAGAACAAGAGATTTTTAAAGCTTACAGGCTATCATACGTCGCCCGCTCGTGATGACTTGTGGGATTTTTTTAACGGTTTGATTTGATTTGTAACGGTCTGCACTCAATGCATCCTTGCTATCATAAACACATCCGGGAACTTTCATGTGTCCTCTGTACTTCTAAGTATGAAAGTGCCCCTTTTATGTATTTTTTTTAAATTACCTTTCATGCAATGTGTAATTTATCTATATGTGAATGTCAACAGTCTGCAAAGTTGTAAAGCTTAAATTTGGTTTATTTTCACTTCCAAAGAATGAGACTGTGAAGAATCAGTGGTTAACGATGGGACAGTACCCACTTTATTTGGACCAACTTGCTCCTCAGAATCACAACCTGCAAGTATGACTTATTACTGATGTTCATATTTCATACCGAGTGTTCAAAATACATAGTTTTGTGTTTTAGCTATATTGTGTATGTCTCCGGCTAACCGGTTAACTCACTTTATTACTGTCTTACTGAAATACTTTTAATTAGGTTTTTTTTTTTGTTTTTTTAGTTTGTTAATTTTTATTCTTTTAATTAGCTAATTAGTTGTGGGCTCCCTATTCCATAAAAATGTGTCCAATAATTCAGACTTCCTGTCGTTCTTACTACTTTGAATAATGATAAAGGAAGGAGCAAGATTGGTTTTACAAACTTTAATGTTACATCAGTCATTCGTGTTAGTGCTTGGCTAACGTATACACTGTTATTGATACTGTTAATTATGCATTTCCCACAAGTGCACCACAATGAATTAGAAATATACACATTGGTTTATTGATGGACTTGTTAATGTTAATGGTGAGGAATTACAGTTGCAACATCTCATGAAGAATGTCAAACTGAGTAGCATATCACTGAGAAACATCCTGCTCAAGTCGTCCTTGCGATGGAGGTTCGGGTTGAATAACTACTTCTTCCAATGTTTCATTATCGGACTCATGTTCAGATTGATATGGTAAAATCAAAGTCATCGTTATGTCTTTACAGTGCAATCACTGAGCTTCAGGAAACCACTGGAGCTGAATCAGTTATGGCAATGTGTGTTTGTTTCCGACTTGTGCTGTAAGCGGTAGACCAATCACAACAGACTCGGCCGTCTGGCCAAGTAGAGCAGAGCAGTCTCGAGGAAAGGAGGGATTTAGAGAGACTGTTTTCCTCCGTTTGAGAATCAATGAAAAATGTGGTGATGTGCAATGTATATTATGAGAAAATTAAGGTGTTTTTTTGATCTTTGATGCATGTAAACCTGTTGTAGAAGACCTCCTACACTGAATTAAGAACCTTTCAAATAGCACAATAGGGGCACTTTAAAACTGGACTTTGACCATTGATAATGACGTAGTACGAGAACACAAGGACACAATATCACTAAAGAACGCATGAGATTTTGTGAATGTAATTTAAGCACATATGGTGTAGTTTCAGAAACAGATAAAAGGGATTCAGTTTGGTTTGGTACCTTGCAGAGGAAGCTGATGTTGAAGCCGAATGTCTGAGCATTTCTGGAGCCAGAGTTCATGTAATTCCCGACCAGTAGCACCATCTCCAAGAGCATGCTGAAACCTTCGCTCTTCTTCACCTCCTCGCAAGCGAATGTCACATTCATGATATCCGGCCGGATGTTGTTCACCTGCTCCTCAAACGTCAGCTTGAACAGGATCCCGTTCAGTCGAGGACGCAGCAACTTGACTGAGCTCATCTGAAATGGAGAAAGAACAACTTAAACTTACACACCCTCAGTTATCACAACGCATACACAAGTATTACGTCTGGAATATGAAATATTTGAGAATGAAACCAGTTATTCTATACATTTTATGACTAAATAGCTATTTAGATATTGATTAGCATTTTCCAATAAACTGAACAGCCTAAAGCGGAAAAGAAGCAGCAAATTACTGCATTTAGAGTAAAGATCACAAAACATATATATTTTTTTTTTCTTAAAATGTAGCACACTCGATGAATCATTCACAATAAAACCAGAATGAAGGTTAAATATATCTGAGCCATGGCACAGTGGCAAAGAAAAAGAAAGAAAGAAAAAAAGAAACCATAAATAAATTAAGCAGTTACTCGTACAATTGCGTTAACGCTGTAAACAGAAATTTTGCAACAAATCTTGTACGAATAAATGTCAGATTCTGCCGTTCACCTATAATTACATTTAACCGTAATAACAGCAACAATGTAACTGTTTTTGGTGCTGGAGTGAGATGACATTTCAGTTTAAAAACAGCAAGGAGGAGGAGGAGGAGAGGAAGAAACAAGGAGACAAAAACAACAACATGGATCCTACAGGAGCAGCTTGTTGAGGAGGGCGACCTCAGACACTCTCACTTCAGATTTCTGCATAATCTGATGCTCGCAGGCAGCCCAGAGATGCAGTCAGGATGTACCATTACCGCTCACATTTATTCATCTTTATGAGCAAGTTGTCGATCAAAAAACCCAGAATCGGCCTCACGCCCCCATGCACCGCCCCACCCCACCTCCTCCCTGCACATCCAGATTTGATTTCTCTGTATAAGAGGAAATCACAATAAAAGAGGGTGAGTTGGTGACAGCTCTGGAGGGAGACGAGCTGAGAGTGACTTATTTCCCCAAGGAACTGTGCAAGGTGGTGTTGATGAGGTGCTTCCACAGGCTGCCTGTATATTACCCGCCTTGAGCGCAGTCACAGGAGGAGACTGTCACAACGTGCTTCATTACGCCCTCCAAAGACACAGGTAGTGAAAGACACAACACAGATCGAGAGCGAAAAGCCTTTTCTGTTACCCAGCACTGAATTGATTCCTATGTGAATCTGCTGTCAAAGGCAGGTTTGTCAGACACACCATAATATCAGTGAAGGAATGCAAACGAGTCAACCTAGAAACGATCTGTTAATGACAGGACTACATCTAACTGCAAGTGTAAGGAAGAGGTGCTATGTAAAAGAAAAAAATGATTTGGAGTGCTTAAAGAAATCGTTCACCCAAAAATGAAATCATGTATTAGTTTCATTTTATTACATTTGTTCTCAATACCAAAAACAAAAAAACAAAACAAAAAAACAAAAAACAAATGGTCACCAGTTGTCCTGACAATGATAAAGTTTATGCTAGCCACTTTTGGTTACTGTTTTATTTAAACAGCACTTAAAAGTTGCAAGACTTACAATCCAATGATTAAGCTGTCAGTACATACTGGAATTGGCAAGCAAAGTAGGTAAAAAACTATTTTAATTGAACATAAAAAAGTGAACATAAACATATTTTTTTTTCTCTTTTTGTGTCTTGGATGAAAATGGAAGAAAGAAAGTTGAAAGTTGAAACGACACAGGGTGATTAAATGATGACAGAACCTTTAGTCCAGGTGCAAGTCTCATCAAGTGAAGGCCTGTTCACTGCGCAGAACTAACTGATGTAGAGAGAAGCTTAAATATTTGAGACAATGTCAAGACAAAGGCCAATGCTAATGGGATTTGGTCAATATAGGAAGGAAGTCTAGAAGTCTTTCCAGTTTAAGAACTCGGGGCCTAATCATGCTCTGTAGTAAAATAAAGCTCTGCTTCACTCTTTATTATTCATCAAAATCATAGCTTCTGTCAGTCACAACCAGGCTACCAGATTTGACTTGTCATAAAAAATGCCCTTTATATTCTTGGCCTTTTAATTATACATTACACAGTCTCTTTATATATTGAATAGCGCTGATCCTGCATGGAGCCTGAAGGCAGTCTTCTTTCTCCTGTGTACTCCCTCTCCGTCTATGCCTAATTTCTCGCTGTCCCCCATTCCGCTTTTCAGCTCAAAATCCTTCACACGGAAGTAGAGAGCTATTGGTGTGAACAACAACAGAAATGGAAAGGAGGGTGATTTTAGTATCAGAGAGAGACTGAAGGGAAAAAAAAATAGGCGGAAGTGGAACAGAGATGTGTGAAGGGTTATGCACTGGAGTGTGACGAAAGTAGAGGAGAAATAGTGAACCGGAGCCAAAAGGGAGAGAGAGAGAGAGAGTGAAATTGAAGGGAAGAAAGGTCTAAGAAAATGAGACGGATAAAATCAATAGGCAGCTGGAATGCTTTTTAGTGTGAGACACCCTCATTTTCACCAAGTTATTGGTGCTGGTGCCAGGTCCAGTGTTTGGCTGTTGATTATAATTGTAGCGATCAAATTTTGTACCACAGTTTTGTTTGGCTTCTGATGTTGTTATTACTCCAATTGAAAAGTGTACGGAATGATTCCAAGTTTTGGGTCCGGCACCTGCACCTTGTCTCTGGAAAAGGCTGCACTCCAGACTCAAACATTGACCAATAATGAAACATTGGGACATTTAGGAACCAAATTACTTAAGCTGCTAAATTACAAAATTGTTCAATACACATGTGTCATCCATATTCATCTATTAATCGGCCATTGAAAGCAAAAGATCAGCAAGGGTGTGGAATGGTTGCAGTAGATGATATAGTTGTAATACCATAGATGCCTACACAAATATGCACAAAATATGCACTTCAGTTCATTGGGTGCATAGTTACTTAAAACCAGCAGTCGCTGAAAGGACACGCTGATTGGCTGAGTCGACACTCAGGAGTGTTTCCAGAAATGTGTTATTTTTGTAATGGATTGAATATAAAAGTAATTATTGCTAGTGTTTTTTTTTTTTTTTTTTTTTTTTTCAATTCTGTTATATAAATTTGGGTGTTTTTCTAATTGTATATAATTTTGTGTTCCAATTTCAAGCTGTTCCTCTAATGATCCAGAACAGTATTTGCTCCACATATATATCACTCTGTAAGAGTATTCCTGCCTTTTTAGGGAGTACAAAATCAAGCTAAAAGTTGACTTGATTATGGTTCCAACATAATACCAACCGTATTGCTTCCCCCGAAAGAGTTTGCTTATAAATCGATTTCACCTTAAAACTGGAATAACAATATACAGTGGGTACGGAAAGTATTCAGACCCCCTTAAATTTTTCACTCTTTGTTATATTGCAGGAATTTGCTAAAATCATTTAAGTTCATTTTTTTTTCCTCATTAATGTACACACACATTTCAGTTTTTCTTTTTTAATAAATCTGCAAAAATGTCAACAATTCTGTGTTTTTCTGTCAATATGGGGTGCTGTGTGTACATTAATGAGGAAAAAAAATGAACTTAAATGATTTTAGCAAATGGCTGCAATATAACAAAGAGTGAAAAATTTAAGGGGGGCTGAATACTTTCCGTACCCACTGTATTGCATGACAGCTCTGCTGTAAATGTTTATTTTTAACTACACACTAGGGCAGAGCGGTATGACGATATATATATATATATATATATGTATATATATATATATATATATATATATATATATATATATATATATATACACTGTTACCACAGTATAAATATCTATCGTTAGAGATTTTGCAATATCGTGTATATCGCAGTATGTAAACATATAACATATAAAAGGAATACAAAGAGCGGTACGTGCTTGATGTTAAAAAGAGTTATATGTGCAGTATATCCAGAAAAGGACCTCTGTGCGGTGCAAAGTGCGTGCACAGAAAGCTGAATCTCTCAGAAGGCAATTGCGAATTTGGGATGGGCTCGATGTTAAAAAGTGTTAATTTAGTAAAAGTTTAAAAAAAGTGAAAAAAGACAAAAACAAAACAAAAACAATGCGGTGCATGCGCTGACTGACACACAGCGTAAGCATGTGCACAGAAAGCCATGTCTCTCAGCATGCACATTGTGTGTAGCATTCATGTAAACACAGCCGGTTATGTCTCAAGTGAAAGTAAACAGTTGGGTGTAAACCAGATGTGAATCAGTATAATGGATCCATGCATTTGGTCTTAAAGTGACAGCAATCTAATTTACCTGCTGCTCTGTGTCATTGATGTGAATCAAACAAAAGAGAAAATAACTTACTGCTTTTTATTGAATTCAAATAAATAACAAAAGCTTTAATAAGAAAAGCTTTAATTCATACAGTGAAGACCATGCAATATTTTATTTTTACATTTGATTATTACATTTCTGTACTAATTCTAACTACATTTTAAATAAACATATTGTACCTGAAAAAAACTTAAAGGATTAGTTCACTTTCAAATGAAAGTTACCCCAAGCTTTATTCACCATCAAGCCATTCTAGGTGTATATGAACACAATCAGAGATATATTAATAAATATCATAACGCATCCAAGCTTTATAATGGCAGTGAGCGGGATCAACGAGTATGAGATGAAGAAAGTTTCATCTATCATAAACGTACTCCACATGGCTCCGGGGGGTTGATAATGGCGAAGCAATGTGTTTGTGTAAAAAAAAAAAAAAAAATCTCCATATTTAACAAGTTATGAAGTAAAACATCTAGCTTCTGCCAGACCGCCTTCTGTATTCAGCTTATGAAAAGAAAAAAAGAAAAAAAAAAAAAAAAAAAAAACAGAACTGACATTGCGTCAGTTAAGCTTTTTCTGTAAGTTGAATACGGAAGGTGGTCTGGCGGAAGCTAGATATTTTACTTCATAACTTGTTAAATATGGATACACAAACACATTGCTTCACTTCAGAAGGCCTTTATTATCCCATCTGGAGCCTTCTGTTGTACACGTTTATGATGGATGGATGTGGATGGAGGCACTTTCTTCATCTCATACTCGTTGATCCCGCTCACTGCCATTATAAAGCTCGGATACATCAGGATATTTTTTTATATATCTCCGATTGTGTTCATCAGAAAGAAGAAAGTCATATACACCTAGGATGGCTTGAGGGTGAGTAAAGCTTGGGGTAATTTTCATTTGAAAGTGAACTAAATCTTTAATTTAATTCATATCTTTGTTATATTGTATTTGTCCTATTGTTTGTAATTTGCTTCTCTTTTTTTTTTTCCTTTCTTATTTTTAATAACAGTACTGAGATAAAATAACAAAAAATAACTATACTGTGATATATCTATATCATTATCGTGAAATAACATTTCTCATATCATGAAATAAGAATTTGGTCATATGAACAACTAATCTCACCAACATAAACACAGCACTGATTCTTAGTTGATTTTTAGCCTTACATAATAATAATAATAATAATAATAATAATAATAATAAACTATTTTAATAATTGATATTTTACATTTTGTCTCATAAAAATTTAGTCTGGAGCCCTGAAATGTGTAAAAGTCTCCTGGAGCTATTCTAGTGACTTCAGGAACAATCTCAGTACTTACCACAATTCCAAACTGTTCTGATTCACAAAGCTCCTCATATTCGTTCTTCAGCTCGGCCAGATTGCTCAGCTCCTTCTGCTCAGGAAGGTTTTTGATCAGGTTCTGCAAAGAAAATGTACAAACACACCCATGAGTGCCACAGGAGAAAACACCTGCTGCCAGCTCATTTGGTGAACTAATCGCAGGGATGGTAGTGGTGGTAGACGGTGGAGTATGGTTTAAATGAGGCCACAGCTTTATATGCTATTGTGCCTTATGCTGGTGGTCTGAAATACACTTGCGATTCACACAGAGATTCCCTAATGTTCACATCTTTCCCTATTATTGCACACTGCAAATCTCAGACTGCAGACAGAGCAAATAAAGCTGAAAAGCCTGATTGGGCTTTAAAAATCTATAGAAGCTCAATTCAAAAGGAAATATTCATGTTGATCTTGACTTCATTTTTGTTTTCGTCAGCTTTTTAACATGTTGGTAGATAGAGCCAGCACTCTCCAAAGAAAATCCGTCCCATATTACTCTTGAAGCTCAGCCGAGGTCAAAGTTTCACAGTGCTGAGCAAATGACATTCAAGGTGACTGAGAAATAAGGGGATAAATACCACCCCCACATCATTTAATATGTCACTGAAATGTCCCTGATATTTATGGCTTTCTTTTCTTTTCGACAATTCGAGACGGAGGGCATATTTGAGCCAAGTTGACACACACACACACACACACAAATGCCACTTTACAGATGTCAGGAACTCTATTGCCTTCCCTTTCCCAAAAATAGTTTCATACTGCTTGTCCAACTTTGCAATTACCTATAAGAGTAGAAGCAAGCTGTAGGTGATGTGGGCTTGTGAGAGAACCTTCATTTTCTCTAAATGCTAATTGTGCTCATAAAGGTCAGCTGAGCTAAAAAAAAAAAAAAAAAAAAAAGAGGTGCCTTTTCTAATTTGGTTGACCTAAGCACATATAGCCAGTCATGCTGGGTTACCAACATATTACAAGCTCCAGCTGATGGGAGGGCTGGCATGTGCATCATATCTTTAATATACTGTAAGTACACAACTGAAAAACAATAACTGCCTTTCTTGTCCTCCCTGTTGGAAGCATGTCCTAAACCCAGTTAAATGCTTTAATGTGGTCTCTCTCTGAAATTACTTCAAATGTCCTGCTGACAATAATAAGTCTGACGCAACACAAAGCCAATGCACTGACACCTGGATCTTGAACAAAATGGAGTATTTCTAGTGCTGAGAGATTTTGATGAAATTTACTCAAATAAATAATGGATAATAATCTTTCACGTACAAAGGAATGTTCAGAAAGTGAGTAAGTGGAAGAAAAATGTGATATTACTATAAACTAGGCCTTTAAATTCCAATGATTGTGGTTCTATTCTCAACAGTAAACACAGCATTGTCAAAATGTTTTTTTTTCCTCCGCAAGACGTGCTTGCTTTTGATGAGATAATCATTAGCTTTGTTCTTTCTCGAATAGATGAATATATGCATAAGCAAAATTAAATAAAAAATAAGGATGCCTAACACATCCACTTTCCCAGGTTTAAAGCAATCCTAGACTAAAATAAAAATGTGTCAGAAGCCTATAATTGTCTGGACAATGAGATAAAACTGACGGTTGACTCCATCATCTCAGATGTTAAATTAAATAAATGTGCTGTTAGGCTTTGAGATGTTTAAAAAAAAAAGCCTGCAATCGAACAGGAAAGATCAGCCACGTTAGGGGAGGGATTACGGTAATATGGCCTTTCTCTCATCTGAAAAAGTCTGAGGAACATTAGCCTGGCGGTTCGGCTGAGGAACAAAGCTCCCCTAAACAATGTATCATTGATTTTGAATGAAGCGCAACAACACAGCAGCACACCATTCAGCCACAGCAATCATCATTGCTAATGTGCCGCCAAATCTCATTATTGGAGTTGTATTTCTCCATCGCCACTCGCAGAGACGAGACAAGCGATTAGGGTTTGCCGTTGCCTCCTTTCCAAAGGCATCTATAGGACGACCCGCCAAATGAAGCAGAGACGGAGGGAAGATGTAACAAATGGGGCTAAAGAGAGAGAAGAGAGAACGCTGTTAATTGCTAATGTGCTCTTCTATGGTTTACATAATTATCGGAGTCCTGCATATTGAGCAAATGACACGCAAGCAGAGCCATATGGGAGGGTTGGTAAGAGGCGGTTGAACCCTGAATGAATCAGTCTGCTCTCTCCAGGCCTCCAGACTCAATCTGCATCTGGGAGAGGGGTTAGCAGAGCATGGGCCCTAGCAGACAAGACATGCTATGCTAATAATCCAGCCATTTGGACTCTCTCCGCAGGACCAGATACAAGCATGCTGTCACGCTTTATTCTTAAAGACACTGCTCGTCTCAATGTCGTTTCAGACTTCATGACCTTATTTACTTCCATAATGCATGTTCCTGATCTTAGTTTAGAGTTTCATCTGCGCAGGTTATTCCTGTTTTTTTTTTTTTTTTTTACATTTACATTTACATTTATGCATTTGGCAGACGCTTTTATCCAAAGCGACTTACATTGCATTATACTATACATTTGTATCTGAGTATGTATTTTTAGGAATTAACTTTGTAATCTTTAATCTAAATGCAAAGTTTTCTTCCTCTAAAAGAACTGTCATTTTACAATGTTCTTTTCACATAGGATAATGTTAACCAAAAGCTAAACAGCATTATTTAATTATTTAAATGTGCTTTTTATTAAAATTATGTAATTATTTTAACTTACATTTAGTATGCCTTCATTCTATATCTACAGAATGATAGAACGATCAACAGACAGACAGATTAGATAGATAGATAGATAGATAGATATAGAAAGAAAGAAATAAAGAAAGATAATGCGCACTGACTGTAATTTTAATGTTCAGTGAAGCAACAAAATCAAGGTGCCATTACTTATGCTTTGGTACGTTTCCATGTAAATGTTAAAACAAGGAGAATCTGCAAGTGTAATGACTGCCAAGTTCTTAAATGATGCAGGAATTAATCCAGTGTTGGAAGAGGAAACAGAAAAGGAAATAAGACAGAGAAGGCTCAGAATCAGAAAAACACTTTGACTGAATGACAATATCTGTGAGGCTTCCAGCAGTATACTTTGATCTCTGATGTTCCAATCACACACTCAACCTATGCCAAGTTAACTCAAGTCTTGAGTCAGAACAGAGACTTTGGATATGTTCAGATTAGCACACTACCATACTATACTGCCATACCAAACATTTTACTAAATCTACAGTACACAGTAAAAAAAATTAATCATCGGTCTTGTAATTTTCATAAAAAAAAAAAAAAAAAAAAAAAAAAATTAAGGTGATCATTAAAAATAGTGTGTATATTTTATTAATAAAACTGTGGTTCAGTGTTGTTTAGAAAATATTGAGAACATTTCACTAATAAAATCAAGAGATACATTTTGCTATTTTTTTTTATTTTTTTTTTTAAGGAAACGTACACAGTTTTGAGGCTTGAATTGAGGAACCGATTAAGCTAATAAATTTAAGGAAAGAAGGATACCTATTTAATTTAAGAGAATTAGCTCAATTATGTGGTTTTATTTAGACACCATTGTTAGTTCCCAGCATGCTTTGCATATGGCTGGAAATGGGGAGTAAATATTGAAATTAAGTGTTATTTTATGTGTTTATAAACAGGTCATTTCCATTCACTCTAAATCACACACTTTTGAGAGTCAACTTAAAATAAAAAAGCACATTTCACTAAAAATATTAAGTTAATTGTGTCATAGACTAAATAATTTAGGAGATTTTACATGATTTATTCAAGTAGATTCCATTAAAGAAATCCAACCTTAAAAACTACTTATTATATGTAATATTGTTACCATATTTTTTTTTTTAAGTAAACAGCACATAACATTTTTTACAGTGTATAATATGGTTACACTGTCTAGTATGCATATGCTAAAATTAGAAGACATTTGCAGAAATCAGCAATATTCAACAGTGCACTGCATGAAACACTTTATCACAATGCTACCTTCCATTTCCAATGTGATAATTGAACACCTTTTTTTTGAAAAAATGTTCCTGCCAAAAGTTAAGGCATGTTTTATACAAAACTGGATGGATAAATAAATATATAAATAAATAAACAAACAGGGATTCACTAATATCAAACCTCAATAACAATAAGGCAATAATTTTTGCAATGTTATGGCAAGCAAACAAACAAATAAACAAATAATATTTTAACAATATTACTGGCGGTATGAAAGACCTATGGAAAACCTTGGAATTTCATTTCACAATCTGAAAAATATTACAGAGTTGTTGGTGTGTTAGTTATTAAAGAGTGCTAGTTTTATTAAACATTATCCTTAATTGATGATGGCAAAAGCAGTTTTTGTAAAAAAAATAGGGCAAATGAGCATACACAATTAAATATTCATTATTGAATGACATAAATAAAAAGTCAGTCAATATCAGTAATCGATATTGTGCCGATATATTGTGCACATGCCATTTTTATTTTCTTGATAAAAAGATGCCACTCACATGCAACTCACCACAAGATCATGTGACAAAAAATATGTTTAAAAAGGAATAATGCCTACTGTTCCACTTACTGTAAATAAACAAATAATTAAAATAATAAACAAACAGAATAATTTTAATGTACATATTCCATTCTAAACACAGCCTCTAAGGTGTTTTTACACTCATCTGAATATCCATCAGCACAGGGTTTGTTAACCCAACAAGCGAGACAGTGTGCGCAGTACAGGCTAAGGGAAAAAGAACAGCCATTACAACAAGCACACCATGCTTGGGTAGATGGAAATAAATTACTCCCACGGACGTCTCTCCCCGGCTCAGCAGAGCATATGCCCAACGGTAAAGTCAGAAACGAGGGAAGATCAACAAATCTCAAATTACCCTCCCAGGGACAGCACAATCAATAAAAATGTTCTCACAGCAATAAACTCTTTATTAAACTGAAAGAATTCACAAAAGGAGGGGTGCACTGGGGGCTGTAACCTTGCCTGTATGTGATGCCAAACACAGAACTCCTCATCTGAACCAGTCAGGTCTGTTGTGGATAGGGCTGACAGATGTGATTGTCCGTTCGCCCTCTTTTTTTTCTTCTAATTGATCTGTTCTTCATTTTTTGGGACGCATCGCTGCATGCAGCTCAGTCTTTCTCTTGGCCAAGCACACGTGAAACATTATACAGTCGCCTTCCTGCCGTGCCGTCTCAGCAGGTCTCGGCACAGCTTTCGGTAAATCGTTTCAGGGACCTCTGCTTAAATCAATACTGGAGAATTCTGAAACATACCCAGATGGACTCAAAACATTAATTCATGATGCCTATATTTGTTCGTTTCAGTAAATATTTTGCTCATAATGCACATAATGACTTTATTTTGACGAGAATACTTTGATCTCCATAAAGAAAGCTTATGTATCATGAAACATAAATGACACAATATGATGCTTCTAAAAGCAATAAATGGCTCAGATTAGAGTAAATCTGTTCTTCCGTGTAATGTAGAGCGCATGATTCACCCTGGCGTCAGAGTTGCACATGTTGATGAGTTAGTCACCTTATCTTTCAGAAGCCTAATACACGCAGTCCTTATCAAACTTACAGAAAAGGAGGGGGGAAGAGTAATAAATAAGCAGGGTAATTATCATGACACCGTCAATGCAAACAGCTTCTATCCAATTAGGGTGCAATACAGCATTGGTCTACGAAATTAGGTCATAATTTTATCACAGCTGTGTCTCACGATTTAATAACACAGCACTCCAATTGCCAGTGTAATCACACACTTCCCTGGAACTTGCACCCAAAACGCGGCTGACTATTTTAAGAACATGCATATATATTGGAGACAGTAAAGGCAACGGTTTTAATAAAACAGGCATTTAAAGAAATAACAGCAATGGCTGTTTGAGGTGAGGTGTGAAGACCTAAATAGTGGCAGTCTTACAGACAGACAGAAGATGCACAGACACAGTCACTCAGGAGGCTAATTTCCCTCAATGGGCACAACATGCAACACATTAGAGGGTTGTGCAGTTGGCATTAAGCTAATCTAGAGAGTCGCACTCTGACAGATTCGAAAAGGATCTCTACTCTGCTAAATCAACACCTCAGACTGTCACAGTCACTAGCCTCAGTTGGCGACTGACAGGCGACAAACCTGGGATGACAGATTCCAAAATCGCATTAAACTAAATGAGAAATAAAAAAAAATGGATTATATTTGGGTTGGTGAGCAATAGAGCTGGCAAAGCTGACAGACCTACCATGACATTAATTTTGTCTTTGACTTTTTTTTCTTTTTTTTTTTCAGAATATGAAGAGCACGAACACCTGAGCAGTCTGCTACATTTTGTGTGTGTGTGTGTGTGTGTGTGTGTGTGTCTCGTTCAAAAGTTTTTTTTTGTTTTTTTTTAAAGAATTAGAATGATTTCCAAAGGATCATGTGATGCTGAAGACTTTGCCATTACAGGAATGAATTACATTGTAAATTTTATTAATACAGAAAATAAATATTTTAAATTGTAATCACTTCACTTGATCAGCATTACACAATGATGCTGTGCTATGGAATTTGCATTTCATGCAGAGGAGCCTAGCAGCTCTGAGCCAAAACCAAGCTTCAATTAAACACAAGGAGGTGAACAGTCTTTACTGCTTAGGTGTTAATCTGGAAGCCTGGCACACCTCTGTACTTCCCGCCCTGTCCTGAATGTACTTTTCTCAATATGCAAACGACAGGTAACAATACACAGGCTGCTCCAGTCACCTGTTTTTAGACTCAAGAACAAAAGCTGGCACAGTCGCCATTCCCCGCAACCAACCATTGAGCCAGGTAATGAGGGCTCATGAATATGTATGAAGGCAATGCCGGAATAGCAGACGATCCGGGTGATTGACAAACAAGATAAACAATAATAACAAGCAAGGGCAAACACAAAACTAACAGTCACGGCCATCCACAAGTATGCTGAGAAGGCCATAGCTGAACTAATGGCTTGTTTCCACTGTCCACTGTACAGTACAGTACGCAATTTTTGCCGTTTCCATTGTCAGAAGTTGTGAATGGTACCCTAATTCCGAACCGTACCACTTTTTTGGGACCCTTCTGTTGGGGTACCAAACACAATAGTACCAATAGTACCGGTACCAAAAGGGTGGAGCTACACTCTGCAGAACGTTGATTGGTTGACAGAGAATCGTCACTTGCGCATGCTACAAGGGGAATGAAAACACAAGAGGCGCCACACAAATGTGGTCCAGGCAATGCGTACACTGATTATCTTCACTTCATGTAGGCTATATAACAAAACGAAATATAATAAGGTGAGGGACAGCGGGAGGGAGAGCTGACAAGGCATATGTCAGGATGGACAACTGGCTTCTCAGAAAAAGCTATGAAGATTTCAGTCAAGGACGCTACCTTACATCACCCTAATAAGCTATTAATGCAATGCCAGATTCCTAAGAACTCAGGAATGCAGTACTGTCATCTCTAACGCTGTGGTGCCGTATCACGCTGGACAGAGAGTGTGGTTATTTGTCATCGTTACACATTATGCATTGAGCTACATACTTCATTAGCTGCCATTATGATGCTTTGAGTGTAACAAAAAGAGACCTCAAGGACAGACGATTTAATAATCAGGCTCTGATTTTTTTTCTTTGTGTAAAGGTAAATTTAGTAAATTTCTGTGCATCATTTTATCAAACAAATTTTTCAAACATTTTCATTCAATTAAAAAATGTAATGCTATGTAAGGTGAACAATCCCTTAACATAAAAAAGTGTCATCTTTAAGCATTCTTAAGTCTTTAATGATATGAGATTAACATCACTAATCATAGGATAGCACCTATATTTTGTCATGATTTACTATTTATGAATATTACTACTGAATGCAAACGAGGTTAAAAAAAGGGCCTTAAGTTATGCAGTCCAGCGTAGGTGTATGAATGAAAAATCTGCAGTTTGAAAAGTATTCTGACCAAAGGGACTCATAAAGAATAACTCACAAGGAAGGAGTGAAACAGGATCGAGCGTTGCACATTTCCATCTTATCAACTCAGGGATCAAAAATACATGAGGTGCTAAAATGAGAAAAAATGAGAAGTATGGAGTTTCTTTGAATACTGAACTGCACAAAGGTACATGTTACATTAGTACATTTCCTTTGCAGTAGTCTAGCGGTCAATGGGGATGAATCCTAAGGAATGATTGGCATAATTCATAACAACGATAAGGTACTGCAGGGGCATGCTAATGTGGCAAGGAAATGCTCAAAATGGAGCATTTTCCATTCTTAATACATCTTCTCTCTCAGGAAATAGCCTATGATATATGATTACAGAAACACAGGGTTGACACCGATCTGCAGTTAAGTCGAAGCAATGACCCATCGTAAGTGATGATGTCATTGGTATCTGGGGAGAACCTGATTGTTAAATAGACTGCCAAGTCTGTGTGACATGCTTCTGGAGTTCCCGCAAAATCTGTTTGACCTCATCCCACATGTTAAAAAAAAAAAAAAAAAAAAAAAATCCCACATATTGAATCCCACCACATCACACAATGACAAATCTAAAGCGGTCATGCTATAGCATATGTATCTTCTATACTTGAAACCCCTATTTGTGGGAAGATGAGGACTTTCCACAGTGGCAAGCAGACACAGTCCTTGTCAAGTTAAGTACATAAAACAGTGCAGACTTGCAAGTAATAGGCAGTGTTGAAAGTTAAATGAGAAAAAATATCTTGTTTTCGGTCTGTGTTGATGGAGTCTGTACTGTACATGACTAATTTTGTATGATCACATGGACCAACAGTACTCACTTGCTTGGATCTTATTTTTATTTTATTATTATTTATTTATTTATTTTGCTGTCACAGCATTTGAAAAATAAATAAATAAATAAAATGTAATAACTGAAAATCTATTCTGACTGATTTGCAATCTGTTTTTCTGTTAATCAGTATCAAAAAAGGAGCCATATTTTGTCCAATATATAAGCATTTCAGGGTGCGTTCACACTACACTTGTAGTTTGGTTTGTTTGGTCCGGACCAAAAAAAAAACAAAAAATTTAGTCCTGGTCCTATTAGCGTTCAGATTGGCATTTTTATCACCAAACCAAAAGATACTGAACCTAAAGGCACAGGGATACGTTCACAACCTGATTTTTATGACACATTGCCTATTTTGAGACGGAACTTGCCGAACATCCAAAACAATGCTGTGTGCTGAGGTAAATGTGCTTGTTGTGTGTTTACATGTCTTTGGTCGATGTTGCGTTCATATATCATTCGAACCGCACTAGAGTTTGTTTGGAAGTGGGCCGAGACCCATCTTTTCAGCGGTCTCGGTCCACTTGTTTGGTGCGCACCAGGGTTCGGATGGCAGTGTTCACACATGTTAAAATGAACCGCACTAAGAGAGAAATCCCACCAGGGTTTGTTTTCATCGAACCAAACATGACAAGTGTGAACGCACCCTTAGTCAGAGTTTGGGGACTGAATGAATTAAGTAAATCTGTCAATCAATAAATTAATGTTCTATATATTCTCTGATAATATTAAAATAATAATAATAATAATAATAATAATAATTAATGGACAATATAGAAAACAGTAGAGAATATATGAATATAAATATAAAATACTTAATTGTTTATCTTTAAGTTAAGTATAGATTTCTATTACACATCAAGGTGTGCAAAATCAAAGCTGCATGTATATGACTGTTAAATTGCACTGAGAGAAGAAACCTGGATAACAATTAACAGCACTTTATCGGGCCATGACTTAAATGTTACAGTTAACAAATGGGCCAATGATAGAATTGCAGATATTTTTAGTTTAGTTTAAAGTTTAAAAAAGAAGAAAGATCACTCAAAACCACAACACAAGTATCAAAGCCCACAGTACAATTTCCTGTGAATAACTGGCCTTTCATTACACGCATTAACTGAGCTGAAGTTAGCCCTGTCGTAATGAAAGCATGTGAGGTTATAAGAGAGATGTGCAGTGGGTCATTTTCAAATGAAAGCTATTAGTGTTCATTACAGAGCTCCCTGTTAATAGCACTATACAAAGAGTACAAAGGTTGAGTCCATCTTGAACATGATGTAGATAGAAAAGCTTATTAGAATTCCATGATAAAGTTTTGCTCCAGGCCAGCACAGTGCCTAAGTACAACACTCGTATGGAGGGGGGTAGCGAGTAAGAATAAGAAACATGAGAATAGCGATTGGTCAGTGAGACTGTTCTATAAAACGCCTCTCGAGAGAAAACAGCTAACAAAATCCTTGTTTATCCCTCAGCATTCCCTTCCTTTATCAGGGCTAACCTGTTACTTTGTTTGTCATCATACTGCATTACACTGAAGTGTGGTCTGTTTGTCTATTGTCCTATTCTCAGCACACTATGCCACTGGTGCATTATTTCAGAGAGGGCCAGAGCCTTTGAGAGCTTATTAATGATATCTGCATTGTTTTGGCTTTTGGCTTTACTGTGCTTTTGGCATCAGCGGTACAAGGGCATTGAACCAAAAACCACTATCCCTGCATTACAGTCTTCCCAGAGGGCTGCAGGAGGGTTCTTTGAAAGATTAAGGCACCACTGGAGAATGCAAACTTAAATGAGAAATCCCGGTGTTTGTTTCTCTAATTATCGTCTGAACTGATTACAGAGATTTAGCTGTATCAAAAATAAATAATAAAAAAAAATAAAACCTTATCTTCACACATTTCATATGGGGTAAGGAGGGTGCAGCTACTGAACTCAGTTACGCTTGAAAGAAATGGATGTGCATTCATATAAAAGCTTGATGCAGAGTGAATGGGATTTGCCTGGGTGCAAGATTTAAGGTTGTGGCTTCATTGGTGGCTTGAAAAAACCTGGCTTCTTGGGGCTGTGAAGCGGGCGTTCTAAAAGACGAAAACAAGGGGCGAGAACACATTGGCAGAGTTTAGACCTCGGTGTCTTTTGCACGTGTCCAGTCTTCAGTCTCTTTCTCTTCTGTGTCACACCTCTACAATGGGGCAGAACGTCTTTGTCAACATGTATGCCGTTTTCATGTGGACCTTTGACTGGACCAGTGACTATAATAAATGCTTTTTATCTGATTGTTTTGCAGGCTCTTTGTTGTCACAGGGATGACGATTCTTTGCTTGTGTGATGGGAAAATGTGGAATGACATCCACAAAGCAAGAAGAACTTAAAAAAAAAAAAAAAAATGGAAGAGAGGGACAGAGTCAAAAATAAAAATAAAAGAGAGAGTCTAAGCCTCATTCCTGTCAGAGAAAGAAAGAAAGAGAGCGAGAGAGAACGGCTGAGTGCGGCATTGCATTTTTCTCCAGACAATGGAAAGTAAGTGTCTGAGTGCTTGGCTGTGCAGGCAAGCGTTAGATGAGAGGCTTCACACGCCTACTGTATGGATGCTACACCCCGGCAAGCCTGCTGGGGTTTACAGATCTGTGCAATGCTCGCATGATCAGATGGAGCTAGAGGAGTATTGTAAGTGTAGGATGGAGTACACCAAACCAATCAGCTCCAAAGCATCTGTAGGTGACTGTTTAGCAACACTCGCTGCCCTCACCGAGACATCACTTACATTACACACAAAATTCAATTTTCTTCTCTTATTGGCACCTACACTTACTGTAGGTTATACAGTGTCACGGGATGCTGTGAATCCTTTGATTTTAATAGCGACTGTACACCGCAAGGATGTAGGGGTAAAATAAAAGGGTTTATGAAAGTGACATTTGTTATGTGACCACAGACCAAGTGCCAAAATTCATATTGCCAACAATCTGAATTCAAATTAAAGATCTTACAAATCCCTATCCATTCTCTAGTGTGTATGTGCCTTTATAATTATATCCTCCACTTGGTTCAATTGTTACCTTTTGAACTTGAGCTCATTTCCAATAACTTTCTTATCAAATACTGATACTATAGAACACAATTCACATTTATTTAGAAGTAATATTGAACAAGACTTTCACATCCGTGATAAACGAGACCATGCTCATTTCTTCCATATGCATTCTATCTAACAACCAGTCTGAATCGTGAGTGTGATCATTGGAAAATTTACATTCATCTGGCCTTTCCTATTTTGAGACGTGACATTTCCTTGACGCAGTGTGAATGATGTCAAAGTAGAACAGCAACCACTGTGAACTTACCCTAGGAGAAAGAAAAATGAAAAAGAACAATACCCAGAACTCTATCTATCCATATTGCTTGAGTGGTTCAGAGGCACGTCTGTCTGTGGCTTCAAGCTTACCCACAAACCTCTGCCAACATCCCGTCGGCACGACTGAGTCATTACTGTCATGCCAGAGAGCCACTAAAAAGCCTTTACCATTACTGTGTAAGGACATAAAACTGGACCTGTGCATTACCTCCCCCTCAAGGATGAGGATATCATGCCACGGCTATTTGAGTTCCAGGGATGACGATGGGGCGATGAAGGTTATAAATGTGAGGGGGTGGGTTTGGGCAAGTGAGAGAGAGAGAGCGAGACATAGAGAGAACGAATGATGAAACTGAGAATAGAGACAAGGGAAGGAGGTGTGCAGACCTGACAGATGAATCTCCTCTATAAAGCGCAGCTGAATGTGGGAAAAGGTCATCACTTTAGCTCTTCTGCTTCTGTAAAGAGCGACAGGACTGTCACCTCAGTTCAGGCTTCCACACACCCAGCCCAAACCACCTGGCAATTAAAGGTCATCTCTGCTCCCAGTAACAGCCAAGAAGGGCCAACGTGGACCAGGACATCTAAATATTCCTTATCTCCTCCACCTTTCTCCAGCTTTCAAAGAAGAGTAGGGAGAAAAAAATGCAGAGAGAAAACAACAAAAATCCCTCGTCTACAGTATATAGAACAAAAACACCAACAGACCATACAGATGAATCCTGGCACTTATGCTGCCTTCCAGTGCTCTTTGAATTATTGTAAATACGAATTTCCTAGGTACAGATTGCACATGAACGTCCTCCCATTTCGAAACTTGAATGCAATGAGCTCGTAATTCAGTGGGAATAATCAAATTTCCGATAGCATGTGAAGGCAGCATTAGACATGGCCCAATAACCCGAGGAGCAACCAGCTATAATAAAAGTCACAATTCCCTCAAGTGGTCTCTGAGATAGACAGTAGGCTGTCAAATGTGAAACTGAGTTGACACTTTCAAATCCACCTAATTCACAGTGGTGAAAAAGCCACTTTGTGGGTTAGAGGCAAAGGGTGGTCTAATGTAAATGAGATCAACTCTTTCATAGACAGCTGAGGTATCTTTAGTTCAGGAAACACATGCCATTTGCAATTACCACATTTAAGATTAACAAAAACCACTGAGACAGTCAGGGCGTGAAGAGCTTCCTGAAGGATCATCAATCTTGCCTGTAAGACAAAGGGCAGTGGGAGGGAGGGTGGGGCGGCAGGAGTTTTGCCAAGTCCTGTCCCAAAGCAGCTATTATGAGAGAGTGAAAGTGAATCTTCTACTGGCCTGGTGAATGAGAGCAGACAGAATATTGTACACAAAGCACTGCCTGGCATCAAAGACGTCTCTTTAATGAAGCCTTTCAAATGCACACAGTCATCTGTAGGCATGACAAATCTCTGAGCAAAGACAAACGCAGGACGTTTTTACAAATGCTATTCAGAAAATTCCCATGAATGTCTGGCATTCACAAAGCAGATTTATCTACATAGAGGTTTGGTATGTTGGTATGACACTCAATCACTCACTCAATCCCTCACTCCGGGATATCCAAGATATCTGTCATTAATGAAAGCTAAATGTTTGTAGACAGACAGACAGACAGACAGTAGATAGATAGATAAGTCTTCAATTTTGTCACATTTTTATCACAGTTTTCTAAAATTAAATGTTTAATCTAGTTTTAATTCCCATTTTTAACATTTAATTGATTCATTTAAAATTGGCAGAAAATGCCTTCCATACTATTCGAAATCCCACCTTTAAAATGAAAACATCAATAAATAGAAATAATAAAAGACTTTCTTTTACATAAAGAAATTTGAAATTATTAAACACTGTTATTTTGTGTGTTTGTGCAGTAAGTGTGCACTATTGCTTTTTATTTATTATTATATTATTATTTTATTTTGTTATTTTATTTATTTTATTTTATTTTTTATGCAGGACCTGGAGTGGATTTTTACCAGGGTGTGTTTGCATTTCACTCATTGCCCTGTGAGCGGATAAAGGTTTCAAATGATGGATCAAGCTACATTATATGAAAGTGCCTATGCACACACAACTAACCTGGATTAGTGCTTCACTTAGCCTCTCCTCATCCACCTGCAGCACAATATCCCGGATCTCTTCATAAGGCAGCCGGAATGATCCCAGGAAAATTGCTGTTCGGAGAGGAAAAAAAGAAAGAAAAGATGGAGTCATTTTCTGGCCCTCTAGTTTATCGCGTTAGAGTTCAACAGAGTTCAGAAATGACCAAGGGACAACGTCAACTTCTCAGATGGATGGTAAAACACTGTTAGAGTGTTTGTTCCACTTCGGGGCAATTGGAAGTGAAAGAGAAACAATTTTCTGGCAGCAATAAAAGCAGCTAAAATAGCCTCAGATTTGGGGCCCTAACACATGATAATGACTCAACATCTTGAACTTTCACCTAGGATGAAATGCAGGGAACCACAGGTGTAATTTACCAAACAGTTGAATTTGATAACCTCCACCGCTCCTAGGGAAAGAATACTCTGTAATTATAGCATATAGCTCATAGTGCGCAGTTTAAAGCACATCAGTGGGGGACCGAACATAATTGTACATTTATGTCTGAAGCAGTAACTGCATTGAGGTTAAAATCACCTTAACATTTACATAGAATAAAACAGTGAAGAGTTTTCCAGTGGTGTCTGGAAACAATGTTGAGCAGAACCTAATTTTGCTCTGGCAAATTATAATAGTACAGAATTATACAAGGGGTCGCTCTTGTTTTGTACCACCTACCTCTCAGTTATTTTAGCAAATGTTTGATGGGAATGCAGAGCTGAGTGGATATGCTGAAGATTATATGTGAGTAGAAATCAGTATTTATTTGGTCAGATTTCTCCATTGCTTTCTGAACTGCATCAGCCAATGAATGTGAAAGCCCTCCTGCCTCTTCCAGCTCTCTGGTGTGCAGGTGAAACATGTCCAACTTCTGATGAACAGTGATTTAATAAACTACCATTCCCACCAGCTGATTGACTGAGTCTCTGTGAAACTATGCTCTATTTTCTGCAATTCATTAGTCGGCCATCTGCGTGTGACAATATGCCGGTTTCTTCAGAGAAAAGAGAGTTATATGCTTTTTTTTTTTTTTTTTTTTCCTCGGGAGATGAAGGTAGAACAAACAGTGGCATTTCAAAGCAGAGGGCTCATCTGGCAAAAAACAAAACAAAACAAAAAACATAAATAATAAAAAATGATTCAATGGTATAGGAAGAAATTCTTATTGTAGCTGTGACATGCCAAAATGCACAACAAGGTTTTAAAACTAGCCTTACAACACAATACAGCCTGGCTATAGGGATATGCTAATGAAGCAGCCATCGGTAGTATGATGAGCCAATCTTCAAGAGTATCACAAGCCAATAAACAAACACATGGTTAGCCACTGAATGTGGTGAGTTTAACAATCCCCAGTCAGAACTTATCACATTTCTGCAAAAAAATTTAATTGGACGACAAATGCTTTCGCTTCATCTGTTGATTCATTAGCATAATTTACATATTCACAGCGAGTGAATTATCCTGACTTTTTCCTCTAACAAGTTTTTCCATGACAGATGCATCCCATAATTCATTTCCGTTCATATCCACTACTCATCAGCCTGGGGATTTAGTAACATTTTGTGCATTTTTCAACACAGAAAACACTGCAAGTCCACCAAATTGCAAGCATTAAAGCAAAAAAAGAGCCCTTCCGCCTCATATGTATATATATATATATAAAAAAAAAATATATAAAAAAAAACGTTATCTATAATAAACCGCCTCCACACACTGGCATAATTTATAGCAACACTCTCGTTGTTTTAAATGCAGTCCGCTACATTTGTGAAAAAGAATGCTGACGGAGGGCCAATGTGACTCCTCTGGAGCTGGACCAAGGATAGAAATGCTGGGATTGTTAAACATGGTAATGGACCACAGAGCTCTGTTGGGTATCTCCACGTTAACAAAGGAGCATGACTTCATGTAGTGGTTGCCTGGTTTGCTCGGTTCCTCCTGCACTCATGAGATTCACAGCCTCTTCATCTTATCTGGATTATTGCTTCAGCTGTGCACAGAGCCCAACCAGGGCCTTGGGTCCAAAGTAGCATATAATATCCAACTCGTCTTTACACTCACAAAGATGTGTGGGATAATGTGTGTGTTTGTGTGTGTGTGTGTGTGTGTAGGGTTTCTCATAGGTCCCCAGGATCAATGAACTCAGCAAGTTTTCCTAACCAGAGAATTTCATGACTAAACAATGAAAGTGTGGGGACTTTGTCCAGTCAGCCCACAGACTGTACTCTCAGCATGAGGGGGAGACAGCAATGGATACCTGGGGATATATGTAGCTCTCCCTGTCCATGTAAAGAGCAGAACTGTATGTTCCACAAGTACTTTTGGGTCATTTCCACAACCCTGGAACAACCCTGCCTTGTCTGTAAGGCCCCAAATAAATACATACATAAAAAAAAAAAAAAAAACAACAAAAAAAAAACAAATAGATAAATAAATAATGTGCATTAGCCTTTCAAATAGTGCCTTATACAATGTTTTTACACTCTCTCTTTCTGTTTTCCTGTCCCACCTCCCTTTCCTTTCTCTGTGAAAGATGACAGATTTGTGGCTGAAGTGAATGTGTAACAGCACTCCCACTCGTGTGCTGGCATTAGTTACTCTAAAGCCTGAAGTGGTGTGTGTGTGTGTGTGTGTGTGTGTGTGTGTGTGTGTGTGTGTGTGTGTGTGTATTGTGCATCAAAGGCAGGGTAAAGAACTAGCGGAAATGAGACAGAGCACGAGAATGAGAATGCGAAAATAAGAGAAAGTGAGTGAATGAGAAGAACTGGAATCTTTTCTGTTAGGGCCATCTCCATCTGATCCAGCTCTAATAGAAGAAGAGGAAAAGAAAAAGAAAAAACAAACAAACAAACAAACAAAAACAAGCACACAAACACACACAAACACCTGACCCTGATGTCCTTCAGACAGACTAACTGAGAATAATGAAAATGGTATGTCTTTTGTTGTATTTTTAGTGCTGACTGACACAAGTATATCTATTATTATTGCTCAACTAAGCAATGAGAGTATATGAGACAGTTTTGCCTGCCAGACTATGGATAGATAGTCAAACAGACAGACAGACACTGTTTACACCTGATATTAAAGGGTTAGTTCACCCAAAAATGAAATTTTTGTCATTAAGTACTTACCCTCATGTCGTTCCAAACCCGCAAGACCTTCGTTCATTTTCGGAACACAAATTAAGATATTTTTGATGAAATCCAAGAGGTTTTTTATTTTTATTAATATATTTTTTTATCCTCAATAGAAAGCAACAAAATTACACATTCATTGATCACATTCAAAGTCCAGAAAAGTAGTAAAAACATTAGTCCACGTGACTACAGTAGTTCAACCTTAATGTTATGAAGCAACAAAAATACTTTTTGTGCACAAAAACAAAGCAAAATTAACGACTATGTTCAACAAATTCGTCTCTACCCTATCAGACTCATACACAGTTGACGCAGTAAACACAATTCAGTGCTTCCGTGTTTACATCCAAACGCCGGCACATGTGAACAGTGTAAGCCAATACTGAGCCGGCATTCGGACGTAGAACTTGGAAGTGCTGAACATAAATAGCATAGGAGAATGACAGAGGAGAGACAAATGTGTTAAATAAAGTCACTATTTTTGTTTTGTTTTTGCGCACAAAAAGTATTCTCGTCACTTCATAACATTAAGGTTGAACCACAACGAAGATCTTACGGGTCTGGAATGAGGGTGAGTAACAGAAATGAGTGACAGAAATTTTATTTTTGGGTGAACTAACCCTTTAAGTTTCGTTTTGGTCGATCAGTTCACAAGTGGATGATGCTAACTACAGGTTTAAAAGGGGTCTGAAACGTTTTGAGCTTGTCCACTTTCGACCACTTCCAGAGGTAGTCGAAAACGCATTCGACCGGATTGGATTGTGTTCATGGCGTAGACACTCATGTGGTCAAAAGTGTTCGAACAGCTGCTAAAGACCACCTATGCTCCGCTTACTGACACAATGAACATTATGGGAAGCACGTTAGCCAGGCGGGATTTAAATGTTGCCGGCTGAAGCCATAAGTTTGGTTTGAAGACGAAAAACGTACTAAGCACAATGTTCTTTAAACATTTCTGTTTTCTAACATGTACTGTGTTCAGCATGGTCTTGCCCAAAGGTCTTGTGTATGTGCCCAACACCCTAAAATCATTACAGAAAGCTTTGCAACAACAACTACTAAAACATGTAAAAATCCAGTTATATCTCTATTATCTCTTTTAAACCAACATTCGGATAATGTGGCTTAAAATATGTTCTTCAACAGCAGCACTGTAACCAGACTCAGAGCTTCATCTTGTTCTATTCACAAATTCAAATTGCACTGATGTATTCAATTGGAATCCAAGTACTCTTCCGGTTAGGATGAAAACAAGCATGGGTAGGACACATAGTCAGGTGGCTGGGTATTTTAGCATTTGCTATGAATATTTCATGAAGTGTGATATTGTATATCTAAGGTGCTCTCCTCTCCAAGACAAAGGAGCCAACATTTCCAAAGAAGAATAAAATTGCATTCTCATGCTGCTTTCATCAATCAGAGTCCAAAGAGTTGCAGACACTCCTGAGAAACACACACACACACACACACACACACACACACTTTCATTAAAGATTCAAGAGAGTGGCAGTTTAAGAGAGAGAGAGTTGCTATAGACAACTCAACTCAAGTTGGTATAGACAAACAAATTTGACAGTTTTTTGTTTTGTTTTTTGTTTTTTGAGGGGGGGACCACTGGTTTTGATTTACATGTGGGGAAAGAACAAACAAACAAACAAATCAGACTTTGGTCCATTAATAGCATAATGGTTTTATAGGACTATTTGGCGTTGCGTTTGGTGAGGAAGAGGCAGACACAAATAAAATGTTGTCCTTTTTCCTGTTATCCTCCTATGTGTTTACGGTACAACTGATATCAGAGGAATCAGGTTGAATCCATTATCAAAAAACAGCATCTTCAAAACCTGTTGCAGGAAGAGCAAATACTGCAGAATGCTGCTTGAAAATACAAGAGGATAAGAGGAATTTTAAAGTTGACATGATATGTAGGAACAAGAAAACAAACAAATAGAAGAGAACAGAAGAAAAGTGTCAGTCAAAGCCTGACAACATTGTGACTATAGATTCAGCAGCCTTAACAGCTTTCAGTAGAGAGAAAGTCTAGTATGGAGAAAAAAATACCTAAAAAAAAAAAAAAGGCAATTCTTTAGAGACAAATGTAACTTCTTTGGAAGGAAGAACTAAAAACACAGATCTGGAGGCTCTTGGCTGGGTGTTAGGGGACACAGATGATATGGAATGCTGATAACTTACACAGATTCTGAGCTGTCTTGGCATCCAGAATTCGCAGCTCTTTCGCTTTTTTCTTGAATTGTGTCATCCTGTCATCTGTTTCTTCCACGTCCTTTTTCACTGAAAGCAAAGAGACAGAACCAGAGGGTAACTATTAATTATCAAAACCCTTAAATGCATCTGCTCAATTTTTCGTGAAAAAGAGAAAATAAGTAGACGTTCAGATGTTCACAACTTACTAAATTTGATACATCAAGCATAAACAGAATGACTGCATGAACTATGGTGACAGGAAAAATAACTACATTTTTATATTTACTTAAGAAAATACCCATGCAAAGCTTTCCACCACAGTTCTAAGGTGTTCTGTGAGTATACAAGGTGTACTGAGTGGTTCTTAGCTTATTTTTATGTGTGTTCTGGGTGGTTCCTAGGTGCTTGCTTAATTTCACAAGATAAAAAAAAAAAAAAAAAAAAAAACATGTTTCTGTGATCAGAGACAGATATTCTAGCCATTTCAAGCTACCTTAATGTTTTATTTTTTTGTTTTTTATCTTGAAAGTTTTGGACCCCTGTTGACTGTTGTAAGGACAAAACAGCAGAAACATCCAGAATATTATTTGTGTTCCACAAACAAAGTCATTTGAGTTTGGAATGACATGTGAGTAAATGATAACACAATTCACATATTAAATACTTCCAAGTCGTAAGTAAGAGGAAAAGTGGTAGAGTAAAGAACCACTAATAAAAAGTAACAAGACCTAAACAAACATTGTTTCAGATGAACTGGACTGTTTTATATTAGATACAGTCTTGTCATACAGCTAACCAAAATGAAAAGCATGACTTCTGTGCTTTGGACCACACTTTTTATGAGCTCCTGCTATAGCAATAAAAATGACATATACTCCTCTCTATAGGGTAATTATGCATATGGCACCTCAATAACAGATCCTAGGTGGAAAGCATAAGGACACAGAAACTCTAGATCATAGCAGATGCGTCATGATTAAACCAAGACATTGATGCATGTCAGACTTCCCTTTTATAGCATGACATAAAAAAAGAAAAAAGAAAACACTGAGGAAGGGAGAGATGAGAAGAGAAAAAGGAGGTAGGAGAAAATGGAAAGGGTTAGAGAGAGACAGGTGAGATAGAAAAAACATGTAGAGAGACAGACGTCTAGAGTCGACCTGCTAAAGAGACCATCGGCGCGTGACTGTGGCGCCGCTCGGTATATTGAAGGGAGATTTTGCAGGCCTTCTATTGACAAACACAGGGCCTGCTCTGTCAACGGCTCAGAGCCATGGAGATAATTGTGTTATTTCTGTAATCCTAAGGAGCAGGAGGAAACGCAGCTTGGAACAGCCCCAAACCAACATTAATGCTGTATGTGTATCTGGTATTCCAGGGAATGGCTTCCTTTGAGGTCTGCTTGAAGAGAGCCTCTCCCTGAGTGACATAATATGTCAGCAAAATCCTCGGCCAAACCATTGTCACAGTCAACTACCAACTAACTAAATTAGTGAGCAATCAAGGCTGTAGCTCTGGGACCCACCCGGGGGAGAGAGAGAGAGAGAGAGAGAGAGAGACAGAGAGACAGAGAGAGAGAGAGAAAGATTCTGGGTAATACTCAGGTGAAAACAAAGACAGAAGAAGTCTAGGTTTGGCAGATTGCTTGTGGGAGTAGGAGCGCACCTCAGCGCTAATCATCACAACTCCGCTATTTATTTAAGCCCAAGATGGAGGTCTCCCAGGAAATCGCATACAAACAAGCCTCTCCCAAGAAATCTGCATATGTGAAGGAGCTATCAAAGCAAGAGCATCTCCTAAGCAGGTGGATTTGCTGCTGGCTACAGGCCCTCTGCTGTTGTATCAATAGGATTGTGGTACTGATGCATGTCTGTTCTGTATTGAAAGTGATGGTGACTCTACTGAGCATACTAAGAGAGTTTGATCTTCTGGAAGTTTAATTTATATATTTATTTAATTATGGTACTAAAAGCTCAGGTGTGCTCAGATGAGTAATTAATTTGTGCGGGCATCTTATCACCCCGACAGGTGACAGGACTTGCAGTTCCGAAAAGTCATTAATTGTAAATATAATTAAATTAATTTCTCAAGCTGATCACAGCATTGTGGATTTATGGTCTACTCTAGAAGATGGAAGTTTTAATGTGACTTTTACTATAACTTTTCTCTGCTTTCCTGCTGGCAGGGTCTCTCAAATATGTCTCACAATGATGACACCATGGGTCTATACCAGGGATTTGCACAATTCAGAATTTAAGTAAGAATTTATTTGAGAATTCCAATTCATAGACAAACAGACAGACGGAACAATAGATAGATAGATAGATAGATAGAACAGAAAGATAGAACTGTAAGACTGAAACTCCTAATACGACAAAAGATTGCTCTCACCCAAAAAAAAAACAAAAAAAAAAAAAACAAACAAACAAACAAAAAAAACAGACAATATGCAACAATATAATAAACTTGCTAATCTGAAGAAAAGATCATGAAGGACACAGAGGACACAGAAATCCATTTGCCTAATCTTTTCTGCTCACCCATCTGGGTATTTAAGGGGAAGTGGCAAAACAGTCATTGGGATTCTGTAACCAAAACCCCTCCACACACCTCTGCTGTGTGTCTCTCTGATGTCAAGTATGCATCTCTCACTCTTAGATTCATCTTTGAACAACTGATATTATGTATTTATCATTTCTGAATTGAATTCTCATTGTTTAATTATGTAATTGGCATGATACATTGTTACCTGACAAATAAAATGTTACATTTGATTTATTCTGCACTGTCCTGAAATCATTATGACTAGTAGATTATGTGGAGGCTGACGTTATTGCAAATCTACATCTGAGACTTTCTTATTTCTGTCTTCTACTGACTTTAGCAAGTTGTATGGAAGTAACTAAACAAACTACACTTTTTGTACAAGCGAGCAGTAGACGGCCGACTTGAAGGTATTGGTTAACCATGCCATCCTTTGGCTAAGATCAGACTGGTGAGTTTATGACCATGAGATCCATGACCCGGCCGGCATAAAACTCTGTGCGAAATCGGGTCCCTAATTAAACAAATAATTAAAAGTTTGGGATACCCCAAATAATCAAATATCTAAATTAATACATAACCAATATTTGTGATTCATTTCTAATTAAAAACACTTCATTTACTAAAGGCTAAATTAAATTCAGATTAAAAACAGAGCTAGAGTCAAATTGAAACTAATTTTTAACAAATTAAGTGAACTTTGCAAGTAAAAGACCTACATGCAGAAATACCTTCACCCACACCCACGCCATTGTATTACATCGTTGGGCCAATGGGTGGTCTGAATGACTGATAGATAGATAGATAGATAGATAGATAGATAGATAGATAGATAGATAGATAGATAGATCGATAGATAGATAGATAGATAGATAGATCGATAGATAGATAGATAGTGGTGTATAATGTCATGGGGTCACACACAAAAAAATTGGAAGGCTTGGAGTGGCAGGTAGGTTTCAACTCAAGAGAATCAGCTGTGCACTGTGTGTGTTTCACTAAAACAACTTAAATCTGAGAAACATGAAGACCAGAGAAAATGAAATATCGGAAAACGGGTCTACTGAAGGATCTTAATTTTTTAGGGGAAGGGCTGCAGGTGAGGGAACAGCTTTCAGCCATATTGTGGAGCTTAAGATACCCCCACCACCCCCTTAGGCGCATTGTCACACCCTTCCACCAGCTGGCTCTCCCACCTGGGTAGCCCACGCACTCAGCAGGATGTTCTCAACACATCCTCAGGCTCTTCAGCTGTTAGAGATCCGAAGCCCGCCAGGCCTGCGCCTCCTCAGTCCGAGCGGTGCTGGATTAATGAGAAACAGACACAGCTCAGCCTATCGCTACTTCCACTTAAGGTGGAAAAGGCGGGCAGTTTGGGAGGCTTTGTTTTAGATCTGCAGCAGACCTGCTGATTTAATTATACTCCACCCTATATATTTCTGACAGAGCTTTTCGTCTGCTGGCTTGCTTTTTTTTTTTTTTTTTTTTTGTGCAAATGCAATCAACACCACAGACGAATAACAAGAAACAAAGATCTTAACTGCTTCCCTAAAACACCATAATGAAGTGCAAGAGAAATAAAGTTTATTTTGATGTGGATGAAAACTTTTCTTTTAGTTTTGTGTTACAGCAAAAAGTAAGCTGGTGTTGCAGTGTTAAAAGAATACAGGCGGTGTCTGTGCATAATGAAAACATTTATACAAAGAAATTAAAGATCCAAAACGTTGCGTACATGTAGGACATTAATAACATGAATGAATACAGGGAAATGTAAAAATGAGTGATGAATAAATGAATAAGTGGGCCAGTCATTGATGAAGAAGAAGCCAGGTGTTTTTTGTTACAAACCGAATGTGAAGGACTGATTATGTGTGGGGTGTTTCAGCGCAATAAAAACAGCAGTATTTCAGAGTGATGCTTCAGTAATGCGATCCATTAGAACGAAAACACAAAGTCAAGAGGTATTCATGGTGAAGGTGGTTTCAAAATGTTAGTAAAACATTAGCAGTACATGATTACTCCTGCCAAACTAATCACACGCATGTGTGTTGGGTCCACAGACATTGTTATATGTAGGAATGAGAGAATAGCTCTTGGCGGCAAAAAAGGGTGAAATGCAATAGCAATAATAGAACTTACAATAAGAAAAGCAATAAAAAAAAAAAAAAAAGCAACAGAAAAACACACTCAAGTTCACACAAGCCCTTTCTGTGATTTTTGGACAGAGGGCAGCCCATGGGAGCTCCTTATTTCCAAAGTTCTTCACATTTGGGCGTAGAGATTGTTTACTGGACTTGAATCCTTCTGCTGGGAGCCGTCCATGTGATATCCTCCCCCAGGCAGCAAAAGCCTTGAGCATTAGCAAGCTAAACACTACCACATGTTCGCTTCCGGACCAAAATGATCCACCCAAGAGCAGCAATGGAGACATAAAGCTAGAGATGGTGAATGGAGGACTGAAAACACTGATGACAGGTCCTCTTAAAATGTGTTCAATGTCTCGGCAACGCATCAGATGAAGTAGACAATGTGGAGTCTGACTCTATGCTGGGAAGTGCATTGTCGGAATGCACAATCTGTTTGGAATAATGTAACACATCTACCTCCGCAAAACTGACTGTCCAAACTTGAACAATGCCACTCACAATATGAGACAAATTCTTTCAGCAATTAAATCAAGCCTGAGTAAAAAATACTTCAACAATTAGAGTACAGTAAAAAGGAAAGTTCACACAAAAAATAAAATTCTGTCATCATTTACTCACACCCACGCTGTTTGAGCTATTTTTGCCCAAACAAAGTTGTGGGGTCAATAAATAAATCAATTAATTAATTAATTAAAATAAAATAAAATAAAATAAAATAAAATAAAATAAAATAAAATAAAATAAAATAAAATAAAATAAAATAAAATAATAAAATAAAAAAAAATTAAAATTGGACCCCACAGACTGTCATTGTTTGGTCAAAACATACTTTTTTTTTTTTTTTTTTTTTTTTTTAAATAAATATATTGCTCACAGAAGAAAATCTGTCATACAGGTTTCAGAATTACATGAGAGTCATGGAGTGTAAATGACAGATTTTGTAATTTCTCCACATCCTCAGCCAGATCTACAAGACATTCCAAACACACAACTGAGGTTTGAAAACACTATTTTATTGGAGAATTACAGCTGTGACTTTTTTTCTGCCAGTGACTAAGGCTAAAGAGAGGTCTCTTTCTCAACCCCACAACCAATTTATTGCCTGGATACGAGCCCACCACACCGTTCCCACCATCTAGCCTCTTGAATGCATGCTCACCCTCTCAAAAAAAGAAATCCTTTAGGGACAAACCTGAAACAGTTTCTTTTTCCTTCATCCAAGTGAACCTGCATTGATCGGATAAGGGCGATCAATAAGGAAAAAATGCACACAAATTGAATCTGAGAGCAGCATAACGAAGATTCTGGCATTGAGTGTTAACGTACACATTAAATTAGGGGTGGAGATTTTGTGGCAGAACAGCTGAGTGCATTTTGATGATGCAGTTAGTAAAATTAGCGTCTGAAGCTATTTATTTTTATTAGTGAAGCGATTTGAGCTGTTCTAACTCAAGTATCCGTGAGATTGTTGATGTAAAACAGGTCTGTGGGCCATAAATACAAGGGAAGCTGTCTGAATGAGTACACTTCAGCCTCTCTCTGACAGATTCTAATGTCAGGTTTTTAAGAGGCATCTTTCCAATAATGACTTACCCCTTTCCTCAGTCTTGACCTTCACAGTGTTGGGGAGCTCAGGCAAAGCTGTCTCGCCTCAAGGTGAATAGCACAGAAAAGAAAAGAAAAAAACATCTGGGGGAGAAGGCTATGTTCTCCCATCCATGCAATTATCATCATCTTTAAGTATAACAAGGGAAAAGGGGGAGGTTAGCGCTAATGATAATTGTAATGGGGCGGCAGGTAAATCTTGATTCCCTCTGAGGGCGATGTGATATGCCTGAGAGACTTTCAAAGCATGACCAGGTGCAGGGGTCACTAATACACTCCAGATTCTCACCCTGGGTTCTCCTGGTAGCCTGTGGAGACTAAGTGGAGAAGAGACTAGAAAGGTCACAGCCTGACCCAAATAACAACTACCTCTCTAACAGTTTCATTATGAGTGAGAGACACACTGAGACTGAGAAACTAACAGCTGGACAAGGATAAGCGCTCAGGAGGATAGCCAAGCCCTGTTCCTCCTCCTCATGCCAGAAAAAAAAAAAAAAAAAAAAAAAAAAAAACTTTTGTTTATAGTGGCCTGTGGTTGTGGGAAACAAAGTGCAGCAATCTGTGAGCAAAAATACTCATGTCATGAAGCATCTGATGGATTTAGGCCAAATGACAAAGCAATGCTGTAACCTCTACTTAATTATCGCAAGTGATTTTTGTGGTGTTCTAAGAGGGACTTGCTCAAGCATGGCTTCTTTCATTGGTTTGGAGCTCACTTAGCATGTACATTCATACGGTAATCTGGCAGAGCAGCACTAACAGCTCTCTAATATAGTATGGAGCTGCAGCGTGCAAAGCCGATAATAGGTTATCTCTCGTATTAAATTTGTACGATCACATTTGTGTGAAATGAAAACAGGCTTCTATGAAAGACGATGGATCGTACTGACATTATGTCTTATCGCAAGGTCATTCGTGAGAATGCATATCACCTGGATTTAACAAAGAGGGAGTGCCGAAATAATGACTGGGGGAAATACATCATGTCCTAGAGACGATCTGGGTGGTGTGAACATGAATGGGTTGTGGTTCTAAGCTGCAGTATTACATTACCAAGACTCAAAAATGTCTTTACTTTCTGGCTAGACAGCTCAAGGGTGCAAAGAGTGTGGGAAGAGTCATTCCTCAGGACTGTTAACTGGCCGCAGAGGGCTTTACAGCCATGCCCTTCGGATTCAGGCCCTCATCCAATGAGCTACGAGAAGAGATGGTTGGTTTAAGTGCTAGTTTGACCAATTACATTTAAACCACCAAACTAACTTTCATTCTGTACTAAAAGCACATCCCAGAGGCGTATGGCCAACAAATGGCTCATTTCAAGTGTCTAGAAAGAATCTATTGCCTAATACAACAACAGTCCAACTTGTAATAGTGTGGTTTACTGCATAAAACTCTCACTGACCTTTCCTTTCCCAGAGTGCACCTTTACAAGGAACAAGGAACTTTTTAGTAACATTTTAAAATGACGTTCAGTTTGTTAACATTAGTATAATCATGATATCATAGATATCATGAACTAACAAACTTTTTTACAGCATTTATTAGTTTAGGTTAATGTTAATACATACACTATTGCTTACTGTAAATTCATGTATATTCATAATGCACTGACTAACAGTAATTTATACTAATATACTAATACATTGTTCACATTTTAAATATGCAAAAGTGAACAGTAACTTACATTAATACATTATGAAAAATATTGTACATAGAAGTTTCATTTTATACAGTATGTACACAACAAAAAAAATTGCATAGAACATTACTGTAAAAAAAAAAATATGGGATGGAAATATCCAACAGCTTCTGGTCATATGCCCTTAAAATGTCCGGAATATTGTTCACATTTAAGAACAAATTTTTGAATGACAATTTGAACAGTGACATATTACATAAAATGTAACATTATGCAACATTTTATTGTGCATGTCCTGCTCTGTATCAAGCTGAGATATAGTTAGTAATACAGAACCTCATGAGCAGGACCACTGCTGGCCACATGGGCTCTTATGACTCCCTGTGGTCAGGGACTGGGTGTTGAGGTTGTGTGGTTGTGTTTGTCTTCTCTAAAGGAGATCTGTGGCCTTGAGACCAACCGCTATGCTGTGTTGGTAGTTGTAAGTCTGGCTGGGGAGGTTTTTAAAGAATCGCTCTATAATCTGAAGGGTGGGAGGGGTGGAAAAAGAGTCACTGGATCAAATATGAACCTATGGAGGACAGCTTTTTTTTTTTTTTTTTTTTAAGATTACTTTTTTTTTTTTTTTCTCCAACATGTGGCCGGGTATTATTCTTTCTATGTTGAAGGTTAACCGATAAGTTGATCCAATTTGTCTGCCGTGGTGTGAAGAGGCCTTTGGAAATACTTCACATGTTGTGTGTGCAAATGTCAAAGTTTGCCTGTGGGATAACAATAAAAAATAAAATAAATAAAATGACTTTTCCTTCAAGGCAGCCTGGCATTATGCTTGTTAGTGCGAGAGAGTATTATCTGTCGGAATCAAATCCACAGCAGGTATGAACAGTGTAATTGTAAATCTCCACAATCCCACCAAAGGCAGTTGCAGTAGAAATTCATGCATTGCCGCTCTTCACAGACCTACGGATTCACTTGTCAACAGTAAACAATTCCTGACAGGCGTTGAATGCTTGTGTGTGGTTTCATTAAGGTTTTCATAGTTCCCTCCACATCACTATTCCTCAGTCAGCTCACATCCAACATGGACAGGTGACACACTAAAGTAGATGCATCCAAATACACCCTCTGCACTCATTTCACCTCATTGAGAGAAACCAGGTTGATTATGAGTATCTGTGCTCATCTGTTTCATTATACGCAGAGTAGATCAAAGAGCTGGGACAGTTGCATGGTGATTCGGGGAGGGGAAGTGGAAGATGAGGGCAGGAGGAACAGAACCCACTATAAAAACATTTTCATGTGCGAAAGAGCCAGGGATAGCAGCCCTAGGAATTCGGGAGAGCAGCTTGCTGTTTTTGAAAGCCCTCCAATGGCTCGGGCTCAAGCTGCATGGGACGACCCCGATCCAGATGCTCAGGGTGGTCAGAGGAGCAGCAGGCTTGAGCCAAACCCTGAGTCCTTTCATCACAAAACTTCTTCTGGTTACATGATAACTCTTCCCTACAATGGAGAATTCTAGAAAAGAACAATTTGTGTGGATGCAGAACCAGAAATTATGGTAAACAGGAAGTCCCTATAAAGATAAAGTGTCTGTAAGCACAGCTTTTGAGAAAGCACACTTCCCTAACAGCCAATTATTTCTGATCTGCCTTCCTAAAAAGCCAGACCCCTCTGTTACATCCTTTAGACTCTATCTTTGATTATAGCCCTCAATGTTTGCTTTAATGACAAAAGCTAGTCAAGCATAATGAGTTATAATGATAGAGCGTGGGGTGAGCATACGTTCTGGAAGCGGCTTTGTGTGCCATCTCAGGTTTGACTCAGATAGTGATTACTGGGCTGACAGGACTTTAAAGTGTAAGCTGTGACCTGCTTCGCTTTGGAATTAGTGTGTCCACGCATGCAGCGTCCAAACTGTGCGCTCAACTGCTTCCCCGGCAGGCTGGATTATGAGATGTTTATGGGACCTGCTGTTACCCGCTGTCTGGATTACTCAGGGATTGGATTGTGTATAAACTATGCCAGTAAATGTAGTTATGAGGCTTTACGCTCATAACTTCCTGCTCTTGTTTGTTTTGTAAAAGAGTAGTTTGAGAGCACAGAGAGATGGACGAGTACTTTTACAGTATTTGTGAAAGATAAGCCCTTCAGCAGACAATGGCACAGTGTTTTAATCAAACTCATACGGCTGGTTTTAATAGCAATATTAAAAAGAAGATTTTGGCATTCGAAGAATATATGAGTGCTGCTTGCCTTTGTATAACTCACCGCCTACGAGGAACTTATGAAGATTCTGTTATGTTCACCAGTGCTGTTATAGTAAACTAAGACTAATTAAACTATTAAAAATTAAATTTAAACTTGTTTATAGTTCACAAGACCAAAAACATAAGTCTGATCACTTTGAAGAGTGACATTACACTCAACGATTTTTATTATTATCCCTTTTCACCAATCTAATGTTAAGAAATCTAACTGAATAAAATCACAAAATGTTTTTGTAGTGTCTGGAGATGATGGCTTTGTAGATCCAAGAGTGGAGCACATACTGAAGTAAACAAATCTATAAACAACATCAAATTACAGCCGGACCTTTACGAGCAAGCCTTAGGGTCACTTCCACTCCAGGAGAGGAAATGTAGCTATTGACTCCGCTCAGGAAACAATTCAACCCAAACAGATATATATTCGAGATCTTCCCCAGCATTCCGGTAGAGAAAGGGATAAGAAGTGCACTTTCAAGACCCATGTAATATGATCACGGAATCACACAGAATTCTTTGAAGGCAGTCAGGATCAATAGAGGATAAGAGTGGCCGTGGTTAAACGGCGACGCTGTAAGTCGCCGCTCTGTGATCTAACTGGATCTCTGCTCTCCATCAAAGCCAGACTAAATTAAACGTGAATTACAGAGGTGAAAGCCCGGGAATGAAAAGACACCATTTATCATCAGAGAGATGTGTGGTTATCTTTTATTCAGTCTCTTTTCCTTTGGCCTCACACAATGACACTTCCTTCTAAGGCTAGGTTCACATCAAATGGTTCTTAACTCCATTTGTGATATCAGAATAGTCATGGCCATTCAAATGAGGTAGAAAGCGGTTCCTCAGATTTTTGGGTAAATCTGGAATGCAACTTCTAAAATAAAAAATGAAATAAAATAAAATAAAATAAAATAAAATAAAATCATTAATTCTATGCTATGGTTAAGGTCTGACCAAAGACTCAAGCTCTTTGCACTGTTAGTAGCTTTTCCATCAGCTTCACAGGGCTGAAGTAAGGCCGACATTGAGTTAGACTATGTGTATCCACACACAAACACACACAGAAACAATCTTTGCTTTATTTACTAAGCCTGTCAAGCTCTACAGCAGGTTCATGATCGTCTCTGCTTCTTGGCTGATTCATGATCTATTCAGAGTCGAGCCTGGATCTGTCTTTAACATAGAGGTCTTTGCATTCTCTCTGCACAATTCATGTCAATTCATACGCTGAGCTTTCAGGGTGATATGGAAGAGACGTCCACTTGAAAAGGGAGTAATGTGCCCTTGACTGACATGCACTTTGTGGATCTCAGCAAGGTGTGCTGCATTTGAGGAAGAAGAAAAAAATGGGAACAAAACACAGAGATCCTATGAAAATAACCATAATTTTCTTCCAGGGTGATATGCAAGCTGATGGCTGTCTTGGTTCACTTATACAACAATAAACAGAGGAACACTAATGCAGGGAGAGAGAAAAAGAGAAGGACAAGCAGAAAAAACGAGAGAGAAATTGAAAGAGGCATCATTCAAAAGAAAGTGCAAAGTCTCATTTGAAAGTGAGGTTTGAAAACAGACTACTTAATGTAGCTTAATGTAGCGTGGTAGCAAACGAATCATTCCATATAAAAAGACAGGCAAGAGATGATGATGATGATGATGATGATATGCTTTCACCAAGCAATTGTGTTAAAACACTGTGGCCAGAATATGGCCATTACGAGCCATAAAGAGCTGAAGAAATGAAATCCCACACCATAGCTCCAACATGTAAGTACAACATTTTCCAGCACTTTACCACTTAAATGCTTACAGCTGCCATCTCTTTAAACGCTGCTCTCAGCTTTGATCTCCTTTTTGTTTCAACTCGTGCTAACTGCTCACTGTGAAGACTAAAACTGTGCACTAATACACAGACGCTGATTGTAGCAGATCTCACTTTGAATAAACACAAGTACACTGCAGACTCTGGTCGATTACAAGAATTTGTTTCTAGCCCTGCACAATTGAATGAACCATGAATGTCCAAATCTACAGTGGGGTCCAAAAGTCTGAAATGACTAGTCAAAATAATGCTCAATTTAGCATTTTGCATAGCATTTTTTTTCAAGAAACAATTTAAACGTATCAAAAATACAGTAAATTATTAATGTATTCATGTGATGGAATTCCTCCAGTCTTCAGTGACACATGATCCTGCAGAAATCATTCGAATGTGCTACTTTGGTACTCAAGAAACATGCTTTGCTTTTTAACATTTTTGTGGAAAGTGTGATATTTTTTTTTTCCCCTTCAGGATTTTTCGATGAATGGAAGATCAAGAGACCACCATGTATTTGAAGTAGAAACCTTTGTAACATTATAAAAATGTTTACTGTCACTTTTGTTCAATTTAATGCAACTTTGCTGAATAAAAGCATCTATTAAAATAATAATAATAATAATAACACAATCTTAATGGCTCAAACTTTTGATTGACATATCAGTGTAAACAGTTTATATATAACTATTAAATTTATTGTACCTTTTTTCTTATTTATTTATTAACATTTAGAAAACTTTTAGAAGTCTTAAATCCTTGTCATGACTTTGATCACTGTAAATTTGCAATATATATGTAGCACTGAATTGCCTCATGAGTAATGTTAATGTTCAGCAAGGGGGCTGACACATTCCTGGTATGTGGAAAGAAAAATGGACTATCAATACTGTTCCATTCTATTATTAATGACAATCAGTGCAGAGCAGGTCAGCTCTAGTCCAGCTTTCTGAAAGTGAAGTTTCATACCAGCCTTCCCGCCCTCCCGGGTCTTATCTGGACCTGCAGCTCTAGGTGTGTGGGCGACTCGCCCTGAAGATGCTGGGTGCAGAACTATAGGAGCAAAGCGGTAATGATATTTGTCAAAAAAGGCCTAAACGAACAAAACCACCACGGCAACATCAAACAGAGCCAAAACAGAAGGAGTCTTTAATCTCCCTCACCCAGTTCTGGCAAATCCTTACACTAGCTCACATGGACACTTCATGGGGCTTGAAAGACAGCTTATGTTGAAACAGAATCAGTAATGGAATACAGTGCAAATTCTTACTTCACCCCACTCCCACTGTCAATTCTTAAAAAGTAATAGAGTGTGTGAAGTTTAAAGAGAAGAAGAGAGAAAATTGTGGAAATCTTAACTGCTTATATATAAATAAAATAAAATAAATGAAGTGATCATTTCAAGTCAACATTTTACAGTAGCTCAAATAGCAGCCGGCTTCAAACCTGAGAAATCAGCTAGTCTTCAAGGTAAGTAATTTCACACAGCATTTATTGAGATTCATCCAGGTTAGGTGTCTGTTAAGGACTCATGCCTTCCCTCTTGCCCACAATCATGCACTCCTACTGGGACTTCAAACACTCCCTATGCCCCTCACTGATTTTTTTGAAAATTCAGGGACCGGGGCAAACTGTTAGCATTCCACTCAATATGCCAATGTACCAACTTGCCATATTGCATATTGCAGATATCCACACATATTAAGTACTGTGCTGGCTTTCCATTTTCCAATGCTTAAGTATTACACTTTCAAAGTAGGCCATCAGTATAAGACAGAACTCTTTTCCTGACTGTCAATTTCCATATGACGGGAGCATCAGTTGACCTTTCCCTGGCGCTTCAGGCTGAGGTCTACATCACGGCGCGAGGAGTTTAAGCAGAATGTTCCCTGTTCATTTCCAAATCTCAACCCAAATTAGCCATGTGACCCTTCTAGACTGTGCTTGAGTCATATGATTTATGTTTAGCCTCTGTGTTATTGAGCTAATTCAATACCTGAGCTGCCCATTGTGCCATGCATTTCTCATTCGTCTTTTTTCCCCTCTGTGCATTCAATGTTTCAGGCTGTAACCTTCCTATGGAGACTCAATTGTTACCAATTTCAGGGTTAGTGTGACTTGGGGCTCTAATTTAATGTGTTTCCCAGTAAACTTAAAAGAAACAAAAGAAAAAAAAAAAAAAAACCAAACAAACAAACAAACAAAAAACCAGACACCTTGCTTTCTCCTCATTACAGTCAAGGACAAGGTACGAGATGCCACAAAATGTCCGCAGGCATTTCCTTGCACATTAATAACTAAGTCTAGTCATACAAACTATATACAGCAATACCAAATTAGGTGTCAAGATGAAGCCAGAATGACTGACTGACTATGATACTGTACTATGGAATAATAACTTATTTATACGGCACATTTCAAGTGCTCTAGAATTGATGAGATTATGATAATGCACTATGCCATGATCAGTGAAGGATTTAGTCTGAGCTGAATTTCATGAGAAGATAAGGGTTTCGTTAGGCTTGTGTTTCTGAAGCAATTTCTCTTCCCTATACGCACTGATAATCTGATCAGTAGTGGCATCAAATTTGGCATCTATTATGCAAGTGTCCCATTGGTATTGCATGCAAACTTATAAACCAACCTTCAAACTCACAAGAGTTGAAAGAGGTGACGTGTTCCCGAATTAAATGAGTGTAGGGGTGTGTGGGGGCATTCTCAAAACGCTGTGAAAGTAACTTCATTCGGTACTCATGCGCTGTGATAGATTGTTTCTGTGTGCGCGCACCGAAAACAAAATTATGTTGAAATGCCCGCCTTGATGAGTATTCCATGTAAACATAGTTATGTCTTAAGTGAATGAAAACAGTTTAGAAAATATTGGATATGTGTCAATATAACGGATTCATGCATTAGGTCTTAAAGTGAAAGGTCTTGTAATTTATTTATTTATTATTTTATTATTGTCTTTAATGTTTGAACTTCATATTAGTTAGGCTGGTATTAGTTTTTGCTGTAATCCGACCAGGCCAGAAGAAAAAAAAAAAAAAAAAAACCTTGGTGTCGAGTCCTGGTGTGACGAGCCAGAAGGGTATTGATCCATATGCAGTTTATTGAAGAGCTCAGACAAAGACATAAACCAGAAAACAGGCAATGGGTCGGGGCAGGCAGCAGTCAGCATAAACAGTAACAGGCAGTAGGTCGAGGCAGGCAGCAGACAGGAATAAACGGGAAACAGGCAGAGTTCGGGACAGGCAGCAAGGATCTCAAAACAGGTAACAGTCCAAGTCAGCGACAAAGAATCAAACAGGAAATAAACGCTCAGAAATGACAACCGTGGCTAATCAAGACTTCGCAATGAGCGTGTGTGTGTGAGTGGCTTAAATAGTGGGAGAGTGATTGGCTGCAGGTGCGCGGGTGATCAGTCCCAGGTATGTGGGTGTATGGGAATTGTAGTACAAAGAGTATTAATATTCGGGTGACGGCTCCCTCTGGCGGTTAGGGAGAACTGGTGCAGATGACTCAATCGTGACACCTGGGTCCATATTTTTGTTTTTAGCTAGTTAACAGTATACTTGTTAATAATAATAATGACTTTTCTGTTAGTCTAAACGTGTACCGATTTGAACTGTACTGCAGAAAGACTGGTATTATTATAACATTTATAACGCTTTTGTATTGACTTGGTACCAATTTAAGTACTGGTAGGGTACTTTTGACTTACTTTAAAGTAATATAGTGATGCCAATTTACAAAGATGGACCACTTAGGCAATGGTGTCCTGCTACAATTCTCACTGAGGGCTAAGCCTCCCTGAAGATCAAATCCTAGAATCTTGCCAACCCCATTGGTCAATCTATCAATTAGACTAACATAACAATGTCTTGATTTTTATTGTTTAAGCAATCAGGAGTATATAAAAAACTAATAAATATACTCAAACTGTAATTTGACATTATTCAAAAAAAAAAAAAAAAAAAAATCTCTTCCCTGTCAGTCTCTTATTCTATTGATGTAGTGAATGCAGTGCAGCGCTGCTGTGTTTATATCCAAACGCCGGCTCAGTATTGGCCGACGCTGTACATGTGAGCACCACAATGCGTGTGTGATGCTGACACAGGAGCTGGCCAATAATGAGTTGGCATTCTGGCGTACAACACAGAAGCGCTGCACTGTGTTCACTACGTTGACAGCGTAGGAGACTGACGTGGAAGAAAATAAATTGTTGAATAAAGTCATAATTTTTGTTTTGTTTTTGTGCACAAAAAGTATTTTTGTCACTTTATAACATTTAAGGTTGAACCACTGTAGTCACATGGACTATTTTAATGATGTCTTTACTACCTTTCTTGACCTCAAAAGGTGCAATGACATTGCTGCCTATGTGTAGTTCAGAAACACTCGGATTTTATCAAAAATATCTTAATTTGTGTTACGAAGAAGAACAAAGGTCTTACGGGTTTAGAACGACATGAGGGTGAGTACTTAAAGGTGACCTATTATGCCCCTTTTGACAAGATGTAATATAAGTCTCTGGTGTCCCCAGAATGTGTCTGTGAAGTTTCAGCTCAAAATACCCCACAGATCATTTATTATAGCTTGTCAATTTTTCCCTGATTTGGGTGTGAGCAAAAGCAAGGCGTTTTTGTGGGTGGGTTGCTTTAAATGCAAATGAGCTCGTGCTTGCCGCTCCCAAGCTTGCTCGTCATTCCAATACACTGAGGCAATACAGCTGCTAACACAGCTAATATAACTCGCAAAATGGATCATTAAACTGTTCTTGATGAAGCATATAACATAGGTATGGCATGTATTTTCTGGATGTTTGCTAAAATTCGATTCTGAATGATTTCGATAGCGTGATACAGTTAAGGTGGCTAAAGCTACACTGTTGGAGAGACTCGATAGGAATGAAGATGCTTTTATGAATTATACAGACTACAAAATGAAAATAACGACATGGCTCTGGTCTCCGTGAATACAGTAAGAAACAATGGTAACTTTAGCCACGTTGAACAGTACATTAGCAACATGCTAACTAAACACATTCAGGAAGACAATTTGCAAACATCACGAAATAAATATATATGAAATTGGTTCAGTCGATCTATCTTTGAGAATCAACTTCTGTGCAAATCCTGTGTTTTACTGACCCTTGTGTGCAGCATTCTAGTGTTTCTACTTACACATACTGGTATACGAATTTATCTGGACATATTCCCTTCATAAATAAAATGACACCACTGTCCTTACTGGCTCAGGTGGCAGGAGTTTATGGACTCGTATGTTTACTATTATAGCCGTTAACAGATCAGTGATAATGTTTACATAGCTGAGACATATCACGAGCTCAAGGACGTTCATGAGTGCTGCTGACACAACTCACCTTTCTTCATGTAGCTTTAGTAATCCTGAAGACATTCAAGTGTGTTTGATCAGGGTTGTAGCTAAACTACGGGACAGCTGCTGCTCTCCTGGACCAGTGTTACGCGTGTGAATTGTGAAAACAATGGCGGTGCCGTGGGTGGAAACATACAGATTCAGGGGGCGGTAATATTATGATAAGATCCCCTTCCTACGTCACAAGGGGAGCGAAATCAGAACGGCTCAATTTTCCACATGCTTGTAGAAAAAGGCTTACCAAAACAAAGTTACTGTGTTGTCCTTTTTCACATTTTCTGTGCTGGTAGATGCACCAGAGACACAATTATAGCACTTAAACAGGGGAAAAGTCCGATTTTCATGATATGACCCCTTTAATGACAGAAATTTCATTTTGTGAACTAACCCTTTAAATGGCCTTTCTGAAGTAAATATAACATTCAAGACATTATTTACAAGCTGTTATATTGACGTCTTAGGACATTATTTACTTAAGGGTCACTGAATACAGAGGAAAAGTGTCTAGATATCCCTCCCGAATATATATTCCTATATTTCCTCCCAAAAGGAACATCATTCTAAACTGATTACTTAAAGGTTTCAAAATCTATATAATATTTCACACTTAAAGTTCACACAGTACATCTCACACTAATGAAAGTAGTTCACAGTTTTGCTTAGGAACATCTCTTCAACGTGCTGTTAACAGGGCTGAATTTGTCAAAGCGAGTCTGCCTCATTTTGCCAGACATGGCAATATGTTTGGCACTATGAGGCATGTTACACGGTGGGGGGGGGGGGGGTAAATAAAAATTCAATAGCAATGCAATTGTGAGCTAATAGGAGTGAACACAGGCACAGTTTCAGTCCAGTCCACTTTAGATTATGCAGTTAAAGCACAGTAATTACAAACACTGGGCACAGTAGCAGCTGCTGTCTACTCCCAGAGGAAAGAGGATAACACTGTTCCCTATAGCACCATCCAGAGGTCCACGCAAACATGTTTCATAACTTACAATCCCCTTGTGTCACACTGAATGAATCAGTGCTGTACAATCTTGAGTTTGTGTAATCAGCCGCCAACATCCACTAAAACTTTCTCAAGCAGGGGTATGCATACCACAACTTCCAAGGGGCAAAAAAGTACATAAAAATATTAAAATTTTGATATATTATAAAAAAAAAATATATATATATATATATATATATATATATATATATGTATATATATATATATATATATATATATATATATATATATATATATATATATATATATATATATATTATTTTAAGAAAAATGTAAAAATTATACAAAAATATTGGTTTTATTTCTAATAAATATGAGGCCTATATACGTATTCAGACATGTTACAAATATTAGTTGACATGAGTGCTAAAGAGTTTGTACTTGAGCCTGACTGGTGGACACATGCCAAAAGTTTTGGGAAGCACTGCAGTACAACATCAGAATGCTGGCTAACAAAAGAGTTACACTTCCTTACACCCTGAAGAAAGCAAATTCCGTGCACAACAGGAGAACGTTGTGAAAGCTTGCTTATGCAGACAAGCAAAGCACAGAGCACAAAGCATCTATTTAAACGGTACAATCTTCCTCATGTCAATCCAACTTAAGCTATTACAGTATGTCGTGGAGAGCGTATCATCATTGCTACCCGCAGCAGCTGTAGTCCCACAGTGAACACCATTGTATATCTCTTCAACACCCTCTTTAGAATACCAGACTAATGGCACATGGCTGTCGACATATGCATTATGCGCATCTTAGGATGGGCCACCAAATGCCACATTCTGACGGCTTGGAAATAAAAACACATAACGATTATGGAGAGACTGAAGCGACAAGCACACATTTCTGTTTATGTGCCTGGACTCTAGAAATGAAAATAGCAAGCACTTTACAGAAATGACAACAAATCACCCCCTCATTCCAGTGCAATGCACCGGATCTCGATGGAAGATGACACGATGTTTAGAGATCCAGAGGACGCTCAGCTGCTTACTCACATTACTTTAGATGTAATCAGTGCTCAAGACGTATGAAAATGGTTGCAAACCCCAGGGTGTCTTCGAAAATCTTCCAAAAAGGAGGAGATGAAGAACACAGATCTCACAGAGTCTCACCTCATTTCAAAACTTCAACACCTCCTGGAAAGAAGCACTGTGAAATTTCAAGGGAATTTGGACTCATAACTGTAAATTACTATGAATAATTTGACAAAATAAGGATTCTTTTTTTTTTTTTTTTTTTGTAACATTTATATAGTATATTTCAGTCAAATTTGGTTCAGCTCCCATTCATTGTAATTGCATATATATATATATAAAAAAAAAAAATCCCTTCCCATGGTTTACAGAAGGGAAGGGAAAAAAAAAAAAAGTCATACGGATGTCAGAACGACATGAGAGTAAACAAATTATGACAGAATTGTCATTTTGGCTGACACCTTTCAGTGAACCATGTTTTTCTTGGTGTGAATAACTTTATTAATCTAATGAACCAATCAATATGAAAGGTTCTTCATGAAACTATGTATGCCAATAAAAAAAAACTTCATTTTTAAGAGAGTATCATTTTAAATGTCAGCAGGCAGGAGAGAGATGGAATAATGGAAAGAGATTCAAAGTGAACGCCTCACTCTTGTCTTCTCACTCATTTTCTCATTCGCTCGAGCTCAAGAAAACCTACCTCACTCCATTACAGACGCTACTGTTCTCTAAGGATCAGCCAGACACAAGATGACATCAGTCTGTTCCTAAAAATATCACTTTGTCTGGCCAAATACAAATTCTTATTCACACTACATGCTCACACAAACTACAAATCCACTTACCTCAATGCCAGAGCCTCTCCTTCCATCACTGCTTTGGCTCAAGTTTTGCTGCTAATTATAAGATTCTGGTCTGATGAAGGTCTAAACTACGCTCTTACGCTGCGGGGATGAGACTATTTGTGAGGGCAAAATTGTTCACTCGAAAGCTTCAATTAGGCAAGGGGAAGAAAGGCGGATGGAGCGGTCGGGGGCAGAGAGGGGAGTTGGCAGTCAGTGGAAGACACAACAGTAAAATTGGCTATTAGACGCTGAACTTAATCCACTCCATATCAGAGCATGGCATCTGCCTCCAGCATAGAAATGCCCAGATTAGCAGTGGAGGATAATAAGCTCTTAACTGTATGCATGAGCTCCACTTTAGATTTCCTGTAAACTTGGCATTTGGGAGCTATGCAGATGTAATTCTGACGAGAAACTTTTCTTCTCTTTCCTTCCTACTCCACAGGAAAAACGAAGCACCAGAGGAGCTGTCTATTTCATTTCTGTCTGTCTGAGAAAGGGGTAATGGGGATGTGAGGAAGGCTAGGGCGGGGTTTAATTAACTATTAAGGATGTGATGTCCTGACAAGACCCATATCAAACCTCTGGCTTTTTGGATGGAGGTACGACATCAATAATAGTTTTAGAGCAAATGTCAACATTCCTTCTAAAGAGACGTCAACCAGAGGCCAGGAAGTCGTTCCCTCTATGAAAATCTCACAGCACAGAGCTGACGTTTCCACAATATGGCCTGTTAGTTTCAGGATCAAGCCAGGGGGGTGCAAAGCAATTTCCAGGAGCAGATTTCCTTTCCCTTTTTTGTAGGGTAAAGGGGACATGTCTTTATTAGACGTGTGCTTTTGGGTGTACAATGGTTCCCTTCAGAAAAAAAAAAAAAAAAAAGTGAAAAAAAAAAAAAAACAAGTGGCGAGCGATACTACCTTTAAAGCTCATCCCACACTCATCCCACCCTCTCTCTGTTGGATTAAAAGATCCTAATAGTCCCTAATCATACAAACTCATTTCTTTTTCTCAATGCCTCTGCATTTCTATGGCTTTTTCATGAAGCTGTAAACACTGTTTCGGGACCAAATTTAATAAGCTATCCTAGTGAGAGCCCTCTTTAATGGGAGCCAAGCTTGTTTGATAAGTCTCCATTTCATCACTCACTTTATTAATTAATTATATAAACTTAAAGCAATTTGCCTCCTTAATGGCTTATTTTAGGGGGAGATTTGTGGGCAATTAATTGATGTTGCAGCAGCACAAGTGCTGCTTTGTTTTTCGGTGCACAGCACAGAGAAAGGTAATCGCCTAAGGGTGTGCAGTGGCTTTAGACATCTTTCAAGGATAACAAAATATAACATCATGTGAGAAAAGACTGTTGTATACATCATGAGAGCTTGTCATTTATTCATATCTTGATTTACTAAATCTTAAAATACAAAACAACATTTCTATGTGTGTGTAAACTATCCAAAATATTTATTATACTCAATTTTAATATTATACTTAATTTCTTTATTTCATTTCATTTAAAAAAAAAAAAAAAATACTAAGTAATATAACATTGATGAAAAGATCCAGAATTAGCCTGTTTGTTAATTTATAAAGGAACTTTGGTACAGAAGTGTACAGTAAAGACAGACTGAAAGCCTTTACAGAGTGAGAGGACAGTTAATAAGACAGATGTTTATTAGTGTCATATGACTCTATTGCTTCTTTGAGTGAATCACATTTCAGTGATGCCTTGGTTATGTACAGACAGCTTACAAAGACCATCAGAAAGTTAAACTAAGTGTATATTAGCTCTTACTGATCTTACAACAGCAACAAAAATCTTTTAAAAATATAGCTCAATCTACACAAAGAGTGAGATGAAGTGATACACAAAGAGATGCAAGTCTTTTGTGACAGTAGACAAAAAGAGTCATTGGCGCATGCTACAGTAGAGAAAGAGATATCACTGAATCAGAAGAAAAAAAGTACACAAATGACAACTAGCTGTAATAGGTTTGCATATTCCTGCTTTATGACGAGGACGAATGAGATGAGGAATAGTTTAGCCAATAATGATAATTATGTTATTATACTGTATACCTACTCTCAGACTACGCCAAAGCCATGTGACACCATAATAGCACCATAATAGTACAATAAAAGAAGTTTATATCATCTGTGCACCATATTTCAAGCCTACTGAAGCCATTTAATAGCTTCTGAGGAACAGGGGGAAAAAAAAAAAAAGAAAAAAGAAGAAACAAACAAACAAACAAAAAATTAAATAAATGAAATTAAACTGGAATGACATGAGAGAGTGTTTTGGCTGAACTATTCCTTCAAGGAAAGGAAACACACATCTCTCTCCTTTACAAAACTTTCTACAAGCTACTTTTCTGTGCATGACACAGTATGTCAGGTAGATTAAAACATTTCAGGTTACCCCTGTCATGTTAATTCATTTCTCTTCCTCCAGCAAGCCTAATGTCAACTTTTTTTTTTTTTTTTTTACACATTTCGGGATGTTTCCTACAAAGGCATGCTGTTAGGCTTTGATAAGGTGGGCCTCTTCATCAAACACTCATCTGCTCCTGTCAGCACAGGTCAAAGAACATTCTGAGGTCAAGAAGACTTTCAGACAAAAGACCTTCAAGACTCTGCAGAAGTGGGCATTTATTGAGATTTAAAGAACAGCAAAAACACAATTACAAATGTGAATTTGTACTAAATCATTTGACCTCTAGCTCAGGACTAAAATGAAATCAGACAATAACAAATCTGTCTGGTGTGTGGTTCAGTTTACAGAATTAACAGCATTTTGCACCCAAACTGAACATTCTTCCATTTACTTCATGTTGTCCCAAAACCGTAAAACATTCTTTCTTCTGTGAAACAAACAATGATGTCAGCAGAATGTTAGAGGTTGATAGCCTCTGTTGCCATTCTGCCTTTAGTCCTAGTATTTCAAGGAAGAAAGTCATTCGGGTTTGAAACAACATGAGGGTGAGTATTTTTTATTCTTGGGATTCTAGGGAACATCTGAACGTCAAACATTAACTACTGCCACTTAATTTGTTTGAAAAGTTTGCTTCTCTGTTCAAACTGGCAAAGCAACCCATAAAGTTTTAAATCCTACCTCCTCAGTGTCTCCACATTTTGTTTTATTTGGCTTTTTCAGCTACCATAACCCTCTAGAAAACAACTGATGCTGCAAGGAAAATTGATATGGATGTGAAAGCAAGAATTAACAGGATTTAAAGTTGGTGAAGAGGGACAAACGAGCACATGAATTAATGTGAGAGTGCGGACGAGACAGTGAAAGGGACGCTTGAATTAATCCCATTCACAGCATTCTCCAGTGTGGCTGGGGGAACTCTAAATATGGTAATGAGGGGAAGAACCAACCCTGGGGTGGGGGTTTATATGGTTGCTGTGGCCTGAGCACTGTCTAGATAGTCCAGTAATCCCATGCTGCTTTTGCAACTTAGGCTCCCATGTAAACAGGGGCAGACCCTGTGGCCGGTAAACCCCTCCTGTGTTTACCCACGGCATGGGAGGTAGAGACAGGCTGGGCGCTACTGGAATGCAGCCCTATTGTGAGGCCACTTTTCTTTTGTGAAGTGAAAAATGAAGAGACTATCAATAGGCTGGCGGAGGGGAGGAGGAGCTCGTCATGGCAGCAGGTGCAAGGGATAGCCAATATTTGCACAGCGGTTTCTGTGACACATACTAACTGCAAAATAAAAGGGGGCAACTGTTTTTATTGGCGCTTCACAACACCCAGATAAATCCTGAATTGGTTTACACTCCCCCATCCCCCGATCCCAACAGCGCCAAATCATTTTATGTGCTACAATTGTCTATACGCATCTTGACGCATTACAGTGTGTCATTTCAGAGGTCAAGAGTGCACCTCCATGCAGTCTTCCTTTGTTTCATTTCTCCACTGTTGACACAAAACTACCTAAAATGGTTACTAACAAAGACAATGATCTCCCAACAATAATGCATTGGCAATTAACCCTTTCAAGCGTGAGTTTAAAATATTCTAACTGACCCCCCAGAGTGAGTTTTTTTAAGGTGACCGTTATTTTAGAACGTTTGCCCTTATTGTTTCCATGGCAACGCGTCATGCGTGTCACGTGCGCTGAAGGCAGCCGCAATAACACTGTATGACAGATGGATCGCTATTATTTTGTTTTTCTTTTTTTATTTAAAATATTCACAAACTCGCTTACCATGTCATCAACTATATGATATTCCGATTCTCATATATGTGTAAGTGAGTGTGTTCTGTCATTTTAAATCCTTTATAAATAATCTTTATCTTGATCTATAATGCGAGATGGGCGCCACCGTCTTAGTTTGTGCTGCAGTTCACAGAGTCCTGTCAGTCGGATTTACAGCACGCGAATTTATCAGTTTCTCCCGAAAAATATGCAAGTAAGTGGCTGGTGAACTGGAAGAATAATAGAGTAAACTTTATAGTTACTTAGGCCCATTATGTGTGTCTGATATGAATACATGTCGGCAAATTATATTTGTCCATAATATTATAATTAAACTAATGAACTAATACTTTTAAATGAATCAAAAAGACTATGTAGAACATGTCTTGTCTGGTTCATGAACAAATGACTCTTATAAGCTGGTTCTCTGTCATACATACTATTCAACTTACTTATTTACTGTGCTATATTGTACTTAACGGTTGTGAGACTAAAAAAAACACCTGACTCTTGAGCACCTGTGGGGGATTCTGTAGAGACGAGTTGAGCAACACTCCCCATTAAAGATCAAGGCATTTAAGGAGCTCATCATCCATTCAAGTTGTACATTCTAGGTTTTATCATGACTAAAATTGTTTTGTTTGTTAAGCAGTGTTAAATATGATGTGAAAAGTCATTAAAATGTCTGTGAACACCTTGTAAGACCAAGAACACTTTGGAATTCATTAGTTCATGCCATCAAAAGTACACAAATAAGTGTCAATGGAACCATTGAGGAACTGTAATCACGCGAGACCCTTCTAACGTGATTGCGTCATGTGTGGCGTATCGCAGAGCAGTGCAACATTTTTTTTTTTTTTTTTTAATAAAATGAACGATTATTTTGCTAGACAAGACCCTTATTCCTCATCTGGGATCGTGTAGAGCCCTTTGAAGCTGCACTGAAACTGCAAGTTGGACCTTTAACCCATTGTACCCCACTGAAGTCCACTATATGGAGAAAAATCATGGAATGTTCTCCTTAAAAACCTTAATTTCTTTTCAACTGAATAAAGAAAGACATAAACATCTTGGATGACATGAGGGTGAGTAAATTATCAGGAAATTTTAATTCTGAAGTGAACTAATCCTTTAAAACAAATTCTCACATCATGCTTAGTTGCTATCTATTAAATTCATGAATCTAATTCAGTGTAACAAAACTGGTGAGACCTCTCAGGAGGACACTAAAGATTTACTTCTAATCACTCTCTGTCTGGAGGGCCAAAAGTTTGAGAAGAGCTGAGTCTTTGTGTAAGGATGCCAGAGCATCGACTTTAGCTCAGTCCACTTCCTCAATTCACTGTGTCTCACTCCAAAAAGCTTACTTCCAATTCTTACTGCAGCAGCTGCCCACCAAGCAAAGTACTAAAACCAATAACCCAGGCTACAGGGTTTCACTGGAAATAAGAAATCAGTTTTTAATATGTAAAGTTACGGCTCCTAGTGCCTTGAAAACCAAACAAGAAAAATATCGGCCAAAGTCTAACAACCTGCCATTCTCGTCAATGTCACACCTGTCACAATAGATTTAGCAAATATCCCTCAAAACTGGGAGGTCTCACAGACCAGGTTTTTGTTGTTGTCTGTGAATAAAATCTATGTGGATCTGTGTTGTCTTCTCCTTGTGTTTGCATCTGCATACACAGTGAAAGGGGATCAAATGAATGGAAGAGTTAAAAAGAAAGCTCAGGCTCTGTTGAGAATCTAGTACCAGTATAAGTTGCAGCAAAAGTACTGATCTGCAATAAAAGCCTCATGGAGACTAAGAGTGAAAGCCTATATGTCTAAAAGTAATGGTAGGCTAAGATTGATTGACAGGTAACTAATTGTGAGCGCACAAAGGCTTCCCCCCCTTAAGTCAATCTCCCCCACTTAAGTCCATAGTTGGACATACAAAATGAAAACTTAATCCGTTTCGATGGAAAATCTATCATAGGAGCCTGGCCTGTGTATGAGGATTAATACGCTGATGGTGCATATCCTTCAGTGGGGTCGGGCCTGTTGTTCCATCACTGGCTGCAATGACAACAATGAATAACATCCCATAAATGCACATAGCCCACAATTGGTTTGGACTTCCATGACAATCCTATGTGAACATGAATAAAATATCAGGGGGCAGCAAATTAAATCAAGCGGGAACGGGTGTCCCACAAACTGCCTTGGCAAGCAGGGTCAGGGTCCGGGCAGAATGAATTGCAGCCCTGCCACATCGACACAGTACAAAAAGATTAAAGTGAGCTCTTCTATAGGTCAACTTACAGGTCTATTCCACAGGATATTCTCTTTGATCCCTCTCTCTCTCCGTAATCTGTATTGATACTGATATATAATGCATGTCTATAAGATTCCAGATATAGCAGTGCATGTACCAGTGGAAGATGAAGAAGTTAACTTATTAACTCTTTCCCTACCAGTGTTTTTGTTGTTTGTTTGTTTTTTAGATTTTTTGATCATTTTCACACAATTGTCATGGCCCCCAGAATTTTTTTTTTTTTTTTTTTTTTTGTATGAATATTTGAACATACAATATAACAAAATAAATAACATAGCATCTGCTTTTAAACCAAATTTTATTCTAGCTTTTCTATCGTTTGTTTCTGCTGCTTCATTTGTTTTTGGATCCAGAGATTCTGTACTATTTCAGAAAATGTAACAGCTCTTCCTACCGTATAACAGTGAAAACATGGATTGCCAGAAAATTCCATCAATAGCGATAGCAATAATAATGGTATAAAACGTTTTAATGTATAATACATTTTAGATAGATGCAATTAATTAAAATTAAATTTCCCATCAACAAATAGACAAAAATGTTTAATATACAAAAAAAGACCCCTATAATCCAATGACAAAAAATAAGATTGTTTAACCTAAAAACTATTGTAGTAAATATCACATCTGATGATGCTCAGATGAGAAGTTAATCAAAGTCATTCAATAAATGTGCTGTGATGAAATGTAGTGGTCACGAAGAAAAATAAAGACCTCATTTTACCCTATAAAAATAAAAAAAAAAACCTCCTTTTACCCTAATCATATCAATCTTGGGTCCCGCAGAAAGTCAGCAAAAATGCTGTAGCCTGAAGCAAACCTTGATATGCTTGGCCGGGTAGGGGAATAGCAAAGGTCAGAGGTCAGAATGACTCTGGAGTACACATCAAGAAACATGGGGTGACACACTATGCCGTAAACTGCAGCAGCAAGTAGAATCATAAATTCCCTACAAACATGTTGGACATTTGCATCAGTGCCTGGCTTGACCGTTTCCAGGGTGAGCTCAAGCAGAGTGTGAAGAATAGGAGAATAGCGGTTCTGGAAGACATGGTCAATGAGCTTTGGACTTGTCCTGAGGCAACCCAGTCTGCACTAGGGGAGAAGACCATGGGACCTAGTGCTCTGTTCATTGCTGTCCATCAAAACCTGCCCTGCTGATTTACACAGTCAGTGTGGTAGATTGGTATTCCCTCCACCTTCTCCCTGTAGCAAAGCCCATCAGTAGACACTGACACTCTCTGGTCTCGCCTCAGGCTACAGAGGAAGAACAGCATGCTGGGATACACAGGCCATCTCTCTCCTTACATTGTGGCTTATGATAAATCATCTACAGAAAAGCCATGTGAAAGAGTCAGTGGATATTGAGGGAAGAATAAAAGCAGCCGGATACCGCACGGATAGTGAGTAATCTTTATAGATATAATATTGCACATTAGCTTGAGGCCCTAATGCCCTAATCATAAAAACAAAATTAAAACCTTTCCAGCTGTGAATGATTTGGGCTTAATATATATCAGAAAAGAGAGAATATAAAGGGCCCTCGGATTTTTACTCAAGGCTTCAGGGGATGAATGGATCATTTCACAAGTTTAGACATTAGACAGATCTCTAGCAGAGCATCAACCGGCTCTCCGAAGACAAGACCCCTGAGATACTCCGTAAAACTTTTTTGCTGAAATTAATTTCTGCTGTCACTAAAGGATGTTATGAAAATCCAAAAGCAGCCTCTAGAAAAGATCATTAGCTGCTCTGTAGATGGATTGTGCCATTTCAACTGCACTGCTAATTGATGAGTTTTCATTTTCAAATCTCAGTTTAGAGCCACTAAACAATAAAACCTTGCTGATTAAATAATGAACATTAACGGGAATGAAGAGAGCTTGTGTCAGAGGCAGGAAATTCATATACTAATCCAAGCAATTACTTCAGTACCACAATGGGTACAGATTTAATGAAGATGTCTTTAAAAGACAGCTGTTTACCTCTTTTTTTTTTTTTTTTTTTTTTTTTTTTTTCTTCTTCAGAATGGATACAAAACAAATACATATGTCTAAGTTTATATTGTTTCTCACTGATGTCTCCTCTCTATACTTACGACATATATAATTTGGATTGGCCCAAAACCAGGCTAACCACAACCTTTACATACAGAAATATAACAAAACCTGTAAAGAACATGCCTGGCTCATTTTACTCCATAACATCAACAGAGAAATAAGAAATTATATTCTTTTTAGGAATGCTGTTTTAGGTATAAAAACTGTTTGCATTGTGACATTCTTTCAATAACAATTAAAGCTATGTTCTTATTAAAAATATATAGTATTTAAATAAAATAAATGTAAATCAAATATTTTAAATATCTTTAAAATAAATGGATTTCGATCTTAAAAAAATGAATAATTATAATAATCAATAATAAATAAGTAATTGCTTATTTTAATACAACAAAAATGAACATTTGATTATATATAATGCATATAATAGTGAACACACAAACACAATATGTCCAGTTTATAAATATAATTTATAAATATAAATATCCCCCTATAATTTTGGAGTTGTATCTAACCTGGATATTCACCCACCAATAAATGTGTGTGTTTAGAAGTGTTAAAGTGTCTTTCCATGTGTCTCTCAATTTATTTCATTTATTGTGGTTATAACTTGGACATTTCTTTTTTCCGTCTGACAAAGCTGTTGACTCACAGTGGGCCTGACTTTGAAAATGGGGATGTCACTTCATGCCTCTCAAATGTGTTAAGAGGCTGGCACAGACCTTGTTTCTGCAGCTATTTTGGAGGAAGCAATGCTAAGCATGTTAGCATAAGTAAGACGATTTTGATGGGAAAAGTCACTCGGGGGAACTAAGTCAGATCACATTTCTACAAGCGATTTAGACCATGTTTGAATTGTACAATGAGGCTTGGATCACAGCAGAGCACAGCAGATATGACACTCTCGCTCTCTCTCTCTCTCTCTCTCTCTCTTGCTCACTCACTCATATTGCGAGGAAACAGACCCTTGGCATCCCTATTCACAGGATTAAAAGCAGTCAAATGAAGTACTCAAACCCCAACAGCCTGTGCCGTAGCTATTACTCTTTTATTGGTCCTCAGAGGATTCTTCATCATACGGGCTTCCAGCATGTCATGGTTCATACAAACTGAGACCGATGTTTATCTACCGCCATATTTCAGCTTAGGATAGGTCCAACAAGCTCACATGTACATAAACAAGGATAATACATAGAGCTCTTGTAAGAAATCCCAGCAGTCCTACCTGCCAAGATGCAATATGAAGACGGTTGGCACAAGACCCATAATGCCGAAGTACTACTGCTCTATTTGATCAGATACATGTTTGTATTCTAGTCTTTACACAGAAATGAAATGATGCGTTCCTGAAACAGCACAGGGGAACAGGAGCATCTGTGGTGCTTGAGCCCTGGGCTTCAACGCTCATCATGGTGGTCTTAATGCAATCCCTCCCTCTGGGTTCATTAATGGTACTGCAAATGGTTTTGGGAGAGTCCTATACACTTAGACAGAGCTGCCCCATAGGATACACCAATAAAAACTAAAATAAGGCACATGCTTTTTCTCTTTTTATGTGTGCTGTAAAGTATGAGCACATGTATCTGCATGGACCGGGATAGCCTGCAGAAATTAGGGCTGTTTCTCCATTACAGACTGTGCCATTATATATATATAAAAAAAAAAACATCCTGAGAGGCTGAGTGCATTAGTTTTGGCTTTTTTTTATGGGTCATTTGGTTTAAAGCAGTACATAAAGATAGGTCTGCTCTAAGATGCAAACAAAGAGCTCAAAGTGAGGCCTCATGCTGATTATGGAGAAGACAAGCACTAACATCATCAAAGCTTCCATCATTCATGCATGCCATTGTCAGAATGTATATGAGAGAGATGTAACCTACTCTGTCTTCAATAATAGATGCCTGTAGACAGTGAGCTACTAACTGGAGGAAAAAAAAAAAAAAAAACCTTTGTCTTTCGCATCCATGAAATGCCCTCCACAAATATTGGCACCCTTATATTGTTGGCTGTTAAAATAAATCTGCACTGTTTATCCTGTTTATTGCTCTTTCATTCAAAAAAAAAAATAATAATTTACATTTCATCAAAGTAAAACAATTGAAAGTGGGGGGAAACTCACATTATAAAATAAATGTTTTTCTCCAATACATGTTGGCCACGATTACTGGCACCCCTAGAAATTCTTATGAGTAAAATATCTCTGAAGTACATTCCCATTCATATTTACATTTTTAGCACACCAGGGTGACTAAAAGCATGAAATTGTCCAGCCATGACTTCCTGTTCCACAGGAGTACAAATATGTGTATACACAAAGGCCAAATTCCCTTAATCATTCATCACAATGAGAAAAAAACAAAGAATATAGTTCTGATGTGCAGCAAAAAATTGTTGAGCTTCACAAAATAGAAAATGCCTATAAGAAAAAAACGCATTGAAAATCCCCATTTCCACCATCAGGGCAATAATTAAGAAGTTCCAATCAACTAAAAATGCTACAAATCTGCCTGGAAGAGGACGTGTGTCTACATCGCCCTAATGAGCGGTGAGGAGGAAAGTTGGAGAATTGCAGAGATTAGCTGAGTCTTGGGGTAAGAAAGCATAAAAAAAAAAATCAAACAGCACCTACATCCCCACAAGTTGTTCGGAAGGGTTTCAAGAAAAATCCTCTGCTCTCATCCAGAAACAATCTCCAGCATATTCAGTTGTCAGACAAGACTGGAACTTCAAAACGACCTGGTTCTATGGTCAGATGAAACTAAAAAAAAAGAGCTTTTTGGCAAACATGGATAAAAAGTACTCCATGCCCACGGTTAAATATACTGCTGGATCTTTAATGTTGTGGGCCTATTTTTCTGCTGGAGGTCCTGGACATCTTGTTCAGATACATGGAATCATGGATTCTATCAAATACTAACAGATAAAATTCAAAACTTGACTGCTTCTGCTAGAAATCCAATAATGGGCCGTGGTTGGATCTTCCATCGGGACAATGATCCAAAACAAACATCAAAACCAACACAAAAATGTGTCACTGGGCACAAAATGAAGCTTCTGCCATGGCCATCCCAGTCCCCTGACCTGAACCCTAAAGAAAATGAGTGGAGTGAACTGAAGAGAAGCACCACCAACATGGAGCTGGGAATCTGAAGGATCTGTAGAGATTATGTATGAAGGAACGGTCTCTGATATCTTGTCAAGTGTTCTCCAAACTCATCAGGCATTTTAGAAGAAGATTTAGAGCTGTTATCTTGGGAAAAGGACGTTGCAATAATTGGGTGCCAATAATTGTGGCCAACGTGAACTAGAGAAAAACGTATTTCATAATGAGCTCCCCCCCAATTTTCAATTGTTTTACTTCAATGATAGCTTAGAATTTTGTGAATTTTTTTAATGAAAGATCAAAATGATAAACAATGCAGATTTATTTTCATAGCCGCCTTTGCTCATATTTACTAAGGGTGCCAATACTTGTGGAGGGCACTGTATGTAAAGCAAGCTTTCATCCAAAAACTTGTAGATTCAAGCATGGTGGAACAGACAAGTAAACAGTGTTGCAAAGAAATGTCTGGAAAAGGTCAAGAAACAGTCAGAGAGAGAGAGAGAGAGAGAGATACAGTTGTATCCAGGAGAGGTAATGCTGCCAAAATATCTAAGACTGAGAATACGCAATGAAACAAATTCATGATGATAGTGTTACTTTCACCTTATCATCTTATTCTGACAATTTTGAGTAAATAGTTTCCCTAAGCATTTCTGTCAATCAATCAATCAATAAAAATCTGGAGACTGCTGGTCACTCTTTCCAATGCAATTACAACTGGAGTTTAAGTATGTACTTAGCATGCACTTCATACAACATAATCTTTTTCTTTGTATATTTTGAAAAGTAAATAAAATCGCATGACTGTTGTTAACAGAAACACTAAAATGCAGAATATGTGAGTGTATGTTAATCCATATGTTTGCTAGCAATCTGCATCTGAATGCAATCTTTGATTGATCAAGCAAGCAAAGAAAGAAAGAAAAAGAAAAAGAAAAAACAGTAATTGAGTTTCCCATCAGCTCTGCAGTCTTGTAAATTGGGTTCTTTTCATTCCATGTGTGAATTGCCTACAAATCAGTTTTAGGTAAGTTTATAGAGATCATAGGATGACTCCACTCTCTTTGGCTTGAACATAAAGGGGCATTTTGTTGAGTAAATACAGCACACCTGGAGCTGATGACTGCACAACTATTCCTGAGCATTTGCACGAGGACTTTTAGCAGGCTATAAACCTTTCCCTGGGATATTACTCTGACTCCAACTTCAATAAAGAAGGAGATTAATGTAGTTGCAAGCAGTTTATTTCTGTATCAGCCCCTGTCCCTAGGCCCTGAGGGTGGAAAACAGGAAGGAGAGCAGTGAGGAGTGAAACCTGAGCACAATGTGCCCCAAGTTCAGGCCGATCAATCACAGCAATAAACGTCAAGAACTGGATAGGTAAAACTAAACTTAATGCATTCTGTCTGGTAAAAGATGATGATGTATGTGTGAGAGATTGAGGGCATGTCCAATAGTGTGTGATGGAAGTGTTAACATCTTTACTAAGTTTAAGCATTACTGCATGCATGAGAAAGGAAAAATGCACAAAGTGCTGCCACAACTTGAGGCAAATTGGGACTGACAGGAATACGGGAGATAGCAAACAAAGACATCTGACTTGAGCACCGTGTAGGTTTCTTTTCAGGCCTTAAAAGTGCTGCATGTCAACATCTTGCATCTGTGTTTCTCCCTGCCACAGTTTGAGCAGGTCCTAAGAACGCAAGCCATCAGGGGATGAAGTTTGGGCTTCAAAAAACTCAATGTGGATGCTTTAAGCCAAAGCCATATAAAAACTCCAACCACGCTCATGTCAAAGAAAGAAAATTCACACAAACAAATAGCGTATTCCCCTGCTGCTTTGAATGATTCCAGACAGGAAGGATTATGTTAAATGAACACCTATCCATCATGCCCTCACTTCACGGTGGTCATGCTTGCTAATTATGCCAAATAATTATAAACATGCCTATGAATTTTGAATAGAGGATCAAAGATCTCCCAGCACATCATAAGTGAGGCGTTATCATCATGCACGCCGGTCCTTTGTGTGTCTTCACTCTGAGCATGCCCATGTTCTGTCAAAGGCAGAGGCCACATAGTCCATCTCAGTCTGTCGCGCAGCCTCTCTCTGGCCAGAGATCTGTGGCAGATGGGGAGACAGGGCCTTGGAACTGCCCCGGGGTAAGAGCACAGCTCCCTGTCACCTAAGTTCATCATGGCACTGTGCATGCTGAAATCAAGCCACTTCCCCTCTCCAAATGAGGCAATACATCAGGTGCTGAATAAATGAGTGATGAAATCTTGACAGATTAAAGTGAAAGAAAAAAAAAAAGTCTCAGAGGCCATCTGCCCAACCAGGCTGGACTGTCATGGCAGCACTGATGGGGAGTGAAAGAGTGGAGAGGGAAGAGAGGCATCTCTTAAAGATACTCAACTAGAGATACTTATTCTGATCTTAGAGGAAAGCTGGATAATGATAGCATGCACATTATGACATGTACATTGGCGCCAAGAATAATTTGGACACTTTCTGACACTTTTTTATCACTAATTGCATTGAATTAGAAACAACATATCAAACTAAGTGGTATTTTCTCAGAACTAACATCACTTTTCTGAACCATTTTGGCAATGACTTTCAACTGTTGTCAAGGTGAATTTTAATGGATATACAAAGTCAGTCTTCTCAGGTTCTCACAAGTATGCTAGCAAAGTAACAGGTGCAGTTCATTACTATATGAACATGTTCCACTAACGTTTCACAACCAGAAAGTGTTCAAGTACTCTGATTCAAATGTCTCAATATTGATCAATATTTGTCATTTGTCCAGTACGATGCCTCACTAAAACAGCTGTGATTATACTATGATGCTGGTTTCAAACTTTTTGCTTTTTGTGTGCTTCTTCATTCAATGAACTGTGGAAAAAGTATATGATGTTGATGATGATGATGAGATGATGATGATAATAATAATAATAAATAAATGATTATTATATAAATACATAAAACAAAAATGTAAATAATTTACAAATAACTAACAAAGGCAATATAAATATTAATGTTTATTTTTATTATGTTTTAATAATAATCTTACTAAATATATTGTTAAATATCAATATTTAAATTTTAATCACTAATTTTAATATATACACTGATCAAAGCATTAAATAATATAAAAATAACTTAATAAGAAAGGATTAACAATACATACTGTACACGATTGTATCAGCATGGTCACATTTAAAACTCTAACCAGCAATGTTACATCTACATTCTAGCAAAAACCCCATTACTGACTGATCCATGCTTCACTGAAATACACTGATTACCATGTTCCATAGCACCACAGAAGGTGTGTCTCATAACTATAACACTCCTGTATAGCACATACAGTACTGTGCAAAAGTCTTAGGACACCACCAGCTTTGTTGTTTTAGAATTGTTTCAATGACCATCCATATTTATTTCTCAGTCTCTTTATTATGATACAAACAGAAAATACAGGAAATAGTACACAAAATGTATAAAAAAAAAATAAAATAAAATAAAAAATATTCAGAACAAAATTGTTTCAAAAATCAGCATTTAGTGTGACCTCCTGGACTTCTTTCATTTTCTCAAAAATGAAACTCTGAGAAACTTCTCATCAGATTTTGAAAGTTTTCTTGGCCTTCCAGTCCTTTCCGTTCCATTTAGGTTTAAGAGAGCCAGGTTCCTGTTATTGCTCAAGTGTAAGGGGAGGTCACTAAATACTTGTCTAATCTTTCTTTTCTTTTGTTTTTTTCTGTTTTATGTTATTTATTTATTTTTTTCCTGTTTTTTTTTTTTTTTTTTTTTACTACTACATACAAATTTACTGTATTTTAAGGTTATATTCTAATAAATAAAAATAATTATATATGGTCATTATACCATTGCTAAAACAACATCTAATGATGGCCTAAGACTTTTGCACAATACTGTATATGTTTAAATATCTAGCTTGAGTCTGCTTAGGGAACAGGCAGCCCACGCCAGAGCTCAAAGAAAGAGTAAAGGATACAGATCCATGGGGAAAGGAACACTGAGGAACACCTCTTGTGCAAACTTCAGAGCATGCAACTTCCCACCAGCAGTTCGTGTAAGCGCATGTAAGACACAAATATTGGCCCACTTTTGCCAGGCAGACTCCAACAACTCAGCACATCTCTAAAGTTGGAAAAGGCAAGGTGATTTTGCAGTAGGTAGAGTAGAACCCGGTGCCTCCCTTAGACACCTTTTCAAGAAGCAGTGCCAGAGAAGAAAAAAAGAAAAAGAAGAAGAGAGAGAAAGAAAAGCATAGAATCAAATGCTTTGCAGGCAACAAATTAGAGCTGAGCAGAGTGCTCCTTTTCAAAAGGCCCTTTACTTTGACCTTGCTTCATGTTAAATTCAATTACAGCACTTTTCTCCAAAGAGGATATTCAGAGCGGCATCGCCTCTGAGATAGCGGCAGCAACATCTGAGGGCTGTATTTCAAAAACACGCTCTTTAATATACCAACTCGCATACCTCGACACAAACAGCGGCTCTTGCTCTGTCACTGTAGATCAGTGCTGGCGCTGCTATTCCATGTACTTTCAAGGGGTAAATTACCCTGCACTCACGATCTGTACACCTCGGTATGATGAAAACACAACAGTACTCAAGGCTGTCATGAAATCAGTGAGTGGAATCTTACAGTACAGAGCAAACAAAATATGCGAGAAAAGTCAAGGAGCGCTGCGCTCCTAATTGGTCGACGGCGACTGCCTGGGTGGAAGTTCCAGTCGTCAAGGTGATAACCAAAGAGGTAGTCGTATAATGTAAATGAAAAACCTAGGGTAGAAGAGATTAGAAAAGAGTGTATATCTCTAGAGCAATGTTTACCAAAAAAAAGTACTGGGGAGCTTATGTACAAATGACAGTGTATTCTTTTGTGGGTAATATGTCATACATGTTAAGCTTTTGTGGAATTCGAATTTCACCATATGAAGAATGCAAATCGATATTGTTATTTAATTTTAAGTAATACACTTTTGTTAGCCATACTATCTAAATAAAGCTGCCTTTATTGCAGTGATTCATTTTCAATCTAAATGCAATACTGTTTGAGAAAAAGAGACTCAACAATTAGTTTCCTCTCTTTTTATTAATAAGCTTCCTCTCTTGTTACTAAAAGGATCTTGTTTTTTTCTCATTTTGACAGTTCTGTGGGCAGTAACAGAAACTTTCAGATAATGATCTAAATTAGTTATACATTAATATTGAAAATGAAAATTATATAAATTATGAGCCAAAAGCAACCCATTTTCTGCTTTGGTGCTCATGATAGGATAATTCAGCGTAACCAATGGAGCTGTGGAGGTACAATAATAAATAAATGGAGGTGGAGGTACAATAAAATACATAAATAAATGCATACATAAATACATACATAAGATAAAACACTTTTCCAAGTATATATGTGTCTGCTTTAGCAAATAATGACTAACAGGCACAGAAAGAAGTGTTTTCAGTTTTGTAGGCAATGTCGGGAAGATGATCGGCTTCCTGCTGGCTGCTGGCCCTCCCACAGATGCAGTAATGGCACTTGGTTTATCTGCCACAGAACATTTCAGCCAAAGCTGTGGGCTACATCTGTCCTGCCAAAGCAAGACAACCTTTTTTTATTTGTAAAGGTAAAATATTTTCCCAGTACAAACATCAAGGGACAACACAGAGTGAAAAGGAATTGGTCCCACAATGCATCACACCTTCCCACTGGCCTAGCCTATTGCTGCTCTTGTGGCTAACAGGCTAATGAGCCTGAAAGAGGCTTCAGGCCTAGTGTGCCCATACCGTGGAGCCAGAATATCCCTGCTTCCATTGCTTTGGGATCGATTGGGAGTAGCTAGTGTAATAGCCTTGAAAGCAATGTAGCATCATTAGAGGCTAGTCAGAGACGGCATTTGCAGGAATGAAAGGGCAAAGCTAACAGCTTCTCTGCTGCGGTAAAGGTTATTTTTAATCACCAATGAGGAATCCTGGCTTTCCCCATTCTTCAGGACCAATCTTATTCTTCTCTAGTTTGCCTCACCATCCCTCTTTCCACCATCAAACATCTAGACCTTACTCTGGGGAGAGAGGGGCAACTGACTGGATCTTTATTAATTACACAATGCTTTGTTTGTGGTGGTCATACTGGGTTGGCCTTTGACCCGAAAAGAGCACTGAGCACAGAGAGTGTACAGTAATTAGAAAGGGGCCACTTTTGTATCTTCTGAAGCTTTAAGACTTATGACTGTGGTCAAGTAGACTCTAATGATCAAGACACCAGAAGCCAAAAGCAAGTACAAAAAAAAAAAAAAAAAAAATATGAATAATAGTAATAAATAACCTCAACAAAAAAATCAAATGCCAATGAGTCGCCACTTGTTAATTGGAAGGAAAAAAACAATTTTAAAATGCATTACTTTTGTCTGAATTTTTGCAGGTCCATTTGTGTGAGTAATAACTGTATTTTGATAATGGTTAATTATTATTAGTAGTAGTAATAGTATTTGTTATTCTTATTTGTATTATTAAAAAAAAAAAGAAAGAAAATGCTAAATGTTTGTTCCTTAAATTGACCTCGATCTGATAGTAACAATTCAAATGGATATAGACTATGCAAAATAGTCAGATTTAACCAATAGTCTAGTTTTTATCTTGTCAACATGAAAAATTCTGGGTTTATTGTGTATGTTGGGCTGTGACATGACTGTCAGAGGAAGGTTTTTTTTTTTTTTTTTAATTTATTTATTTTGTAAACAAGAGTTTCACAGACTGAGTCCTCTAAAGCTGGGATTTCGAGTATACAAAACAAATGATCTTGCAAAAAGAAAAAAAAGATCCCTACTTGCATGTCTCTCTCTAAAAGAAACAAAAGAAATGTTTGGGTTTATCAATAGATTTTTTTTTTTTCCAACCATCACTGTTTACCTTCAAAAAAAGAGGAAAAAAAAAAAAAAAAAAATTCAAAAATACAAGGCCTGAGCTTTTGTTAACATAGTATCTCTCTCTCTTATCCACTTCATCAATTGAAGCTGTTTCCTCAGCTGACAGCAGAAAGACTGACATACATCATACCTGCACGCATCTACACACAAGTACTGCACACACACATATATACGCTGTGTTTCAATGCTGAATCTAGGTCAGAGACATTAAAATTTCAACAAAGTCCCTTTGACTTTGGAAGGAAGGAGTGGAGAAAAATTCAGACAGGAGGCCTGGTGTCGCTGTGCCACAGTGGGGTTAAGCCATACCCAGGCTACAGTAGCTAGCCCTGATAGATTCCATGACATCAAAGACAGTGGAAGAAGGTTAGATTATGTGACACCAGACACAACAAACCCAGACTGAACCAGATTGTGAGTTTCAGTACTCAATGTGTTCAGTTGTCACAGAAAAAGAAATCTAACGTCAAAGCAGGTATTACAGAGATACTTCACCATACCATCTAAGGGGAAAAGGCCTGGATATTTAGTAAAATAAAAAATATAAATAAATAAAAGCACTCTTTCATATTATAAAGCTCTATCTGAAAATTAATGATCCGGAACTCCAGGACATTTTTATTTGTCCCCAAACACCTACCTCACTGCCCCGTGAATGGCAGGGTTCGGGATGATGAAATATTTGTGGCTGTAAAGTGCGATTGATCGCTTTACTCTGACAGGTGGCCTGTTTGCATGCTAGTTGAAAAGACAGATTATTCTGCTAGTGTCTGCTGCCTGAGAAGGCCTAAAACTCTACACAAACTGTTGCCACTTGTCCATACAAAACAACAGAATCAAATGTGGTTTAAAAGGAAAAAAAAATAAATAAATAAAATACAAAAAATGAGATGTTTTCTAACAGCAAGTCAATACAATACATGTTTACTGTTAACTTTGTTAATCGGAAACAACAAGGACACCTACAGTAAACAAAGTCCCATGTGGAAAAATTATGAGGGGCTGCTGAAATCATCTCCATTGTCTATCTTCACAGTAGGTCATAATCTCCTTGTCAGAGAATGACTTTTTAGGTATGTTAAAGAACCCACTACATCAAAAATCTCCTGTGTCATGCTGACACAGGAGCCGGCCAATGATTCGCCGTTCTGACATAGAACCTGGAAGCACTGAACGTAAACAGCGTAGGAGAATGACACAGAAGAGAAGATACTGTTGAATAAAGAGGTTTTTTTTGTTTGTTTTTCAAAAAGTATTCTAGTCACTTCATAAAATTACTGCAGTCACATGGACTATTTTAATGATGTCTTTAGTACCTTTCTGAACTTAGAAAGTGGACCTAGTAATTCTTTGTTTTCTATCCCCGGTTTCTATCATAATTCTCTAAAGAAGTTTTGTTCATGCTGGAGTAAAGAAATACGATCATGAATAACATATCAAGAATGGCAGACTAGGGTCTGAGGATCTAGTATGTGAAGAAACATCGCCATTGGCCAAACGCAAACATCACAGCAAACTCAATCCCAGTTTGCTTTTGCGGGGAAGAGAGAAGCTGTTTGGGTTGCACCACACACTGTAAATCCTTCCTTTGAGCAAATATTCTCAGGGCTTACCACTGCTCCACCAACTCGAACGTAAACACAAAACGAAAAGTGCACAAGAAGCTACAGACACACACGACTAATAGTTTGTACATGTTTACAGTTATGAGCAGCTAATGTACTTGCCTCTCTATGTATGTAACACATTGAAGTGAATCATACAGTACTTATCCACGGTAAATATCATTGAAGAGTTCAGTTCTCCCACACACTACCATTCGTTTCTTTCATTAGACAGGAACGGTATTTAAAAAAGCCTTTGCTAGAGATACACACAGCACCACCGGGTCACGGTGCGGCCTGTCAATACCGAAACCACATTGTTTCCGAATTAATTAACTCATTGAATCATTTATATATTCATGCCATTTCCCCTCACTGTTTTCACAGGAATCTATTACACAATTACACAGGCATCACTGTGTAATACCAGAGCGAGACGGAGACAGACACAATGACACAAAATAAATAATGAAAAGCATTCATTTCAAACCACACCACTCGCTTGTGACATTTGAAAATGGTGTCAAATTATGAGCACGATTTTCACTGGGGAACAGAGGGGGTCCTAATTAAATGCAGGCTCATTGTTTTAGAGATACACTAATCTTTTTTCAGCCTGCAAACAAAGGCCTGGTACACCTGAGACGTCAGGCATTTGTCACGCTACACCTTTCTCACTTCTGAGTAGTACAATGTGCAGACACCCTCACAACATGTTTTATAGTGTGTACACTATATATATATATATATATATATATATATATATATATAAAAACCATAAAGCACTTACTAGTGTACCAACAAATGGAAACAAATACACAAATCGCTCACAAACCCGCTCTCCTTTTTTATGTCCTGGTAGTGAAGTGAGGAATTCCATGCAGTGCCACATCTCCTAAGGCAAGGCCTGTTTCTTTTTTTTTAATTTGGCATGGGTTCTATGTGCATGTGCCTATCGCCCCCCAGCAGCTCTGGAGCACACCCATATCTCCCTCCACAGACACTGCCATCACACCTGCTCAAGAAAACACACATGGCACATGTATGAAACAATGCCCACCCTGACTTTATCAGGATCTAGAGTAACAGAGCCCATTATTAGCCAGGAAAAATAAAAAATGAGACACTTTCCTGATGGTTTAATTTGCTAGCCTCCCAATCTGAGGTCACATGTATTGTCTTTCTGCCATCGATACCAATTAAGAAGCATCAATGGAGGATGAAAAGGCATAAATATATTTTCTGCCCCTTTGATACTGTTTTCTAAATCCTTTTCTTTGCCCTCTTCACACTGTAATTGGGTTTGTGTGATAATGAAGGTCACGTAAGCAGAGTGGTGCATTGTGGTCTATACGTCTGTTACTATAGAGAAAGGCCCCCTGCATCCCTCATTATCCAAGGATCTTCTGTGATTCATGCGTCATTTCGGGTGAAAACCAACAATGTTAACTATAGAAAAGTCCCTCATCGTCTCAAGAGCGAGATGGGGCCTGCCTGCAGAGAACATCACAATGAGGAACCTGCATTAATGGGTTCGTCATTTAACAACCTGCCTTCCTTCCTAATAAATAAATAAATAAAACATAGCAGGGATATTGGTAGTACATCATATAGAGGGGTGACTGCTATTTCAAGTGTCCTGATAAAGAAATCCATGGGGTCTTTTCATTGCTTTGTTGTGCTTGTTAGTCATCTGAGTAGATAGCAGATTGTGTCTTAATTGGAAATCCCACCAGAAGCCTTCAGTAACATACTATAAAATTATCAGCACCTTCGGCGGCTGCTTTTTCATTATAGGGATGTTAGCATAACTGTAGGTGAGAAACTTAAAAAAACAACAGGGCAGCCAGTGTTAATTTTTACACAGTTGTTTGTTTCAGTTATAGTTTTTGTCATTAAAAAAATAGCACGTAACTCATTTTAACTTGTGCATTTCAAAAATCAAATACAGCAGGCTATTAAAATGTCATTATTTAGTTAAGCATTGCTTGTTTTCAGGCATTATAGTCAACCATTTAAAAGTTTGGGGTTGGTAAGAATGTTTTATTTATTTATTTTAAAGAAGTATCTTATGCTCACCAAGGCTATATTTATTTGATAATGAAAATAAAGCAAAAACTATAATATTCTGAAGTAGTATTACAATAAAAAAAAATTTAAAAAAAAAATTGATGAATAGAAATTTCAAAAGAACAGCATCTATTTGAAATTGTTTGAAATCTATTTTTCTGTAACAATGTACAAGTTTTCATTTGATCAATTTAATGTGTCCTTACACACACACACACACAAATTGATTTTATGAAGGTTACACATGAAATAATATATTACATGGCTCTCTGTAACAGTTTAAAACTTCTCAAATACAGACTGGATATTTCACATGCAACCTTCATAAAGTCAGTGGGATGTCCTACACGTTCCTCTGAATATCTGCTTTAAGTTTTCCTGTGAGGATGCTGTAATCCTGTCTGAGGCAATGTTGGACAGGTTTGCATTTTCCTTTACAGGTTATTGAAGCCTCTGTGTGTGTGCGTGTGTGCGTGCGTGCGCAAGCTGAGGAGAACAATTTCTCCCTACATCAACACGGCACAGTGCAGTGCACTACAAACTCTCACACTCCCTCAGCTAGATTACATTTAATAACATTATTATTTTCAATAAACACCTCATGGAACCATTTTCATCCTCGGCTATAATGGATTGGTGTGTTTTCGTTGTGTATATTCTGTTAATTCTGAGGGCAGAAGTGACTAAACATAACAGCATTCACTCTCTTCAAATATCCAGACACATTGCAGACGCGTGTAGAAGAGGGGAGGAGAGGTGAGAGTCTAGGAGGAGGATGTTATGACAGGGTGATGTGGGCTTGGTCTTCAGCCACCCACAGCATTCAGTGTGTTAGACAGCCAAAAGCTATGCAAGCCTCCTGTTTCCCTCAGCTACAGACACGACTGAGCTCTTAATAACCCCAAACAATGGAACCGATACCTCAAACGGGCTCAAGATAAATGAGGAATTTGGGCACGAAGAAAGAAAGATGCATAAGGCACAGAAGGCAATAAATGATGATACATAGAAGATCTTCTAAAATTAGGTTAAGGTTTGAGGGAGAGAAAATGAAAATCTAGAAACGAATGAGTCTCTTCACAGATGTCAATCAAAGCTGCCTGGTAAACTAATTGAAATGAGTGGCGTGTTCTACTTACAATACAGCACTCTATCAGATTGCTCTACAATGATACATCTAATGCTAATGTGATTCTGTCTTGGATGTTTTTAATATGTGTGCATCAGCTAGATGAAATGCAATATTTGACAAACTCACTGATGTATAACAAAACCTTTTGCAGCAAAAACCTAATTAATAATAATGCAGGGAATAATACATACTTTGTTGTCCACTATATATTTATATGTTCATATGTGAATAAATAGCTTATTTCTATAACCCAGTGCTACTTTGTTTATGTCTATGGGTTTGGAAAAGCATTGTCATAATATAGTTGCTTTTATTTTATATTTGTGTATTATAATGATCAATAACTTGTTTTAGAATATCAGTCACTGTTTCTCTACATGTTCTCATTGTCAGACTGAGACTGAAATTACAGGAATGGGATTTGAAAGAACGCTGCTGACCTTTCCTCCACGGCTTGTTTGTGAACAGTCCCTCTGCATAAAGAAACTGGCGAAAATCCATCAGCAAACTCGTTTAATCTTCTGAACGACATATAACGTTACACGACGGCAAGGCAGTGCGCACTCCTGGGAAAATGTTAAAGCAGTACTGACAGACACCATTACCAGCCAAAGACCACACTGGTATTGAAATACATACCCTCCCAGGGGACATCAAATGTGTGAAAATTAATACTTTGGCATAAGGCCCAAAAAAAAAAAAAAAAAATACTAAAATGACACGTAATTGATTCTCAATCTAACAGTTCACTTGTCGTTTAGAAGCATTTGTGGCTGTCGTCACCTATAAATTACTCTCTCTGTGATGTTTACATTTCTGGGAAGGAGGGGGTAATATTAAATAGTCTTGTGTGAGTATGGCTGGTGCAACATGCAGAAGATACACAAAAGACCCCCCCCCCCCCCCCCCCCCACACCAACTTTACAAACCATGAGCGCTGGAAATGTTACTGAGGTCTGAGTGCCCCCTACTGTCTAAATATATAAGAGGTCACACCTGGAACCCTAATGCTACTGAAAAATCAACCGAATAAATCTCATAAGAAGTAAAACATACATTGTGATGTAAATATATTCTTAGTTGTGTAGGTTACTGTGGTGTCTGGTGGTTTAAGTAGTTTCTTTGGTTTCTGCTGTGTATTATTACTCAGACAGACAAAAAGTACACGGTCGTAACTGCATCACGTATGCCTGCTTTTAGTATACACTGCGTGCCATGGGATCCCAAAAAGCTGCAGCCAGTAATAACTATGCATATGTGGACATAAATACACCCTCACACACACACGGAAAGCATGAGCAATGCAGTAGCAGAAGACAGCTCTCAGGCACGGATCAATACGATAGAGTCAAATAGGCTGGCTGTGTGACGGCCAAAAACCCTCATCAGCGCACAGTCTGAGAGAGCTCTCCAAAACACACTGACTGACAAGCTATCACCTCACAGGATCAGACACAATATACTATCTCTCCCTCCCTCCCTCTCCAATGAGACTCAGACACACCTTACAATAGAGGACAAGTCTGGGGTGAGTTATGAACACAGTGTACCACCCGGCTATAAAGCACTGACACTGCTGCAGTAACATTAAGTCCAGTTCATTATGACGCTAATGACAGCCATTTATCAATCATTAATCACATGACCTGATGTAGAATATATGGGCAGACAATCAAAGAGAGAGAGGAGAGAAATTTAAGTGCTGCTGCAGGAAGGCAGTCATGCATCTGTTGCAGCATAATTATCATATGCAAACACTCAGCCAATCACTGCTTTAATCAACGTATTCATTAGTTGTCTGGATATATTTGTACAGCAGAATATTCTAAAAGATACACTCAAAAATGTTGTATTTTGTGTTGCGCTGGCTGTACTTAGGCGACCCATTCCATGTAATATAAATAGATTCATTTTGGCTACTAATATACATTTAATCATCATCTAGCATCACTTTAACTACTTGTTTTCAAAATAACTATTATTTTATGTTAAACCTTAATGTTTGTTACTGTATTATATAATTGTATTAATTTAATTTATTGTGTTTATAGTGTTATTGAATTTATTAACATTTTTGAATTTTTGAAAAGATTAATAATTTGGCTTCTATAATATATTAGTCATAATCTCACATGATTTAACTAGTTTTTCCCTAAAGAAATATTAATTTCTTTGTTTATTTTTTTTTAGGTCAAAACATATTTGATGTTCATTATGATTTTATAAAATCTGATTAATTTATTTTATTTGTGTTATTGTTTTAATAAGCAATTTTTGTAGATGAAGATGATTTTATGTAATTTATATAAAGAAGAAGAAAAAGAAGTAGTGAGAGAGTACTGCAGGTTGTACATCTCACATAAATATTTCAGTGCACAAGACAGGTAATTCTCTGTGAAGTGAAATATCAAATAACATACAGGGAAAAATATACAAACAAAACAGAGAGTATGACAAAGAAACAAGGAGAAAACAGGACTGTGTTATGTCATGCTAAGAAGGTCAGGCCAGGGGCTCTTTATAGAGGGTGGGAGGTCATAAGTTTTATTTATTTATTTATTTATTTTCTGATCCTAGAGGAGTTGGGCACCTGTAACACACAAACACATTAATACCCAACCCCCATTTAAACATTTGTACCTACATGCTCAAAAAACACACTAGACTGGCTCCACCCTTTCTTCAGCTCAAGACAGGAACAAACACACCCGTCGACTAAAAGCTGTCCCACAGCGGCGGTCCTAAAAGGAATCATTCTATCAAGTGTGTCACTAGAGCTTAAAAACCGGGCCATTTGCACTGTCACCTGCACAACAGCAGGGACAAGCCGCGACGGCCCAGGGAGACACTGAGAGCAGTGTACCGACAACATGTGACTGCCGGGAGAAAGTGTTAATGCAGATAAGACACCCTCCCCATGCTCTGTATGGAAAACTAAAGTCTAAAAGAAGAAGTCATCGTCTCCATGTTCAGGGACCTTTAAAGACAGTGAAAGTACGGTCACGTCCAGCCATCTCTCGTTCACTTAACCTGCCACTATCAATCTGCCGCCATCACCGACTGTCGCAGCTGAATTGTATAACAGCTGGCAAGGAACTATTCACATTTCTGATAATGCACTCAATTAATTTGGCCCAATTTGTAAAAGAACAGATTTGTCCAAGCCACACAAGCTTGAAATCAAGCCTTATTTCCATTATCGCCATGGTCCTGTCCAGCCATGCTGCTCTCGTGCTCTTGTGCCTCACCAAAGGGTTTCCTTAATTATAATAGACAGAATAATGAGAGAGGGAACTGGCAGACGGCCAGAGCAAATACAACCACACAGGTGTGTATGTCCATACCGTGCTCAAGTTCTTAGAGCCTGTGGCATTATCAAAAACCCTGCCCCTGTTCAAGAGCGCCACCTACGGGAGCCACTGAAAACAACCACCTGCATGAACCATAGGCATAGAAAAGCAAAAAACAAAGCAGAAAGCTGCGCGAGTTAGTTGATGTGTGAATTGAGTCATTCAATACTGTATTCTTGTTAGGGATGTGCAATACTTTTCAAAATCGATAAGTCAGTAGGTTGTTTGAATGACTTGTTGGCCTTATATAAACCATGTATAATTAGGCTAGTTTAGGGTCATGTCCACAAAACTCGAGTAGATACATTTCAAAGAGATTTATAGACACTCAGTGAAGGACATGAACAGGGTAACTTCAACAACAACAATTTTTATTGCACAAACTTTCATATATCATATTTAATATTGCTTAAAATATCCTTAATATCTTTAAATATATCTTTAACATATTTAATATGTATGCCATACTAGCAAATATATTTGAATTATAGCAATCAACATGTACATTTGAAATGGCTGTAACAATGATGCTCATAAGTGTTTTATAATCCATCCTTCAGAAATCATTCTAATATGCTGATTTGGTGCTCAAGAAAAATGTCTTATTATTATCAATGTTGAAATCAGTTGTTCTGCTAAATAGTTTTGTGGAAACCATGACACAACCATTCAAAAGCTTGGGGTTAGTAAGATTGTAAGTAAGAATTATTATTTTAAATAAATGAATACTTTTATTCAGCAAGGAATCCTGAAAAAAGCATCAACATGCATAATAAAAAAAATATATATATATGAGAACACAATAATAATTGATAATTATTATCTGAATAATTCTATAATGAATCAGCATATTAGAATGATTAGAATGAAGGATCATGTGACACTGAAGACTAGAGTAATGGCTGCTGAAAAATCATTCAGCTTTGCCATCACAGGAATAAATTACATTTTACAACTCAACAATACTCGCCTCAAATACTTGACAATTTTTAGCCATACCAACTTTCTGTAAAAAGGTATTATGTGAAACAATGCCTCAGGAAAAGAAAGTCAATATGTTATTTAAATAATCATACATCATTCAAAGAGTGTTTATTTTTCACATGCATGTCTATTATTACAAATTCACCTTAACATTTGAACCTAACTTTGCACTCTCTGAACCAAAAGCCATGCTGCAACCACTAGGCAAGCTTCAATTTTAGCTCAACTGCCTCCTACACCCATTCTAAAGCGCCACATGCGCAAACGCACACACTTGTGGCATTCAGTTTCAGCTCAAAGACTAGTAAAGGCTGGTTGCCATGGGGACAGGTGCGTGCAGAGCTGATGCGTATGTGTTCGTGTGTGTGTGTTAGTGGAGCGCATCATACAGTTCTCACTTATGACAAACAAGTGTCGTGGAACAGCGGACAGCGCAAAAACTCTCATACTGCTGCCTGAATGGACAATCAGAGCGCAGTCCACAGAAAAAGGGGTTAACGCGTGGTCAAACCCGGAGGTACAGTGAGTGACCATCTCTCGCACATTCACAATAAAGTTGGCCTAACCCCTACTATTTGGTCTCGCATATCAAGGTGAGAGATCATAGTGATTTATTCATCTAAATACAACAGAGAAACAGCTGTCAGATGCACTCTAATAACCATGTGAAAAAAAAAACCTTCACCTTCACATGCTCCCACACTCACAAAATGGAGGTGTGCCACACAAGAGAGATTTTGTGTAAGGTATAATGATAGCTTTACAAAAAACACGTATAGCAAATGCATTTTGAAAAAAGGCACAACTCATAATAACAGTTTGCCTGTAGCGTGACCTTCCATTAGCACTTACTTTTACACTAGTGTTCCAATGTCCTTACTGAAATAACACTGACACTATGTTCATTCATTTTCCCATGGCAACGAATGAATCTAGATGAAGTCAAAAAACGGCAAGTTAAATTACATCTCTAAGTTAGTAATGTATTCATGATAAAAAAATAAATAAAATAAAATAAATTCAATAATACATTGTCTGTGTTTTCATTGGTATTTATTTATTTATTTATTCAATGGTGATAAACAGCACAAGTTATTGCATCACTCACAGCATCATAGGTCTATTCGACCAAGTTTCAGTCTCTCTGTAGAACATTCTGATATCGTTGCTCGATTTTGTTTTGGTGTGAGGAATATTCCACATATCAATACTATATTCCATATTCCACAAAATCAGTGTCCTAGATGAACTTGTGATGGTAAACAGCACCCTATTAGCGTCGATATATCTCTAACAGATGCATCTGATCAGTGAGGGCATAAATCTAAACTAACCTAAATATACTACTGCATTAACAAAAACTAGTCATTCACACAACCCTGAGTGTCATACTGATTTTAAAGGGGGGAAAAAATGCTATTTCACACATCTATAAAAGGAACAGTGTCAATGCACTGAACCTCTCTAGTAATCGTATCTGCATCAGCCACAAAAAGACTCCACTCTAAATGCATTTACAACAAGCCTCACCAGAGAAATATAAGATTGTTTGCCAAAATCTTAGAGTTAATGAATTAAAATTTCATCTGCCAGAGCGAGATCATTTCTGGTTTTGTTTTGTTCCATAATGCATACAAGGGGTGGCTACCAGCCCATGTTGGCACTCTACCAGTCAAAGCAGCATGTGTTTGAGAGTGGTGAACCATGATATGATGGGCAACTGGACCAGAGGGGTGGAGAGGGGAGGCAGACAGGCAGCTATCAGTGCGACACGGGTGCAGAGTAATCTGAAGGGACAGCGGCAAGACCCAGGAAGTCCCAGGAGCCGGGGCGGCGTTATTCGCTACTCTCCAGGGTTGCATTGTGTCTCAGGCATTCAGTGTTAATCTCACCCTTCGGGGACATTTTCTGTTGCGTTAATTACACACCACCAGGAGCATTCATTAACACAAACACACACACGAAAACAGACATGCAGAAGTTCACTGACACATGTTATCATACATGGATATGCACAACGCATGCACAAATTGGATACTAGGAGCCTAGTGTGTAAATCTAAGGATAAATAATTGGCATGGCTTAATGTAACAATGTGTTACATTAAAGAGAACCCCTGGTATTAAGACTTGCATGGCTTAATGTAACGTAAAATATGTCTTTTACTGAAATATGTAGTAGAAAACCCATGAAAAATTTAGTTATTTAAAAAATCCATGACATATTTTGACAATGGGGGGGGCAGCATTTTGTTTAAGTGAACAGTGTGTTCTATGTCGATGACGTCAAATGGTTGCACTCGGTGAGCTACAGACACTACCCTATTGCTATTTTTACCGCAACACAATTCGGAACATAATATACACTACCGGTCAAAAGTTTGGAAACATTACTATTTTTAATGTTTTTGAACGAAGTCTCTTATGCTCATTAAGGCTGCATTTATTTCATAATAAATACAGAAAAAACAATAATATTGTGAAATATTATTACAATTTAAAATTATGGTTTTCTATTTTAATATACTTTAAAATATAATTTATTTCTGTGATGCAAAGCTGAATTGTCAGCACTATTACTCCAGTCTTCAGTATCACATGATCCATCAGAAATCATTCTAATATGTTTATTATGAAATAAATGCAGCCTTAATGAGCATAAAAGACTTCATTCAAAAACATTAAAAATAGTAAAGTTTCCAAACTTTTGACTGGTAGTGTACGATACGATAGGGGGCGGTCGTGGCCTAATGGATAGAGAGTCGGACTCGTAACCCAAAGGTCATGGGTTCGAGTCTCAGGTCCAACAGGGATTGTCAGTGAGGGGAGTGAATGTCCAGCACTCTCTCCACCCTCAATACCACGACTGAGGTGAGACCCTTGAGCAAGGCACCGTTCCCCCAACTTCTCCCCGGGCGCCGCAGCAATGGCTGCCCACTGCTCCGGGTGTGTGTTCACGGTGTGTGTGTGTGTTCACTGCTGTGTGTGTACACTTGGATGGGTCAAATGCAGAGCACAAATTCCTAGTATGGGTCACCATACTTGGCCACATGTCACTTCACTCACTCACTCACTATGCCATATTGTGCAACTTTTGGTTGTAATTTCCAGTCGAAGGGCAACAAGAGAAGCGATGCAAGTCTTCACTGCTTTACTAGCCATAAGAAGAGGAGAAAATAATGAAAAGTATTTATTTATTTTTTTTAATGTATATGTATACAAGGATCTTAAATAGCGACAATCTCATGATATACTGATATATGATTGTATTAGTACAGACCCAGTCAAACCCACACCAACATACAGGCTATCTAACCTATCTAACAACATTAAAGGGGACCTATTCTACCCCTTTTTACAAAATCTAAAATAAGTCTCTGATCTCCCCAGAGTGTGTATGTGAAGTTTTAGCTCAAAATACCCAACAGATAATTTTTTATAGCTAAAATTCCCACTTTTTTAAGATGCCTACAGTGCCAGAGAATATATGCTGCATGGAGAACAGGTATAGTTTAGTTTAATTACAGTTATAACTTATGTTATCATCTTGCTTTTATGACATGCTATTGCATTTGTGTTACAAAGATGTGACATCTTGAGCAGACCCTTGTTTGTGAAGCAGTCTGGCGCAAAATGATTGGCACAAACGTATAAGACTTTACCAAAGATGAAATTTAACCATGATGTCCTCAGTGACTCAGATGGCGGGAGTCTATGGAGACTCTTATGTGCGTTGGTACATCCCAAAACACAACACTTGCTCAAACAAGGTGTTCAAACACCTTATAAAAGTGAATTTTGCATAACAGGTTGCCTTTAAATACACACACAGCATGTGTATAATCACACCAAGCCATCTACAGTGGCACATTTTGGCTCATCCACATCCAAAACACCCACCACATTACCACTTATCTAGTGCCAACATAGCCAGACGGGGCTGCAGCTAATGTTCACACAATTAACTCCAGAGCTCTTGGTCCCCCCCCCCCACCCCTCCCCCTCCCCCCTCCCCCCTCCCCTTATAACCTCTTACTCCCTCTGCCTCACCCTGCTTGAGACCAGCCCTCATTACTGGCCTGCCATCCGCTGACCTCACACCATCAAAAAACCCAGTCACACAGCTCGCATACACCTGGGGTTAGAACCACCAGCAAATTCGCTCTCTGTTTCCAATCTATGACTGCCTAGAGATGGTGAAAGGGCCATGGGGAAGGGCCGAGTATATTGCTCCATCGTGGCAGTCAGCTTGGTTTCTGGACCAGAGTGATGGGCTGGCAGGTGACCCTCTCCACTAGCAGCTGGGCCCAGCCCCAGCCGTGGGCTCTTTAATTGTGTCGCAGGGGAGCTCAAACTCTCTCCCCCTCTGGTCAATTACGCCGCTAGTCGGTTTAGGACAAGATGGAGAACACATGAGATAGAGACAGTGAAAGGGAGAGAGATGCGTTTTGACTGGATTTCAGACAGAGTGAATGGGTTTAAATAGCCATGTGGGCTGAGAGACCCTCCATCACTGCTGAACACCTGCGTGATGGTTATGTATCGGTCGACTAATGGACTCTGGCATTATGGGAGAGTTATACATGCTTCAGTAGACTCAGCATGGGAAAAGGGGGAAAAGGCGTCAAGCATTCTCTCTGACATGACATAGACCATTAGCACCGCCATCAGCATGGTAAACATGCGTTACAAGATGCCGATGCTGCACACCAGCGGAAAAACAGCATTGAAGCGCATGCAGGCAAATCAATCCAGCTCGATTGTTATTACAGCGGGAGGAGGGTTGGCACACCTCAAGGCCTTGTCCATATAATCTAACAACAACACATATGAAAAATCAGAGGGTAAACTACACATACAATAAAACAGGGGCTGGGGAGTTTAAGTGGACGGTGGTTTGACTCTGGCGTGTCATGCCAATGTCTCTAATCAAATATCAGAGGACTGATGAGAAAATGTAATACAAGGTGGTGATGGCTGAAGTACAAGAGTGTTCGACGTTGATGGTGTGAAATGTGATTAAAATTGAATCAAGGCATATCAATCGTGTGAGGTTAATTTGTATTAACACGCCGTGCCAAAAGTGTGCTTTCAATCCCTGAGATGCCCATGGCTTCAGAAAGGTTAATAAGTTGCCTCACCTCGGCCGAGACGGCGGAGGAAGGAGAGAAGAGGCAGAGCGCGCTCGTTTAATGCAAATTCACAAGCGCACATACAGCAATGGTCACATGATCTATTCAGAACATCTGCTCTTTTGGCCTCATCTTCAGAACCCTTAAGAAGAAAAGAATCCTTATACAGTGGCCGCAAAATGGTTTTGGAAACTTCTGGACACTCAAGTTGCACTTAAAAATGTATGAATGTTATTGCATGAGAAACAAAATATAAAACCAGGCATCATAATCTAGAGCTTTCAGCACTCAAGGTTATTTTAGTGGATGCAAGTGAGCACTGTTGTTATTGTTAATTTAAACTAAAATTGTTAATTGAAATAAAATCTGAAATTGAATAAAATATAAATATTAGATGAAAAACTTGAACAAAAATTAGAAATGTATTATAAATGCAATAACAAAAAAAAAAACATAAAAAACATAATAATAATAATAATAATAATAATAGGTTAGACACATTTAGACCAATACTTTAGAAAATAAAAAAATAAAATAAATAAATAAATAAAAAGGATGAGGAAGAGAGTGTCAGATACTAAAATTAAACTAAAATTTGAATTAAAATTAAAATGAAAAGTGAAGATAAATAAAAAAATTCTAAATATGAATGCATACTAGTATATATATATATATATATATATATATATATATATATATATATATATATATATTTTGTGGTGATAGCATGAAGTAATCAAAAGAACCAAGGTAGCCTTTTGTTTAGCCCTTGCACCCAGAAGGCATTTTTAAAATTGTTTTTCCTCTGTGTGGAATATCTTATGAATGACACAATGGATTATGTTGATTTTGGACTCATTTCAATTGGGAGCATCCGCTATAAGTAATGATGTGCCATACTCAGCAATCGGAACATGTTTCTGAAGTTACGACTGAAAAACTTCACGTGAAAGCTAAATTTGTTTTTACTTAGCTATGTGCACCTGTGGAGTTTTAAGTCTTATAACTCTGTGAGGAATTTCTTGTGATCAACGCAGTGGTTTATGTTGATTTTGGACTCATTCCTCCACTTTACCGTGATACACTTCGGGGTTAAATGTATTAAAATAAATGCCACTGGATTTAATACCTTGTTATTAATCTTGCAAACACATCTATACATTTTGAAGTTTACTTTTTGGAACCACTTTATTCTCTCTCTGCATTTAATCTGCTGTAAAGTTGACAATTAGCTGCTGGATCAAAGTTTGGAGTCAATCCCATTCACAGTCACAATTGATGAAATGCTTTCTATATTGCACCCTGTGGCTGTCTACGAATGGATTTAGTGACAAGACGAGGGGGGAAAAATGTGTGAGGATGGAGGCTTGTATCAGCATCTAAGCAGCACACCACAGACACAAACACTTTCCACCTGTCCACTGCCAAGGGCTGACCGACACCTTAGAAAATTGGAAAGAAAAAAGGTAAGAAAGAGAGAGGCAGATAGAGAGAGAGTGCATTAATAAGTATCTACTGTTCCGCTGAGTTTGAGTCTAAGTAAAGCTTAGCGTACACTAAAAGACAAAAAGCTTGTCTCTCTTTTATGTTTTAAGGCTGCAACAAAAACCACCAGTATGTATTCAATTCACAGCGTGTGCCCATCATCAACTAGTGTGAGCGATTGTGAGATACTCAGAATCGTAGATGCTATGACACATTTCAAACCGGTTTAAAATCCAACCTGGCATTTTTCAGGCATGCACAAAATAATACCACTACATCCTCATACGCCTCATAATTACAACTGAATGTTATTAAACTAATGGCTGTCAATGTTAAGTATACTACATATTTACAAATGTGTAGGCTCAGACAACTATCAAGTGTAGGAAGAATGCATATCTTAATAAAACATTCAAAATCCAGAGGGAAAGATAATAATAACAAAAAAACAAAAAAAACATGAACGTTCTGAATCATATAAAATGCTTACTTAAGGCAGTGTTGCTTTATGTTGAAAATAAAGAGACCTATCTTCTTTCATTCTTTGCTTCCTTCCAAATGAGCACTATTTAGAGTTGGTCAAGATAAACACGAGGTCAGAGATCAGGAGAGCAGAAACAAATAAGATACAAAATGTCAGAGAAAGGGTCGAGCTGTCAGACCATATGGCTCTCATACATCAACTGAAGACCTCAAAAGCTGATCTTTGCTGGCGAGAGGTCAAGAAAACTCTCACAGGCATTCAAAGAAGAGGACTGAAATGGTGATTGAACAAAACAGGGAGAGAGAAAAAGGGACACAGATTGAGCAAGAATGATCCATAGCAATCAGGCCTTGAAGACAGACTTTTAAAGGCACCATGAAATCAAAACTGTTCTTATTTTTGTTATATTAATATTGCAGTATTTATAATAAATAATTAGCATTCCCAACCCCTTACATCTACCCCATACTGACAATTAGCAAACACAGACAATTTAATTATCCTATCAATTCCCGAAAGGCAAAATCAAGTCCTGGTCATTTTACTCAGATATACATAAAAAGTTGGACACAATCTCTGTTTCATGCTGAATTCAACAACAGTCAACATGCACAAAAAAAGCTGAATGTTCAGAGTTTACTCAAAATGAAAATTCAGTCTTGACTTAACCTAATGTCATTTTTTTTCCCCTTTCCTCTACGGAATTACAATTACAGTTACATACAATTACAATGGATGGGCCCAAAAAAAAAAAAATACTATACCATAAAAGTGACATAAAAGTGGTTCATACAACCAGTGCAGTACAGTCGAAATTTTCTGAAACTATTCAATAACACTGTGTTCACGAGTGATGTATTAATGGCATTAAGAATTAGCGAGAAATTCTTTTGAGTCAGTCACTCATAAAAATGTTTTGTTTAGGAATCAGATTGATCAGGTTCTTGAGTTCGACTGACTCACTAGCTACATTTACATGGACACTTTTTGCTTCAATCTGAATGAATTCATTCCGATTGATAAATCTGAACGTAGTGTTCATGCTAAATAAAGTGATCAGGTTGATGTGCACGTTTATATCTCACAAGCTTCTGATCGGATTTAATCTTTTAACATGCGCATACTGCACAAATATACAGAGTTTCCCATTGTTGTTACATAGTAATCATCCTCCTTTTCTTTGTTTTAAAAAGCAGACATAATATTTATCTTATCTATTTCAGGTCCTAATTAGGAGACAGCAAGCACATGAACCGTTGTGCCATGCTGCTTGTATTTATCAAGCAGTAAAAACGCCCCTTCCCGTGCCCAAAACCAGTCGACTGTGGATGAGAGTCTGAAACAAGGACTGGTGGGACTTTGTCCTGCTCCACTTCACAGACGATGAGAAGAAAGAGAATTTCAGAATGACAGGACACTCAATTATGACACTATTCAACATGAAGAACAGCTTGTTCGTGCATCATACGTCATTACGCTATTTCTACGCTGTTGCACATGCGCAGTACTCTCTAGTTTCGTTTTTTAATCCGAACAAGTGTTTACGTGTCATCTGGATCAGATTACAAAACGAATAAACCACCCCTTACAATCCGAATTAAATTTTAATCAGATCTGGCCAATCCATTCCGACTGATGTGGTTACATGTGACTTTTTTAATCCGAATGTGCTATTAGTAGGATTACAATCAGATTATTAGGGTCCCTGTAAACGCAGCTACTCGAGAAGCACTTGAGAAGCAACTTACTCTCTTTTCTCCAAACTGTCTTTGTAATGTAAGGGCGAGGGCTGTTGTGCGGATGTCTGGGCTCTCGGCTCAGCTTTCCACGAAGAAGAGGCTTTTTTACACCACAGAGTGTGTTGTTGATATTCAGCGAGGCTCCATCTTGAGCACGCAGCATCAGGATTGTTTACCCGACAGGCGTGCGAGAGGAGAGGTTTGGGGGGGGGGGGGGGGGGGGGGGGTTATAGTGAGTGTGTCGTCCCATCTACTCTTCAGACCTCTTTCCACACTCTCTCGCTACCCTGAACCAATTCCACCTCAGAGTCTCAGGGACAAATTAAACATGATAAGACGTCACCACACAGGCCTGGAGAGCAGGGGGAGAGGATCACACCGAGATGTGGCCTCTGCACCATTTTTGATTTGTATGGAAATTAGAAGTCAAACTGCTCGAACAGCCAATAAAGTTGCAGTCTGGGAAATGTAACATTTAGATAAGAGTCTATGCTGGCAATTACCACTGATAACATGACCAGAAAAAAAAAGAAAACAAACTGAGTGGAAAGTAAATAAAACCTAAATGCATCTGAATGATGTTGACACGATAGAGGAGGTCTCTGAGGATTTTTATTTTTTTTTTAATAGTTGTGTTGACTGTATATTTTAATAAATTTAAACAGATTCTGTCTCACATCTTCAGTTTAATTACAATCAAAATTACACTAAACCAAGATAATGTAATTTCATTCAAATACTGGATGACAATAACTTTTAAAATGTGTTGTGCTAATCTGTATAGACACAAAATATCTATTTAAGTATGAAATGACACGCAACCTTGTGATCCACAGAACAAACTGATTAAGAAAGATTTGCAGATATTACTGCATTCAAGCACTCTCTCATTTGCAATGTAAGTTTCACTGGGGAAGTAGCTCCATTAACATAAGCAGACATGAATATCTCCAAACCGCAGCAGCGATAGAAACACGCACATCACCATGCCGTGAGCGGGGCGCATCTCTCTGGGGTACGCAGAGTTCCCGTACCCACGTTTGGGATGTCTCATTGTGGAAGTAGGTTTGATGCGGACCCCTGCAGGGCCTGAGAGGATGTGACTCCAGCCTAAATACATCGTCTCTCACTGTCAAACCCCACAGCAGAAAAAAGCTTCTCCCTCCTCTCATCTGCCCGGGAGACCATGTGCCTCTGTAATGTGCCGTTGTTTTCATTTTCTTATTTCAGTCTTATTTTTACTCCCTTTAGGCTGCATGTGTAGGGCACACATCACTATTTTGAGGAGCTGTTGATTATGCATGTACCTCATATTGATGAGAGAACTGTAAATGATCTGGTAATGCAGGGCCTATTCATCTCAGTCTTAGCTCATTCAATCAAGCCACACTACTGTACCGAACATGAGATCATCAGCAAACACGAAACTAGAATCATGACACAGAGATTATGCCTTTGAATATGAATGTTCTTTCTTTGAACAAATCAGAATGTCCTCACTAATGTCTACTTTTCTCTTTCCTGGGAAATTAAACAAGGATTCTTGTCTTATAGTGAGTACTTGTTAAGATAATACGACTTGTTTAGCTAAAAGATAACTTTCATTAAACTTTCATTAATCTCAGGCTTAACAGCTTGAGAAGAAGCTTTATATATTTAAAAGCTATTCAATGTATAACACATAATTATCGCATTTCATAGACCTCTTTAGACTTCAAACTGGATTTGGACATCCTGTTGCAGTAGCGTACCATGATTTTAACTTTCTCAGGGGAAATCAAGAAGACAAAAGGAAACAACTTCCACTGCCTACTCAAAAGTCCATGATATAAGCGTCAAGCAAATCTTGCACTTAAACATGCCCCAAATGAGGAGTTATGAGGCAAAGACTTCATTGAAAGTTTTAGAGTTTCTTTGAGACAGGTAGCACGGCATGGTGGTATTTTCAAATGGGCTGTTAAGTGCAGTGGTTGCCCAAATTGCTCCCCTCTGAGATAAGATGATTAAAGTCAGTGGGACATCCAAGTGTAGCGATATGAGCCAGGAACAGTGGGGTATCCTTCTCAAAATGCACCGACTTCTGTATCCAGGTCACCCCCTGTGGCCTCTCTAATGCACAATAAACTCATTACAGCCCATTAATATTTAACTATCTAATTTTCCTGCATATGTGATTTATTAGAGAACGGCAAAAATGAGCGAGACTGTGGGCCTAGGCTGAGGCAGAGCACAGTGGGCAAACAAAGAAAAATTAGCATGGGCCACATTGGCTTTATTGAGACAAATTGGCTCTGCGCATGAGAGCAATTAGAGAAATCGCTTTCTTTTCAGAAGCATGCCACCAGAAAGCAACTCTATTTTGGAATTAACACTGCAGATTCGATAAAGTCATCTGCTATCAGCAGAAATGAATTAAAAGAGAGCAAAAATCTACATCCGAGCTTCAAGGTCACAAAGGTACGCAGGTATCACTTTAAAGCAAGTTGATTCATTGCTGGTCCGTTTCGGTGGGATCATTTTCTATGGAGACTGAAGAATAACTGTTTCAATAACATTTCAAATCAGCAATACAATCTGAAAATGATTGCATCATAAATTTACAATTTTCCAAAGTGGTATGTCTCCACTGTCTCTGAAGCCATTGCTGTTATATACACCAGCTGAGAAAAAAGCTGTGATTTTATGAAAGTGCAGGTGCCAAAACCGGTAGTGATCTGATGACAGAAAGAGTGTGCCATCAAATGTGTGCGTTGAGAGAAATAGTGTGTGCATGTTGTGTGCACTTGAGTTTTTAGTGCAAGACTGGGTAGCCTTGGGTCCAGATGGATATGTTGACGTCTGAGGATGAGTGATTTTCTGGAGTGATGAAAGAGAAAGAGAGAAAGAGAGAGAGGAGGGAGAGGGCCAGAGTCATGTGGACAGAGCTGCACTGGCAGATGCTTCCATTCGCAATAAACAGCATCAGCAATAAACAGCTCTGTCCTTAGGGGAGACAAGTGGAATGATCTAACCCCCTGTTCAAAGCGCTTTAGCATGCTGCTTATCAAAAGCCTCCTTTATTATTTTACTGTGGCATTAAGACCAAGCTGTTAATATGAGCCAGGCTGGAGAACAATTCCACCGCGTCCCGCATTCATCTGCCACAGGGCGTAACGGGATTGGCTGGTATGGAAATAAACATAATTCTAATCAGGTGGTGGTCCTGTGTTATAAAGCCCAGTATGGAAACCTCAAGGATTCCAGCTTCCTTTGATACTGAGATCTGTTATGTTACATAAAATACATTTGTGTCTGTTCGTGGTAATGCCTATACGTGGTAATGCCTAATGTCCCTTTTCCAAGACATAACACTGCTGTCATAACAGATTACAGGCTTGAAACTGACAACAAGGCAATTCAAGCAAAAAAAAAAAAAAAAACTTTTAGGGGAACGTGCTTCTGTCTTATATCTAATAGTCTGTGTAGGGATTTAATCAAGCGTTTATGATATGCAGAGGGGGAAAACCTGGTGTAAGATCTCTCAGTATTGAAACAGTATAGTGGACAGCATATCCGAGGCCTTTGATCACAAACAGGTTAGGGCCGATTTCATCATTAAAGTCTCCAGGTCATTTCAGGACCCTCCACAGCACAAGGATTAAGCCTTGGCGGGGCCACACAAGGATGTCAGTAAACTAAGAAGGAGGGAGGAGTGGAAACAGTTGATCAGAAAGAATTTGATGAAATTTTGGCTGATAAAGGGGGACCCATGCCAGGCTCCTTGCGGGGGAGCTGAGGTCCTGAGTCACAGCCATGTTTTTAAAAGTAAAATCTGACATTGATGCCTCACATAGCTGCCAGACGATCTAAAAAGACACTGAATATGAATAGGTGCAAAAATCACAATTCTTCTATACATAAAATCAACAGCTATAGAGCAAGTGCATTCTGCTTCATTTGACATTGTGGCATGTCTGTTAAATATTAAATTATGTTTACAAAATGGAATAAATTAATAAATGCATAAATAAGTAAATAAACAAAAACTTTCCAGGAGAAAAGAAAAGAAAAGAAAAGAAAAGAAGAAGAGAAAAGAAAAGAAAAGAAAAGAAAAGAAAAGAAAAGAAAAGAAAAGAAAAGAAAAGAAAAGAAAAAAAACCCAGAAACATTCATTAACATCACTATAGGGCAGTAAATTTAATATTTCAATGTGATTTTTTTAATGTGATTGAAAAATTAAACTAAACTAAACTAAAATTACAAGGGGGAAAAGATAAGCACAATTGGCCAAAAATAAATGTTATACCATCACAATTTAACCTTAAACTACCACTTTTATGCTTTTGTAAGTCTGAAGTAACTCCATTTGCTTGTACAGACAATGTACCTCCACAAAGCCACAATGAAAAACAGCATGACATATCGCAGCGGCCTAAGATTTAAACAATAGCGCAGGCAAAATTTGAAAATGTTACCTGTGCGAACAGTCCCTTAGTCTCTAAAAAAAGACTGACACAACTCGACTACACAATGGATGAAAAACAAACACTATTTTAACTTTTGAAGCCACTTTTAAATGCCTATTTAATGCTTTATACATCTGTTACAATTTGGTGATGTCTTAAATTATTTAACTTGGGGGTTTTTCAGCAAGTACTTGCAAATGCAAATAATGTGAAAAAAATGTTGAGTCGTTTGACAACTGTTGTTCTTCCATTTGCTGATGTATTATCATGCTGGGCATGATTTAATATTAACCACTAATTCTGGGAGAGATATATGGAACTCCACAACTTGACCCGCACTTGCTTTTTATTGCTTTTTCTCTATCTTTCTCTCTCATCATAGGCTCACTGGTCATTAAGACCCAAAAAAATATGGTAGTCCTCCTTTTAGAGGTCAAGTGCTGCCCTGGGCTCCTCCTTCTTCATGAATTACTTCAGCATTGGCACCAATTATTAAAATACATCTTCATTAGATCTCGTTTCAGAGCTCCATCTGTGGAGCAGCCAGGAGCGATCTTCACTACCCCATCGCACTTAATTTACCCAGATCAAACTCATCTATTGCCTGAGCCACTCAACGCACAGACAAGAGTGGGGCTAAGCAGTACCTCACACAAAAAAAAATGCATCCATTTCAGGTTATTGCTGATAGTAACTGTTCTATGTATGTGACAGAAAAAAGCTATGACTTCATTCAACATCAATTTGCACTTCAAACCGATGCAAAAAACAGCTTTCCTCACCAAGCAGGAAAAAGGAGGAGTATGTGCGATCACAGTGTTCAGGTGCTGCTGTGACTTCAAATTTCAGTAAGAATTCATATGATGCACCATTTAAAGAGGACGATGGTGCTGATGTGGTTTATATTTCAAAAGCAACAAGCAATGCATGTCATCACCGAGCCGGAGAGTCAGACTTCTATTTTCTGGAGAGCATATGTCAATGGTGAAGAAAACCTATTAGGGCGAGAGGAGGAGCAAGTTTTGCCAGCATTCATCTTATTTCAGCGGCACATAAAAGTGGAGGCGTTGAATTGCTTTTCAAATGCAGTAGGCCATGCCACACACTCAATTCACCAGTGTATCCGATTTGATCCCCCAAGCAGAAACACAAGCAGAACCACTGATTGATACCACCAAGCGAAGGGAGTCTGGGGGAAATAGGGAATAAGAGTGTGAGAGAGAGGGGGTGGAAAGGCCAAGCAACTGTGGCTACAAGGAAAACAACATTACAATAAAATCGGACAAAGAAGAGGATTTAAATGAGGTTTAAACTGCATTTCTGAAAATGTTCATGCAACTTCTGAAGCATGTATTGACATGTGGTGACTTGGACAGTCATGCTATGCTACAAGACTACAATTTGGGATGAAAAGGTACAGTTTTTTTCTCAAAAGATCAAGCCCTGAGCATGTTTACAGAGGATAGACTATTGATTAAACAAGTTAACAAGTACTGAGTATTTTCTTATCAGTCGTTCTCAAACTGTGTCAAATACTGGTAAGCCAAACTGCCCCCCAGATGGCATAAAACATGATTCTGGAAATATGCACTATTGATAATAAATTTTATTCAAATTATGCTATTCATGCCCTCAAAATCTGTGATCATTTAGATTATTTCACAATATTATCAATAATTTAACTAGTCTAACAGAGCAGTTCCAAGTACACTTTCTACATTGATGGGAGAAATTTACACAAACTACATAGCTTACACAGTTTCCAAAATATTAGTGTTTGAAATAGATTGCAACATTTGAAATAGGTTGCAAAATAATGTGTTAAGCAACTAACGACTTGCAAATGTTATTAATGATATTATGGCGATGTACGGTATTTACTTGCACGATGCAACACTTGCTTTAACTTGCATTATGTCAATGTTTGGCCCCATTTCTCAGATGCTCAAAAAAAAAAAAAAAAAAAAAAAAGCCTTGAAAGACATGGATCTAGAGCTTAAAATTCCTGTTGATCACTACATCTTTGTTTTGTTAAAAGCTACTTGAAGTCCCCCTGTAGTCAAAAACTGTATACCTTAAAACTTACCTTTGATCACCAAAATTACATATTTATTTATTTTTTTGTGAAAACAAAATCTTCATGCCTTAAAATAGCTTGAATATAACTCTACACCCTTGCTTTATTTAGTATACGACATTGCATGAATATGCAAATTAGTCTCCACCTCCATTCCCTTTACTATAGTAAATGCTGCACAATGGCAAGTGGAAATACTGGTTTGATTCAGCCATATACACTACCAATCAAAAATTTGGAAACGGTAAGATTTTTAATGTTTTTAAAAGAAGTTTTGTCTGCTCACCAAGGCTGCGTTTATTTAATTAAAAATACTGTAAAAACAGTAATATTGTGAAATATTATTACAATTTAAAATAACTGTTTTCTGTTTGAATATATTTTATGAAGTAATTTATTCCTGTGATCAAAGCTGAATTTTCAACATCATTACTCCAGTCTTCAGTGTCACATGATCCTTCAGAAATCATTCTAATATGCTGATTTGCTGCTCAAGAAACATTTATTGTGTATAATTGTACAAAATATTTGTGTACAATATATATATATATATATATATATATATATATATATATATATATATTTTTTTTTTTTTTTTTTTTTTTTTTTCAGGATTCTTTGATGAATAGAAAGTTCAAAAGAACAGCATTTATTTGAAATACAATCTTTTGTAACATTATAAATGTCTTTACTGTCACTTTTGATCGATTTAATGCATCCTTGCTGAATAAAAGTATTCATTTCTTTAATTTCTTTTCAAAAAAATAAAAATAAAAATTCTTACTAACCCCAAACTTTTGAACGGTAGCGTATAATGTTACAAAAGCTTTGTATTTCAGATAAATGCTGTTCTTTTGAACTTTCTATTCATCAAGGAAAAAAAAGTACACAACTGTTTTCAACATTGATTATAATCATAAATGTTTCTTGAGCAGCAAATCAATTTCAAACCGCGTTTCTGAGACAATCTTTGGTACACTGCAGTTTTAAAAAGAACATACTCATCAATGGACTTAACTAATGAATTTGCACATGGTTTGTCTTAAAACATATATAAAAAAACACAGATATATAAACAGCATTAAAAACTTGAGTTTCACCACAGGGGTCTTTAACACCAGGCCTTTTGAGCAATGGGGGGAGAAAGAGATGCAGTGGTGTAGCGGAAAAAAGGAACGTGAAATGAAGCAAAGCAAATACCAAATCTCAAACACCAGTAAGACTCTCACTCTGGGAAAAAAACTAGACAACAGAGGCTTGTTTTGTATACTTTACAGAGGGCAAGAATGCATTTACACCTCCTTGACTCATCGTTCATTACCTGGCAGTCTCCAGACAGACTGTTTAGCTAGAGCGGGTCGTCTAGAATGCTTTTCCCTGGCACTGTTAGTCGGCGGACCACATTCACCACTACATAAATAAAGCAGCAGTTGCGCAGACAAATGAAGCAAAACCTGAGCAATGACTGCTCTGCCAGCTCTGCTATGAGGATTTATAGTGTGTGGCAAAACCAAGCATCTGTGAGGCCTTACAAAGTAATTCATCCCTGGAGACTGCCAGCTGCACAAGTCTCAAAAAACGCTGGGTGACAGGGTGAGGACACCACCTACCACCTCCTCCAACTGGTGGTGTGAAAGTATATTTTAGAGATGCAATATTGGCAGTACACTGAAACTCACTCATCAGATGGCAGACAGTTAAAAGTAGTATAATTTCGTCTTCTTTTCCCTTTCAGTCTTTTTCATCGATGAGGTTTACCATTGGTTAATAATCTTTTAATTAAAAGTGGTACGAGGAAGTAAGGTTCTACCCGTTGTGTAAAAGTTTCCAGAATGGGTCCAAATCGCATCTTACACACTTCAAAGCTGGATTTTCAGAATTCTAGCTTCATCTAAAAAGGGCTGCTACAACTATCAAACACAGAAAAGCATATTTCATTCATGAAGACGTGCAGTTAGGGTTCAGAAACAGACCTGAGGAGAGACGAGTCAGTGGGTATGCTCCAGGCGTAATTGATAGGAACTGAGCCAAAGATAGGTCCCTGAGGAACTCCTCAACTCTTACTTATAAAACCTACACCTTTGCAGAGAAAAACTAAAGAAAAAATACAAAGTGTAGAAGACTGAAACCTAAACACAATTATATCTAAAAAAGGTATTCAGCTTCACAGGAACAGGCTGTGTTTTTGCCACCGTCAAGAGAAAGCAAGAGTCAAAAGTCATATAGACACTTCTGCACATCTTAAACCACCACATTATGCTTAAAGTGTTGCTGGATGGAGTTTAACAGAGCGATATAATGTCAATACTGGAGAATAAGAGGAGTTATTGTTATCTGGAGCTGTGCCAGTGGGCTAACGCTAGCAAACTCCACAGAGCCTGGTCAATCTGCTCTCAGATCAGTTCACTTCAATGATTGATCATCTGACCACTGCTGCACACATGAGCAGACTCTTCAATTGTGCTCAATGTCTGACAGGCCCTCTGCAATGCCCCTTTATGGAAGAGACGTTAAAATCTACAAAGGCCATTCACTGTCAGAGGTTCAACTTACTGCCTTGCCGAAGGAAACATCCACTTTATCCTTCTCCAGCAGTGTGAATAAACAAGGGAAGCAAAGAAACAAACTGGCCAAAACAAAAGTACAACTCTGTACTGTAACTTTCTCTTGCGCGCTTTCTTCTTTACTGTCTCTCGGGGGGCTTCCAGTGAAGCAGAAAGGCAGCCAAGCTAACCAAGCATGTCTGTCCTCTGCTCCTATCGAAACCCACAGCCGCTTAGAGTACAGATCCCGTGAAGGAAGAGGGATGCTTTGTAAACTGACTCTGTGCTGACATGTAAAGTACACTTCCAACTCTGCAGCTCTGCTAATTGGCACAGAGCTAAACGCTTCCTTAATCTGATTGTACAGACCCTATAAAAAAGGAAAGTTATGGTGAAACCAAGACAGCTTTAGAAAGATAATTAAGATTTCACAGAGACAACTGGTTTCCAAAAGTTTGAAAGGAATAAATGTAGCCATTGGTGTAGCTGAAATGACATGTTCCTATGTGATTAGAAGGAGAGGCAAAGCAGGTTGTCCTTACCTCTAGATTTAGAAGAGAAGGACAGTGAAAGCTGGCCGAACATGTCCATGCTCTCAAACCGCTCCTCTTTGACTTTGAGCCAAAAGCAATTTTCCGCCATCTCCTGAGGCACTATCTGCAAACACAGAAAAACTCCATCAAACACCAGCAGGAATACAGCAAGCGAGCACCAACGCACACTTAAGCGCGCACACACAGCAGCATGAATACCTGAATATACACCGCTAAATATGATCAAGCAATTTGAACTCTATTTGCATTTTATAGCATGTATGTTTGTGTAGATATTTGGCATGACAGACAACTAGTCAATTAATCAATACATACATACAAGTACATATTCAGTGTGTGTTACAACTGGTCAGTCAACTAGTCATTCAGACAACTCACCGACTGTGAAAATATGTTGTTCTTATTCTAGAAAATATGTGCCCATACCTTGTGTGTGTCTCTGTTTGTGTGGGATTAGAATCAGGATCAAAGTGAAGAGAGGTGGCAGTTTAAACAATGTATTTTCTCACTTACGGTTTACATATAGTAACCTCCTCCCCCTCATCATCTCTGGCTCATTCTCTACGCTTCATTAAGACACTAGCAAAAGGGAATTCAACTGTGCTACTCATCACGTCAAAGCCAACATGTGTGCATGCAATAAATTAGGTGTTGGCAGAATTTAAAGAATTTAAAGTCTAAGACTTTAAAGCTACTGTCTTTTGCTGAAGGAAAATGTAAAGATCTCCCCATACATACACAAGAACCTCCAGTTTAGTGCACTGACATCTTTAGTAAAGTGCAAAACTACATATTTTTAGGTTCGACTTGCCTAAAGATACATTGTTGCTTTAAAAAAACAGCTGAAAGACAATGATAGAACGATAGAAAAAACTAAAGACAGACAAACAGATAGATAGATAGACGGATGGATGGATGGATGGATGGATGGATGGATGGATGGATGGATGGATGGATGGGTGAAATCTGCATATGGAATAGTTAGATTTTATCACCTGTCATCCTCTTAACATCAGTCTCAAACCTTAATGTCTATCACCACAAGGTGTTTCGATGAGAAACTGTCATGCTAAGGTTTTTTTTTCATTTACTCTGCAATCAACACATCACACATCAAACTTGAAAGAAAAGGAAATGAGAGGTTATGTTTGGCATGAAATGACACCTTTGCAAAGACATTTCTTTCTTAATCTCAGTGTACATAGTTGCTGTAATTTGTATAATTGCAGCCCAACAACTAGAAGAATATGCATACTATTTCCAAGAATTCTGTGGGATATGATTAGAATATAGATACAATAACTTAAGGGACGGTCAGAATCACAAGGAGTTACTGGATTTATGGATAAACACACATTTTGTTCTCTTTCATTATAAAATGAGAGCTGGTCATTTCCTCAACCGCAATATAAGCTTTAAAGAAAATTATATAGTTTAGTTTGTGTCACGTCACAGGAGAGAACCAGAGCAGAACACAGGAAGTCCAAATGCCTCTCGATTACACACTAGGCTTATTCTTGTGTGAAGTATTTTCAGAGATAAATCTGTAAATTATTTGTGAAACTATTTGCTTTGAGCAACATCGTCACCCCCTCTAAATGCAGCTGCTATCTGTCTGCAACACATAAATTGAAGTGTGTCTGAAGCCAGAATTCTAAAAAATGTCATACCTAGCCAAACATGGATGAAGTCTGTTTAGCATGTCAAGTTAATTGATTCACAAAATAAAATGTGCCCCAATCTTAATTAAAACAAATTATTTTAGGGAAACATTTTTTTTTTTTTTTTTTTATAATATTTAAAAAATGTATTTGCTAATATTACAGGGTTATGCAAATGCATGTGTAACGATGTGAAATGTTTGATTCTTCAGATGGTAATGGTATCAGATTGCATTTACAATCTCACTAAATCCAAGAGAACAGTGGAAATACACAGAGACTGACAGAGTGAGAAACGAACAGTCTCATTAGTGCGCTGCCTCATAAGGGCACTTGTGAAAAGAAAAAAAAAAAAAAAAAAAAAAAACATGACTCTTCCAAACAGAGTAATTAACACAAGGCTCAGCAAGGGTGACCTTGCTCATGCTCAAGCAGCAGAGAGAAATACTGTAGCTTCCTCTCGCCTTGGGCGACTACACCCATCTCTGGGCAGAAAGCAAGCAGTTCCAAACGGTCTTAGCCGCAGATGCGAGCAATCATTTACTTTTCCATAAAGGAGTGCTGCTCCCCTGTGTGGGTGTTCTAACGGTTAGAGAAATTACATTACAGCACCTCCAGGCAATAATCTCCGATGTGGCTATTTGAAAGTCCGTTACATGCTTTAGGGAAAGATTGGGAGGAGTGCAGGGGCTGGAGTGTTTCCCGACTTTACTGCTGCTGGCTGCTTTTACTGTTTGGCTGTTATCTTCCTATGTTGTGAAAGATGGAGGGGCCTCCAGTGGGTGATTTAAAATAGCAAGATACAAACTGATTAGCATTCTCATTTTCATCCTCTCTCACTCTCTCCATTACCTATCACCAACACATCAGCATAATGACACCTCAGAGATCTCAGCGAAACCATGCATGGCATCACCTTGATGTATGTCAATAAATGATAAGCACATATTTAAATCTCTAATATTTTACTATACTATTTTATCGACTCAGCTATATGTCAACTAATTTGAACATGGCTAATCCTGTCATATTTATATTTGAGTCTATCAAGTTCCAAATAAAAATAAGCAAATAATAAAATTAAATAAATCAAAATAAACAATGAAAATAATCAAATGAGATACTAAAATGACTAATTCATTAAAGTATAAAGTATTTAATAAGTATTTAATTCACTACTTATATATGCGTGCACGCACACACACACACACTATCATTTAAAAGTTTAGGATGAGTTAAAATGATAAAATTAATACTTTATACAGCAAGGATTCAATAGATTAAACAAAAGTGACAGTAAAATAATCTTTTAATTGTTTTAACAAAAATATTAAGCAGCACAAAATGTTTTACATCTGTGATAACAAGAAATGGATCATGCATCAAGAAATGCATCAAATTAGCATATTAAAATGATTTCATGGATTCACTTTGCCTTCACATGAATAAATTACATTTTTAAATAAATTAAAATAGAAAGCAGTTAGTTTAGATTGTAATAATATTTCACATTCACTACTGTTTCACTGTATTTTTGATCAAACAAATGCAGCTTTAGTGAGCATAAACATTTATTTTGATGTATAAATATTTTATTCAATATGGAAAATATACAATATAATAATACTCACTGTAAGTTGCCTGTACTGCAAACCACACAAAGTCAGCCTCATAAATATAAAAGCATTACCACAAAAATGTGTTGCCCTTGGGGCTAAATGAATCCTCCTTTGAGGTTTTTGAGCTTTTCAGAGATGAGTAGCCCTGATTTATACTATGCATGTATGATTGCTAATTGAGTTTCTTACTGAGAGTTCTTACTTTTTTCTTTTTTATATGACTCTGTTTTTTGTGGAGGAGTCTATCATCTCTGCACATAAAGGAGTTAAAGACAAGGTCGAGCATAAGCATGAAAAAGTAACAAAAAAAAAATGTATCCAGTTTTCAGACTGTTAAAGTTCCCAAGGCGAAGGGTAAATTAATGATTGAGAGTTAAAAGGAAAAAGACAACATGAAGAAGTTGACCCATAGAAATTAAAATTGGAGGATTACTCAATATTGTTTTATGTATTTTTGTTTTGTTTTACTCAGAAATGTATTCAATTACGGCCAGAATGTGTATGCAAGGGCACTTGAGCTAATGAAATAGTTTACGGCCCGATATCTTGAAAGGAAGGCAGAGTGGAGAGTCTTGAGTCTCACGGCTCAACGCTCTTTTTAATAAGCTGCATGTACTCGTAGGCTTTGGACCATCAACTCCCACTGAAAAAGTCACACTCTCTTTTTCATCCTTTCTTCTCGTCTTCCTCTTACACGCTGGGAAGGCTAAATTACTGCAACTATTTGCAATTTACAACTGACCTTGGAGTGTGTTATTCGGTTGTCAGAACACATGTGTTTTTAAATCACTCAAGCTTCAGTAGTGTCTTTGTCTTTCTTACCTTGGACCAGTTCACCCGCTTCATGACGCTCTCAGGTTTGTAGGTCTTCTTGGGCACCAGCCCATAAGGCAGCTGGACAACGAGCGGAGGAGGAGCCAAAGGCATACCCGGAGGTGGGGGCGGGCCTCCTCCAGGAGGTGGAGGGGGAGGTGGAGGTCCGCAGCCGGGTGGAGGTGGAGGAGGAGGAGGTCCCAGAGATGCAGGTAGAGGAGGAGGTGGAGGAGGTGGCATACCTCCACTTGGGGGCGGTGGAGGGGGCGGTGGAGGAGGAGGTGCAATGCCACCTGCTGGTGGTGGAGGAATGCCACCGGCTGCTCCAGGTCCTGCTGCAACCTGCAAAGGGATTACAAAGAGTGAAAGACAAGAAAAGGGCATCTTACAACACTGTGAGCCAAACATTCACCTCAACCACTCCCGTTCAGCCTCTACACCCAAAGGCCCATGCTTTTATCACCATTACATGTTTTATCCCATCAGAACTAGTGGGTGAGACAAGGGCAAAGGCAAGTGGAGGATAAAAGACAGTGTTTACAGCAGCTGATTTAACAATCTTAGGAGAGTGCATTAAAACAAGTCTAAAATTCAGAGAAAGTGAGAGGGGGGCAGGGGGAGATAGGGATGGAGGGGCTCCTTGCATGCATTAAATAAGAGTTGATAAAAGCAGATGGATGACTTGGGGCCTCTGTGGCCTTCCCTCCGGGCACCGGTTCCCTCAGCAGCACTGAGCATCTGCCCGTCTAGCGCGCAGAGCTCCACCTCCTGAGAGCCAAGCAGGGGTCAGCGCTCAGGGGAGCCTGAGCCCACCGTCTGATTCTCTCACTGGGGAAACTGGGACACGACAATTCCTGAGGGGCAGGTAGTCACACTGAATATGTAAATAAATAAACGGCAGGTCGGTCGATGTGACCGGAAGATTCTTCTGGAATGTACACACCTGTCAAGTGATTGGGCTCTCAGAGGAGCAATTTGACAAGTGTTGCACAAGTGGTGAAGTGAATGTGTGTGTCTGTGCATGTATGTGATGGAAGGGTGTTCTGGGTGGACACCGGAGGACTGTTTCATCCAGAATCCAAATTGAACACTCATCCAGTGCCAAACGTGAGTAGAAATTGGATTTGGTGAGCAATTAAAATCATTTTCTGATGTGAGATTTAAATGAAAAAAAAACAAAAAACATACAAACCATCTACTAAAGAAAACATGTCACAATGTTTTAGCATAAGAACATTACTGAATTATTAATTTATCATCAAAAGGCTAACTAGGATATTTTTTATCTAGAACTCAATGTGAATGAATGAATGAATGAATGAATGAATGAATGAATGAATGCACACATGCATGAATGCACAGATTAATTGTGGACCCTATTGTAGCAAATGTTAAGTACACAGAAAACAAAACATTGAGATAAAGAAGCTGAGATAACGTTTAACTCTGGGTAACCTTATACAGCAGCGTGATATAATCATCTTCTATGGGTCTCGTAGCATTCCTGTAAGCATGACTCACTCACACACATACACACACAATTTAAAAGCCATTTCAGATTCAGATTAGCAGTAGAGAATGAAAAAGCGGCTGACACTGAGGGCATAACTCAAAAAGAAACAAACATGGTGAAGTTTATGATGATCATCTGTTATTGTTTTTAAGGCATAATGACATAAGCATTCATTCGTTCCGTATGGAACATACTTAACTGTGATTACACTGAATGACAAGATGACAGTATCGATATTTGTTTGGGGATGAAATATGGAAAGCACTTTGTGTAGACTGATTCATCTCGTTTAATCATAAAGCATAACAGATGAGAGTAAACCATTAGACTTGATTAACATGTAAATTGCCTCTGTAATTTGCTAATAGATTGAGCGTATGAATAGGATGCAGCCACCTGAACCTTTAGCAGTAATGAGAAGAGTAATCGGGCTTGAACACTCATGCAACTGGTGGCGGCAGGCAGTCGACCTCTCTGCTCCATCCTCTAGATCCTTAACCTTGAGCCACAATCCATTGGGTTTTTAAGCAAATGTGCGTTTCTTTTTTTTTATAGGATATTTTTGTTCTTTCCTGGTAAGATAACTGAAGTTCACGAGATGGTCTCCAGGAAGTGAAGCCATTATGGAGGAATCAGGGCTCAATTCATCCAGTAACTGATAAGACTGAAGGCAGTAAATATCCTGACAAATCAGCCCTGCTCTGCACGCAACAGAATAAACAGGTATTTTAAATCATTGATAAAGGGTGGGCCAGTCTCTTTAGCAACAAATGATATGCAAATGCTTCAATTAGAACTCCCAATAGTCCAGATATGACTTGACCTTTGGATGATTACAAACCAATTTTTTTCTCTCTCTCTCTTTTTTTCCTCCTCCTTCTCAAAACTTACTTTGTGCCTCATTCTCATCATAGCTAAGTAAAAAGTTTCTCATTTTCTAAAGCAATTCCCTTCTCCGCGCTCCAACCTCAGTTCAGTTGATTAGGAGAATGATATGCGTCGAGCCACATTTTTATATGCATTACTGAGTGTTTGATTACACAATGCAGGCAGTGGATTGTTTATTAGAAGGAAAATTAAAAAGGTGTAGAAGCATCATGCAGGAAGCTGAGGTCCCTTGACGAGTACCCTGTCCCATGATTATGCGTCTGTCAATCTCCGGCCCGTTGTGACCCATTTTCTCTCTTAAGTTTAATACAAGAGAATGGCAAGCAAATTAGCTGCTAAATTAGAGCACCGTCATTTACGCATCGCTTTGGCCCTCTGTGGCAGCTTGTGTCGCGATGCAGACCCTCCAGCCACATTTCTGGAATGCTAATCAGCCTCCGGCACACAATTTTCTCTAGCCATACACCTTATTCTCTTTTAGCAATATCCATCATTTAGTCCAATTTTACAACAAAAACACATTTTATACAGGAAAATGTTTCATTTAAAGCTCATTTCCCCCTATGGTTTCATTTTGGCTTTTTATCTTGTTTTAAAAAGCAATTTACTTCCTAAAAGTCTGGATTGCTAAAGGTCTAAGCTGGCCACTGACCTGGACGTGCTGGCCATCTCTATACTGTTTAGCTGCACTAATTAGAAAGTCGGCGTGTATGAAACTATCTGTTCTATATGAACAGGAGAATATCAAGGGGGAAGTATCCATTTACACTCTCAACGGGTGGGAGGGCACTCTTGGTAGAAACAGTTCACAGTTTGGCTAATTAACTAGGACTAACACACAATTAAACCATCCCAATCTCATCTCTGATGAGCAAGAGGAAAATTAAATTAGATTTGGTTACTACTGAGTCTTACAGTACTCTTGTTAAATGGAAGGGTGGGTTTCATTTTCCCCTTCAAGCTGGAACTGGCTCTCTTAGCCTACTCAATCATGTTCCTGTAGTTTACGTGGAAGAGAACTGTGCTAGCAACCCCAAAATAAGTGTTTCATTCCCAGGGAACAAACAAACTACTTGCTTCATATACTTTCTAGTGTCTGTGGTAATATTCTAGTTCACAGTATAGATATTCTATTTGGTAGGATCCACCATCACAAGCTGTTTATATGCTGGGTATGTGGGAAGGATTATGGCCTAATTGTGTAGCATGCATTTGTAATGAATGATTGCACAGCATCTGTTGAGAGTCTTGAGACAATACAGAAAATCAAGGCTCTGGCTGATCACTGAGGGGTAACAGCTTTGATCAACCTGTTAGAAGGTACAAAAAAAAATGCAGATTTTCAAAGATGCAGGCAGGTGGCTGCGTTGAGCATGCTGGGAAGGGAAGGGGAGGTTGGGAGAACACCCACCTTGCTGTTTCTTTCGCTGATGCTTTTCTCTGCCTCTCTTAGCTTGTCTCTCTCACTAGTCAACTGGACAGGTGAGGGACAGACAGACAGATACACAGACAGACAGAGTAACAGTAAGGCAAAGACAGAGATCCCATAGCTGGAAAAGGAGAATGGTAAAAAAAAAGCCAACTGCCAGCTTTACTGAAGGCCACATGGCAATAACACTTGAGGACAACAAGAAATTGGATGAAAGCAGCCTACCTGAACATTATCAAAACATAGTGTTTGCCTACTAATAAAGTAATACAGGGTTTCATTAGTGGTTGTTGTGAGCTTCTCACTCCAGAAAAGTTTTCACTAAGTGAATTCACAAATTAAGAACATCATTAAACTTCCTTACTTAGTTCTAATTCCAGACACAACAGAGCGAAACAGTGCCCACCCACTTTTTCAGCTTCCTTGGTTGATAAAAAAAAACTCTTGGCTCCAGTCATTTCCATGATCTTTTTGTTTCAATAACATCCATTTCAAAGGAAAGTTCTAGACGCAACAGACAACAATGCAGTAAATTGGTTGTTGCGCAGTAAATGCAGCTTTGCATCTTTTAGAGTTGCTTCTAGAATCCTGTTCTTTCAAGTCCTTTCCATCATTTCACTGTTTTATGATGCGGCCAATGAAGTGTGCTCAAACATCAGCGATGCTTCGCTCCCACTTTGAACCCACTATGAGGAGCCGCTTAAAAAAAAATAACATCCTAACAGCCTCTTTTCATTCAGAGGAAGCATACTCCACTGCTTCTGAAATACACTTATATGGTGCAATTTTCCCCATATTGCATGTAAGGCAGAATCAAATATTAAAGACATGTAATGGGAAAGAAGATGGATACTTCCATGGTGAAGACTGCTGAAAAAAGAAGACAACACAACCTTTGATCATATTTATAATGTTGTCCTTGCTTGTAGTGTTTAGTAAGCTTTGTTTTTTATCTTTATTTATTTTTGAAGATGTAAAGGGCAGAACATCAGCCAACACACTGAACGATGTCAAGAAGAACAGCAGCATACTCTGTGTGATAGATTCCTCAAAGAGAAAGAGAGAGGGATGGCAAATGCATGCTGCATTTCAAAAGAATCAGCCTGTAAAGGTGAATGGTCAAGCTGTGTCCCCTGATTCTGACCATTGCAACAACAAGGTGTACATGACAATCAGCTCCATGATTCAAGTGCAGTGTCATGCTTATCGGCAACATTACTGGCATACTCTTTGGCAAATCCAGCCCAGCAGCAGCAATAAGACACCGGCCCATCCCTGCTCTGCGCTGTACTGCAATGTTACGAGTCCCATGTTGGTACAGACAGCTGACCGCAGATCTTTCTGAAACCTATCAGGGTGCTGTAAAAGATTTCTCCCTCAGTATCGCTTGAGTTCTGAATTATTGAGTGAGATACTGTTCAATTCCTCACCTCTGACTCTATTCTTTTTCTGTTGAGTGGTCAAGAGGGAGGTTGGGGGGGAGGGGGCGTTGAGGAAGATAACCCTGTAGAAATGTTGCACTTTGTTGCCGTTAACAAGACTGAAGTCAAATGAAGAAGGGGAAATATCAATCCACCACAACATGAAAAGAAAGAATATGGTTACATGCTTATTTGAAACTGGGCTTGGCAGAACAACTGAGCAGGAGGCCTAATAATACATGCAGTCTAATCAACTCTTAAAAATAAATGAATTAAGTGTGAAGCTTTTATTATTTTATTCTTTCTATTTCATATTCAGTCTGTCCGAAATTTTCCATACCACGGCTTTGATGAGCCCAGATGACTATTATTTTCACATAAGCTGTTGCACTGCTTCCTCTGAATAATGGCTCTCTTCAATTATGTGTTAAAGACAAATCTGTGGATAAGCTTATCTTTGCTGTCATCTCTTTGTTGTCCTTGAACCACGGTCACTCTAATGGCACAAAATAATGTAAAAATTGTGGCATTCGTGCTTGTCAGCTCAAAACTCTTAAAATGTACATCATAATGTAACCTAGTGAGGTTTATTATAGAGACAATGATTATCATAGAGAGGTAAAATATGGAGACAGGCTTTTGAAGAGGTGACCTTAGGATCATTAATTCAGATGAGAGGTTTCAGTATTTGGTTGTAGTTTTGTGCTTTTGCTGTTAGAAATTAAAAGGTTAGTTCATATTCTGAACACTAATTAAGATATTTTTGATGAAATCCAAGGGCTTTTTTATCCCCCATAGAAAGCAACATAATTACCGTCATTCAAGGTCCAAAAAGGTATTAAAGACATCGTAGAAAAAGTCAACGTGACTACAGTAGTTCAAACTTTTTTTGTGCAACAATTTCTTCTCTACCCTGTCAGACTCGTCCGTAGTTGACGCAGTGAACGCCGTTCAGCGCTTCCAAGTTTTCGTTCGAACGCCAGCTCAGTTTTGGCCGGCTCCTGCGTCATTATCAGCCAATACTGAGTCGGCATTCTGACGTAGAACCTGGAAGCGCTGTAACGAAAATAGACAAGAGACAAATTTGTTGAATAAAGTCATTATTTTTGTTTTGTTTTTTGTGCACAAAAGTAATTTTGTCGCTTCATAACATTAATTGAACCACTGTAGTCACGTTGACGATTTTAACATTGTTTTTACTACTTTTCTGGACCTTGAATGTGGTAATTTTGTTGCTTTCTAATGAGGATAAAAAACCATTTGTGTTCTGCAGATGAACGAAGGTCTTGGGGGTTTGAGGGTGAGTAATTAATGAAAGAAATTTCATTTTTGGATGAATTAAACCTTCAAATAGATTGAAATAAAATAAAATTTGAAAAAAATAACTTTATATAAAAATATATAAAATTAAATTTTACAGTACAATGTGTTTAGAAACTAAGTTCTACTTCCCATCTGTACCAGACCATAAAAGACCATGAAGTCAGCATGTGGGCTCAAGTGTGGGTGAGTGAAGTCAGTTTTCACGGTGATGTGTTGTGCACCCACAACCTGACAACATTGTGAAACTGCAGCGGGAGAAGAGTTCTACACCGGCTGTCTAATAAAGGATACAATTTGTCAGCTTTGCGCATGACAACCTATGAGTTTATATCCCTTTCAGATGTGCCAAAACACCCACGGGATGAGTTCAACACTTTAATGCTAATATCCTGGTGCTTCTTTAGCGAGCGCATTACATGTTATCCACCAGAAGCACCAGAAGTCTGTTGATGTGAGAATGTTATGGAGCCAAAGCTTTGAACGTTCCTTCAGAGCATACGCTTGGAAAGAGTATGCGTCTCCAGGGCTCTTCTTCGCTTCTCTACCTGTTAATGTGCTGGAGATGACTGAGCTTCAAAGAGAATGAGTTCGCCATGGGGTAAGACTGAAGGACACCCAGGGAAAAACAACAGCCGAATGACACTGTGGTCCAGGAAAGCAAAGCAGAAGAGAGCAGGTGAGCAGTCATTAACGGGGTTGCAGTGTCCGCATTGGGTGCACGCAATATGGCTCAGCATGAATGAGTGTAGAAAAGGAGGGATGATGGTGACTGATGAGAAGCGGAGCACAGAGAGGCCTGGGCTCATGAATATGTGTAGGAGTTGAAAAAGTGATGGACGAGGCAGATTGAGGGAAGGAGGGAGGCAGAGTGAGTAACGTGCAGTGATTCGGCTCTCGGGGCAGACGAAGTGCAGGGGCGAGGACTGCACACAAATGAAGTGCCGGGCTCTGAGAAGCTCTGCTTTGCACTGGGAGGAACCCATTCCAGCTCCACCTCCACTAATGTGCCCATTTGGTAAATCTGTGAGAATGAATGGTGGTCCAAGCTGCCAGGGTCCTTAATGACAGCAACTCATCTCAGTTTGGAGGCGGGGAGATGCTTGTTGGGGGAAGATGGGGGCAATAGGGCTTGGAGATGTTGAGAGGCAAGTAAACAGAAAGACGAAGTGCTGGCTTTTCAGACTGCAATATATTTGGTTTCTGGAAAACTATTTACGCCATGGATGGTGCTTCACAAATGGTGCTTTTTCTCTCCTATTAAACTCCATAAGCTAGCAAGCAAGCTACTTCTTTTGTCCCAAGGCACCACTAAAATCTAAAATGTTTAAAATTGAGTTTAGTAGGAAATAGCAGTCATTTTGCGGGTGAAGGACTGAGGGTTTTTCTAGACAGGAACGATGATGTGAAAGGCAAAGACGTAACGCAATCCCTCACAGCGTTGATACAATAGCTAGGAACAGGCTGCGATGGAGCAATTGAGAAAAATCAAATCCAACAGTTTGAGGGGGAGATTGGCCCTTTATTAAATCATACAATCCCTCAAGTCTTAAAATACCCACTTAGAGCACCACTGCATTCACGATAAACGATAAAAAGGTTTCAATTTGACCAAATTAGCAGAGTCTTTCTCTTCGCCACCACATTAGCAGTTGCATTACCATTTGAAGCAGACAGAGAAAAATTTGCTTCATATGACCTCACAACCGAGAAAATAAGTACTAGTGATCCTAATGTGCTTGTATAGGTCTTTTCTAGGGCATTTGATGAGCCGAGGCACTGAGCGTCAAGAAGTTTTTGTGATGGAGACAAATAATTTAATGCCTGGTAGTTTAATAGCCATTGGAGAATATTTGTGAGTTAAAGAAAGGCAGTCTGGAAACCGGAAAAGTAGGCGTGTTGCTTCATGGATCTGTAGGGCTCTTCTAAGGAAAGATGGGCACTAAGCTCTCATGAGGGAAGATAAAAGAAACCTCTGTGGACTTCTAAGCCTCTGAGAATACAACAAAGCACAGATCGGTTCTGTGGTATAATCAGTGTCAACGGGAGGGTAAACTATGCATGTTAAAGGTTAACCCATGGGTCACGGCATTGGCAGTAGCTTCCGTTACTGTTAACCTGTGTTCGATACCCTTGGGTTGAGATCGCAGAGCAGCTGAATAGGTCATACCAATGGGGCTAGAGAGAAGAGTTTGTATAGTAGGTTATGGTGCAAGTGTTACCTGAGCCTGCAGGGTGTTGATCTGCGTCTCTAGCCCTTTGATTTTCTCCTCCTGCTTCTGCAGCTCGGCCTGTGCCTCCTGCCGTGCGCTAAACTCCTCATCGAACTGAAGACAATAACACATATACAAACACATTAATGTATATCTGCGGATGTCATAGGATACATCAACACCTTCACCATCTCTCTGCCTTCACTATCATCGTCATCTTGATCCAGAGCTAAGCTTATAATGGCTGCAACTTACGCCTGGGTCTCATTCACTCAAAAAGTGCTCTAACACATACGAAGAAAGAGTTCTCACCCCATTTTTTTTTTTTTTTTCAATATAATGTTGATGGATTTGCATTGATCTAAATAATCTATATTTTACATATATACTACCGGTCAGTGTGATTTTTATTAACACTTATTCAGCAAGAATGCATTCATCAAAAATCACAGTAAACTGTAGACTTTAAAACTGTTACAAAGATTTTGATTTCAAATAAATGCTGTTCTTTGAATCTTTCCATTTCTAATCCTGAAAATGCATCACAGTTTCCACAACAAAGCAGCACAACTGTTTTAGCATTGATAATAATAAGAAAGGTTTCTTGAACACCAAATCAGCATATTAGAATGATTTCTGAAGAATCATGTGAAACTTAAGACTGGAGGAATGGCTGATGAAAATTCAGCTTTGCCATCACAGGAATAAATGACATTTTAAAATGTATTACAATAGAAAACAGCTGTAAATTGTTGTAATAGTTTACAATATTACTGTTTTATTACTGTTTTTGTTGCATTCTTGATCAAATACATCAAAAAAAAAAAAAAAAAAAATCTTAATGACCAAAACTTTTGAATGGATGACAGTATAAATATTAGATATGTCATACTATTAAACATACACAAATATACTGTATCCTGCAAATATACACAAAAAAAAAGTGCAAACATATTGACAAATAATGATTTCTGCATGAAAACACTGGTATACACACAAACAAGAGCATACATAGTGAATGAGACTTCTTTCAGTGTTTGTGTTATTTTGCCATTAAACTGCAAGCCTCAGATGTCTGGCTGACATTTGGCAGAGTTGGGCAGGGAGCTGAGCAAGAGCATTGATACACTATGTGTTCCCTCAAGCATCATGGGATACAGCTCTTGGCTTCACTGACAACACCAGCAAGCTTTATCATTATCAACCTCCAGAGGAAATATATATATATATATATATATATATATATATATATATATATATATATATATATATATTATACACTTTAACACTAAAACACTGCCTGTAAATAGTGTTCCCAGTATGGCACCAACAAGCTTGCAGATTGGAGCATCAGCATCGATTCTGCTTGCACTGATACAGATCATGTTGCTCCGCTGCCAGCTATTGATCAGGTGAGAGCAATCGATGCACTGTCTCACCGCTCATGGGAGAAAAGTTTGGTGACAGCAGCCTGGTTGCATACCAATAGCGGCACCCAGGGTGATTAATAAACTCACCTTTTTGGAGAATTCAGCTGCTCTCTGCTCACTCTCTTCCACTTTGGCTTTATCCACGCACTGATCTGTCATACACAAATAGCCGGGTACATGAAAACACACAAAACACAAGTATATGCAAATTTCATGGTGCATTGTTAACACGATGCTTAAGATTCCACATCAGACACCGAATGAAGACAATCAAAAGAACAAAAAAGCGAACGGAATAAAATGAACCTGTCAGTGTCTCATCTCCCCCCCCCCCCCCACCACCCCCCCTCTGGAGATTTGTATTCTGTTCTGGAGGTTTGAGATGTAAATTTAAAAACGGTGCCCCGCAAAATCTGTTTTCAACTCATTAAAGTAAGGGAAGTGAGAAAATCTAACATTTTTTTTTTTCTGCAGATGGGTCTGGAAACTTTTAATGAGCCTTTGTTGGCAAGTTACGAAAGTGTTAGTGACAAAACACAAAAGAGGGGCAAAAATCAAAAAAGGAGGACAAAAATTTACATCACCCTTATTTTATTAATTCATTTGGTGTCCAAGAACTGGATGACAAATCCATTGGCAATGAATGCTTATTTCCCCACCAACATTTAATCATAAAAACAAATGAAAAAGTCCAGGACTGCAAATATAACCGGTACAGCTGAAGTCGTGTTGCGTTTATAAGACATGACATGCCAGCCAGGTTTTGCAGATAATGTTTTATTTATGCATAATGAGTGTACCTTATCTTACGTGTCAGGTGAGTGCAGGTGTTTCAGACAGGGCTCTCATGGGGACCGGGGAATAATAATTAGATCTACTCCAGGAAATCGCAAACTTTTATCAACTGCAGTTGTGTCTCCCTCAACGCAGCATGATTTCCCAGTTATGTTAGACAGACTGTAGTGTGAACCTGTGCAAGATTATTGTAATCATATCGTAGACATCACATTAAGTCTTTCTTGTGGTTTTGATTGAAGTGATATAACTCAATACTCGCTTTTACCTAAAGCTGGTTACCGGAACCTGAAACTCATTTTATTTATTCTAAAATGTTCTGGACACTTTATGACATGACCATACAGTTCGAGACAGAATGTAATAGTCTGGAAAGCTGAGTTGTACTAATGAATAATAACTTAAGAGGAACTGCATAAAGGTTTAGTGTGGTATTCATAACATAAGGATGTTTTCTGCAAGACCCAGGAGACCTAATCTCAGACTTACCGATGAGGTGACTGAAGTCTACATCCAGTCTCTCCCTGTAGGCAAAATCAGGGTCCATCCCACTGCGGTGGAGGACGATCTGGGACACACACTCCTCGATCACCTTGTAATACTGAGGCCTGTAATAAAAAGGAGTACATCGAAAGTGAGGGGGCAGAATATGACAAGAGACAAAGCTGTTAACTTCACATAAAATACTGCCTTGTGCATTCCGTTGAGGACAGTTCATCATAAATCATCTGGTAAGACATATCTTTTAATGGTATTTCACAGCATTAAATTAAGGCTTCCTTCGGTACATAATGCAATCACTAACGGCAAAGCATGCAGCCGTTGGGTGAGCCGTTGTGTGACTTTGTCCATTCAAGGTGAAGACAAACTGACATCCGGGCCCTCCATGCTTTCCTCTCTAATTTGCAATCATCTTTGGCAATTAAGGGCAGCAATAAAACCTGAGACGCAAATCTAATCAGTGTAATCTGTGTAATTAGTCACACAATGGCAGGGAAAACATGGCCTTGTGTTTGGAGGGGTGACAATGACGGGACGGGGAGTAAATGGGTCTGGGACTAGATACTTCCATGGCGCTTAGTGTGTGACCTTTTCCAAGTTATATTACCAATTTTAATTGCGAATGACATTTAACAAATACAATGTCGACTTAAGCCAAGCTCCGTAGTGGCAAACAATTATGTTCCAAGCATGACCTTGAATGTATCTTGTAGGTATTCAATTTTCCTTCCAGAAATGTGTCGTCCCCTTCTCTCGGCTTCTCGACACAAAACAAGCTTTCGAATTCTAATGAACAAGCATGACTTTAAAAATGTCCCTGTACTAAATAATTGCACCACAACTCTTAACTAAAGCCACTTAATTCTAGAGCATTAGATTTTATTTAATCTCCAAACATTCTTGTTTGATAAACAATATTTGTGGGGGAATATAGCTAAGCTAATGGATGAATGACAGTTTGCTGGCCCAAGTGAATAAATTAGGCAACAACGGGAGTATCCTTTCAGCTTATCTTTACAATCTAAATTTCAGTTTGCTTTGCTGCTCTCTTGATATGTGTGCTGGTAATAAGAAAAAACAAGATGTCCATTACTCAGCTATGAAAGCGTCAGTGTACTTGAAGGTGCCTCTAAATAACAATAAGCAAGATTTCAGGTGCTCCCTGACCAGTGTTGTTATTAAAAACTGTTTCCATTAATTGAAAAATAAAATAAAATAAAAAAACTAAAACTTAAAATTGTTACTTTGGCAATTAACTGAAATTAAGTATTAAAACTACTAAAACCACAACTGAATAAAAATAATTTAAAGCTAAACAGAAATATTACAAAAGCATTACTGCAACTTAATTATAAAGTAAATTCCTAAAACTGAACAATGAAAATATACAAATAAAAGCTAATTCAAAATATTAATACATACTACAAAAGTATATAAATAATACTAAAACATCACTGACTCTGATCAGAATATACTCATTTTATGTACTGTAAAATATATTTTAGCAGAATTACAGCATCAAAGAGGACTGTTCTAACTCTTGTTCTAACATTTAAATATAAGAACATGTTTTGAATAAACCAGCTATTAAGACATTAACTATAATTGGATGTCTCTCCAATCTCAATGACAAATAACATTTAAATAACCAAACAAATAATCATATTCATACAATTTGCCAATTTAAGACCTTGTTTTAAGAGACATGGCAGCGATGTGTAATAAGCGTGCAGAGGGGGCGGACGGGGTGGCTGGAACTGATAGGGCTGAGAGTGTTACCAAGCCTGGCTTAGTGGCAAGGCCCGAAGCTTACGCCTGTCACTGATGTACACCATATCATTATCTCAATAAGCCGCCCTATTTTCTCAACATCCTGGCTACCACCACTGCCGCATGCTGGATAGAACCGGGAAGGAGACGACTGACCCAGAACTGTCAGACCCCACCAGAGGAGACAGCATATGTCCCACTCAACAGAGCCGCACTTTCCTTCTCTCTCTCAGTCTGGCACCTTCACTGTCTGCCTCTCATCTCCCATCCAACCCCTGCTCCACACTGCCCATCTAATCTTCACATCAGTCACAGCCAAAAGTAGAAGATGTGCTCCATATTCCCTCCCTATGATCTGCCTTCTGTTAGAGAGTCTTAGAAAGTTATTGCCCAACATCTTCCACTGCTCCAAAAAGCAGTAAAAAGAAAGGCTGAATGGCTGAAGGACATTGGTAACTGTTATTAAATAGTTCAGTTTAATTTGTTTAATTTTAAAACAGGTTATTAAAGAAATTGAGGGAAAACTTTCCATAAAAATAACCAAGGACAGAGTTGAGGGCGCAGAGTTAAATGAGGATAAGGGTGTCTGGTTGAAATGGCTTTAAAGAATGCCTTAAAAATCAAACGATGCAATCTATTGGCACGGACAGCTCTCCTTTATGGCTGGCTTTGATCACCAGAGTACCTCCCAACACCTATGAACAAGAGCGACGTTGTCAACTGATGCGGACTGAAGTAGAGAGATGCCACCAGCCTATTCTTCCCTCCCTCTCCTTGGAGACTCGGCCATCAAAGCATGCACTGATCTCAAGGGATCCCTTTAATCTAAAATTATAGCCATACAATTTCCCAACCAACCAATTCAATCTACATAAAACGTCTCACCAGGTTCAAAAGCACCCAAAGACACGAGTGATGAGATCTTTATAGAGTGACCATGTAATACAGAAGCATATGAGACAACAAATGCTAAGCTTATATATATATATATATATATAATGGATGTGGATGGAGGCACTTGAGGCTTGAGGGTGAGTAAAGCTTGGGGTAATTTAATGTAAAACAAACACTATTTTTGACTGAATCACTTATCTATCTGTATGTATCTTTAATATGAATCAATTTATATTCATACAGTGAAGACTGTTTTATTTTTGCATTTGATTATTCAATTTCTGTAGCATTCCTTACTACATATTAAATAAAACTAGGCTACTGTACCTGAAAAAACTTTTTTTTTTGTTTGTTTTCCTATTGTTTGTTATCTGGTTCTTCGTTCCTTATTTTATTATCAAAAATAAAATAAAATTGCCTGCCCATACTGTACCAACTACCTCAGGGGTGGACTAAATGCTGCTTAGTGGAACAAACTGTCATTTGCACTACTGTCTCTTCAAAATAAATTGAAAGAAATCTAGTATTGGGGATTTGTTGCTTTTTCCTGTTGTACCGAACTTGTATCGAACCATGAGCCCAAAACCGAGGAACATATCGAACCGTGACTTCTGTGTACTTTTACACCCCTCATTTACGTACTTTGTATCAGAAGTTTCGCTAAAAATGATTAAATAACAATAAAAACAGAAAGAGAAATATTTGAGTTTATACAGTATTAAAATCTCTGAATTTTGTGGGATTACAAGAGTCTTTTTCTAAGGAGAAAAGTTTGAGAAGCAGGATACATAATTTTCTCTTCATTTAATCTCATTTGTGACTAAAAGAAACAATTGGAGACATTAAAGAGATCCCACTTGTTATTTTTCTTTCCTATGGGAAAGAGTCTTTAATAAGTGCATACATTTTTAATCAGTGTTTGTAGTGATCCTGTTTTCTGCCGTCAGAGTTACAGACACAGGGGCGGGAGGGATGGCACTGAACAAGAATCTGCCATACTACTTGCTTAATGTGTTTTCTATTTCTCGCTTTTTCCAACAAGCCAGGCAATACATTATTCATGGCTCAAAGTGAGCAGCAACATGTCCATGGTAAATTCCCTCCCTTTCATCGCTTCACTCGTCCCTCTTTATTAAATATTTTACCTCAGCAACAGGTCTGATGCAACAGTGAACTGAAATGCTCAGTATCATTTCTTCACTTTCTGACAGACACACATATTTTGAATGTGGCTAAACATACAAAAAAAAAAAAAAAAAAAAAAAACAACATCACAATACATTTATTTACTGGAATTTTATCTAAAGAAATGTTACATAATCATACATTTTGATCCAATATTATTTGTCAAATTTAATCCTATTTATTTATTTAATCTCATTTTTTTATTTAATTATAATTTATTTTGTCTATTAATTTAGTTCTATTTATTTCCATTTATTTTCATTTACAATCTTTGAATTATCATACTGAAATCCATTTGTTAAGTCAATAGAAACTGAAAAAAGTGTTTATGAACAGGTAGGTGTTGGTCTTTTTTTTTTTTTTTTTTACATCACACTTAGGGAAAACGAAGATATGATGGCACTCACCTTATATAATAATCATTCCTGATGAGCAGCAGATGCTGGAGGATGGATAGGAAGTAAGGTTCTGAGCCTGTGTCTTTCACCATGTTGGACAGGAGATGGTACACCTCACCCATATCAGTGCATTGATGGTTAAGGACACAACTGCATATCTTGTTTGCTATGTAGTAAACATGACATTTATATATACATATGCTTATAAAACTGTTTATGAAATGTGCACTAGAGTGACAGGAATTATTAGAAGTGCAGTGGTATAATTCTAAGATTAGAAAGAACAATACAGTGTAAGCATGTCCAACTAAAGGTGTATGGCCATCAATCACTGGAAACTGCTTGCTTGTTTTAATTCAGATTGAGGGCTTAGTTAAAGGTTGAGTCTAACCAGAACTGATGCTATCTGTCTGCATTCTAAAGTGTCTTTAGGGATCTAATTTGCTAACATGAGTAAACACAAGAACTGAAGAAAAGTGCATTTTTCTGCCAATTCATACCCTAGCCCTGGACATGAATAAAATGAACATTCTTTAAGTTTGATTATTTAAAACCATACAATATGGATCGGTCACTTCCTTTTTTTATTTATTTATCTATTTTCTCAACTGAAATCTCATCCTCAGTTTGTCTCACTTGTCTCCAAAACTGAAGAGATGTGCTCTTAAACTTGCAGAGTATTGATTACATGTCCAGCATCTTCTCTCCCTGAAGAGAAAGGGCAGTGGCTTTCCAAGTCTAAAATAAATGTAACATTTGATAGTCATCATCTTCTTTATTATTATTATTATTATTATTATTATTATTAGTATTATTATTATTATTTCAAGGACTGACATCCTAACCCTCTCAGTTATGTCCACTGGAGTAATGAATGTGCATCTATTTTCAATTGAAGCAAGCTTAAGCATGTGATAATTAAATGTACAGTAGCACTTGGTAGCTCATTAATTGTATCTACTAATGGTCCTAGGATAGAGTTAATAGAACAGCAATGACTCAAAAAATAAATAAATAAAATAAAATAAAATAACATATGGGCATAAATAGTGTGTACAGTGCATTGGGCAGAGGTGAAAAATTGAGTCCAGTCATTACATGTACTTTACGTTGTGTTTTGATGCACTGCCTAGACTAGAGCATGCTTGAGCCACCACATTTGCTCCTTCCATTCCACTGGGATAGAAAACATAAAGCTGTGGAGGCTCAATATTTAGAGGAAAAACTAAAAAGTACAGCGAGTCTGTCGCCATTTAATACTCAGGTTAGTGTATTATGTATTCTTTAAAAGAATATAAACAAAAAACAGACATATCTGCTGGGAAAAAAGAAAAAAAAAACATGAAAATGAAAAGATAAGACTTCAAGTCACTGCACTACACTTTAAAAACTTCAGCAAACCAATCTGCCCCACCACTGCTGAACATTTTCTAATTAACTCATATCATTTTAGTTATTCATAAGGTTGTGTGTGTATCTTATGTTCTGTCAACTCAATATGAGAATACAAGCATCTTCAAAGCATTATTGCTGATAACACAGGTGATCTGCTTAAGTGAATTATTTTCTCCACACTGCAAAACCAGCAAAACACACCAGAAAGTTATTCTCTCTATTAAACAGACCCATGAGTGTGCACACAGACACACCGTCTGTGCATATTTGTATTTTGGGCATGTTTGCAGTAATATACTGGTGGGGAAGGTGATGCATAAACATGAGCTGTATCAGCATGAAGCTGCGCAATACAAAAGACAGAGAGGGAGGGTCAATCAATCACGCTGCCCAACTTTCAATTAATATTCAACAGATTCCTCAAGTCACTACAATGGCCAGAACTAAACTGGACCAGAAGTGCTATATTCCTAATAATAATAATAATACTAATAATAGAGAGAGAGAGAGAGATGATAGACATAATAATAACAGAGAGAGACAGAGATGATAGACAGACAGACAGACAGACAGACAGATAGATAGATAGATAGATAGATAGATAGAGTTATGTATGTATGAATGTATGTATGTATCTATGAATAGACATACATAGACAAACAGATACATAGATAGATAGAATTTCTATATGTAAATATACAGGGTGGGATTGGAAAATATTGGAAAATGTTTGGCATTTAGAAAGAGAAGAGGGGGGAAAGAAGGACTGAGAAAGACAGAGACTGTTGCTTAGACACGCATATTACAAAAGGCACTTACAGATCAATGCCAAATTGTCCTTAGAGACAAATGTTGTGTCTCTTACACAGTTGGCTGCTCACGAAAATCATTAGTCCAGACAGCCTGAACTAAAACTAGCTTCTCCATCATTTCAGCAAAGCTTTCCCTCTGAGAGCTTACGGAAAGAGGGTGAAACGATAAAAAATATCAACAAAATCAGAACTAAAATAACCGGAAATATATGCCTTACTCTTTTTTGAATTCAGTGAAGGGCTTCAAGCTACTTTATAAAGGGTACTGCGAGGATATACACACAAATCCAGAAGCTACTGCATATGGCTGCCACGTACGCATCTGTGGCCTTATGGGTCAGATGCAGATGTAGAAACAGGGAGAAAATAAGTGTGAACGGATTTCCATAGCCGCGTAGCATAGTCTATCCACAGATTTGAGGGGGAATGAAACAGAGAAGAGGTGAGCGTAGAGGTTGCTTCCTGTGTCTCTGGAATGTCAGTATAATGAGCTCAGGGCCAGAGGAGGATGCTGGTGTATGTGTGCGGTGCATGCATGTGTTGATGTGAAGAGGTTTGTTTACCACCAGAGTTGCCAGAGGCTGGACTGGAATTGAAAAAAAAACCTGATTCTCAAATCCCTTCTGAATGAACTGGAGGTCTTGGCTTTAGACCCATGAGCTGCACCGGGCACCCTTACGGCTGAACGCACGGCCGAGGCAGCGGTAAAAAGGATATTCCATCTCTGCACGGATGTCATCTAGTCGGTGAGACAGTTCGATGGAATCCTCCTCCTTATTTTCATTAAACACCTTCAGCTGAATGTCAAGCTCCTCCGTCTCCTTCAGCTCCTGTGATTACAGAGGGTGATATGAGAAGAATGAGTGAATGATGAACACGTCGTCATATAACAGTGGTAATTTAAGAAGAAGTTTGAAAAAATGTTTTTTGAACATCTTGAAAGCACCTCTTTGTACATGACCCACTTAAAGCCCTCTTAAGAAATCAAAATAATTTTTGTGGCATTTAGTACATATCTGTGAGTTTTAAGGCCATGCTAGTATACTCCCAAATGTTGACCAATTCACTTTTAGCAGTCATATACGCATTCAAAGTTGACAGTTTACAGGTTGTAATATCCTCCAAACAGCAAGTCCAAATGAATAAGAAAATGTCTGCAAGTCTTGCAATGCAGTGTTTTTTGTTTGTTTGGTTGGTTGGTTTTTGTTTAGTTTTTTGCTGTGTATGGCAGTACAGAGTCTTCACCATCACTTAATAAATCAACAGCCTATTGGCTATTGCCTTAAACACTTATTTTTGATTTATTTTAAAAGTTCACAACACAAATTTGCTGTTCAATAAGAGTGTCAGAAAAGTTTGCAACATGTAGGATTCAGAGTACAGCATTTCTTATTCACTTCTATGGTATCCGCAAAGGAGTGATTGACTGTCACACAACTGCAACAGCAATTCAGTGACGTTAAGGATATAATGTGATTGGTTATCCAGGTATGCATAATTCTAATTTGGCTGTTGTGCTTACTCCAACAGTAGAGCCATGGTTGGTATCTCCCCAAAATAATAACATTTCTGAGAAAACTATCCTCATCAAGCGATTTAAAACTAAGGTGTCAATTAAAACCACAAGTCTGATTAGCATTGTATTGAGGTAAGAGTCAATCTGTTTTTCTATAGTACACAGATTGTCTTGTTTTGTATACCTGCAACATATGGGAGAGATAGAAAGGGTTTAGAGAGGGAGAGAGATTAAGAAAGAGAAGATAAAAGGTGTGCTTTAAAACTCCACTATGAATCAGTGATGGTGTAGTTTATGGACGGTGAAGAGCCAAATGTATCCCAATTTCTCTAGTTATCAATCAGTGGGCTATACTTCAGGCATGCCATCTGTCTTAAAGAAACAGCCAATCAGAGAGACAGAGTACTCGTTATGCCACAGTAGGAGGCAGGACCAAGTCTCTCTCGCTCTCTCGAACACACTCACACACACACAACTCCAGAAATTTGTATTTTCATTTCATCAGACACCATTTTCTAACTCTCCTTAAGGATTTAGTGCATCTAATTTGTCTTTCACTTTGTTTCTTTCCCTTTGCACTTGCCATTTTGAGGATACTAAAACCTGAAAACTCATTATTCACAATTAGAGAACAATGTCATATTTAATTGTCCTATTAAACTTTCAAATACATTATTCATAAATTACGATAAGCTCATCATATGCGGGGTAGATTGAGATAATTATAATAATTGTAGCAATAATACAGGGAGCAGTCAAAATGACTTATTAAGAGTGAGGAAATGCCCACATAAATGAGATGGTGAGTGATGTGCTGGCCTGGTTGCGGGCTTTGTGGCAGCATGGAGCAGAGATCTGTGCTCTGATTGATAATGATGTGTGAGGAGAACGCCTTTGTGAAACAAAGCTGTGCCATTAGGGAGGACACCAAACCAGGGCACATTTCAGCAGTTTTTAATTGTTTTGTTCATTTGTTCAAAAGTTATGTAAAGCAATTTTTTCAGTCTTCATTTTTTATCTCTTAGCTTTGAAATTTTAAAACCCAAATTCTTTAAGAAAACAGCATCTGTCATTGGATAAACTACAGATGTATAACAGCATTAAAAAAAAAAAAAAAATGTATTTAATGTATTTACCAACTTACCACATAAGGAAAACTTATGAGCATATATCATACCACTATTAAAAAGAAATCAAGCATTCAAAACATTTAATAAAAATTAAAAAACTAACAAAAATAAAAAATAGGATAAAATAGAAATATAAAAGTGAAATGATAAAGCAAAAGATATACTCACTGGTAGTATCTTCTTGAGGCCACAGCGCAGAAACTCATTTCGTAAGTGTATCCTGAAGTCTAAATCATCCGGGGAGGTAACGAGGGCATTGATCAGCTGCATGCAAGCCACCTGTATTCACACACACACACACACACACACACAACCATAATTTAATGCAAGCAAATTCTTAGAATCATCCCTTCGGCGGTAAATGATTAAAATGTACTACTCTGCAACAGCCTCTTATTCACACTGCTCTCATCTCTCATCTTAAAGAAAAAAATCAATATATCACATTACTTAAAATAAAATGAATTCATCAGGATGGAACGAGGCAGTTGGCACTTTGAAGAACTGTAACAGAAAAACGGGAAAATTGAAGGGAAAAGATGCAAGTGGATTAGTAGAGATGTCCAGAGGAAGGAGGGATAGAAGGAGGGAGCAGGCCTGGCTGAACAGATGTGTATTTTTAATTGATTTATCGGATCATGGCAGTGGGCAGGGAGGAGTGCTGATGGTTCTTAACAGGCTATAAGGTGGCTCCAGGGAGCCGGCTAGGATGAGAAGGAATGCTCTTCGCTTGGTTGATCGATGCCGAGTGGAAATATCACTATTGATGGACATGTGAAGAGTATACCTTCACCAGCCTCAGCCTGGAATTTTAGAGTTGTTGTCGGTCTGCATGTGTTATTGCCCTGCATGATTTTATTAGTCAAGAGAATATTCATCATTCTGACTCCCGCTTTTTTTGCCTCCAAAGAGCGGCCCCAAAAACAGAAACCTGACTTGAGCCAATGGAAAGACACTGTTTGACACAACATTTGACACTATATGCCAATTCTCATTACAGTATTAGTAGGCTGTTAAGCCCAAACTATAGTTTACTTTTTACACAAGGGTCAGCGTACTGTACACGTACCGCCGGGTTTTTGTAACTGCGTGTACTTGTACACGCAGGTCGCACATGCGTATTTTTTTATTTTTATTTTTTTGCAGTAATTGGTTTATCCACAAGGTGGCAACCGTGCCCTGGCGGGCGTCGATTTACAAGGTAGTTGAAGAAAAACTGCATAAACAGAACAGACTGGAACGCATGCAAGCTACAGCGACAATGGAGGCCTAGATAGATGAGAGATTGTGTGAAGAAGTTAGAAAGTACCCTCATTTGTACAACTCTAGCATGAAAGAATACAAAGATGTTTACATGGGTTGTAACTCGTGGCGAGAGATTAAGAAGTATACACAAGGCTTTAGTCTACTAACAGTCGGTAAAACAGTAAGAAAAGGTGCGCTGTAGCTTAAGCTGTGAGGTAGCTCTGCATAAAGACACAGATACGTGTATATACAGCTTGTTAATCAGGTCTGTAAGGTCTGTATAAAAGGTGTTTACTGAGTTTCAAATTATTTTGAGGATGGCACTCTTGGCATTGCTCTGGGATCTTGCTACATGTGCTCTCAGGCGAGAACTCGTCTTTAGAGAGTGTCATGTTTGCTGAGAGTGACAAAAGAAAAGGGTGTCTGGAATGCCCTTATATGGACATTGTTTGGGTGTTATTTATGTAAATTACTCACCTCAGGCAAGCGGTTGTTCAGTTAGAATACTCCGAATTCATCAACATTAGAATGGGTTTAAGAACAAATTCATGTGCATACGCACATGTTATTAATTAGGTGGAAAGTTTCCGTGGGAAGTTCAAATTTGCGTATAAATATGAATAATGTACGCAATTATTAGTGAATGAGACCCACTGTCTGTTGGGGGACCATCAAAATAATGTCTAAGCAGATAATAATCAGACAGTCTACTAATACTCTTTTGAATGGTAGTTGGCATGTAGATGTTACTTATAATTATAAACTTATATTTATAGCAGAATGTCTAAAGTGGACTATCATAATAAAGTGCTAGTTCTAATTCAGAGATGCAATGATGACCTTTGACTCAATTGATTGTTAGATTTGGAAATAATGCAACATTTACTAAGCCCACAACCCTCAATCATATTCTTTTCGTCCCTTTGTAGTAGAAATTTTGGGCACCTCTGTTCTAACTGAAGCTCTTAATGAAAACTAAAATGAACTAAAGCTAACAAACAGATAGTGAAACTAACCAAAACTAAACTTGATAAGAAAAACTGCATATAAAATAGAAATAAATATAAATTTAAATAGCAGGACTCTTGGATTCAAGAGTGGTCTGTTGGCATCAGATACCAAATAGCACTATACTTGATTCCTTATCTTGAAGTCCCAGCTACCCAGGGGCTGAAGGCAAACCAATGAAGCCCACTTTGCTGAGGCTCCCATCATACAACATTATGCCTCCACATTACCAAAGTTCTTAAATCGTCTCGTATTCCCATTTGAACAATTATTTCAATTTGAATCATTGAAGAGTCTCACTGAGTCATTCTTTGAGTTCTCCGGAGGCCAAATGCATTCTTATCATCAGCTGCGTCGACACACCAGCCTGTTTGGAATGATGTTGCAGATAGGGTGTTAGTGCAGGTTGAGGGGCTTATTTTCCTTTATGGATTGAGTGTGCAATGATGAGCTTCTGTAGCAGACTGCTGGAGGTGGATTTCAACAGAGTAATTAAAAAGCAGCACTGCTGGGACGGTTTTAAGTTTACGTGCTTGCGTCACTGAGATAGCGTGACGACAAAACACATTTTAATCACATTTAAAAAGTCAGGCTCTGCAGCTCATTGCAGGTTTTAAAAGTGTTTAATTTCTTTTAACCGCCAGCGTTGGTGCGGTGTTTTAATTTACTTGACAATTAGCAGCGGTTCTTTTCATTAAAAACCTTTTTTTTTAAAGGAGGAAAACAAGGCACAATATCAAAACAGATTCACTCCTCCCTTCTCCTCGCACTTCCTCTGTATCATATTGTTGTCTTCGTCTGCTCTCTTAACAGCAACACAAAGATTAGGGATTTGGTTAATGAATGGGTGAGAGCGGCTTGTTGTGCTTGTCACAGATCACTGCAGGTTGTGGAGAAGCAGAGAATGATAAATACAGGTGTGGTGCTGCATTCTTGCCCTTTTGTTTCAGTTCCTCTGAGACCAGATTGGAGAATGCAGAGGAAAAAGTAAGAAAGGGGGATGATAAAGTAACCACCTCTCAAGAAGATAATTTTTATTTATTTTTTATTTTTTCCTAGTTTCCAGAGCTCCGGGTTCTTTGTGTGACCTGGTTGGGGCTGATTAGGGTTTATAATACACCTCCCGTTCCATTAGAATAGCCAGCAGCTAGCTTCCATCTTGTGGCGTAGGTGGCAGGGTTGACAGACGACCACAGAACACAGTGAGGAGAAGGATAGGGGGACTTGTTTACATGTCAAGCTGAGCCGAGGTGCAGAAGAGCTTTGAGTGACAGATGTGCCAATTTCTACCTGGCTCCAGCATCAAACAGAGCATTCAGAGTGAAGAGGCCTCTCGCATTGACTGACACTAAACACAGCAGATCTATATCTGCTGCCCTGGGCAAGCAGAATTCTACTAATTATATGAAATAAGTGAAATAAAACATGAGGGCATATAAAATTTAGAACACATATGATGTGATGTGTGTTCCACTTGAATATGACGTGCTCATTCCAGATAATAACAGACACAACATCTAAATTCAGACACAGGCTAATATGAAAACATACCCCAAAAATAAAATAAAAATATAAGCATTTTGAGCATGATCTTTTCCAAAGTTCTGAAGACACATGTGAAACTCTAAGGTTTGTTTCAAAGCAGAACATTTAGAGAGAATTGACTACACTTGCTCCACATTAGCATGCAGCATTCCAACACAAAATCCTGTGTCTTATTCACCAACCTCCCACAGTTTAATTTAACCAGATGCCAAGTTGCTAAGCTGAAATTCTGCTGTTTAATCATTCTTTTCAGAGCAAACAAAAATGTCTCTGTGTAAATTGTGTCTATTAAAGAATGTACATGAATTTGTCTAAAATAAAGAGTGTGGTGGGGTAATAAGGTGAAGTGGCAGGTGGGGAAGAGACTTTTTCCGACTCTTTGTTTCTTGGAAAGGGCAGCACACTGACCTGTAGCTGCTGGGCTTCGTGGTTCTCCAGCCCCTCCACTATCGGAGCAAACCTCTCCTTATTATTCCTCTCTGCTGCAATGGTCATGGCTGCCAGGATCTTATCCAGACTAAAGGAAAACAAGACGACAGAAAACAATGTGTTTAGGTAAACACGATTTTTATCAAGCAACGATCATGACATTAGTTCAGAATGTTCACATAAGTTGGTCTTGGCCGTTCATGCAGGGGACCTGGAACAACGTCACAGATTTTTATGTAGAGTTCATAGCTCATTGTGGGTGTGCAAAATCAAAGCAAGCCTAATGTTAACCATATAAGAGGAGCCCTTTAGTCTACACAGTATCTGATGCTGTGTAAAAAGCAGCAACATAAGAGAACTTAAGAGATGTGTTTGGACAGAAGTACAAAAAGTGCTGGTGGGAAAGCAAATTCGGGACTTTACAAAGTCCTATGTACAGAACGCATCATAGACAAAATAACAACAACAGAACAAACCAGCACTTGAGTAAAAACAGCCAATTAAGTAAAGAAACACATACAGGACTGTCTTAACTGTGTAGCTTGCCATCATGTCATTGGTCCTGCTCTCATCAGGTTAGCATAGGCTCATTTGTCTTTTGGCTTTTATCGGCCAGACCCAGGTGTTGGGGTTTCATGAGGCTTATTGGAAACTGGCAGTTACTTTAACTTAAAGATAGTTCACCCTAAAATGTAGAATGAAAAGAAGATTGTGATTCGATTTGTTTCCGATTTGATTCAATTTCGATTCAGTTTCATTCAGTTTCGACATCCATTCATTTAGATATATATCAGGTACAGTACATGTACAGTACATGAACAAAATCCCTCAAATAATGTCAACTATACAGGGAACCATGTCAGTTAGCACATTAATGTAATACTGTATACAAACATTTAAATTGCATTTTTTTTTTAATAATAATAATGTTATAATAACTTTTTAATGACATAATTATGTTTCTAATCGAATGAGGTTTTTTTTTTTTTTTTTAAATATACACATTTAAATGGCGGGTGTCGTAACTTGTTTTCATAATGGATTTTTTCAAACTTACATTAAATATTGAACAGGTTAAGTAAAAATATAAAGAATATGTAATATGGTGCATATATTTAACAAATTGCTCCTCTCTAGAGTTCATTTTTCTAGCTGGCAAACGAGTTGGTCAATGAATATGGTTTTTCTGAGGTAAATGTGACGGTATTGTTTACAAGCTGTTTTGCTGACGTCTTTCCACGGTTGAAACACCGATTGAGCGATAACATGAGACAGGATAAGGATTTTGTTAAGTTGTACTGTATCTTTTAACGTACCTTTGGGTGTTCATTAATGTTTATTGCGCACTGTAACTGGTTTTAAAGGGGAGAAGATCTGTTCACGTGCGCTTCGCTTCTCTTAAACTGAGTCACGATATGTCACGCCACATTAAACAGCGCCAAAACGGTTTGTTTTTTGAATTTCATAAAAAAATGAACAGAATTTGAAATTTGAGACTTTGTCTCATATCAAAACTAACAAAGCACAAAACTTAATGCGATTTATTCAAGCAGACGAGTCCTCATGAAAAGTGAAGTCAAAGCGTCTCGATCGCCCCCAGGTGGCTGGATGCAGTATAGGTAATAAACCCCACCTTCTCTATGTTGTGGGACGTGAGACAAACTAAACAGTCAAATTACACGTCAAATATTTTTTTTCCAAAGATTGTTTCTGTCATTTTAGGCAGTTTTTATCATGCTGATGTTAGTTAAAGTGTTCATTCTTTAAATAAGTTTGTTTTACTTAGTTATTTGATGCTATAAAAAAGTGGGGTTTGATGATTGACAGCTGAGATTGACAGCTTCTCTGAACTAAGTAATGTTAGTCACTGAAGCACCAACGGATTTTTTTTCTGGATCTTTGTGAGGAGACTGAAGCTTTAACTTCTACATTCTAAATTTCTACATTTCCAGAACTGTTTGTTTCACACCAATTCAGCGGGTGTGTCGGCGGGACCTTGATAGCATGGCTCCACTCCGTGCTCACTACTGCGCAGACTCAGGCTCCAAGTTCACTATGCACAGACTAGAGGTCTGCAACCTGACCCGAGCCCGACGGGCCCCGAAGAACTCGCGGGGTTCGGGTTAAATTTTCATGAATAGCTTCGGGTTAGGGTCTGTAACTGAGAAAAACTATATAGGCTGTTGTATACGTCTTCTGTGTTGTGCTCGAAAGAGCGGGCTAGAGTGGGAGCACATTTATAATTCACATATTTACTGTTTTCCGCATGTGATCCCGCTCTCGCGCACTCTTTCGGCACACAACACTCTAACCTCTGACTATGAGTGCGATAAGGCAAACAATTACTGAGCCGCGTTTCTCTTGCATCTCTCAGAAATCAGCTTTGTCAAGAGCAGGCTACTATCACCTAAAACACTACATCATACACATTTTGTATTATTTTATTTGATATGTGTATTTAAAAGTTTAAAACATCATACGATATGATAGGCTACATGACTGAGTGCAAACTATATCAATAAAAATGAAGCGTGATAGCATGTCAAATGGCCTCCATGTTTCTTTTCTACTACTTAGCCTGATATTTCTGTCTATTTAAACGCTGTACGATATGATCTTGTCATTCAACCAATAAATAGTTCAGCGGTTACGTGCAGTGTAGGTCTTACAAAGTTGTCTTGGCTTATGATAGCAAGAATGGTACATCTCTATAGTGACAGATTTCAAGTTAGTGTCGGGTTCAGGTTAAACTTTAACAGTACCATTCGGGTTCAGGTCGGGTCGGGTCAAACGATCTCGGGTATGGTTTGGATTCGGGCTTTAGTTTAAAGCCCATGCAGACCTCAAGCGCAGACTGGAGACTCAATATGTCAGCACCATATTGGCACACTGGCAGCTTCACTTACTACAATGGAAGAGAGTGAAGGTGCGTCTATCTTTTTTTTACAGTCTATGGATTTATTGGATGGAAGGCACGTTACAATGTTCCCTTCATTCATCAACTGAAAACAGGATAGACTGATTGATTCTTGGGATTTAAGAATCTATATTGATTCGTAAAAATGAGAATTAATAAAAATCGAGAAATTGATGTATTTTTACTCAGCCCTATTTTGGCATCACAACTCAAACTGGTGTTTAACTTATTTGGCAAAAAAAAAAAAATTATTTGCACTATACTACTCCTGTTAAGCGTCATGTGCACACTGGCCTGACCAGGATATCTGCCACTTTTGAAAAGAAGATATTTTGAAGAATGCTGATGACAAAACAGTTGACGATAGCCACTGACCACCAATGGCCGTCAATGGCTACCGTCAACTTTTTGGTTACGAGCATTCTTCAAAATATCTTCTTTTGTGAAAAGGAATACAGGTTTGAAACAACTTTAGGATGAGTAAATGATGACAGAATTTTCATTTTTGGGTGAACTATCCCTTTAAGTTCACTTTTTACGTTTCCTTACCCCAAATCGGTTTACTTTGCTCTGTCGTGAGAGAAACTGCAGAGAGAAGTTTTGTCGAACAGCTAGGTATAAGATCTGTGTTTTGTGATCCAGGTGATTAAGTTGTAGTTGTGAGTGGGCTGTACAGAGTCTTTCATGCTGATTCAAACATGGCTTCAGAATAAGCTACACCTGCTCAACTCCTAAAGAGGGCTTTGATGTGACAGCACTAAACATAAGCCAGTGTCACTGCACAGCGTTTGAGGGGGAAGGAGCTAGTTTCGGCACTAAGTGGGGTATCAACGTTTTTACAGCTGTCACACAGATCTGCACACTCTCTGATCACCTACACACCCATAAAAACATTAATCTACTCACCTACAACACCAATTCACCCAAACTGCACTTTGGGTGAGTCTGTCTGTGTGCGTTTACTGAAACAGATCCCAGGGCTGAAGGTGCTGATCGGCAAATAAAAATGGCCGGCTGAACCAAACACAGTTTCTTAATGATTCAACAACAAAATGAACACAACATGCATCATCGGGTCGCCATTATGCTTAGCCGAATGCTTTTCTAGTAGGCTAATTTGAAAAGGGCATAGAAACATGCAGTGCACTATTACTGCACTGCAATGGATGCTCAATGGAAGATACAGTATATCAGGGTTTCTGGTCAATGAGGTAACTGCAAGGCGACAAAAGGTTTTTGTTTTGTTTTTTAAGTACAAAATATCTGTACATTTTGGCATATGGTATTTTGTTGATTGAAATTGGTATTGAATAATTAATGATATCAACTGTGTATACAATGATGATCTAAAACTAAGTCAAATGCTTTCTCGTAATGGTCAGATGGTATTCAATAATAATAATACTACTAATAAAAAATGTTTTATTATTACATTTAATATATTTATTATTAATAGGGGTGTGACAAGATCTCATGCGACGAGATCTTGCAATATTAAAAGGTGACGATATTTCTTGTCGAGATGAAAAGTTGTCTAGTGATATCAGCATGACTGAGTTGAGTTTCTGGCAAAACTTTTTACAGTGCTTGCATTATATTGCTCTGTCTTTGCTCTGTATTGCTATGCATATGATAATTCATACTCAAAAAGCAGAACTGAAGTGACATTCATTACAAGATTATTAATGTAGAGCTGTCACAATTCCTCGAATGAATTTGAGTGCTATAGTTTAAAAAATCCTCGATTTCAATTCAACCGGTAGTACTGCATTTCACAAACGAGAATCCATAAATCGCATTACTGGATCATTTTCTAAGGCTACATAATGCATTAAAGCAATTTAAAAATCATAACATAGCTCAGTGCTATCATTTATAAACCTACACTATCCCAGGAGAATACATTTTTCTAAAAATGTAAGTTTCTAAAAATGCGAACTGCTGTTCATCGCAATTTCAAAATAAAAGTGTAAACCCTTGCTCTAAGTTCGCATGTTTTGATATCCACATGTTCCTGTTCAAGAAATTACAGTTGCTGTAGCATTTCTATCATAAAAAGATTAAATATTAATAGATTAAGTGGATACTTGTTGTAAATGTTGTTTGGCCAATATTAAACAATAGGGGAGTAACGGTAAAAATATTGTCTTGTTCTCGTGAACCCAATAACGTGTATCATCTAGTCTTGTGAGCTAAGTGTATCGTCATTGCCCTAATTATGAAGTATTCTATAATAATATCTTTACTTTTACATAGTGGATTTGAAGATAGAATCTCAAGGCACTTTACAGAAGAAAACCATATAAAATGTGATTAAGCTGATGATCTTACATGTTCTCCTCTCCGATGATACAAACAGCTGACAGAATCTTGACAATTTCAGTCATCATATTAGTCTGTTTGGGATCAATCGCCCTTGCGAGGAGGAGGAGGCTTCGTTCATCCCCCAAGATCCTTTGGAGTCCATACTGAAAACAAAAAGACATCTCATTTTATTATACCTTTTAAATGGAAACATTTTGCAATAGATAATGCCTTTAAGCTTTAAGCAAACACAATGAACCCCTTGTGTATGGACAGATTTAGGCTTTCTTCTCTGAAAGAGAGCCAATTAGGCAGGTGTAGATATGTTTTAAGATTAATTCATCTAAATCAGGACAGGACAGCAGGGACAGATAATCATATTCCTGCAGCTTTGTCTTCCTCACAGGGTGTAATGCACTGCACTTGACCACAATTTGAGCTAAACAGAGAATTAATTTGAGGGGGAAAAAAAAAATAAATAAACAAATACTAATAAAAATATTACAGAAAAGTGTTTGGAATAAAATAACATTCATATTTAACATGGCTGAGGTATAAATTATAATGTCAATACCATTTAAGCATGAAAGCAGCTTTAGAAAAGATTAAATCTGATGATTATCTGGAGTTGAATGAGCTTTATTTGTGTTTGCTCCTGTTTAATAAAGCAGCAGCATTTCAATCAGAAATATGTTCCTTCTCAAGGACAAGTAAGGACCTGGCATGATTTTATATTCTTTAATATAAACATGTTTTTTTTGTTTGTTTGTTTTTTTGTTTTTTTTACTTGGCACATGTTGGACACAAAATGATATAAACTCCTCATGGTGGAGCTTTTAAATTCTAAACACACCTTATTGTTCATGAAGGCCTTGAGGCACTGAATGAGTTTGTGCTGGTTCTTCTTGTCAATGTTCTCTTGCCTGAAGAAAAGAAAATCAGTGATTAAAGAGAAAAAGCGTGTGAATGAGCAACCCATAAGCACTGAAGAAAGAGAATTTCTTAAGACGACGTTAGAAAATCCAGCACAACTTACTGTTTCTTGTCGAGAAGCCTCTCCAGCACATCCAAAAGTAGTCCGAGACCTTCATGGCCAAAGTTATTCACCCAGCTAAAGACAGGAAGAGACAGTCAAAGAACTCCATTAGAATATATAAACCCAAACAAGTTTCAAAGAGTTTGGTTTGAAGATGAGCTGGGTTACAAAACACTGTTTTTTTTTTTTGTTTGTTTTTTTTTTCCCCATCCATGTTATTGACAAACAGTACAGGTCATTGTGGCACTTGTAGCAACATATATGAGATGAGTTAGTCCCTGTCCCTCGGTAACATGCCACCTGTGACAAGAACATGAAGAAATATTGTGATTTTGTTCCCCGTGTTTCTGTTGGTGGCTTAATGTGAAGAATTTTCCACATATGTGTGACCAGATGGAACTCTAGAGGAAAGAACAACATATTTATGCATCCTAGAGGAGAAATTAAGCTTTTTTTTTTTTTACACTGAATTAAAAGTAGTTAAAAACTGTTTTCTTTAGTATACTACTTTTTATATCTTTTATATCTCATTTGCAAGTCAACATTTACTCACATTTGCCACTTTGTTTTCTTTTTTTTTTTTCTTTTTAAATTTTGAACCCTGTATTCACCTGATTAACACATTCTTGAAAACAGGTGAATGCAAATGAAAGAAGTCTTTGTGTGTGGTGCCTTCAGGCAACTTGTGCAGGCCATGCACTCCAACAGGAAGATAAAGCAATACATGGGTGATAACAGTAAAACCGATAATGGATTGAGTAAGATAATTGGCTATAAAACACAATGTATCAGGAGACATTAAATGGTCTGGGGAGGATAAGAATAGAGAGAAAGAGAGAGCTACGCAGTATGCGATCGCATTTAGAGTATGCCATTAACATCATTTGTTCTTAGCTCCAGATTGTCAATAAACCAAAATACATGGGCCAATTTGTTGCATTAAAGCACCATAAGTCAATGAGTTACTACTGTCTTTTTGACAATCATAGTGTGCAATTATTAAAGTCATTTGAATGAACCCATATGGTCACACAAGACCCTCAATTAGGGGTGATGTCTGTAGCCTAGGGCAGTTTCAGAAGGCTAAAATGCACTTTTTTGCAGATCTGCAATTAAATTAGTCTAAAATTACAAAAACAGGGGCTCACCATGCCATTACTCAAAATTCATTACCGACCCACCAAACTCAATTTCAAACTTATTACCATTTGCTGTACAGTACATTATAATGGCCTGATTTGTTAATAAAACATAACAGTATAATGTGCAAAATTTATAACCATCTGTTTACAGGGGGGCTTCTCGTTTATTGTTTCCAATTTTGTCTCATCACTTTTCAGCTGTTTGTTGAAAGAAAAACACAGTTTGAGGCCGATTACGAAAAATGAGATCTTTGTGAGCACCCTTACCTAGCCTTGGAATATAAAAGCAATGCTGCTGTGGAGGTGGTTAGTGGAAATAAGGGGTGCAAGAACGACATGGTTGAGCGTATCTAATTCACTTATAACAACAGTGTGGGTTTATGGTTTCACACTGCAACAGATGAGTGTTGAAAACATGAGGCTATCATCTGAGGTAGTGTGGTGAGACCAAATGAAACCCTAGCCAGCATTGACATTGTACCGCTGTGGTCATGTCACTCAACAAGAGCAACAAAACTGTAACCACATTCAAACCGAATTACCAAGCAAACAAGATTTTACAGGGAGATGAGCCAAGAGCTCACAGTCATAGTTTTACACTGCAGTAGTCAACACAGAATTTGTAGGACAGCCTGAAAAGGCTAATTCATTATGGGTTCCCTTTAGAAAATTTGTATTTGTTAACATTTTTTTTTTTTTTTTTTTTTTGTATTATGATTATTATTATTATTTTGATTTATGAGTTAAATAAAGTCTGTGTTTATCATTAGGATGCAGAAATATTTTTGAATAATACTTTCCATATATCAAAAAAATATTCATTTTAATTGCTACAAGTGCATTAAAGCATTAAAACATTGTATTGTGCAGTTTGAAAAAAAGATATTCATTATTATGAGATTTGAGATTAACTGAGTTTTAGATATTGTACTCTAAATGTAAAAATAAAGGAAATGAGTACACGCAATTAAATGTCCAATACTGGGCATTATATATCCATTACTAATATTGATCAATTAAAAACCAAATGTCAACATTCACCAATTTACAATGTAGTACCAATATAATGTGCGTAGATTTATGTTGTGTTGTAGATTTTTTTTTTAATATATATATATATATATATATATTAACACCAGTCAAAAGTTTGGAAACGGTAACATTTTTAATGTTTTTAAAAGAAGTTTCGTCTGCCCACCAGGGCTGCATTTATTTAATTAAACATACAGTAAAAACAGTAATATTGTGAAATATTATTACAATTTAAAATAACTGTTTTCTGTTTGAATATATTTTATAAAGTAATTTATTCCTTTGATCAAAGCTGAATTTTCAGCATCATTACTCCAGTCTTCAGTGTCACATGATCCTTCAGAAATCATTCTAATATGCTGATCTGCTGCTCAAAGAAACATTTATTGTGTACAATTGTACAAAAATATTTGTGTACAATATATATATATATATATATATATATATATATATATATATATATATATATATATATATATATATATATATACTTTCAAGATTCTTTGATGAATAGAAAGTTCAAAAGAACAGCATTTATTTGAAATATAATCTTTTGTAACATTATAAATGTCTTTACTATCACTTTTGATGGATTTAATGCATCCTTGCTGAATAAAAGTATTAATTTCTTTAATTTATTTTTAAAAAAATAAAAATAAAAATTCTTACTAACCCCAAACTTTTGAACGGTAGTGTATAATGTTACAAAAGCTTTGTATTTCAGATAAATGCTGTTCTTTTGAACTTTCTATTCATCAAGGAATCCTGAAAAAAAAAAAAAAAAGTACACAACTGTTTTCAACATTTATAATAATCATAAATGTTTCTTGAGCAGCAAATCATCATATTAGAATGATTTCTGAAGGATCATGTAACACTGAAGACTGGAGTAATGATGCTGAAAATTCAGCTTTGCTATCACAGGAATAAATTACTTTATAAAATATATTCAAACAGAAAACAGTTATTTTAAATTGTAATAATATTTCACAATATTACTGTTTTTACTGTATTTTTAATTAAATAAATGCAGCCTTGGTGAGCAGACGAAACTTCTTTTAAAAACATTAAAAATCTTACCGTGTCCAAACTTTTGACTGGTAGTGTGTGTGTGTGTTGTTACAATACAGATGGGTCAGAGGCAGATATAACAGAGAGATGACTTTATTGTTCACACACACAGCAGAGTATTGGGTGAAACAGGTAAGTGCAGATGAGTGGAGTTGAATGTAGACGTGAAGATGAGAATGAATACTGTCCTTATGGGTGATTTGCAGAAGTGACGATCCGTGGAGGAATGCTGGGATGACTGACGAGGATGAACGTAGACACTCACACACACACTGGAACAACACTGGGAGACGAGGAGACTTGGAGACGATGGAGACAGGTTTGTAGCTTCAATAGGAGTCCAAGAGGTAAGCATGTAGAGATCCTAATGCGAACGAGACCGGACAGTGACTGAGAGTGTGTGTGAGTGTTTTGTAGTGGCAGTGATGAGTGGCATGATGAGGTGCAGGTGCGGGTGATCAGTACTCCGGTGATTGAGTGCGCTGTGATTGGGTGATGTTGGAACCTGACGTGTCTGTGACAGTACCCCCCCCTCCACGGCCCGCTCCTGAGGGCCGAGGACCCCGACGTCGCGGTGGTCGGCCTCTTCCACGGGGGGCTGGTCTGTCAGGGTGAGTGGAATGGAAGGTTTGGAGGAGGTTTGGATCTAAGATGTCGTCCCTGGGGACCCATGAGCGCTCTTCTGGGCCGTAGCCCTCCCAGTCGACCAGATACTCTAATTGACCACCACGGCGTCGGGAGTCCAAGATGTCATGAACCTCATATGCGGCGCCGTCGTCCAGGATGAGTGGAAGGGGGGGTTCGGAGGCTGCCACGTCAGGTCCTGTGGAGGGAGAAACAGAAGGGTGGTGAGGCTTAAGCAGTGAGACATGGAATGTGGGATGAATTCTGTAGTGAGGAGGTAGTTGAAGTTGATACGTGACAGGATTGATCTGCTTGGTGATGGTGAACGGACCAATGAACCTGGGACTCAGCTTCCGGCAGGGCAGACGCAGGCGGATGTCCCTGGTTGACAGCCAGACCTTCTGACCGGGCTGGTATGAGGGGGCTTCGGACCGGCGAAGGTCTGCTGTCATCCTGCGTCTGCGCAGGGCTCGCTGCAGTTGGTGATGCGCTGAGTCCCAGACCCTCTCGCTCTCTCGGAACCAGTAATCCACAGATGGTACATCAGAGGGTTCCCCGGACCAGGGGAACAGTGGAGGTTGGTAGCCGAGTATGCATTGGAATGGTGTAAGGCCGGTGGAAGGCTGACGGAGAGAGTTTTGGGCGTACTCGGCCCAACCCAGGTACTGGTTCCAAGAGTCCTGGTGGTCATGACAGAAGGTACGGAGGAAGCGACCGATCTCCTGGATCTTCCTTTCCGTCTGCCCGTTCGACTGCGGATGGTACCCGGATGTTAGGCTGACGGTCACACCTAGGAGAGAGAAGAATGCTCTCCATACCTTTGAAATAAACTGTGGTCCTCTATCAGAGACTATGTCTTCAGGAATTCCAAAGTATCGAAACACATGATTGAAGAGTTGTTCTGCCATTTCCATGGCAGTGGGTAGACCTCTTAGGGGTATGAGGCGGCAGGACTTTGAGAACCGATCCACCACTACGAGGATGCAGGTGTTGTTGTTGGAAGCTGGGAGATCGGTAATGAAATCGACTCCTAGGTGTGACCAGGGTCGGTTGGGAACGGGCAGAGGTAAGAGCTTGCCGGATGGTAAATGGCGTGGGCTCTTTGAGATGGCGCATTCCTTACAGCCCTGCACGTACCTTCTGACATCAGCTGCCATGTTGGGCCACCAGAAGCGTTCCCTCAGCAGCGAGAGGGTTTCATTGGCCCCCGGGTGACCAGTGCCAAGTGACGTGTGGGCTGAGTGGATCAGTGGAGTACGTCGTAATTTAGTGGTGTAGCACAAGCCTGGTGGACAACCCGGCGGAGCGTTGGTGGAGGCATTGGAGGAGGGTAAGGTCTCCTCAGACCAGGAAATGGGGTTGACTATGAGTTCCTTAGGGATAATGGTTTCTGGATCTTCGACTTTTTCATCTGGAGCGTGGAGACGGGAGAGAGCATCTGCTTTGACGTTCTTGGGACCAGGGCGGTAGGTTATGGTGAAATTGAATCTTGTAAAGAATAGGGACCAGCGAGCTTGTCTTGGGTTCAGTCTTTTGGCAGAGCGTAAGTATTCAAGGTTTTTATGATCAGTGAGAACTTGGAAGGGATGTTTAGATCCCTCCAACCAATGCCTCCACTCCTCCAGGGCGAGCTTCACAGCTAGGAGTTCTCTGTTCCCGATGTCGTAATTACTCTCCGCCGGGTTGAGCTTGCGGGAGAAGAAGGCACATGGATGGAGTCTGCTGGGATTCCCCTGCTGCTGGGACAACACCGCTCCTACTACGGTGGTGGAAGCGTCCACCTCGACAACGAAGGGCAGCTCTGGGTTGGGGTGGACGAGGAGAGGAGCGGTGGTGAAGGCTTCTTTGAGGAGTTGGAAAGCCTTCGTGGCCTCGGGTGTCCAGGACAGAGACTTGGGCTTATTACGGAGCAGGTTGGTAAGTGGAGTGGTTATGGAGCTGTAGTTGTGGATAAAACGGCGGTAGAAGTTGGAGAATCCGAGAAAGCGCTGTAGTTCCTTGATGGTTGAGGGAGTCGGCCAGTTCTTGATAGCTTCCACCTTCCCCTCGTCCATCCGGATGCCACTGCTATCAATGATGTACCCGAGGAATTGAACTGATGGTTGATGGAATGTACATTTCTCTGCTTTGAGGAAAAGATGAAACTTGCGGAGTTGTTGGAGGACCTCCGCAACGTGGTGGCGATGTTCGGCCAGGCTCCGGGAGTAGATTAAGATGTCGTCAATGTAGACCAGGACAAAGCGATGGAGAAACTCCCGGAGCACCTCATGGATGAAATCCTGGAATACGGAGGGGGCGTTGACCAGGCCATACGGCATAACCAGATATTCGTAGTGGCCGGTAGGTGTCACAAAGGCGGTCTTCCATTCGTCCCCCTCGCGTATCCGGATGAGGTTGTACGCGCTGCGGAGGTCCAGTTTGGTGAAGACAGTGGCACCACGGAGATGTTCTAGGGCTGAAGGGACGAGAGGAAGGGGATAACGGAACTTGACGGTGATGTTATTTAATGAACGGTAATCAATGCAGGGCCTCAAGCCTCCGTCCTTTTTGGCCACGAAGAAGAAGCTTGAAGCAGCAGGGGAAGTGGATGGTCTGATGTATCCTTGGGCAAGAGCTTCCTTAATGTATTCCTCCATGGCCTTCTCCTCCGGAACGGATAGAGGGTATATCCGTCCCCTAGGCACTGGTTCACCCGGAAGCAGATCGATGGCACAGTCCCATGGCCGGTGTGGAGGCAGCTTGGAAGCTCGTTGTGGGCAGAATACGTCACTGAAGGGGGCGTAACACTCAGGGATGTCCACGGAGCGTTGGTCCACTGGGCTCTCGATGGTCGTGGCACATACTGGAAGAGACTCAGAACGTGGAGATCGAGGAATGGGGAGCCCAGGGAAACAGTCATGAAAGCAGGTTTCGCCCCACTTCAGGACTTCGCCAGTTTTCCAGGAGAGAGTTGGGTTGTGCTGCTCCAACCAGGGGCGCCCTAAGATCACGTCAGCGGTGGATCCCTCCAGAACCAGCAGATGGAGATGTTCCACATGTAGAAGGCCGACTTGTATCTGGATGGCTTCGGTGCAATGACGAATGTGCTTACGGCTAAGGGCTTCCCCCGTCACAGATCGAATCTGGTAGGTGGTCGGCGTGGCCGTGGTCTTGACGTGGAGCTGGCGACAGAGGGTGCCGGAGATGAAGTTGCCGGCTGACCCAGAATCGAGGAGGGCGACAACTGGAATGGATACATCAGAAGCAGTAAGTGTTACAGTAGTGGTGAGGGGTTTCATTTTCTTAATTGACGGAATGATAGCACTCACCATGGGTCGCGGAGGACGAATTGGGCATGTGGAGAGAATATGCCCAGGAGAACCACAGTACAGGCAGAGATTCTGGGTCAGCCGTCTCTGTCGCTCAGCGGGGGAGAGCCGTGTGCCTTCCAGAGACATGGGTTCGTTGGCTGGTTCTGGGGAGCTGACGGATTCTGGTCGACGTGCTGTGATGGGAGATAGCAACTGGCCCTGGTGTTCTTCTAAACACGACTGCATACGAGTGGCGAAACGGATGGAGAGTTGGATGAATCGTTCAAGGCCGATGGAATCCTCGTATGCAGCGAGATGCAACCGCACGCGAGGATCCAATCCTTGGCGATACGTTGTGATCAAGGCTTGTTCGTTCCAGCCGCTGGATGCTGCAAGAGTTCTGAACTGCAAGGCATATTCGTTAACAGACAGGGATCCTTGTTTCAAATTATATAGTTTCTCACCAATCGACGAGTCAGAGATGGGCTTTCCAAAAACTTCGCGGAAGTGAGCCACAAAACCAGAGTACGATTGAGTAATAGGATGATTTTGGGACCAGATAGAATCTGCCCACTGGAGCGCCTTGCCTTGCAGTTGAGAGATGATGAACGCCACTTTAGAAGTTTCGGTGGGAAAGTTGTGTGGTTGCATCTCCAGGACCAGTGAGCACTGCAGAAGAAATCCGCTGCAGTCCTCCGCCGAACCAGAGTAGGGCGCCGGTTTCGCCATGGGACTGGCGTGCACAGGAGGTGAAGGAGAGGTAACGGTGTTAGTGGAGGTGATCGCTGGATGAGGTGATGTTGGAGTGGTGGTGAGAGCTCGTCGAAGGACATCGACGAGCTCTTGGATGGGATCCGGGTGACTCATGCTGTGTGTGATGACGATGTTTTTAGGTCCGGTCTTCTGTTACAATACAGATGGGTCAGAGGCAGATATAACAGAGAGATGACTTTATTGTTCACACACACAGCAGAGTATTGGGTGAAACAGGTAAGTGCAGATGAGTGGAGTTGAATGTAGACGTGAAGATGAGAATGAATACTGTCCTTATGGGTGATTTGCAGAAGTGACGATCCGTGGAGGAATGCTGGGATGACTGACGAGGATGAACGTAGACACTCACACACACACTGGAACAACACTGGGAGACGAGGAGACTTGGAGACGATGGAGACAGGTTTGTAGCTTCAATAGGAGTCCAAGAGGTAAGCATGTAGAGATCCTAATGCGAACGAGACCGGACAGTGACTGAGAGTGTGTGTGAGTGTTTTGTAGTGGCAGTGATGAGTGGCATGATGAGGTGCAGGTGCGGGTGATCAGTACTCCGGTGATTGAGTGCGCTGTGATTGGGTGATGTTGGAACCTGACGTGTCTGTGACATGTGTGTGTGTGTGTGTATATATATATATATATATATATATATATATATATATAATATTCTAAAAACCCACTTGAAATTCTCAAGAGAACCCATGGTTGAAAACGCTGGTTCTCTTCCAGTTTTTAGAACTACAAATTGAACAGCTCTATAAACTTGTAAATCATTTAAACTTGTAGTGTAAATCATTTAAATTCAAATTAAGAAATCACATAAAGCTACACTTACACCACTAACAAGCATGAAAATGAGAGGAAATCGCTCTTTCAAGATAACCATGTCAGTCAGACATGATTGAATTTAAGACACCAGCATGAAGTACTCTCCCAGCCTATTTTATCTCTTAAGGCATCTTCTCTCAGCGGATAGTGGCATCATGCATCAGTTCAACACGTTTGAGATTAACACGAGATTAATCATTAAACAGGATCTGTCTTTCGGTCTGTCTGTCGGTGAGTCTATGTCTTAGATTACCTGACAGCTTTTCATTGAAACCCCTGAGTAAACATCGCATCATTTCCTGTCAAATCAGCTCATCAGTGACCTACCCACACTCTGTGGCGTGGATCCAACTATTTGATTTAGACTTATTCATGAAATATTGATTAAGATAATCCTGGAGTTAAGCAGCAGCAAAGCCAGCAGAGTTACTTGACACGAGCACAAATATTTTCTGGGTTAAATGAAATATGCATGGCCTGTTAAAGAATGCATATATTTATAATAACAGTTACTACTAAATATAATCAATAAACTGGCAATGCTTTAACCTTCCAGAGCATAACACTTAACAAAATACATATAGTAAACACTGTTTCTCCTCTTGTCTCTTGTTTACAGTAGCAATAACAAAATATTATCAAGCCAATCAAATCAAAAAAAAAAAAAAAAACAGCAACAGTTGTGACAATACAATTGTAGTGCGATCGTAATTATGTCTGACATTCGGTTTGTAATCACAGAGACATTATACTGCTATCGTGAACATCACATAATAAATTGCAAATGCGTGTGAAAAATCATTAATGATCATCAGCAGGAGTGTATTGTATAACACCACTTGACGCTCTGAAAGTCGGTTAACTGCCTTACAATAACGGCAGGTTATTCCTCTGACCCCTTGCCTTTATTTTCTGAACCTTTTAATGTCAACCAAAAGCCTGGCTGTTGAGTCTGACATTGTTATTGCACTTGAAGAAGCTCTAGAGTGTTGTGTCATTGAGAACACTCTATGAGAGCAATGCCTTTCAAATTGTATTAGGGCTAAGCCACGGACAGTCTCATTCGGCTGCCCGTGGCCTATTCAGCACTGCTCTATTCCACTCGAGGCCCTCTGCTCCTAGCAACAAATTGCTCTCAACATTTCAACCCACCACTGAGCACCAGAACAGTTAGTCACTGACTAAATATTGCAACTGTGGTCCTTCTGATGTTCATGACAATGTCCATGACTCTGAGGGATACTGAAATCTCAAGGCAAGGCTGAGATAAGATTGATTTCCACAGTTTTAGTACAGTATGTATGTAATGTCAGGGAAATAAATGAATAAATAAACAAACAAATGAGCAAACAAATAAATATTTCCAAACACAATTTTTTTTCTTCTCTTTTTCTTTTTTTTTTTTTTAAATGTGAAATCTAACATGGATATGGCGCATTCATACTTAAAGGCCATGATATACTTGCGGAAACCAAATAAAAGGTCAACATAAGCGTCAACATAATTAGACTGAAAAAAAAGAGCAAGAACACATTTGAATCAAAAACAGGATAAAGGGTCCTCAAGTATGAGCTACCAACTTACTAACCAAAACATTTCAAATTAATATTTTTTAAAACATTTCCAGTCAGTTCTTCATTCTGCTCTAATGGAGACATTATTATCTGCTCTTCTGATTATTATGTGGCTGTTAATTTGATGACAAGGCAAAAGTTTGCTTATCCCTCCATCCCTCGCTTTGGGTGAATATGCAGGAGAAATGTTGTAATTATCTGAAAGGATAGTGAGTGATGGAGAGGTAAAAAGGGAATGAAAAAATGCTTGGCTGATTTCACAATTGTGAAGTGGACAGACGCAGGCGGCCTTTCTTTTCACACAGCCTTTTGCAGACGCGTGACAGATACTGGGTTTTGGAGCGTTAAACGGGGACTGAACCCAGTGGCACGCTCGAAGAACAATATCCCTGGTGTCAGCGTTCTGTGATGTGTCTGCCACACACTTTAGAAGGAAGGCACTAAGGCAAGAACCTGCTCTGTTCAAAAGAGCCGCTGTTCCCTCTAATGGCATTTGGATCTCAGCAGGAGTCTCAATACAGCCACATTGACTGCACATCAAACCATATCAATGCCAGCTTCGCTTCTCTCTGGGATTGTAGGCTGTGAATATAGGGTCATGATGACAAAGAAATAGCAGAAGGTAGCAAAAGTGTGTGCGTATGTGAGTAAGGAGAGAGTGGTAGCAATTTTAAACATTTAAAATTGCTGGGATTTTAACTGATGACTGATTGACTGCATTAAAGATATTTGTTTTATAAACACTTGTTGTTAAACTGGTTCAATCTTTCTTCACATCCTGATAGCAATTAATAATAGAAGTGGTCTAAATATGAGAAACACCTGAACACAATGAAACAATGAACCAATAAGAAAACACATGACCAAAAGAACCAATCAGAACATGACACATAAACAAGGAACCAATCAGAACATGACACATAGGCTGTATTCCAGTTCGTTTTTTGTATGCCCTTCCCTCGCTAACTTCCCTCAGTCTCGTTGACTTGGATGTACGTCATTGCTTATGTTGCATGAGTTCCCACTACTGATGGAACCTTTCCAATGGGCTGAACTGGAACGTCCTAAGCTCTTGATCACTTGGAATCCACTATGGAGTTGGTTGATTTATTTATTTATTTATTTATTTGCCCTTATAAAATTGTTTAATGCAGCATTGTATATGTATATGGGTGTGTTTGGGTTTAAAAAAAAAAAAAAAGGTCATAAGAGTTGTTTGTGGTGGGGTAAATTAAACACGATATATGGTGACGTCACAATCGTGTTGCACTGTGGTATATGGAGCTGCCTGAAGTGTACATATGAAGTAGCCTCGCTCCCTCGGTCAAAATCGAGGAAGCGAGGGTCTGTCCATCTAGACTTCCCTCGTCCACTTCACGAAGTGGAACGCACTTCAAAATGGCGGCAGGAAAAATGCTTAGGGAAGTTTGCGAGTGCAGCCCTAGAAAAGGGAAGCACATGACATGACCACATGAGGGCAAGGGAAACACACGATAAAACCAACCAAATCAGAACAAGACACATAAACAGGGGAAGCACATGGCAAGATCACAAGAAAAGGGAAATCACATGACAAACGGGAAACATGACTATGAGAACTAAATAATATAAAACTAAATAATAACTAAAAAACAAAAAGGCCTTTTTTTTCTGTCAGCTGCCTTTGAAGTCACAGCTCAGGATAGTCGCTAATGCAAACAGATAGCTTTCTCCAGATATTAGAATCATGTCTCTCGGTCTTGCTTTAACACTTTCTCAAGTTAATGTGCAATCATTTTAATGATCATTTTAATCATTCTTGTGTTAGTGCGAATCAAATCAGAGTTTCATTTCCTGTGCGCTAAAAAGTTTGCTTGAGCTATGAGGGAGCTGACCCGATCTGAGCCACGCGGGACAGTTTAACTTAATACGCCAGAGGCCATAAATATTTTAGATTTAAGTTCAAACATCTGGTATTATTGATCTGGTGGTGAAGTATGTCAGAGAGCGAGCAGACAGGGACAAGGGAATCAGTCATGACAGTCACCTCGCATGCTAATGGATTAGCGATTCCCCCGTTCAGAAGTCAATGGCAGCATGTGTGTGCTCACTGCAGCTTTTCATGCTGCCAAAGGACTGATGTGAGCTGTCACTCAGAAACATGTAGGTCACCTGCTCCTCAATCTCCTGACCCAAATAACTCGAGTCAAAAACATCAGTGTGCTAGAGGAAAAATAAACCTATAAATACTCTATTATGGAGCACTGACATATAATCTATATATATATATATATAACACTTACTTATAATGCTTGTCATGGAATTACAGAATTGTAATACTTGCAACGAAAATAAAAAACAGAAAAAAAAATCCATATTAATCAGATCAGTCTACCTCAGTATGTAATTTCAGTGTGAGACAAGCCACCAAAAACCTCCCATAAAAGGTGAGAAGGCTTGACAAAACAATTAATAACAAGAGAGGATGCGGTGAAAATCACAGACAGCCCAAAGATATTGAATTTAGCACAGCAGAATACTAATTTTCCCCATGTACCTGTGCAATACCATTTCTCACTTAAATCAATATGGAATTCAAATCAGATATCTGAATTATGTATGCCTTGCTGCAGGGCTCCGCAGATACGGCTAGCTTTGAGGTTAACAGATGGTGGCATAAAATGAAATGGGCATCCCGCTTAAAATATACCCAGTCACGAAGGACATCCGGATTGGTGGGTTCCTTTACTGCCTCGAAAAAAGCTCTTCTGTAGTGGCAGATGTGACCGCTGCTTCTATTAGACCCTCTATAACACAGTCTCAGGTACACCGGCTCACACATATACAAAAGGCTTGATGTGGTATGCAGGGCTATGATGGCTAAATGTTATCAATAATCTTCACGAAGAAAATACAGTGTCTATTTTTACAGACAGCTTAGCCACCATGGCAGGGTACTGAATAGAACATGTCCAATCAATGCTTGGGTCTTACGGTAGTGATAAACAAGGTAATTAGTAAGTAGCATGTATTTGCACAAATTAAAGCCAAGAATAACTTCACTTATGAAATTATTAGAATAAAAACACTGCAGAAAACAGTTAAAAACTTTCTTCATTCGGCCAAAATCAACAAGTCAAAAACACTTAAGTCTCACATTGTAGCTGTGCAAGTATGAATTGATAATTTGTCAGACTTCAGTTCTTTATTTCTCCTTGGTGCTGGATGGATCAGGGGAGCTGATCCAGAGCCTGAGGGCCAGAGCTAGATTTCTAATAACATTTGGAGTCTAGAGAGAGAGAGCAGAAACTAGCCACACAGCATGGAAAAAATGACCCTAGCAGAGCGCCGCAAACTTGGCCCCACTCTGCTGCCACGCCGATGCAGACAATTTATTTCACGGACCAACAGGTGAAGTTTTGATAACTTTTTCAGGATAACAACATATAGTAACTCTAAATATGTTCAAAGTTTCTACCTTAAAATACTCAGAAAGAATGTAGCTTGTCTGCTTCCACTCTCTTGACCTTGACAGTCAGAAAACTGCCTATTACATCCCAGGCACACAAAGTAAAACAGGATCAACAGACATCATCCAGACAGCTATTTCCCAATACTTATACACAATTAATCAAAGCAGTCTTTTGAGAGAGAACTGTCCATTAATTCAAAATGTATTCTATAAAATAATAAACTTTCACTTCTCAATATCAATTTTAGCATTGCATGAGTGTACTGTCTATTCTTCATAACTGTCATCAGGATTTGGCTGAAGAAAAAATATAGAGAAATGTCAAAATACATTTAAAAAAATTATATTATGTATGATAGACAAGGGTGTCTAGCCAGGTGTGTGAAAGAAAAGTTTAAATGGCAGACTTGAATTATAAACAATATCTGACAGCTTGCATTGGCATCTGTATGTCTCCTGACATTATTCATTGTGATAACTATTATATTATATTAATACAATTCCTTCCAGTAGCCTTTGTGAAACATAAGCCATGCCCACAAACATATACAAACCCAGAACATTCAATATGGATATGTTATTGTATTTTGCCTTGTTTAAAGTACTAATATTTAAATATTTTATTAAAGGGATAGTTCACCCAAAAATGAAAAGTATCCTATGATTTACTCACCCTCAAGCAATCCTAGGTGTATATGACTATCTTCTTTCAGACGAACACAATCGGAGATATATTTAAAAGTATCCTTAGTCCTCCAAGGTTTATAATGATTGTGAATGGGGGCCCACAATTTGAACAAAACAAAATGCATCGATCCATAATCAAAGTAATCCATACGGCTCCAGTGGGTTAATAAAGGCCTTTTAAAGAGAAGCGATGCATTTTGGAGGAAAAATATTTATAAATTAAAACTTTATAAATTCAAATAACTAGCTTCCGGCGGACGACCATACGCATATTGCGCAAGTCGATTTGGGCAGAAGAGCAACTTTTGACCCGAACGCAATGACGAACACGGAGGCACAGATGAGAGAGCAAAACAAAACACCGGTCATGAATTAGAGGTCTAAAATGAGACATTTTAAAGATAAATGTCAGAGGATTTTGATATAAAAGAAGAGGAGCTTGAGTTTGTTGCCCAGCCCTATTGTTTTGAACCGTGAGAGGCGTCTAAGCTTACGCTACTTCTACATCCTTTGTCATACATCGCGTCAGTGGGTTGCTCATTTGGCGCAAGTCGAGTTGTGCAGTATGCGTACGGTCGTCCACCGGAAGCTAGTTCTTTGAATTTATAAAGTTTTAAATATGGATATTTTTTTTCTTACAAAAAAAACGCATCGCTTCACTTCAAAAGGTCTTTATTAACTCTCTGGAGCCGTATGGATTACTTTGATTATGGATGGATGCATTTTGTTTTTCTTTTTTTTGGTTTTCTTCTAAATGCAGGCCCCCATTCACAACCATTATAAACCTTGGAGGACTAAAGACATTTTTAAATATATCTCTGATTGTGTTCATCTGAAAGAAGATAGTCATATACACCTAGGATGGCTTGAGGCTGAGTAAATCATGGGATAATTTTCATTTTTGGGTGAACTATCCTTTTAAGCTCTGTTCCAAAACCTACTGAGATTCACTAATTACTGCTTACATCCTAACCATCATGGAACCTCAAAAGTGACAGACTTGGAACAGCCACTTTTTGACACATGGGGGACTCAACTCACTATTGATAACTATTTTTAAATCAGCAATTTTGCTATCGAATAAAATGAATATTGTCAGAGCTGTGGTGCAGTTGTCTCTCACCAAAGTTTTATGTATATACGTTAAAAAAAATAAAAATAAATAAATGAATAAATAAAAAAGCCACAAAATATAATTATTAAAAAACAAATGTGTGACAGATGAGCAATACAGTTTCCCATCATACAAAGCAGCAATACAGGTGGATGTGAACTTCTAAGTAGACTGGTGCTTAAAAAGCACAAACCGAGACACCTGGAGTGTGATTGTTTCATAGTCTACCATTCAAAGCCTCAAGTAGGGCTATAGCCTTCAGGATCTGAGGCTGAACGGATTCCTGTTAAGGAGTATCAAATCTTCAAAGGCACTAATAAGCCCATTACCTCCTGCACATGTGTCCACGAGCGCTCGGCGAAGGATGGCCGCATAGGCAGAATGATGGATTCTCAGGCTCTACGGGGCTGCTGGTAGTGTCAGCACATCTTCACTCCAATACACATCTCTGCTTCCTCAGGCTCATGTCCCACACTGCTAACTACAACACATGGCTTGCTTACATTCAAACCCTACACAGCAAAATAAATAAATAAATAAGAGCTACGGAAAAAAAAACCCTCTGGGGAAAATGCATCCAGCTCCACCATGAAGATTTGGATATAATGAAAAGTTGGAGCGAAGTTCAGGTTTGTCTGATTTTCTCTACCGCATATCTTTGAGCCTGCAGATTCAATATGGAAGTCACAGCTAGGATTTAAAGTGGAGTGTAAAAGCGGAGAGTGTAATACCGAGGGCTTAGCACCAGAATGTGAAAAGTGAAGCCCTTCGGACGTTCAGAAGAGTGCAATGGGGCCATGTCACAGACAAAACACGAATTCCTATTGGTGGTGCATTGATGAAGAATCAGCGCAGTTGGTACGCCACTGGAGATCTCTCACTGCTCATCTATGTGCACAAGCATAAGAGCCATTGGAGCTGTTGAAATGGATGACAAAGCTGGAGGGTTTTATGCATGAGTGGGTGTTAAGAAAGTTCTGGATTACTTCTTGCATTGTAATATTGTTTCTGCACTACATTGCATGCCCGTGGCACTGTTTGTACAGCTGCATTAGAAAGAAATAAAAACAGAGAGAACGAAAGCATGAGAGAGGCAAGAGAAAATGGCTGCCATTAGTTACAGTGCATATTAACTCTCCATAAATGAGGAAATAAGACCCAATGATTATCTGTTAGTCTGCATTTTGGCAAGTTTGAGAATTCAGAGTTAATGAAACAAGACTCCAAGTGTGAGAGAATGATGGATATATAGTGAGACAAAGCCAGAAGATGAAGAAGTGATTTTAGTCTACCAAAATGAGCAGTGTAGGATTGAGAGAAAAAAAAAAAAAAAAGAAGGGGGGGGAGGAAGCGTGAAATGTTGAAGGAAGAAGCTGTATCTGCCCCAAGCGCAGCCATCTGTGTATGGATGTGTGAGGCAGTGAGCTCCACACCTGTGAGGGACTACTGGGAAATGGGAGTCTTCTCCAGCCCAGGAGCCACCTGGGCAGCCAAACAGGTGCTCAGCCCAGACAATTAAACTATTACATAAACACAGGTCAACCAATCAGAGGAGATTAAGAGAAAATGACAATAGCTCGACTCTTCTTACTCTCTTATTTTCTGATTGAGCACTGTACAAAACATACTTGATTAAAATGTCTAAAATTAAGCATTATTTGAAAAGAATATTCCAAGTTCAGTAAAAGTTAGACTCAGCTGACAGGATTTGATACATCTGCTAATTAAATCATTTTGGCTTTTCCTTTTTTAGATGATATGAAGCTTAAATAATCATTTATAAAGGCACTTATATTTACTTAGGTATGCATCACATTTAAATAAACTTATTTACTTATTTAAATAAATGTGTGATAAGTCTACCCTTTTACATCCATGAGTAAACAGTCACCAGCCCAGTTTCTGCGCTCCTGAGCGCACGGTTTATTATAGAACAGAACGTGCTACATGAATCATGACTTTAAAAGAATTCACACTCAAACATATTTCTTGCAGAGGACAGAGAAGAGACTCATGAGTAACTGCACCATGGTAAAGTGAAGGAACTTGGGGTCATTTTCATCACATAATAATTTCTCATTCAGCATGTACTTTGGCTTTATGTCAAAACATTTCAAAATTCCACGTATTGCAGTTCGAAAAAAAAAAATTACCAGTGGTTTTGAAAGAAATGAGTTGGGTCCCACGGGAATTAAACTTCAAACACATTAACTATCTCTCATCTGTGTGGGATGAAGCATGTCTAGCCATTCTTTGAATTCTTGATCCAAAGGAAATACTATTGCAGTATGTAACTCACTACCTAAAATTGTCTTTAAATGTTTCTTGCAAACCGAGTAATAAAACTGCACACAAAACGGTCCACTTATACAAATAGTGGTGTATGATGTTCCTGTCCTGTCTACATAAACCCAGAAAACTGTAAAGGTTACATTAACATAACGTACATGTATTCAGCACAGGGGTGGATATTGTGTTTTGTGATCCGTAATAATTAGCTCAACTCATTAATTGTAACGCAAGCAAGCCGGTGAGAAGCTTGAGTATTCCCTCAGTGTTTCTAAAAAAAAAAAATGGATAGACTGAGGTAAAAGAGAACGATATCAGCACAGTGAGTATCTCCATGCAGCACGTCACCCCAGGGTGCTTCACTCTGAGCAAGACCTGACCTTCAGTGGGTGGGTGAGACACCGCTCAGCACCCCTTTCTGACTGGGAACTCACAAGTTCAGCCATTTGCAAATGCCCGGAGGGTGGTCCTGGCCTCAGCGGCCCCTCAGCGCAAACTGCCCTTTTACGGAGAAGATGTGCTGACGCCACTCGTCTTCAGCCAGCAAGTCTGATCTTTACAAACAACCTGTCCTCATGGGGGGACGAAGTGTGGGCTTCTCAAAGAACAACGCTCTATATCCGTTTCCCATGATTAATGACTAACAGTGGAGTAAATAATTGGATGCACGGGCCCCGGTGCTGCACTGTGATGATCTGATAAAGACAACAGAACGAGCTGCCATCCCTTCATTTAATTAGGGCAATAACAAGAGATTACCTTGAGGCGCTGTGTTCTACAACTCACATTCTATATTATGTGTTCTGAGACAGGAAAACAATAGCAAAGTCATTCCAGTGTTTGTGTTCCTTTGACTCATTGCACTGTACCACCATCTGGGGAGAATGGCAGGGGCATCTATTAATTGCTTTCCAGTGCAAAACCCATCTGTTGAGAAGAGCCTCGGCGGGTAATGCCATTGGATCAAATGGTGGTTCCACTCGGGTCCTTTCTCCCACTGCGCACCGGTGGACCTAAAGAGATTGTCTGCCTGCCAATTGTGTGATGACCACTTTATATGCTGCACTCATTGATTCACATTAAGAACCATCTTTCAGACAGTACTCTGGTAAATAATTGAGAGAGTCTGCTGTCACATAGTGTTCCTCTGTGCTACTGGGACCAAATTAAATTTGAAAATCCCATCCACGAGAGGGGAGGAGAGACTTTGTCGGAGAGTAGGCTGGGGGAACTAAGACGGGCCTTATTATGAGTGAACGAGAATGGCTAATAAAAATAAAAAAATTAAAAAATTTAAAAAAGCTTGGAAGAAATAGACAAGGGGAGGCTGAGAGATGCGAAAAACATTTTTAAGTACTACATTAGGCATGATCAGAACAGATTAACAGAACAGGCGGGCAACGTCAGGATATGCACTTTGGTGGAGGGACTTGAAAGCGAAGGCGTCTGGTCTTGTAGTGGTGGTTGGTGTGCTTATTAACGTTTCAGAGAATGGCTGGCTGTCTGAAGTGTTAAAAAAAGGATTTCCTATCTATTAGAGCTTAATAGATAGAGAGGAGGAGATGACAGGGCCAGGCTCAAAGTGACTGGTGGATACACTCATTTAGCCGGCTATGCTATCGGCTACGCTCATTTAACCAGAATTGGGGATCCATACAGACCGAAGGTTAAAAGACTCATTGACAGATTTCCAATTAGCATCCTGAAAGAAATCCTCCAAGATTGCCACATGCAGACAGAAAAATTAGGTTTAACTTTTCATTCCACAATGAGAGGGTGGTTGGAGGTGGCTAAATTGAGTGTTGAGGTGTCTGTTTCCTCATCAGAATTTGGTTGAGGAAGGAGAGACTGGAATGGTTAGTGCTGTGGACAGAGTGTGGGAGGAATGACTGACTGACCTGACTGGGTTGCTGGTCAAGGACACGCGCAGGGACTCCAGGCAGTTGAGCAGTTTGTCTTCGGAGATGCCCGAGCGCAGCTCATGCACGTACTCTTGTGACGACAGTGTACACTCGTGCTTGCTGTTCCTCAGTCCACCCTGTGGGAACAAGACACATTAAGGGATCAGCCACTGCACCGCTGCGCTTTACACCCTGTTAGGCCTGTCACACTTTAATTACAACATCTGTATTAGACTTGATCATCCCTGGAGTTCATGAGCTTACTAAGAAAGAATGATTTCTCTGCTTCTTCTTGCAATCTTTGACTTCAAACATTTTTTCATCTTCATTCTGAGAGTAAATGAGCAAAAGCATTGGAATTTTTCTGAAGAAGTTTCAAGTGAGTCCATCATCATCATCTGACAACAGACAGAAAATAGTAGGAGGGGGAAGTAGTTACCAACACCTGATTTGTGGATGAGGCAGCACCCCTGTGCTCCCAGCTGTATCCCAGTCTCCAGCAGGTGAGAATGATTACTAACACTCCATAACTGCAGACTCACTTCCTCCCTAAATCAGCAGACTGCCCACCCACAGCACTGACTGACACAGAGCTACCAGCTAGACTAGTCAGCAGGAGCTGCCTCATGCTAATTCTATAGTAGAGTAATGGGAAATGCTCCCACACACAATATAAAAAACAACAACATAAAAGTGATTATTAAAATATTATATTTTTGTGCTGATATGGATAGAAATCTGTTGCTGAGCTTCAATCGTTCAATGGCTACACTCACACAGCAGCAGCAGAATACAGCTGTCGGTCATGTTGGGGAACTAAATATGGTTCATATACATTCATACACAGTGACATACAGAGTGACAACCGTGTTATATAAACTAGACTTATAAAACATCCCATTATAATGAACTGGAATTAACTGCATTAGGGAAATGTGCTCATAACATGGTAAAAATTGACCAGTGGATATAATTTGCACATAGCCTAAAATGAATTGTGACACTGCAAGGCATTTTTTTGATTATGAACTTATTAAAAACTGATTTAAAAAAAGAGATTTAAAACTGCAGAGACCATGAATCAGAATCCAATCAAACATTACGCACAGTAAAATGAAAAGAGAAAAGCCTAATTTGAAAGTGATTACAAGTGATATTATTACTTTAAGTGAACAAAACTGTTCCTAAATGTCCAAAGCATTCCTTATGGTACTGTGACCTCTTTAACTGCTATTCACATTACAATAACCTAAATTAATATTTAAATGAAATAACAATAATTTGGTAAAATTAAGGGTACGTTCACACTTGTAGTTCGGTTCGTTTGGTCCGGACCAAAAAAAAAAAAAAGATTCCTGGTCCGATTAGCGTTCAGGTTGGAAATTTTATCACCGAACCTAAAGGCATACGTTCACAACCTGATTGGTCGGATTTTATGACGTATTGCCTATTTTAAGACAGAACTTACTGAACATCCAAAACAATGCTGTGTGCTGAGGTAAATACGCTTGTTGTGTGCACGTAGCCTGCATATGATATTATTTTGGCCAGCTGGGAACTCGTGAAGAGCTTATAAAATTAGTAAAGGAGTCAAAACAGTGGCGTGAATCCCTCCGTCACACACATAAACAATCTGCTGCTTGGAGACGTGCGTATGATGCCTATGATGGGCAAACTCGCGACTATGACGAGAAAAAACGATATGCGTGATAATTCTGTCATTTTTAGGGTCTCATCTTCCTGTTTTTGGTTCATTTACATGTCTTTGGTCCGTGTTGCGTTTATATATCATTCGAACCGCACCAGAGTTCATTTGGAAGCAGACCGAGACTCATCTTTTCAGCGGTCTTGGCCCGCTTGTTTGGTGCACGCCAGGGTTCGGATGGCAGCCTTCACACTTGTCACGTTTGGTTCGATTAAAACGAACCCTGGTGCAATTGCTCTGTTAGTGCGGTTCATTTGAGCATGTGTGAACGCCGCCATCCGAACCCTGGTGCACACCAAACAAGCGGACCGAGACCGCTGAAAAGACCACGAGTTTGCCCATCACAGGCATCAGACGCGCGTCTCCACGCAGCAGATCGTTTGTGTGTTTGACACAGCATTGTTTTGGATGTTAGGTAAGCTCCGTCTCAAAATAGGCAATACGTCATAAAATCTGACCAATCAGGTTGTGAATGTATCCCTATGCCTTTAGGTTCGGTATCTTTTGGTTCGATGATAAAATTGGCAATCTGAACGCCAATCGGACCAGGACTAAATGTTTTTTTTTTTTTTTCTATTTTGGTCCGGACCAAATGAGCCAAACGAACCGAACTACAAGTGTGAACGCACCCTAAATGAACAGAGCAATCGCACAAAGGTTTGTTTTAATCGAACCAAACATGACAAGTATGAACACACCCTAAAACAAATTATAAAATTAATTAAAAATAAAATAAAAGTCTTGATAATTATTATATTTAGTATATAGTTGGCATTACTCAAAAATATTATGAGAAAGGAATGACTTTGGTTATTTTCCATAAAGACCGCAATTGATTCACTCATGTATGCTGCTTTATTCACAGGACAAACAATCTAACTCATACACTGCTGTAATGCATGCTCTACCCACAAACCCTCACTTATAAGATGTATAGACAGTGAACCTTTGCACATACATAAGCTACATTTTTACATCCTTTACTTTGTGATTAAACTGTTTGATTTGCACAGATGAGAGCCTTTAAACAAATACAGGTCAGGTGTATAAATTAAAATTACATTATGAACAGGAAACAGATCAAATACTGAAAACAATCAATTTAGAAACAGATGGGAAGTCTTACCATCCCATTCTACCTATATAACCAGACCTAGGTGGATTTATTTATGACGTCCGTGCATACAAAAATCAGTTTCTGTGCAAGCTGTCAAGCTTGTGGTTTTTTGTGACTACTTTCTTTACTCTCATGTGTTAGACAGACAGAGTGAAGATTGTCAATCTGTTACCTGCACTGCACCCCTTGGGCAAAAGAATTGAAAGTGTGCCACACTACTGCTTTCCACTTTTTTATATAGCACATCATTCTTATTCATGTCATTTTACTTCGGTTTATTTTATTTTTATATACTTTCATTTTTTTTCACGGTTGTGTTCTCTCTTATCTAAGTCATCCATGTGTTTCTTTTTCTTTTGAAGCTGTTTTCCATCTGTACGTTCTGAAAACAGTAACCTGACAAACGAGGCAGAGGAAAAAGAAGAGGGCAGGTTGGGCTGTCAAAGTCACCCGTGTAGACAGAGGATGAATTAATGCAGACAGACAGAGAAGTATGTAGGGTAGTATGGAGCGAGTATTAGCGGTTTCTTCCCTGGTACGAATGTGCTTTAATGTCGTCGTCCCAGGATGTGGCTTTCCCAGCAGGCAAGCTGCACTAATAGGCAGTCTTGGAGGAATAAACAGGGCATCTTTGTGACGAGTCCCATTTCTGCTCTATCGAGGCGCAGTGAAGAAACTCCGACACGGGCAGCACTGCTGGTTTATATAGCAACAGGAAAATAAATGAGCCATTACTATAGGCAAGTAGGGGGCTGCGATGGGGAAACACTGTACGTGTTGAGTCTGCAGAACATGTAAACATGGCAAACAGTGCAGTGATTTACTCTGGTGCGATCAGCAGGTGTTAGTATTAGGTTTTAAGCAGTTGGTTAAACGTGGGCGGTGGTTTAGAACGACATGACAGGTTGTTGTTGCAATAAAAGTGGCCTTGATGTTGACTGGCAGCTGTGAATCTGCACTGACCTTGTGTATTCTTGTACCATCATTTGCGTGAATAAGACGTTCAGTAAGAAGTGGTACTTTGCAGAGTGCTTTCATGCCTTTTAAAAAAAGTGAGATCTAACTACTCTTCAAAATTTATGCGAACTCACTTAGACCATTTTTACACTCTCTTCCTCTCCATCGGAGGATAAGAACAACTCTTTTCCCCCCAAACACATCTGAGACGCTCAGGTTGAAGCAATTCGGCTTTCTTCTCAGGCAGGTCCTCATACTTGAATTTGTCTTGATCTGGATCCAACTAAAGATCACTCAGTTTATCTGCCTCTATAGTTCAGATGAGGGAATCCGAGGGACCAGATATGACTGGTGTGCTTATACCTGCCTGATAGAAGTAATGGGGTGTGTGTGCGAGAGAGGTTATTACTTCCCTCATTACTGTCTCTAGTAACTGTAGTTGCCCCTGGCTCTTTACAGACCTGCTGCAGACAGCTACCTCAAATTCTCTAAACCACAGGCAGAGCTATGACTATCTTTATATATTCAGAATATCCTTGGGTTGGAAAAGTAAAAGGTATCTGTAACTTTCTATTCTGCATAGCATGTACTTCTCATAGTTATTGTTAAGGGTTTGTGCAAATCCCTAACAAAAAGTATTATACTTTGGCACATTCTGGATGCACCAATATTTATTTTTCTATTTATTTTTTTATTTTTATGACTGATAAATAAATGGCCAAACATTTAAATTCTATACTATTTTTTTTCTAAATAACTAAAAAACACTAAAAACTAAAATCAATAGTTCTAAATACAAATTAATTTAAGCATCAAAACATAATGGATAGTATAAAAAAACATATATTTATTTTGAGATTCACCAAAGATTATATTTAACAGTTATATATATATATAAAGATTGTCTCTAAGTGAGATGAGATAATGGAAAAGGTAAATGTAACAGGCTTGCCCTGAGTTTCACAGACATTCAATTAACATTATATAATATATTTAACAGTAATATATCATTTTAAATAAAAAAAATATAATAATACATTTTAACATTAATAAATAATATAATATAATATAATTAATATAATATAATATAATATAATATAATATAATATAATATAATATAATATAATATAATATAATATAATACAATACAATACAATACAATATAATATAATATAATATAATATAATATAATATAATAATAGGAAAAGGTATTGTAAAAGTAAAAAAAGGGTAAAAGTAAAAAAAGGGTAAATGAGTATGCACAATTAAATATTCAAAACTGACGATACTGATTAAAAAAGAAATCTGTAATAACGGACAATTACCTAAAATAGTACCAATACATCATGTAAACATGAATGATAAAACACACAAAAAACTGACACACCTACAACGCCTTAGCAGCCACATGACAACAAGCCTGTGCTCCCACAGCACCTTATGGCATCATGGCAGCAAGTTTACATGGACAAATAACACTGATCAAGTTTGCTTCAAACAATAAAGAATCAAAAGAAAGGGTGAAAGTGCTCTCTGGATTTCTTTTGCTGCCAAAAACAGGCAGAACCCTCAATCTAACCTACTCCAGTAAGAGAGTTTCTGGTTTCACTATCTATTGACCTTTACCACTGGAAACCAAAGACAGGCCATAATATGCTGCTTAATGACCCTGGCCAGCTCAATCCGTTGGGATGATATCAACATTACACCAGACCACACTAATCATGCAGACAGACACATCTACTGGTTCACTGTAATTGGGTTTCTGCTGTTGGCTGGAGAGAACATGGGGGAATGGTCTGTGTGCAGGTCTGAAGAAACTCTTGAGGGAAAGCACACGGGAGGGGGAAGGAAGAAAACACATAGAAAGAGGAGACCAAAAAAGAGAGAGAGAGAGAGAGAGAGAAAGAGATAAGGAGGAGAGACCAACAGGCAGATGGGTTGAGTGCTGGAGAGATAAATAGAAGAAAAAGATATAGACTTGGAAAGAAAGGGAAAAAGAGGAGAGAGAATCAGGGCTCAGTGAAAAGACCAATATAGTCCTTTGACTACCCTCAAAGTGTTCATCTCAGAGTCTTATTGAATCCTTATTTGTCAATAACAGCATTTCCTGCCAGAAACAATAGTGCAGGGAACAATTACTCCAGTGAGCCTGTCAATTTCACTTTGGTACAGGGACACAGGCTGGCTATGTGTGTGTGTTTTCCCTGACTGTAATGCGGCCTTGGCTCAATCTGATGTGAGAGTGCAAGTATTGCAAGGGGAGGAGACGGGCCCACTGCGTTTCTCTGCACCTCCGCATCCTACACCCATTGATAATGAGACAGCAGCAAACCGACAGGTGGCATGGGGACCAGCCATTGTGCCACATGCTGTCACAAACAACTGTTGACTATGAAGGGGACAAAAAGGAGTCTTCCTCAAGGAGGCACAAACTGGCTTTAAAATTTGAATCTTTAACTAAGCAACATTCAAATCCTTGGACATTAAACAAAAAGGTATGACTATTTAAAGCAATTAATTAAAAAAAAAAAAAAAAGGTAACCAAGTTATAAAAGAAAATCTGCCTTAAAACCTATAGAAAAATATAAATCTGTGATTGGGCCATTTGGTCCATCCCTTTTAGACTTAAGAAAAAAGCAAAAACAAATGGATTAAACTGAAAAAAGTTAAAGACCCCAGATAAACAAAATTCAATTAAATTAAATTAAATAATTAAATTAAATGTGTTTTGTCAAGATTAGAAAAGTTTTGACTATAAAGTAGTTAAAATAAATTTTGTAATATGAAAATGACAATGCTGACTAAGGGGAGGGGCCTGCTAAAAGGATTTAAAGTACAGTTTCCATGGTAACACAATGTCCAATTTCAAAACAGTTTTCACAGGATGAGTTCTGAGATTTAAGCTTTAGAATGATACCTAATTTATGATGATTACAAAAATATGTGATAAGTAAATATGTAAAAGGCAATAAATAAAAACAGCGCCAAACGTTCCGCTAGAGGGATGATGACAGTTAATGGATTAAATTAAATTAAGGGGATAGTTCACCCAAAAATGAAAATTTTGTCATCAGTTACTCACCCTCATGTTTAAAGATATTTTAAAGAATGTTGGTAATCAAACAGTGGACGGTAGCCATTGAACTCCATACTATTTTTTCCTACTATGAAGGGTAATGGCTACTGTCAACTGTTTGATTACCAACATTCTTTAAAATATCTTCTTTTGTGTTCAACAGAAGAAAGAAACTGAAATAGTAAAGATTTATTTTGAAATAGTAAAGATTTAGTAAATAGTAAAGATTACATTGTTAATATAATATAAAATAATATAATAATATCCAGGCTTTTACTCAGTATTTCAGGCAAACTGTTACATCTACCACTCTTTCCTATTTCTATGGAAACAGTCCTTCCCTGCAAAGACTTCCTGAATGATGTCATTATCCAGCCTTGTGCTCACAGATCTGAATCTAGATCGGCAGATGCACGTCTGTTTGCAGTCAGATATGTGTGGAAAGAGCATGATTACGAGCTGATGGAGAAGACTGATAGCAGTGCGTCGCACATTGTGGATGTAATTTATCTCCATGTGAGGTCACCGCACCGGAATAATTCTGTTAAATTACGGTTCGTAAGTGAGTGTCACTTTAATACGGAGTAAACAGATAACCTGCTGCCGATACCCCCATGACTCTATCTCTTCCACACTTCGCATGACCTTGTCGAATATCTCAGTGACAACAGTGAGGGACCATCAAAGTAAGAGAAGCGGTTATCACCAGCATGCACCCATGAGCATGACCATCAGACGCACACACATAACAGGATGCATAACAGGAAACTACTACAGTAAAACTCCATGGAGAGAACAGATATGCACGCTATGAAACAGCGGGACCTTGAAATAATCTTTTGTGCATTCAATGTCTTGTGTGAATTAAATTATATTAATATTCGGATCCCTCCATAAACACCCAAAATGATTGGTGATAATGGGGTTTTTAATTACCTCTTCTTTGTACATGATTAATGAAAATTACTAGAGTGCCCCACTGATCTTTTTGAAAAATAATACAGATATAATCGTTGCAATTAGTGCACATGAAGCCATATCAAAGCCAAGTGGTTGCAAATGTTTTATTCCATGATTTACTACTCATTAGCGCTTGATTGACAGCCTTACAGAGGGGGAACCAGCACCTTCTCTATAGGAAAACAACCAAACCCACAAAACAGAAGCTCACAAGGAAAACACACACGTTAACAAAAAAGCATCCCGATCTCTGAAGTTTCCAGAGGCTCTCTGGTCTGAAAGGTCAGCTGAATGCAGCATCAGTTGAGATGCATGGACAATAGCACCCATAGAAAGACCCTGAGGACATCCTCTGCTTCTCAGTGATAAGCCTTTTGATGTGTCCAGGGAGCTGCACTCACTAGGTTATATCCCATAAAGACATGCAGCGTTGCACTTTCTGTCTTCATAAAAACACACAGGAGTGGCATCCCACAGGGAACACAGTCTACATTGTCATAAAGGAGAAGAGCCACCCTGCTAACGAAATAGCTAACTACCCTATCACCTCAGGAAACGTGGGCAGATGTTGAGATATTAATGGGAATGTTCTGTGTTCAAAACAAGTTAAGCACTATCTGCAAAATGCTTTGTTTGTGCAGCAAATGTTTTTGACTTACCCCCAAGATAAATGTGACATAAAAAAATAAAAAATAAAAAAAAATAAAAAAAAGTATTTTTAGCTACAGTAAATACAAGTTATATGAACAACTACTCAGCACATCCACAAAACTTGCTTAATTTCAACAGGCTTCACATAACTAACTAACTAACTTTAACTATGCATTAAAAGAACCCGTTTATAAGAGTCATTTGTTTGTGAATCGGACTAATGCTGAATTCACTAAAAAGAACCATTCATAAGAGTTATTTGTTCATGAATAGGACTACAATGCTCATGTTGTATGTTTTTGATTCAAAAAAGTGCATAAGAGTCTTTACATTGAAAGTCTATGGGAGAAGGCATTGCTCCGGAATAAAGGTTAAAGGATTAGTTCACTTCAGAATTAAAATTTTTTGATAATTCCCTCATGTCATCCAAAATGTTTATGTCTTTCTTTCTTCAATCAAAAAGAAATTATGGTTTTTGAGGTGAACATTCCAGGATTTTTCTCGACATAGTGGACTTCAATGGCTACCAACAGGTTGAAGGTCCAAATTGCAGTTTCAATGCAGCTTCAAAGGGCTCTACACGATCTCAGCCGAGGAATAAGGGTCTTATCTAGTGAAACGATCGGTCATTTTCTAAAAAATATAAAATAAAAAATGTATGTACTTCTGCCTACGTCACGCGTGACCTTTCCAACATGATTACGTAATGCGTGGCGCATCACAGAGAAGACAAGCATTTGTGGTTAAAAAATATATCATTTTTGTTGTTTTTTGACCAATCGTTTCGCTAGATAAGACCCTTATTCCTCAGCTGGGATCATGTAGAGCCTTTTGAAGCTGCACTGAAACTGCTATTTGGACCTTCAAACCATTGGTAGCCATTGAAGTCCACTGTATGGAGAAAAATCCTTTAAATTTAAATCTTGGATGACATGGGGGTGAGTAAATTATTAGAGAATTTTAATTCTGAAGTGAACTAATCCTTTAAAATAGACACTATTTCAAAAGAACAACAACCAGACCTAAACATTATAAAAAAAAAAGTAAAGATATGAGCTACACAATTCTGCTTTTAAACTTACTGGTATACCACTGATTTGTTTATACAAACTAAAAAAAAAAAAAAAAGGATATCTACTGAACCTGGAACATTCCTTTAAATGCATCTGCTTCGAAGCGCCAGTCATGCAGCGTTTCACCCGGTCACAACCACTTAGCTGACTCAACATTATCAGTGTGTTGTGTCACTGTAAAATGGAACCTATCCAACAGCAAATCACTTCACATCCTCCACCTGCACATTAAAGTGCTGATGTTCACTTTGTTGAAAGCACACGGCAGACCTGTAGAGCACGGGCAGGTGAGTGAGACCTAGATAAAAACAATGCAAAAGCATATTACTTACAAAACTATCTGAATCATAGTTCTCTGTTCATGGTGGAAAACACCATGTCTCGGGCATGAAGCCAAGTCATCTGAGGATGGCAAACAAAGTGATAGCTATGTGTTGATTAAAGAAGGAACCCTGAAAGGCTTCGTACAACAGCAGGTGGCACAGCATGATTGGATTACACCATTAAAAGCTATTCTCCTGTCATTTTAATGCAAACACTGAGTGTAATACCCTATACATTCAGTTTAATAGCCCCATATTCGCAAAGGCCTCAGAGACTGAGAGGGGAAGAAAGCAGAACACCAGTAGGTCAAACATGAACGGTCATCGCCACACTGCACATGGGTTAGCAAAGGTCTGGTTGGGAAAAAAGCATCAAGTTATTATTGACTGATACATCATGAACTTGCAATTTAGTCAAATTGTACTCAATAAAAATTCTATAGAAATACCTTGTACTTTTTCAAATAGCAGAAGGCAATTTATGCAGGAAAATAATTGGCAAAAGATTACAATGTTTCAGAGATCAAAGTATGCATTAACCTCTGTACTGTAGTCCTCAATAAACTGATTTAACATGCTCACGACTTATTGATGTAAGAGCTTTTTCCCCCCCTTTTCCTTGACCTACCGGGCAAATAAATGCTTTTCAAAGCAACAGAGCAGAGGCCAAAAGGACATGGTCAGCTTGGTGTTTTTATATCTATAGATAAAAGCTGAAATATCCAAATACAATGTCCACTGCTGCTGTCAAGAGCAAAACCTTCCAGTGCACATCAGCAACAAACACTTTTATTTTACATAGAAGAGAAAAAAGCCCTTGACAGCTTGTGGTCACTCACTTTAGCAGGACTTTAACAAAGCACACAATTGCCGTCTCGTCTTATTTGATCCTGACATGGACAGGACCATAAATACGAACACAAAATACATTAACCTTTCAGATACCTGCCATACAACACACAAAGACACTTGTTCGTCTGTTTGCTCAGAGTATCTCGCAAGAGTCTATATTTCCCAGGGCTTCAAACTTTATATACACAAACAGTTAGCTTTCTTCTGAGAATCACAACAATTACTCAGGAAGTTTATTTCAGTAATATAGGGATGTACAACTAACTAATTAACTAACTAAATAAAAAGTATCAATATTTATCATAATCTAAAACATTAATCAATTATTAATACTGAAATTTTAGCAAATCTCAAATTGGTTATACATTTTTCTTGTACATTATAATATTGTGATGACAGATTTCACTTGTATAATTTAAAATGGCTAATTGTAGATATTGTTTATAATTATTTTAAAAAGTGTAGAATTTTAATATCAATCGATTTATTAATTATTGACCATAACATGAAAATATTTATAAGCTGATCAGCTATCAGGATAATAATTGTTTGGTATTATCCAGAATGTTAATATCTTGCTTCCTTACCAAAATGTGTTGTACAAAAGCTATGCTGAAGGCTGGAACAAGGCAACGTTTTGTTAGTCATTCTAATTCTAAATGCTCATGTATAATCTTTTTTTTTTTTTTTTTTTTTTTTTTTTTTTACAAAATCTCAAAAATAAATCAAATTTAAATTTGCCATCTATAATCAAAGTAACTTTAGTGACCTCAACTGTGTGCCAAGAACAATTAAATTTTTATTTGTGTGAGTCAGTCTAACACGTTTTCTTAGGGCTGTGACACACCAAGCCGCAGCCGCAGCCGATGTCGAGCCATCGGTGAGCATCTGTCAGTCTAGATTTTGCTGTGTGTTCCACATGTGGGCTCTCATTCAATTAAGCAAGTTAAATCGGCATCAGGGATTGGCTATTCACTTTAGCGAACGAGTCGCAGAACCTGATTTCACCAAGTACAACATGTTCCAGGATGAACATCTTTAGGGCTTTTCACAATGCACTTAACCCCAGGTTATCGTCATTCTAAGCACCGCTTTTAACACTTAAAAGCGGTAAAGGAGCGTTTCACACTTGTAATTTGGATGCGGTGTTAAACTCCGCATTGCTGTGCCAAACTTGTGCAGTGTGAAATGATGCGGTGTTAGAATGTTACAACTAGATGTTTAGCAACCTACAACCAATCATGTGCCTTATATTCACACGCTTTGGGCAGTCACAGAAACACAGCGCGGTGTATAAACAGTCGTTTCTGCATATGATAGAAAAAATCTCAAACGACGATGGAAAACGGGACAATTGGGGTGAAAAAGAGACGTCATTCTTACCTTTATAGTTCAAAAAGTTCACTCAGAAAAAAACTTGATATTACAATCAGCAATGTGTGACATGCAATGCTAGAGCCTTTATGTAAACAGGTCACGTGCTGCGTTTGTCCAGTCAGTGACACTGACACCGCGCAAAGTAAAGACAGCACACACTGAAGGCTGTTATAATTTTACGTCATCTTACTTGAGCATTCCAATACGCAAATATTTACACCATGAGCTGCCTCGAATGAACAGCATGACTGATATTTATGGTTTTTATACCTGAGGTTTCAGTTTCCCTTTTTGAATGACGAATATACAGTATAATATTGATACCTGCTGATAGCCTATAGACAGTTATTACCTTACACGCAGGTACAGAACGCACATGCTAGTTGACAGTAAGCTGTGGTCTTAGCAGTGTGTTCAAGGACAGCTTTTCGGGCCAGACACAGCCAAAGCAAGGCGACAACGCAATCGGATTTGTCGTTGCTAGTTCTTTGATGTCATCTTGGTGTGTCACGGCCTTTAAAGATCTGATTGTATGAAACATCTGCGATGTATCTAGTTGATAATTTCCATTTGGAGACATGTCAAAAATAGGCTAGCGTGCAGCAGGTAAAAAGAACAGTGGGCCTTGAGTACTTTATTATCAGTTTAGGCAGCAGATTATTGAAGGAGATGACCTTCACTGTAAGTTTTTAGGAAGTTTTGGAAGTGAAGTCATGTGTGAACAAAATCAGGCTGGTGTTTTTCAATGAAATCAGGCCATTCCCAACCTCTCTCTTAAGATGAGGCAGAGGACGAGGCAAAGCAAATCAAGTTTAAAACATTTCATCCAATGCAAAATGGATTCTGAAGAAAAAGAAAAAACTCTCTCTTTTTTTTTAATCCAAAAAATATGAAAATATCAATAAAACATTAGTGGAGCCAGACATATCTAAACACCTCTCAGTGCAACTCTGAAATTCATGGAAAGATGAGAGGACAAAACCAACCTGTTCCAAACAACTTGAGGCTGTTTACTGATAAATAAAATAAAATTCCGGAGATGAGGGCTGCCTCAATAAGCATGGCAAATGAATACATTAATAAAATATTTGGACATCAAAGACAGCTCTCCAAAAAATAAAAAATAAAATTATTTGCTTTAAACACATTATGTTGGAAGGAAAATAAAATATTGTCACACTGTGAAGAGGTTTTAAGACAATAGCTCAAAATGAAAACAACTGATTTATCTTATGACAAAGATTTGAATTTTTTTTTTTTTATTATTACATTTCTAAACATTCCGTTTTTGCAGCCCTCATATAGCAGTTAGAGGGTTGTGGTTGAGCGAGTCTGAGGCAGGGAGTAAAACTTCTGTTTTCACTAATCATGTCCAGCTCTCAGTGGCTCAGCAGTGTTGTGAATGCTTTAAGCTAATAAACAAGCTTTCTTGCATTTTAATCAACCTTTTCAATTAAGAACTAATTAATACCTAACAGGAGGGATGCATGTCACTTTGAGGATAAGAGAGACTCTACGAGTCATTGTCTCACCATTACCTCACTGAGACAAAGGAAGAGCGAGAAACAGAGACACAGCGAGAAAGACCATTCAACAATATTTCTTGTATATATGTATAAGTGTACAACAATACAGGGCTTTCACACCGCGCTTAACCCCGGGTTATCGACGTTCTAAACACCGCTTTTATCCCCAGGTAAAGGAACGTTTCGTCCATCAGTTCAAAAGATCTGAAAAAGCTCTTATATTTATCTGCCCTTTGGTCACATTGATAAAGGCAATGTCGATTAGCATTGCATTATAAATATACATTATTGTTATGAAAATACCAAAAATGGCATGAAGAACACAGATAAACCATACATCATCGCAATCGTGTGTTTATTGTCTCCAAAAAGTCTCTATCTGCATGTTATAGCGATCTCTGGAAGCTTTATGTAAGTGATTTCCTGGAATGTCACATGCTTGTTCATCACACATGCCATTTGTGGACAATGTGCATAGACCGCCCTCAAGCTGCCATTGTGAATCGAAAACATAGAACGTCAGAGCATCCAACGCTCATAATGATTACGTCGGCACATTTTGGGTAAAAATTTAATAAATATTTTTCAAATCTGCACAATTTTGAGCTAAAAGCCCTAAGGGACGTTGTTTTGTCAAGCATTTTCATGACGACCGTACAGGAGTTTTGGGGTGCTGCTGACACTAACAATTCATATTAAAGATATCGACTCCTTTTTTTCATTTTCATAACCCCTGACACAAATTAAGACATAACTGTCTCTATAAGTTAATAAAATAGAGGTCAAATACTGAAGCTTGAGTCTTAGATCTTTTTAATGATGTATAGTTTGTCAAGGTAATTACATTAAATCTAACAGTAACTTTGAACTAATTTAAACAAAGAACGATTCAGTGCATCAACGTCCTCGTGAAGGTTAACAGGTAATTACATCCCTCTTTGGAAGCCAACACTTCCTTATAAGGAAAGTAAAAGTACAGTTCCACAGTACACTCCACTTCCACACTTTCATTGTGCAGCCAAAAAAAAAAAAAAAAACTTTATGAGTAAATGTTGACAGAGAATTTTCATTTTTGAGTTAGATATCCATTCAAATGATTTAATTTTAATTTAATTAAACTATAAAATGAATTTATTTTATTTAAAATAATACATAAAATATATATATGATTGTTTCAAATAAAACAGTCATCAATGTCAAAATGGCACACTTGAGCTGCATGAGCCCAAATATATACACACAACAAAAATATAATCTGTATCGTATATAAACATGTATCCACACAAAACCATATGAAAGCAAAAGTGAACTTTACATGCTAGAAAGAATTATTAAGTCACTCGCTCTTTTCATAATGCACTAAAACATTTCTAAAATGTGAATGATGAATACCTAAAGAGCAAATATTTCCCAAGTTTTCATTTTAAAATCAATATGTAAAAAGTGTGAATGGTTTCATTTTGCAAATCGACTAAAACACTGTTTTCATCTACTAAAATTAGATGTTTTAGCCAGAGAGAAATTGACTAAAATTAATATAAAAAATGACAACACACTGATTAAATTTAAGAGACAAAAACTACAACCAAAAGTTTAAAGTACAAAAATTAAAACTAAAAGTAGATTTTGAAAGCTAAGAGTAAACAGACATAACAGCACAGACACCAAGACACCAGAGAAAACCACCGAAAATAGGCTGAAAGTCTGCATTACACCACAAAGGGCTGGCATGAACATTTCTATTACTGCTGAATTTATCATCCATAGAAATGTGTCTGCCTGTATGCCAGGTAGAGAAGGTCTTTCAAGGTGATCTGCTGCAACGTGCAGCGGAGTGTTTATTTCATCCTTTGGTCAATCAATTGCAAAGGGCAGTCAATCGAGCTCATAGTCTTAAAAGGTCCGTGTGGACTTCCCTATTCAATAAGCGTGAAAGAGAATATAAGCAGTTGACTCAGGTAACTTTGGTAGCACCTTGAAGGACAACAGAGCACAATCAAGGAGAGCTGCATTTTTTTAGTAAATTCACACAGTGTCATAGACTAGTAAACAAGAGGCCCATTTAAAAGGTAAATCACAGCGGATCTCTTTTGGGCTCAGTTGGAGTCTCCACTGAATTGATTGTAGCATACTGGTCTAATGAACTGGCTCCTTTGCAGACAGCAGAGGGGTAGCACCACCCGAACAGCCTTAGTGGGCAGAAAGATGAGAGTGAAGAAATAAATGAGTTTTGCTGTCTGATGTCATTTTCTCCATCTCTCCCTTGCACTTTATTCTTTTTCTCCTCCTGAGGATAAAAACAAGTGTAATCTACACTTAACAAATGGACTGGCTGATCCAAGTCATCAAGTTTTGTTTACCGCAAATGAGTTGATGCTTCAGATTTCAGATTCAACAGACAGATATGAACTCCACCTAGAACTTTAACTTAGTTTAGAGTCCATCACTGAAAAATTGACAGCAGAGGGGCTGGGGTGCCTGAGAGAACTGGTGCAGAGATGGAGGAAAGATAGAAAGAGACAAAGGGAGACAGCGAAGAAAAAGAAAGAAACAGTGAAGAACAAGGAACAGAAGAGAAAAAGGGTAGGTGGTAGTGAACTTAAGGAACTTTTAGTGAGGGCTAAACACGGCCCCTTGAGTTAGTTGCTAACTGCTGAGGTGATATTCCCGCTGGGATGAGATGTGTCTGTCATGTAGACCCAGACATTGGCCTGACTTTTGACTGTTGAACTGCTCAGGGAATACAACTGCAGTGATTAATGACACCACAGCTGAACAGGTGATGCTTCAGTCTCCAACTGAAAGACCCACATCACCCAGCAGTGGCACACTATGGCTTTTCTCCAAAATAAGAGAAAAAAAAAAAAAAAAATACACACAAACATTTAAATTAAGAATATATATTAAATTGACAAAAGTGATAGTAAAGATTTTGACATTGTTACAAAAACAAATAATTCAAATGAAACAGGAGAACTGGAGTAATGGCTGATGGAAATTCAGCTTTGTCATCAAAGGAATTACATAAAATATATATATATATATATATAATTTCTTTATTTTTCAATTCAAATTTGTATGCATGGAAGTAAAGGGTTTATGTATAATTAATATTTGGCAATAAAAGGTGTACCAATAAATCTATTTGAACCTGCACCTGTATCCACAATGCTTAGCTCTTTGTCTTACACGCAAAAATCGAAGCTATGTTTACAGTCATGTGCAAACAACTTATATTACCGCATATACACAAACCGGTGGCACACAAACTCTTTAAAGCCTACCTTAATTACGCTGGGTAGACAACACTATTTATCTCACATATCCAAAGAGGGTCATGTTTGTTTGGTCTCACTGCTGTTTTCCACAGAGAGGAATCAATTTAAAATGTTAAAGAGGTGTCAAGTTAGAAAAAAAAAAACACAGCTATTAAAGACCAGATATTCATCATCACCTCCGAGGCTCCTCAGCGGATAATGTTGACAATGTGAGCTGCAATGGCAGCAATCAACAGCAAGCCAAGAGGTGGCTTTCTGTGCCTCTCTAAAGGCCCAGTGTCCTAATCAGCGTTATTGGCTTCATCCAGCCTGAGATCTGGGCAAACACAAGCTGTTTCTCCTCACTTCCGAACCATTAAATCGCTTCCACCTCACTTCTTAGTCCATTCAATAGCAGTAGAAATACCTATTCATCATAGCCACTCTTCCCGCTCCCACCTAATAACAGACGCAGAGATCTTTAACTGCCCATAAACGAAGCCTCCAAACTTCAGAAGGCCTGCATCAGCAGCCTGGCCCAGGGAGGTTCTGGCATGACTACTCTTACAAAGCAAGATTAATTAGCCTGTTGAATGGAGACTTGTTTCAGCTGTGGCAATTTGCCTGTGCTGCAGCCGGCACGAGGCGGCTTTGGGACCTCCCGTGGATTTGTGGCAGGTCTGGGGAGTTCCAGCGGGGGCTCTCGCGTCGCTCTCAGCTCAGCTCGGTTCCTCAAGTAGGACACGCCGAAATAAGAGGTGCTCGTTCAGAGAGGCTGAGCCGCCTGGCTAAGTGAAAGCAGGTGAGACAATTACTCTTTGTTAAGGTGCTAGGCGATTTGTTAACGAATGAGACGAGGGATACGAACAAGCCGTCGTCCACATCAAATCTGCAAATTGCTGTTAATTTACCAGTGCTTTAAAAAGAACATCCACTTTAGTTGGCTAAGTAAAAGTATGTCAGGGATGGATGGAAAATAATGTTAAAAACACATTGCACACATTTATCTACTAAAAGATAGAGAAGAAAGTCTTGTTGCTGAGTGGGAGGGCAAATATCACATCTTTCTTTAGTAGTACAGTTCCGTGGGGAGTGAATTTGTGTGTTTAGGTACGTGTGCGGGCTCTTTTTACATCGATGAGACAAGAGGTGTCATAGTCTTTCATGTGGTGGCCTGCAGGTGATCTTCCATTCAGCTTCTAAGAAATGACAGGTGTGACCTTTCAACAGCCAGCACATCTTTCTTCACCTCAAGACCATCTCCCATTGCACCCCAAGATACTCATCGTCTCATTTCCGTGTGGACTCTAGATGCAGGGATATGCACTAGCACACGGGACCCCATGCCACCCCAAGCTACACGGTGTGACTAAAGGACTCGCATGAAAAATAGATTACTTAATGCCTTCAGATAGAATCATTCATCAAGGATAGAGGGAAAGATCCTTGCCAGCGAATAGCTTGCTGTGCTATGTATCATGTAAAATATTTGATATACACAAAAACCATGCCAATTCTGAGGACCACAAACCCTTTCCTATGGGCACTGTGTTTACTGGCTTTTTGTTTTCAACTCTATCCCGAGTTGGGCAGGATCAAGAGCAGGCTTGTCTTTTAACACAAAGCAACTGTGGCTCATGGGGACCGGGAGCAGGAGGAAGGCCACTACCCCTTGGAGACGGTAGCCATGCCAACTGGAGTTGAGCAACCAAAACCAGTTAACCTTGGTGGCGGCAGTCCAGGCCCACAGGTACGCTAGGTAATAATGTGTCCCCATTTACCCCACCCTCTGTTGATTCTGACCTGCCACAGAGGAATTAGTTTGAGTGAGAGAGCAAAAGTTAGCAGCACTGGAGCACTATCTGCAATATGGCTTTCTTAGCATTTGTTTCTTTCTACCACAGTTTCTACACTGACCAATTTCTACACTGAAAACTGCACATCACTTCTGCCTTTTCTCTGAATATGTAGGGTTGCATCAATATTAAAATTCTTTACATGTTACAACCAATAACCGAGAAATGGCATGTAATAAAGTAGCCTATATTAAAATACTATTTAATAAAAATAATCAAAAATAAAAACAAAAGTAAAATCAATCATTGTAATAGCTATAGTGAAATTAAGCATCACAATATTATAATGTACATCTTTCAATTAAGATTTTAAAGATTAACTAAATCATAAACCATATATTCAGTATATAACATTATATAGGGTAATAATATATATATATATATATATATATATATATATATATATAGGGGTGTAACAATACATGTATTTATCCCAAACCATACGGTACGGACGTCACGGTTCTGTTCTTGCAGTTAGACGAATACAGTCAGTTACAGGAGATTCACACTACAATCCAGAAGGGGGCGTGTGTGGTAATGCAACACTGTTTGAAATGACCTATGCATGTTTACGTTTAATCTCTCAACTGTGGTAAGGCATCAATAAAACAGCTTGAGACTAATAACTCACGTAGCATTACATTTACCTCAGGCAAGTTATTTACTGTTCACAGCATGTTAGTTCACTAAAGAAATGAACTCTAGAGGGGAGCATTTCACTAAATATATGCACTATATTAGCTTATATATTCATTATATTGAATATATTTATTATAGTCATTATGATTATTCAATAATTTACATTAGTAAATATATATATATAGAGATATATATATATATATATATATATATATATATATATATATATATTAGAGATGCATCGATACTAAATTTCTCTGCCGATACCGATAGCCGATTATTCAGAATGATATCGGCCGATGCCAATACTGATTGGCAAACTATAATGTTTGCCAGTCAGTTTGCCAATAATGCTGCAAACTATACAGGGAACCCTCTCATTTGGTACACTGCAATATTAGAGGTTACAATTAACAACAGAGGTATTATATTCAGCTGTTGTTTATTTTCAGATATAATAATTACACTCTAAAACTGAAATGTTTGTATAAAACCTACATTAGGTAAGAATGTATTAGGTAAAACTTATCACATTAGGTGGTTTTCAAAAGCACTTGTTGTCTTCATGGCAAATATACACAAACATATAATTAACAGTAAATAAGCTCTTCTCTAGTGTTTTTATATATAGATAGCTAAGAAACTGTGAACATTGGAAAACATTCCTGAGGTAAATGTGACATGATGTGACATATTGCTCACAAGCTGTTTTATGGACATATTTCCGGGTTTAAACAAAAATAAAGTGATTACATGAGACGATACATTCCGGTAAGTTGTACTGTATCTTTCAACATACCTTTGATGCATGTTTTTCGAGATGTTTTTTGAACATGTATTGAAGAGGAAGAAAAGACTTGCGCTCCGTGCTACCGCCTGAATTGAGGCATTACAGCAATCTGACACGTCACATTTAAGAGTGTCAAAATGCCATTTATTGTTTGAATTTCAAGATAAAATGGACAGAATTTGAAAACTGAAACTTTTATTCTCATCAGAAGTAACAGAGCACAAAGCTTTTTGCGATTATTGGATGGGAGGCGCTACAAATAATATTTGACGTAGGAAAAAAAAACACAGACCTGGCAACCCTGGCTTGAACTACGGGTGATTCATAGGGTCAAAAAGAGCCTGCTTTAATCGTCACTGTTTTTAAACTGTTAATGCGTTAAAATTCAACACGACTCATTTTCTTCACACACAGTATGTATGAGTTGCAGTCTGAACACGTTTTTCCACACCCTTTTGATTGACAGGACATAATCGGCCCTGATCATCGGCAGTTTTTAAACAATCGGCCGATGACCGATATTGATAATAATAGCTTTTATCAGCCAATACCGACTGTTGGCCGATACATCTGTGTATTTCTAATATATATATATGGTACAGCTATATTGTGCATCCCTAGCAAATTATATCATAAAAAAAACTGCCAGTTGTTATTTTTCATAAACTAAATAATATACATTTACAACCAACCAAATCTGCGGTATTTGTAAAAAAAAAAAAAAAATCATGGCATTTTCAAATCAAAATCAATAGGAAAAACAAAGCAACACATTTCATCTGTTTCTCTGTCAATCTATCATGCACTAAAAAAACTTCTCAAAGACAAAATTAGGAGAAATTTCAAAGCCTAAAGGTTCACTATAGCTGATTTTGTTTGGCGCCTGAAAACATGCTAATGAGGGATGTCCAGGAACAAGCAAAGTCTGCCAGCGGAGACGTAGTGGGTGGAAAACACAACACTTCAGAGGCTCCAATACAAACAAAACGGAGACAACTTCAGTTTTTGCCTAGACAGATCTAATTGCCCCCCTACACAAACTGACTCAAGCTGTATGTTACCAGAGATTCATAAACCTTTGACAACACTATTGACAGTAGGGATGCATTGATCCCAGTGGGCTTTGTTTTCTCTTCTTTGAGATTCTGTGTGGAATTTCAATTGTGTTTGTGCTATAACTACATAAAAAAGAAAACAACAAATAGAAACAATAGACAGTGTGCCAAGGGGAGGGGGAAGTATCTGAAATATACTCTACATGTTCCTCTCTATCATAAGTTGAGCTGAAGATACCCTGAGGGCCTTCTCCTTTCTTCACATTTACTTCATCAAACCCTGAGTACTTAGAGTTTTTGCTAGTCACATTCTTTACTGTGTGTTTCTCTAGGTTTTTAAAGCTATAAAAGATCAGTCCAGATTTATTCTAAAAAGATGTCCTACACTACCATCAAAAAGAGGGACAAACAACCCACAGAGACAACAAAAATTGAATTGTTAACGAGGCAAACCGCAATGCTTGGTTAGCTGTGATTTTCCGAGACGCTGCACACTGTCGATCTGTCTGTTTTGTCTCCTCCCGTTGGCATGTTTGAATCGGTTAAGCCGAGGCCAGAGGCCCAAGAGTTGTAGGGGGTAAAATGCTCTGTGAGAATTGCGATTTTGTTTCAAACAGGCGGCTCTGAGAACAGAAGCTTCAAAGCGGAGTCTGACCTGACTTCTCTTGTGTCCTGGCATTTTTTTTTTTTTTTTTTTTGTTCAGTGGAATGGGAGATGTTGTGTTTGAAGGATGCTCATTTAGAGCACGCTCTCTTGGGGCGGGCCAGTCCGCTGAGGTTTTCTGAGCATCTAGAGATCCAGCACAGCTTGATTCAGTTCCGGAGACAATGGAGAGACACAGAAATGGCAGAGGACAAGAGGGAATACACAAGCATGTTCCTTTGTACAAGCAAACGAGGGCTGGCATTTCAGACTATTGTTGCTGATCTGTTTATCATTCAGTTTTTCTTTTTTCGCTCAAACTCGCCACCCAAAATACAACCAGAGAGAGAGGAGGACAGATAGTAGGATGCTCAAAATGTTAGACAGGAAGTTGGCTGTAATGAAGTGAGAGCAGATGTTTCAGAGTTTCAGCAGCAGGTAAGTTCCTTTATGACAGCGTGTGATACAGATGCACTTACGACCACATCAACACAGGCTCAAAAAAACAGACTGTAATGGCTATAAATAATTTATCTTCAACAGGTTTGTACATGAAACGATCTTGAAGATAAGAATACACGTTTCATGCCATTACATTCACAAACAAAGCACGCTGAAGCTAGAGGATCTACTTTATAGGTCTTTATTACTTACTTCTCATTCAACATTAAACCGTATTGAAGTGATGAAAAAAAACGTATGTCTTTATGTGACCCACTGAGTAATATTTTTATTATTCATTATATATTGCCTTAATGATTCATTATATTCATTACATATATCTTTAGTAAGTTAGATGTTTTAAAAAAATAAATTAATACCTTTCTTTAGCAAGAACACAGTAAACTGATGACAAGTGACAATAAAGACATTTATAATATTACAAAAGATTTCTATGACAAACAAATGCCGTTCATTCATCAAGAAAGCAGTACCTATTTACAATATTGATAATAATAAGAAATGTTTCTTGGGCACCACATCAGCATATTAGTATGATTTCTAAAGGATCATGTGACACTGAAGACTGGAGTAATGGAGTAATTCATTACATTTTAAAATATTAAATTTAAAACATTTTAGAATTTTATGTTTTATGCTGTATTTTTGATCAAATATTTTTGATTTGATCTTTTGTAAAACATTTTTCCAAAAACAAATTCCAAAATTTGAACAGTAATATATATATATATATATACATTACCAGTCAAAAGTTTGGACACAGTAAGGTTTTTAATGTTTTTAAAAGAAGTTTCGTCTGCTCACCAAGGCTTCATTTATTTAATGAAAAATACAGTAAAAACAGTAATATTGTGAAATATTATTACAATTTAAAATAACTTTTCTGTTTGAATATATTTTATAAAGTAATTTATTCCGGTGATCAAAGCTGAATTTTCAGCATCATTACTCCAGTCTTCAGTGTCACATGATCCTTCAGAAATCATTCTAATATGCTGATCTGCAGCTCAAGAAACATTTATTGTGTACAATTGTACAAAATATTTGTGTACAAAATTTATTTTTTAGGATTCTTTGATGAATAGAAAGTTCAAAAGAACAGCATTTATTTGAAATATAATCTTTTGTAACATTATAAATGTCTTTAAATTTAAATTTGAGAATTAAGCCTCTACATTCTCCTCCTGACAGGGCCGGGCATTTAATGGCTTTACTGTACAGGCTGTGTGCTCATGTACACCAAAGACTTACAAGGGTAAAGTGAAATGCAGGCACTACCCAATATCAACCATAAAGCCCTTTTGAGCTAGAGAGCTTTATAGCTCTGGGCCCACACCCAAGAAAAAAAAATGATGGGGAGGGGGAAAAAAGGATTTATAGTGGTCTCTACTTGCCTTTTACCCCCAATATTTGCAAAGAGGAAAACGAATGAGGAAATTATATTACGGAGACCATCGATCAATAGCCACAAATATTAACAGTAGTTTCCCCCCGTCCTAATATCTCATCAGCTCAGTGGTACCGTCTGGAAAAATGCCACCCCCTCTCATTTGTTGTGCTTACCGACCCCGTTCCCAACTCTCTAATAACCAAAAACACTTCCCCACACACATAAAATACACATACCACCCCCAGCCACCAGCAGGAGAGCAGGGAGCAGTATTTACAGGGCGAAGCGTCACTAGTGAACGGCAGGGATGATCGCGGTAACCTCCGCTGTGACAGGCCACGCGGGAGGCAGCTTTTACTAAAGACATTGACAAGGACTTGTCTGCCATCGCAGATGCTAAAACCTTTTTCAGAAGAAATGTGGAGGCGGAGGAGGTATCAGAAGTGGCACGACACGCTTTCATGTCTCACTATACTTATTAACGTCACCTGGATTATTTAATCTGTATTGACACTGACATGTTTGAAGAAAAGCCTGTTGCTTCATGTTTTCTTTATTTTGTATCAAGACTTGAAAAAAGCCCTTGTCTAAGGTAATTCCGTTATGTTTGGGTTTGTTTTTCTCCCATTTTTACCTTTTTTATCACAAGGGTCAAACTAGTTTTTCTTATTACATATTTTATTTTATTTTATTTATTTTTTATCATCCTTCCATTCTCCAAACCGCTTGTCATTATTATTATTATTATCAAAAATAATGTGTTACAGTGAATAAATAAACTTTGACCCTTGTAACAAGGCAAATAAAAAGAAAATAAATAAATGAAAATAAAAGCTAACCAAAATATTAATACTGATTCATACTGATATTTAGTGATTATTCAATGATTAATACTGATATCATTCATTCATATAGTATTATTATACTTGAAGAAAAGATTTTTGTTGAGCTTGGCATATTTTTTACAAAAACTGAAAAGCAATCCAGTCTGCAATGAAGTCATCTTCACATCTTTTCCAAATATACCAGCAATCTTGAATATGAAATCAGATAACTCTTACAGAAAATTACCAGGCTTTGTGTTAAATTCGGTTATGCGGTTCATACTTCTCCCTTAAGTGCGGGTAAAATGATCTCCGTGTCTCTTTGTATCTGTGCCAATTCAGATTGTGTCTTTGAACACTAAAGCAGAGCTCTGAGATTAACATGCAAAAAGGTTTGTCTGCTTGATATGCACCAGTGACGACAATGATGTCCCTCCCTCGGTGGACACAAATTCCCTAGAATTTAATCACCTGAACACAAAGAGCAGTTGAGGAATTCAGCCCATTCAAAGCAGGACTAACATTATCTAATTCAGGGTAAGACAAGCATCACACACTCATCCAACAATGGGCCAAGCAGAACAGTAAATTGTGCCGTATAAAGTCCATAAAATGTTTTGGAGAAGCAAAGCTGGTTAGTGTCCAGGCAAAAAGAGTTTATCAAATAGCAAATGCAGCCAATTGTCTATTCAGTGATTAAAAGCTAAAGTCACAGATGCACAAAGGTAAAAATATCTCCTTTTTGCGAATAAGGAGCTCAAAAAATAAAGTAGTGTAATATTAAATATAACAAAAAAAGAGAGGAGAGAAGAGATAAATGAGAAGAAAAGGTGTGAATGTGTGTGTGTTGTCAGGGGAGAAAGAAAGAGAAAGAAATTAGGTAATTAAAGTAGTGAGAATTAAGAAAACACAGAGAAAGAATTAAAAACTCCTCTAAAATTTGCAAACTAATTTTTCAAATGTCTCTGCTTGACTTCTTCACTGATGCCATTAATCTTCTAGTGAAGATTTCCACCAATTTCTCCTCATCTAGGTGAGTATTGCCGTAGATTTCCCCTGATGGCCATGCACTCCAGCGCCAGTGCAGTCTGAGCTCCTACCTAGTCCAGCAGACACATTCTGGTTCCCTAATGAAGATGGTGCATCCAAAACAATGAAATAATTGACAACAGTCCCACAGAGCCTTCTGGAAAGACCCCCAGTTGAATATTCCATGCAAATGTTCAGCCAAAAACATGAAGGTGAAATAGTGAAAGCAATAACAAAACTAATACAGTAGAAAATAAACACACTCCTTGAATATTAAACGCTGGCTTATCGGTATCCCTGACTTGAAAATATTACCAAAAAGCAATTAATTAAAGGCAGGGACTTGACCTTCAATGTGCACAACAACACACCCCTATGCTGATGGAGACTGGAACACATTAGCTGATGTGAGATTAGAAGAGAAAGAATGAATTAATCAGCTCTTAGTGTGGGATGAGAGGAAGGGTGGAGGATTAGGACAAACTCTGTATTTGAAGACTTTGGAGCAACTAGACCGAGGAGAAGACTGTCTGCTCCACATTTGAACCTAAAACTCTGTAGCCAACATACTTAAATTACAGTTTAAAAGTTTGAGGTCTCTTATGCTCACCAATGCTGCATTTTTTGATCAAAATTGTAGTAAAAACACTAATATTGTGAAATATTAATACAACTTATATTAACCAATTTTCCTGTGATGCCAAAGATGAATTTTCAACAGCCATTACTCCAGTCTTCAGTATCCTTCATGATCCTTCAGAAATCATTCTAATATGCTGATTGGTGCTCACAAACTTTTTGTGGAAACTGTGATACATTTTGTTTCAGGATACTTTGATAATATAGAACATTCAACAGCATTTATTTTAAATAAAAATATGTTGTAACATTATAAATATTTTTACTGTCACTTTTGATCAATTTAATGTGTCATGGCTGAGTAAAAGTATTATTTACTAAAATAAAATAAAATAAAATACTGATCCCATACTTTTAAATGGAAGTGTAGATACAACTTTATGCCAGCAGAATTTTAAAAAGCACATTTCAAACAAAGTGCTGGCTGGGGAACACTTTTTAAACAATATCCTAAAATCTGTCATGCTTTAGAGGTTTACGAGTGACTGGCACCCTGACACCCACCCACCCACATCAAAGTTTATTACAGTTCATCACCTTGCCACCAGCAGAGTAATGACATTTAGTCAATCCTATAAAACCCTGGCAAACCTGCTGGTATAAATCAATGTTCCTCCACCTGCGCTTCACATCCGTAACTCAGGCCCCATTCCAGATCATGTTAGATACCAGCCTTTTAGAGTGCAAGCATGTGCTTTTTGAGCGAAAACATCCCCGCCACCCCCTCCAGCCATGAAAAACAGGATCAATGTGCATCTGTGCTGACAAGCAGTTAATAATAAATCCCATTAGTACAAGCCAGAAATCATTTATTGTGCTATTTCACTTCCTGATCTGCCAGCTCCCTTATCCTGTACTCTTGCAATAGACACGTAGACTTCAACGGCCCCCAGAGTCTCAGGGCAAGGACGCAGGTCCGCTAGCTGCCACAGCTTGTTATTTCCTCATCAGATATAGCATAGTTTATACAACAATCCAAAATGCATAGCTCTCCGATACAGCAACTGGCGTGAAGAGCTCACGGTCAAGCGCAGTCACAGATTGCCCTCTGCAGGACACTGACGTGAACTGCGGGGTGGAGAAGTAGGGAGAGAGAGTGGGAGAGAAATCAAGATAAAGAACAGAAGTAAAAATGAAAGGGAGAAAAATAGCAAAAGGACAGTTCAGGGTGACCGTTTATATCAAAATATCTCAAACGCAAGACGTCGGTGCTCCTCATCCTGTTATGGTCTCTGCGCACAACGCTCACATCCATCCACTCGCTCGATGGGTAGGAGGACTGGATTAATCCCGGAACTACAGAAAGGTCAGAGAAAAAGGCTGCAAATGTCAGTGCAGTTGCAAGGACAACCTCTCCAATGACTGTTGCCACGGCCACCATCAAACCAAAAACCTTTGTTTGTGTCCGGTTTGGTGACGTCACCACCACAAAATCAGCATGATTGAAAAGCAGTCAATAAGCACCACCGCTGAGAACCGTTCCTGTGCAGTCAGGATCAAATGCAAGTGGAAAGAAGAACACTTCCACAGTTTCCTGTTTAATAAAAAACTAAATGCAGAATCTGTAAGAGGATGCCGGTGAAATGACTGAATTCATTTTCTGATGGCCAAACAAACTGAAATTCATCAAGACGAACGTCTGCAGAGTGATATGTTTATTTCATTTATTGTTTTTTTGTAATAACTAAAATAAACCGAGAAATTGATAAAAAATGTTTTCCTTGCCTGCAGGTGCTTGTGACAGGAACCTCATAACCAAACATGATGAAGGCTAAGCATTGACGCAAAAATTGAGTTTGTCTATCAATACAGAAGGAAAAAAATGTTTCTATAACACCAATGATGTTTATTTCATTTGGAAAACCATATCCATTTCATAAGCTTAAATGACAGCCAATTTAGACATTTTCCATGCTGTCAGTTAATATGCAAAACATAATCAGAGCCATTTCCTTGGTCCCTCAGTGGTGTGTGGCATGACATGCTGGGATAACTCTCGTCATGTTGCGTTTCCCTAAACTATCGGCATTATTTACTGTTCTCGACAGGTTGGAGCGAGGGGAAAGACGAGGAACATCAACACCCTCTCGATTGCATTACAAATGTGATTGACAGGCTTATATTGGCTGGGAAAGCTTGCTACTGCATCCTCATTTGCAAAGTCAGTACAAACTCTGAGAACATCATCTGCTGAGGAGAACAGGACGGGGAAAACAAACTAATGAAGGAGTCTTTTTCCGCATGATTTTCCTTCAAATTTTACCCACTTTGCACTAGTTCGCTCTGTTTATCTTTTTCGGCATTACAGTCGGCTGCCACCCCCTTAACACCGGCTTCCCGGTTCTCCATTAATATGGAAGTGAAGCATCTGCTATGGTCTCACTGAACAATTAAAGAGCACATTCTCCTTATTAAAACAGAGCTCCAGAGGAGTGCCAGGAAGAGACCACCTCTTGCTATCACACCGCCGTGTTCTCGCACTTAATAAACTACCGTGCTGATACCAACTTAACCCACTTCTCTGCATCTGAGGCCATGAATGGAAAACAGCATGCTTTAGCAAGGCTGACCTTAAAGCTTCTGGCTATAGCTGCGATTCAAGACTGCCTGAACAATACACTATATGTTTCCTTCCTTTGAATGAGGATCAATGAAATGAAAAGAGAAGTAATATAAAAACACATGTATGCTTTCTTTCTTTAATGATTATTCCTCAGGCAACTGTTTGCAGACGCAGTGTCAGCCAAGATAAACTATTTCTTTATACGGACAAACTCTCGAGGGATGCAAGCAAACTAATCCTGTGTGTAAACAACAATTAGTAAATCAATCAAAGTGAGGGGGCGACAGTGACGATCTTAAGGGATTTTGCGATCGTGCAATAGTGTTTCAAAGACAATAGGGGAGAGACGTTTAAAGTACTGCTTTTAACAGACTGATTGCTTTGCTAAAAGATGACTACTGGCATAGCCTGTGGTGTTTGATTAGAAACAACTCCCTCGTCATCACAAGTGTATGATTATGGCATTAGGCCGGATTCTTTGACATCAGGATTTGCAATCAAGAAATTGGCAGAGCGGATCGATGACGACACCTTGTCTAGAAGGAGCCGGAGAATCAATTAAGCAGTGGCACAAACGCTCAGACATTACTTTTAATCTTCTAATGCACCGCCGTAATGTCAGGCTGGAATATCCGGCCCCTTAAGAGAAAGCATCGATCCCACACACTTCTAATGCTCTGTCATTTGAAACTTTTCGGAAACCTTCGAATGTGACAGCATTTTCAAAGAGAGAGCAAAAAAGCAACCCTGCTTGATATGTATATTATTCAAAACGGATAGACTGGAATTATTTCTTGGATAAATAAAATCTCTGCGTAACTATTGCAACAGAGCAGAGAAACCAGGCGTGACAAATGGGCCTCATGTTTCATGTGCTACTCCTTTTAAGCGAGTAGAGAAAACTGAAGCCATAATTGTCCAGGGAGTAGACAAATCAATGAGCAAGACATATCAATAAACATCAGAGCAGTTGCTCAAGCAGACAACAGTACCTTAGAAAAAACACTGCTGGGACTACAGCCTTTCACAAGCATCCTATTAAGTGTCCATGGGCGCTGGTAGTGATTTGCAAGATATGATGCCAAACTATAACTATAATGTGCATCTAACCAGATGTTTCATGTTTCCCTCATTGAATATGTGCATATATACTACCTTTTAAAACTTTGGGGTCAGTTTTTTTAATACTTTTATTTAGCAAGGATACATTAAATTGATCAATAGCGACAGTAAAGACTTGAAAAACAGTATCACTTTCCAGAAACATATTACAACTGTTTTAAACATTGATGGAATGTTTAAACTGTAATATTTTACAAAATTACTGTTTTTTACTGTATTTTTAATCAAATAAATGCAGCTTTGGACTTTCAAAATCTTTCCACAAACTTTTGAGAAGTAGTATATGCACATAAATTTTATGATTTATACATATGCTAAATATTCCACCACAAGGACATTAAGACCTAACACTCAATTTGTTTAGTTAAAAATGAACTATATGAATTCAAGCTGTGCAAATATTATATGAAAATTAAAGGTGCAATAGGTGATTCTCCGCAGACTCAACTTTTTTTTGTTATACTAACTAGTCTTCTCATTTCCTGATAGCAATTACTTTGTTAAAAGGTCTAAATGTATTTTTATATTTATTCTATAAATCATCTGTGGAAGGCGTAGGACCATTATATTCGGTCCAAATGAAATAATACGATGTCCTACCTGTCTGTCAGTGTATGTTTTTATATTTCTTTGCAGACATCATCATACATCAGACAGTGCGTTTCATGCTATGCAGAGTTTATGTAGACAGACGTCAGTCACAGAGCACAGCAAACAAACAGCAGCCAACTTTTACAGTTGTTGCACTTGTTTCTGAATATGTTAATTTAAATAGTGTGACAAATAAAAAAAAACACAAACATGACATTTGTAAATAAAATAATTATATACACTAATTATATCTAATATATTTGTAATATAGTATATTTTTATTACATACATGAAATATGATGAGGAAATACAGTTCCTTATCTCTGCAGCTTGAAGTCATGCTTCAGTGTAGTCGGTCCCATTAAATAGTTTTTGGAGAATTGTACATTTACTGTAGCCTGATAAAATGAAAATGAAAATATATAAATAACACTTTGAATGACTTCTATTTCAGAATAAATAAAGCAGAATTTTATATTTTACAGAATAAAATATAGCCCAGTGTTTTTGCTCAGAATGGACCATTTCCTTTTTTAAATTCCTGATTTGAGAATAACAGTCTACATTATTGCTTGATTATAGATTACAGATTAATCACAACGGCAAAAAGAAAACTGTTTGAGCATGATCAGTTGTAACAACCAAATTACATTCATAATCAGCCAGACAGTCATGTAGTGTGTTCCCGGCTTAAGTTGTTTACATTCATTATTATTGTAATGTTATGTGCTTTGAAACATGAGGTAGTTTAACGCCATCTCTTGTGGCGCTTTGCCGAGAGCAGCTGTGTGTGTTCCTTCATGTGTTTTGGAGGAGCCGTGGCTTTGGAGACGCGCTGAAGGGAGGGTGGGACGTTATAATTTGAAAGCTATCACGCTATTGCTAGCCTCTCCAAAAATGTCCTATTGCACCTTTAAAATGTCTGTGGAATGTTCACACTCAAGCATTATGTCAAAGGACACTCGCATACTTTTTGACAGCAAGGTAAAGCGCAGGAGCAACCATTGTGACTCGAGTAAATACATTCGCCGCTAAAGAAATCTATTATGGTGAGGATGTTGTGGCACTAGAAGTGGGGAATTGAGTTGAGCCTTTCGCGTGTTGTGCATCAGGGCTGTGTGTGCGGTTCATTCAAGCAGGAGCCCATCTTTTCTTAATCAGCTCTGCAGTGACAGGAAGGAGCGAGAGGAGGGAACCCATTCTGACATTGCTGTTTCAAATGCACTGTGGCATCCATCTAACCAAGCAATTCCAAAAAGTGTCCCAGATCTGATCACAGTCTTACTTCCTCTGTACACTCCATAACGCATCTTTCTGTGGTTAGGTACCAACCTTGCATCAGAACTAAATGATAGAGGAAGGAAAATGAGAATGAAGAAGGCAGACCAAAGTTCAAAATTGCGAGTACAAATTTTGGCATGTTACACCTATAAAAAAATAGGATAAAATTATGTACTTTTATTTTATTATTAAAATAAAATTTTATTTTATTTATTTTATTATTAAAAAAAAAACATGGCTGATAAGAAATATTTAATACATATTTCTAATTCACTCCCAATTTGGACCATTAATGGCTGTGTAATGAGGCTCTTTGCTTGGTATGAAAAAAAATAAATAGATAATAAAAATAAAATAAAACAATACAATATTTCATAAAGTAGTCTGTGCCCATGCATACATGCATGAGCCAAAAACAAGCCACTGGCCTTAAGGAAAGGAACATACCACTTTCTCAATTACTAGAAAAGAAGAGGGGAAAAAGGGAAAAAAAATCAATCGCCCTACATAGCAGGGGAATAAATAAAGCAATAACTGTGTTATGTTTTTTAGATTAAAGGCAAGTGGGTGGATCAAGAGCAAAAAGATGGAGAGAGGTTGAAGTGAAACCCTTCCTCAAACAAAAAGAGCATGTCTCTTCATCTCTAGAGCAGTCAAAACTATGAGCTGCATATCTCTCAAGCCATCTTATCCACCACAAAGCACTATGCCGCCAGCAAACAAAACTTTTCTTTGTAACAACAATACAGCTTTGTATGTCAGTCATGCACTCATTGCAGAAAAACAAAGAAAAGGAAGATGATTCGCTTTTCTGCAAGACAGACAAAAGCACAATAATCTCCACCAAAGGCATGACTCTGCCCGCTTTAAGTTCTGTTTTATTTCAGATCCTCCAAAGAGATTCTGATGGACTATTGTGCAAAGTCTGGCCCAGTTAGGCTCAAGATGGCGTGACTCTTGAGAGCGTGAGAAAAGATTACACCGAGGCTCAGAGAGCAACCCAATTACAAGTGACAGTTCTCTTAATTTCACCACAGAGGGAGTGTGGTGGAACCTCGGAACCACAGTCGAACTCCATTACCACCCGGCCTAGCCCCATTTCCATTAATAAGTGCTGCTTGAGAGAGTTGCACGGGTTATTTTAAGGGAGGAAGGTGTTGTGGGAGAGCATGGTGCTGTTTGGAGCGTGCTGAGACTAAAGATATGGGTCTGGCACTGTGCTGCACTCACATCTGGGAGAAACATTCAAACATGCTGGAAACGGGAGCCCCTCGGGCCCCATGCCTTCTAATCTCAGATGGGCTGTCCTAATTAAAACCGGACTGAAGCTGGACAGAGCTGTCCGTCACGCTGGGGGGAAAAAAGTCACAAGCCTTTGGCCATCTAAGCGCAGGCACTGCAGCTCAAACACCATGCAAATTTATATATTACCAAGACCTGAAAAACAGAACAGAATTCTGACTGGTTGTTTCAAATTCAAGCTTCAGCAGTGTCTACAGCATTGCAGGAATGAGGTTGTCACTTACAACAAAATAGAAGAATATTAGTACATCCTGATTAGTTCAAAGAGTAATATTTGTGTTACCTAGGAAGTATTTTCAGTTTCAGAAAATTGTTAGTGAATAAAATTATAAATTCAATTATAAATTATATATGTATTTACATATACACTACAGATCAAAAGTTTGGGGTCAGAAAGATTTTTGTTTTTTGTTGTTGTTGTTATTATTGTTGTGTACTTTTATTCGGCAAGGACACATTAAATTGCTCAAAAGATTTTAACTTCAAATATTTCAAACATAAGATTTCTGAAGGATCATGCGACACTGAAGACTTGACAAATGGTTGCCATCGCAGGAAATAAATTATGTTATCTTATTTTATATGTTTGATCAAATAAATGCAGCCTTGGTGAGCAAAAGAGACTTATCAAAAACATTACAAAAACCTTTGAACAGGAATGTCACGCGGTGGCTGTATAAAGATTTGCACGACAAAGGGAATGTTAGAACAACAGACCTTAATGTAAACACAGGAGAACTACAACCACTCAAACGAGATCAGACAAAGAACTGAAAGAACGCAGGGCTTATAAACACTAGAGGCAATCAAGGGAAAAACAGAACAGGTGTGTGAACTAATTAACTATTGATGAGGAACACAGGCAAACTGAAACAGAGCAAACAAACCCCAAACAGAGTGAAAGTATTACAAGTAGTGTATACATATAAAATATTATATACATAAATATAAAAAATATTATATACATAAATATAAAAAAGATATATATATATATATATATATATATTTATTTATTTTTTTTTTTTTTTTTTTTTTTTTTTTACTTGAATCTGTTTATTCTTATTCATTAATATATAAAGCACACATACATTTCACATTTAGGCTGCAACTAGAATAGTCTCCTCAAATAAGCACACTGAGTTAGATGAAGCACCACAAGCTCATTTAAGAATGTTTTGAGCACCTACATAATAAAAGCAGCTGACTGTGACCTGGAATGTGTTAATGGAGATACTTTTGCAAATTCTCCTATTTGTATTTCTAGGTTACAGCCTCACAAAATGTTTTGCCTGAGCGTGTGTTATTAGGAGAATGTGCGGTGGAAATATGGCAGTGAAAAGACTTCATTGAGTAGCAAACATCTCTTTAGTTTTGCATGAGATGTTCTCATTAGCTCCTTTAAACCTGTTTGGCAGATTATTCTCTTCTTTTGGAACAATAACATCTCTCTTCCCACTCCACTCTCTCCCAATATCTTTTTTTTTTTTTCCGGCCTTATTTTTTGGGGCTTTCTTATTATCATCTGTGGACCATAGCCTCATTATTTTGTTTTTTAAAGACAGACAAGACATAAATAAGCATCATAGGCAACGTCTTTGTGGTCTACTACAGCTTTGTAATGCCCACTCTCTTAAGGGTTCCAATCACGATAATACATTAAAGATGTGCTTGTGCTTTGGAAGTTTGCATGACTTACAATGCTTACAAAGATTTGTAAAGGAAAAAGCGAGGCGATACAATCTTGTCCAATAACTTGGCAGCACCATAATTAATGGCTAACGTGTGATTAGGGAGAAAGTACAGCAGAAAATCTGTGCGGCCAAGGCAGAGTATGAAGTTCTAGGAAACAGACTAAAATTTCATTTGCACCCGAACAGACACTGTTCACGTACAAGAACGGGCGAATCAATGGAGGCGTACAGCAAAGATGGAAGGATGAAAAAAAGATAATTTCAATGAATAACATTAGTCTTTTCGATTTCCTAGGGAAAAAAAATCAATGGTCATCCTGCCCTATAATGACAGAGATCACCTTCGCTTTACCGCCCAGTCCTTAGCCGTAGAGCTGAATCTTCCTCTACGAGTCCAGGCTGGCTGTGCAAGTAATGGCCATTCATCTCAAAACTGCCTTTGGTCTCACTTTCTAAGGCCAAAAACTCACTCCAGCAGAGGCAGATCTGGCTCTCTCGCTGTTATCCAACTCTGTCATTTCATGCTTAATTCTCTTACTATTGAACTGGATAAAAAGTTCCCCTCACCTCTCTGCCGCCGCTTCTTAGCTCGGCGATGGAGAGGCATTCGGAGGACATGACAGAGAGAAAAACACACCTTTCAAATGCACGATTGCACGCCCAACTTAGCTGATTGCCATTCTGTATTAGGGTCTGGTGGAGAAGTAATCTGTCTATGACATGCACACACATACACATATGACAGGCTAGCCTCTGAGACGTACACACACGCGCAGCCCACTTCTCATGTGTTACCGGGAAAAGGAGGGAGGGTTTGTTATAATGAGCTTGTTCCATCACGACTCAGTGCCAGAGTCTCTCAGTGGTGCTGTCTGAGGGAAAGCAATGTGTGCCACGCTAACAGATGTGGACTCTCAGCACGCACAAACACAGACGCACGCTCCAGCACGCTTTCCCATGCATGAAGAGCGGCCCCTGGGACCTGACTGGACAGCACACATACACTGTTCCATCTACCCATGTCCATTCCACTCACACTCAAGAGCACCAAGAAACACAAACACACTCACATGCACAACTACACACACATACGGTGCAGTAATGAAGGCAGCTACTAGCTGGCATGTTTGTCTGCACAGAGAAAAAGCCTCAGTGATGTGCACGATTGTGTACTCATAGTATAGGGGGCTGCGGATTTATGGGCTAAATCATCAGCCCCCTACAAGTGCTAAATATCTAAATGAGGAAGGGGTGAACGGGGCCATATCGATGTGGGGAGTCCATGTGCTGTTGCCATGGGGACGCAGAGTGTCACTCAGCATTCAGAGTCCTCGGATTCTATGAGCTAATTCCACAAAATCCATGGACCACTAATTACTTATATGAGAGACTGCAGAAAGGAAAAGGGTACACAAAAATGAAAATTCTGTCATCACATACTCACCCTCATGTTGCTCTTTCTATGTCTTTCTATGTTGTGTAAAACACAAAAAGGATACTGAGTATTTCAGTGATTTTTTTTTTTAATATCTATATTTAAAAATAAAACTTTTTTCTATGTTTTTATTAATAAAAACCAGTAACACTTTAAAGCAAGGTTTATTAGTTAGTTAACATGAATTAAGAATGAACAAGACTTCTACAGCCAGTGTTGGGAGTAACGCATTACAAGTAACTTGAATTACGTAATCAGATTACTTTTTCAGTAACAAGTAAAGTAACGCATTACTTTTTCCATTCACAACAAAATATCTAAGTTACTTTTTCACATTTATTGAATGACAGCTCTCCTGTCCCCATGCTGAGAGAAATAAAGTGCAGAGGTGTTGTGTGCGCTGTTTCTTCTATAAATGTGAAGTTATAAATTGTAGTTCTATAAATGTGAACATGCATTTACTCATCTCACTTACACGAAAACATTCATTATTCCTCAAAATGAATAAAAACAGTGAAATGCATTCTCAGAATTTTATGCAAACCTGTAATAATTAATTATATTAAATTACACAAATATACTTTAAGTATTTAATCTCACTTTATTAACAATTAACTTTATTATTTGCTGCTGACAAATTTAACCATACTAATAAGCAAAAATTACTTTATATTTAGTAATAATAGTGTTGAACTTCCTTCTCCTGTATCCTATTCTTCTTTAATCCAGAGTAGCAGAACAGTTGAAAGGTTTGTTTAAGCTGCACCTTTTACTGTACATGCGTAAATATGCATTTCCTTCAACCTAAAGCTTATTCATTTCACTTTGGTGTGAAAGAGCCTTTACATTTGCCAAAAACAGACCTTTTTTTTTGTTTGTTATTAAAAAACAAACAAACCAGCATAGCCCAGGTGAGAAAGCAAAAATAATGTAGGGGAAAAGTAATGTAACGCATTACTTTTTCATAAAAAGTAACTAAGTAACACAATAAGTTACATTTTTTTAGGGAGTAACGCAATATTGTAATGCATTACTTTTAAAAGTAACTTTCCCCAACACTGTCTACAGCATTTATTAATTTAAATTAATGTTTATTTAAACATTTTCTAATACAATATTAAAATCAAATATTGTATTTGTTAACATTAGTTAATGCACTGTGAACAACATAAACTATTAACAAAGCTTAATAAATACTGTAACAAATGTTTTGTTCATTGTTAATTCATGTTAATTATTATATTATCTTATGTTAACTATTGAAACCTTATTGTAAAATGTACCCGACAAATCTATATTACATCACAATACTTACAACAAACGGTTTGAAATAGAAACATTCTTTCATTAGAAACGTTATACTTTTCTTTTTCTTTATAATACTTAATGACTTTCTAGGTTGAAATGATTTAACATGATGGAGCTGGTCACAAATGATGACAGTTTTCATTTTGGGGTAAACCATTCCTTTATGACCTGCAGCACTTTTTAAAAAAAAAAAATGCATTTAAACATTGTAATTTGCAACTTGCCTTTCTTTCCAGTTTACAATATGCCATGGTGTCTCATTCGAGACATTATACCCTCCGGTGCCACTCTGTTTACCTCCCTTACGCCCAATAAACAAATGTTATCCTGCCCACGCAATCATCTCCACAGTAATGCAACCACTAAATTATTAAGTCTGAGTTCCAGTGGCCTCACCTTATCCAATCACACAAATGCAATATATATTTCAGCACAAACTACTGCATTTCTCTCATTATGACTTGCGGTATTATTTCATGCCATTTTCTGCAATGTTTTCCAATAGTCATCTAGGTATATTAATACAATTTCTTTGACAGTGAGATGTATTCATTACCAGTGGACCAGACAACAGGAGGATGTTAGTAGTAGCCAGTTATTTGAGAGGTAAAGTCAGCCGCTCTCCAAACGCCGGCCCTCATTAAGCTCTGAGACAGACACACATGTGCTGATGCAAAACAGCGCTCTACACAGAAATCTGGTTGAGCCAGATTTTTATTGCGTTCATAATTAGCCACACAAAAAAGCAAACAGTTCATCAGAAAGCTACAGTGTGAAAAGACAATGTGGTTTAGCTTATTTTGAATTTCAAAAGGACTGACATGTAATGAAGATTCCCTTTATAACCATAAGCATTAATTCTGTATACTGCAAACATCTGGAAAAAAGGACTTCAATGAGAAAACTCTATTAAAAATGACCCTACCTTCAAATGACTGAAACTAAAGAGAAGAGAACCTCACTTCAGACTACAGAAACAGATGGTCAGGTAAAAATCTTTGACTTTAGGGTTCCACTCGACAGTACTTGTGCAACATCTAAACAAAAATCAATTTTGATAAGAAGGAATAAAGTATGTATCACAGTTTTCACACAAATGTTAAGCAGAAAAAAAAAACTGTTTTCGACATTGATAGTAAGAAATGTTTCTTTAGCACCAAATCAGCATATTAGAATGATTTCATGTGATCATCTAAATAAATAAATAAGTTTCCCTCTTTCTTGTAATTTGGTTTATTTGAAAATGTACTCTCTACTATTATTTTCAATCACCTTGTTTTGTTTTTGTTTTCAATTATTTTTATTTGCAAGACATACTACAGGCAGAGTGTGCACACAGACACAAATTGACACACACTTAACAAGCCGTATGCCTCTCTAGATGTCTTAAGCACTGAGTCAACAACACTTTGCAGTTAAGAGAGTTCACACAGTTCAGAAAGCCCATTACCAAGCGCTGTACTTATTTCCATGCCTTCTATAACACGGTTCACTGCATCTCCTGTGCTTGATTTACTTCATGCTTGGCAGCAATAGCCAAGAAGGCAGAGGAGTGAGAACTACCCAGAAGGTCATTGGTTCAATCCCCTGAGCTGGCGGTGCGCAAGTCAGCTGACCTACCTAGGAGCCATTCCGTCATTGTTCCATAGTACTACTGGCCTCGTGTTGACCCCTTTCTCTTTGAGCAGGCATGAATGTGTACTGTGCTTAGATCAAGCTCAGCATAAAAGCTTGTGAATTATGAGTTTTGGACATGGAAGAAAAAAAAAATCAATGCAGCTGTTTGTGTGAAACGGATAAAAAGAAAATATTATTTGGGTTTATATAACTGCAGCATCATGAAAGATATCTCATATGTAATCGTCTGAATTCTGATGATGTGCAGTTTTGCTTAAAAACACACTACAACAAACTGCACACCAGGCAGGGTTCCTGTCTGAAAATCCTTTGTTCAATAATTTAAGAAAGAAATGGATGGAGGTACAGATGGAAAGAGTGGAGCAAGTGACCAGCACTGATTTTTACTGTGTCCATAGGGATGGCAGTACATTAGGAAAGCTTTTCTGGAGAGAGCCAGCAGGTCTCAACAGTAGACATTGCAGATAGGGTGAAGCTGAACTTAAACCCTTCCTGACTCCCTCCTGCCTGCGTAACTATCAGCAGGAAGGTGAAAAAAGCTCTTTTCTGCTCAATCTCTGTCTCTCTGCATCACATTCTCTCCAGGATCCACTGCGCTTCTAGACTCCATACTTACTTTTTCTTTCACGTTTGCCCCCCTCTTTCTCTTTCTCTCTTTCTCTAGGGAGCCAACAGCATGCAGCCGGGCTAAGGTCCTTGCTGACGTAGGCCTGTAGGCAGCACTTGTCTAGTGTACAATGCTCACCTACCTCCATCCAACCAATCCTCTCCTCTCCCCTCCCCTCCGCCCCTGCATGGACACTGGGAGAAGTGCCGCCACATCACCTTACAGTGCTTTTCATCACTCGGTGACAGTGTGTCAACTCCGCTCCCCGTCACCAGCACACCATACACACTGACGTTCAACGTCCTCGGCTGTGCTCTGCTTCAAAACCCCGCAATGTGACATCTGGATAACTTCACCTTGTGCATTCTGTGCTGCTTTCCTATGACACACACATATTCATATGCCGAACCCCTGTCCTCAAGACTGGTCACGGCACCAGGGTGCGATAATGAATGGGTTACAGTGGGTTGGGTGACGGGCTGAAGTGTAGAGGGAGGGGTGTGTGTGTGTGTGTGTGTGTGTGTGTGTGTGTGTGCGTGTGTGTGTGAGAGAAAGAGTGTGTTTGTGTGATCTCCCAATCCTCCACAGACCACCTGTCAAAAGCAGCCTCCATGTATGAGTGACTGGCTGTCAGTGTCAGGATGGCATACCTGCCTCCAAAACAACCTCACGCTCTCCCACAATTACTGTTCCACATTATTCAGCCGCTCAAATCACTGACGTGCACAACAGGGAAAGAAAAACACTCTCTCTTTTCCCACTCTATATCGCTATATCTTGCTTTCTTTTTCTCTGTGAGTTTCAAAAATGTCATGGTGCAATTTAAAGCAGTAATTCATCATTCAAAATACTGTAGAATCATATGAGCTAAATAAAACATTTCTTTTTTTTTTTTGCATAATACTACTTTTCCAATTTTCCAAAAACACAACAAAGCATTTCAATCTGTAAAAGGCATTGATTTCATTACAATTCCCAAGGAACAACTAAAGATTTAAAATCTGAATTGCAGATGGTCCATGCACAGAAGCAAAAGGGGGAAGAGAGGAAATGGGCTTGTGGCTAAAACCATCACAAATACTAGCTTTTCCATCAAACATCACCCAAACTCAATAAAACATTCTGGCATAATTTTAAAATAAATGAGTCATTTCATTCTGCATCTCGTCTTTCGAAATCTGTTCTGACAGAACAAAAGTGGAAGTGAAAGTGTGATTAAGTATGTGTGCTTAGCGATACTCAAAGGACAAATAGTCTGTTTTGTCAGCTACATCGGACCAAAAGTAAATTATTTGAAGAAATAATGATAAAGTAATCATATACTGTTCAAAAGTTTAGGGTCTTTTTTTCAGCAAGGATCAAAAGTGACAGCAAAATCCATTTATGATATTATAAAAAGATTTATATTTCAAATAAATGCGGTTCTTTTGAACTTTCTATTCTTCAAAGAATCCTGAAAAAAAAAATTACCACTGTTTCCACAAAAAATATTTAGCAGCAAAACTGTTTATAATATTTACACACTGATAATAATTAGAACTGTTTCTTGAGCACCAAATTAGAATGATTTCTGAAGAATCATGTAACACTGAAAACTGGAGTAACAGCTGCTGAAAATTCAGCTTTGGAAAAAAATAACCACATGTTTGTTTGTTTTTTTTGTTTTTTTTTCAATATATTAAAATTGAAAACTGTTTAAATTGTAATAATACAGTTTAAAAATCTATCTATCTATGGAAAATTATGTGTATTTGCAATTGTATTTCGCTTTACTTAATGCATATTGGTAATATTAATATTTATTTATTTAATAATCAATTTAATATAATATCAATACAAGTCTATGGTATGTCCTCATTAGATTTCTAGGTAAACATATGTTTGTGTAGGTGAAGGGACAGTGAGGAGATGCTTTCTGCAGAGCAATTAAATGGTGTTGCTGTCTCATGGAATGCAATCAGGGAAATCGAATCTACAGGTAACCTCAGTGGAAAGAATGGGATTAATGCACAGGGCTGGCTCGGCATTGCATGTCTGCTCTGGCGGCCAGGAGTGAGCTTGTTAAAGTTGATTTATTAGGTCTTGGTTTACACAAGCTTTCCCTGGCAATGCAAGGTCAACTGTAATGGCCCTCTGAATGTGAATAAATCTACAGCTAAACTAAACCGCCGTCCTCTCTCTTTGTTTGCCTCTCTCGGGTATATCTGCCTGCTAGGACGTAACTTCAAGCTGATCGATCTCTCAGTATGCAAGATTTAATTTACATTATCATCCTACATTATGATTATGTATCTGAGCACGAGAGAAAAAGAAAGAGAGAGAGAATAAGGACTAAGAAAAGGTTGATTGTGTTGAACAATAGTCGGTTTGAGGAGGCCACATTAACACACTTAGCAGATCACATAACCATGGTGAAAAGGAAGAACCTAGCAGTTTATTCTCACATTTCAAAAGAGAAAATCTCTATAAACAACAAGAGGAGAAAACAGTCCCCAAATCGGTGTAGTTGTTGTCCCCCCCTCCCCAACCCACTTACTTTTCCTTTGTCACTTGCTCTATTACATATTGTGCATATCAAACATTCCCTATGAGGCACAAGAGAGCAAATTTATTTGTTTTTGGATGTGAGGCATATACAGGGGGGAAATCATTTCTTTCTTGTCGGCAGAAGTTGTTGATTCTGTTTTGACGCCGCTCCATCACGCCTGCCTGCCCCCTCCTGACATCCACGCACACAAACGGCAGATCATACGGAAGGGGATGTCAGGAGACAAGCATGATAACGGATGCCACACTCACCACGATCGCACTTTCGCACAACAAACGCAACCGCTGTGGATGAGCACTGCGCAGTCACAGCTTTTTAGTCACAGCCCTTTCTGCGAAAGATTCCAGCTCGCTGTCTGCTTACAACCACTTTTGTTTCTGCTTCTAACAAATGTCCTGTCTGCTTTGCAGTTCTTGTCTTCTCTCTGTGCTCCACTGACTTTTTTTCTTATTAAAGGAGTATGTTCACTAGGGACTGTACTATTTCAGGGCCTTTCAACATTCCCAAAGCGTGAAATCTGTGCAAAAGTATGATAAATCTTTCAATGCCCTGCAGGCCGGCGCAAACACGACTGTCAATAAGACAGAAAAGTTGTACAGGCTGTTAACAAAACTGAGAGCCCAGAGTTGAGGCGGGCCGTCAGACTGCGGTGGACGGGTGATGACTGCTGTCCACCCCGCTGTGTGAGGTGACCGGTGGAGGGGCCAGTGTCAGGCCGAGCTCTGAGGTTCAGCTTCACTGCCTTTGGCTAGTTAGTGCTGCCTGGAGCCTCAACTAACTGCAACAGCATCAGCCCCATCCGCTCTCACCAAACCTTAGTGCTCTGCATTGGGCATCCTATACCCTCAGAAACAAAAGGCAAAATCCATCACTTCTGCCCTAGACATGGCTGACAGGCTATGCTCACACATCATCTACAAGAAGACACTAACATACTAACAAACATGCCCAAACTGTTGTAAGACTACTTCTACTACTACTACTAATACTACTACTACTACTACTAATAATAATAATAATAATAATAATCTCTAAATTTCCACTTTAAAGCACCACTGCAAACATAAAGAAAAACAAAAATGTAGATAAACTATATAACCTTGTTAATGACTAGTCAATTATTCAACCAACCCGCTAAAGAGTTCTTATTAATAATTAATATAATAATAATAATAAAAATTGTAGTCTAATCCTTAAAGGGGTTCTTCACCTCTGACAAAATGGACTTTCAATAAAACATTGCTGTCTATTAGGGATGTGCACGAGTACTCAAGTATTCGGGGACTAGGACGTGACAGCGACAATCAATCATGAAAACGATGATCGCCATAACTTTAAAAAAGTATATTTACCATAAATGCCCATCTCTACTGCCTATACAATAGAAAGGCTACCTGACTACAGAAAACAAAAAAAAAGGCTGATGTCTTCCCTTTTGCCAAAAACGTAAAAAAAACTTTAACACCCATTATGCACCGGGCATGATGCCTTCCAAGGCCACTCCCACCAGTCTGCTAAAGATACAATTACCAGAGTCAAACACCACCTTGCTTTAGTAGGAAATACTTCTGAGCAAACTTTTAGTCATTATGGTGTCAACGTGTATTGTTCACAGGAGCAAGAATTCAAAGAGTAAACATTTAAAATCAGTGAGTTACTTTCGGTTTCGGTTTCAAACTGGATGACCACGAACACAGTGCTTTAGGCCAAACAGAGGGGAAAAACTGAAAGAAACTGCCATTCTGTCAGTTCCGCCCAACCTCTGAAGCAAAATGCTGTCGCGTACAGGTAAAAAAGCTGTTCTGTTTTTACCTTAATGCTGTTTAAAGAGTAGACATAGAACAATACAATGAATACCCTTACAATAACTGTTCTGTTAATAACCCTCTGATGATCCCACTGTCTGTGGGCGCAGATACGAAAATGTGGCAGTATAATCTATCATTTAAGCAGTCAAAAATCTTTTTGCTGACAAATAAACTTGAATTTCTCTGTCCAGGTAACAAAGAGGATGAGTAAACACTGTTAATTTACATATACTACCGACACTGTAATAATACAAAGCGGGTTTAAAATTGGCATAGTTACACTTTAAGTTAACCATCCTTAAGATTCCCAACTAGTCAACTAGTCATTAAATCCCCGGTCAGGGATACCAAAAAGAACTTCTGCTCTCTCTCTTCCTCCCTACACACACACCTAAAACAGCAGCATTTCAGTAACCTCCAAAAACTATACCATTCCATCTGCTCCAGGTATCGATCCTAACAAATTAAAAAACAACGTGAATTGTAGCAATGTGACGCTGCCTAGACCTACCGGTCAGAATAGCATTAATCTTTCAGCTAATATGGTAAGTTTAATTTTAGGAAATTAACTTATGCCTACAGGACTCCTCAGAGCCAAAATGAATTACATGTCAAGCTGTAGCCGCCGGTCGTACCTAACTCTGTGGCAAAGCTATCCAGAAGCTCATTGTGTATGTAAATGCCTCTAATTGAAGCTGGCAAGTGAGTGTAACGATGCAATTTTTGTAATGATTTCAGTTTCCTCTTGTGGAACATTTAACATAAAAAGACAAATGCATAAAGCCACATGTTTAATACAAAAGGATTGGCTAAATACAGACATAAATTGCTACTTCTAAAATTACAATTGATTAAGTACCTGAAGTTATTTGAATTTAAAATAAAAATAAATAAATAAAAATCAATATACTGAATTGACTGCGTAATTACGTTGAAAGGAAAACCGGAGTCGGAATAGAGGCTTTTGTCAGACAAGCTATCTATGATGAAATCCAATACCTTCCTGTTACAGTAAATGGCTATAAGAAATCGTATCCCTATGTTAATACCAGTTGGGTGCCAAGAGGTGCATAAAGCAGACTGGAGATGGGGGATATTTCTGACCTAATGCAATTAATAAATAACACTTTCAGCAAAAAGGTCATTAACACAAGTTACTGGACTGTTTCCTGCTCTTGTCAGAAGATCAGGCGAGTACACACTGTTTCACTGAACACTTAATTATCAGGATTGCAAGGCTTCCTCGCAACTCAGTGGCAACTTTTCCGGCAGTTTTCCCCAGCTGATTACCCATTCTCCTTTTCTCATTCAACCCCAGTCATTTTTAACATGAACACAGCCAATTTCTTTCTTACTTCTGCAATTAAATGTGAAGTATTTTACTGATGAGCCAATGTGGGATTCAGCAACCATCACAAAGGGCGATTAGTATGTGCGCCTCAAGGGTTTAATTCCGAAGACAAATGCTTTAAAGCACCATAAGCTGAGAACAGTCTATTGCTGTGATTAGGTACGACTTTGTCTGAGCGATCAAAATGAATTCATTGTGGACAAAGGTTAAACAAGTGATTTATTTTATAATGCTGAAATGTCCAGGAAACTATCCGACGACATTACAAATGCTAAGAATTATGAAACAGAAGCAGCAGAATGAAACCCTCACTTGCATTGCCCATTTGTTCCAAGAGGGCCAGCAAAAACTCTATTTGGACTGAAACTACAGATGCTACCTTTTTGTTATACTGGTTGAAACTCTCTTCACATCCTGATAGCAATCAATAAAAGAAGCAGTCTAAATATTACAAAAAATTACATATATCTTCTGTGGAAGTCTCAGGACCAAAAAATGTTTGTCCAATCATTGCATTTAGTCCGAATGCAATGATAGGATGTCCTACCTGCCTGTCAGCTTATGTATTTCCATACCTCCGTGCTCCCTGCTGATGCAGAAATCACACGTTATCAGCGTGTTCCATGAGGCTATGCAGAGTTTTAGACAGACATTCACTGAGCACTGCAATAAACAGCAGCACCTTTTACAGTTCCTTCTGAACCAAAACAATGAGATTATGCTTCGTTCACACCATGTCATAATTAAGAGATGGCAACCCATGACGTTCTACTCGTCCTTTGACTCGGAATTATGCATTTCTATGGCAACACTATCAACGCTCGATATGAATCTGCACCAGACAGATGGTACAAGTAAGTTGTTTTTGTTCATTATTATTGTAATGTTACATGCTTTGAGACATGGGGTAATTTAATGCCGTCTCTCGTGACACTTTGCAGACTCTGCTGTGTGCGTTCATGTGTTTTGGAGAAGGCATGGCTGTAGAGAGTGCTCCGAAGGGAGGGTGGGATCCTTTGCTTTCAAAGCTAGATTGCTATTGCTAGCTTCTCCAAAATTGCCTACCCTACCTTTAACACTGTTCAGAGGTTAAGGGCTGGTGAATGGAGGCTCAAAGGTCCACCCTGATCAATGTGCAAGTGGCAGCATGTTATGAGAGACCAGACCATGGGGACGCTAGCCACTCAAAGCAAGGGGCAATGTAACTTGGTTTAGAAATTGTCTGCTGCCACAAGGTCCCCATCATTTCCTGTTTCCACTGCACATCCCTAAGGCCTCATTCTGGAACACAACAGAAAATAAATATTGATTCAACAGGCCTCAATGCCAAAGTAAAATGAAATCAGAACATGCGAGAGGAAAAGGAGGGAATAAAAGAACAACATAGAAAAACACAGAAATGAGGAAGACTGGAAGGTTCGAGCCAAAGAAATAACGTGGAGACAAATTAAGAAATTAAGTACCATTTCACTGAAGGTACACCTAAAGAAAGAAACAACTAACTTAGCTCATTTATTGAAGCAGACGTATTGCCAGTATTAAAATCTTACTTAATCAGCTTTTCAGCGACGGTGTGTTGGGGATCTGTGAACAATGTGTCAAACAGCTTTGCACCAATGGGAGCAGCTGTAATTTCCCGCAGCCCTTTGCTAACTTACAAGTAATGGGTTTATCTTTGCATACTGCCAGTGATTGATACAAGCTCCCCAAATCTCCTTAGTTCCCTCAGACGGAGTCTAATAAATACAGGTCAGACGTTCTTCATATTCTTTTTGCTGTTAATTCTCTGACACTTGTCTAATAGGATTTATGCGCTGCTCATTTTAATTGTATTGGCGCATACAGCGAATGTTTAAACCCTTCTGTTTATCTCAGGCAGACTTCTCACATTCAAACCAGCTCCACCTGAAAGAACAGGTGCCAGTGCATTGCTGTGGGCTGCAAAGAGGCTAAAGAAGAAGAGAAAGAATAGTTCAATAGAACTCAACAGAAAAAAAGGCCATAGAAACAGATCCAAGGTAGTGCTTTGAGGATGACCTTCTACAACAGGACTGAAATAGTTGTAAGAAATGTACACAGTAGCTTGACAATAAACGAATCATGTCATGTTGTTATGATCGCAGTTGGCAGTTATGCTAGTGTGTTGCGTGAATCTTGCTCAACCCTTTTAAAAATAAATAAATCAAAGTAAAACAATAAATAAGGTATTAAATGAAAACAAATATATACGTGTATATATGAAGGAGAAGGTGTCCAGCTCCTAATGTAATTTGTATTTCCATATCAGTGTGTAAATAAATTATATATACAAAAGACAAAAGCATGTGATCTTGCTCCTTTTGTTCTTCTTACACTGTCTTAATCTAAACCCGGTCATAACAGTGTGTCTTTGCTCTATGGTGACTTAGAGCAAATTAAAAAATAAATAAATAAATAAATCACCTTTCAAAGTGATGGATAAGGCTCTTCGATTTTCAGTAAAACTGCAGCCCTGTTCGAGTATCAAGTTAATTGGTGTCAGTAGCCTCAAAAAGGGCTCTGTCAATCCAGAAATATCCAAGAGGGAGTCTTCTCTTACTGTTCTTTAGTTATTACAAAAAAAAAAAAAAAAAAAACTTTTACAGGAAAATTCCCAGTTGTAATGGAAGACGCACACAATTTTCGATTTTCAGCAGTGCTCTTCCTGATTTGCCTTTAATTTGGGATGTAAGCGTCAAACTTTACCGCTCTGGGGAATGCAGTAAAACATAGCTGGTGATACATTCTCATCATCACAAACCATTGACAAATGCCTCCTTAAATAAAAGGTGCAATAAATCAGTTTCAGTCTTGGACGGATGTGATGTGAGCGTAAAGGAACAGACCACTCTTTACTAAACCCTAGCCATTTACTTCTCTTTTGAAAGTTGCAAACGAGTTTAGTTTCTTAGACTGAAAGTAGCTAGTTTTAGGATCTGCCATTAAAATGAAAACCAATTTAGATCTTAGTACCATCAAGACACAATGCATTTAGTGGAGAGGGAAAAAAAGATAAAAAGAGATGTGATTCTTATTATCTAATTAATCCTAGCATGGCCCAAGGTTATTTAATTTGTTGAAAGATCATTAACAAGTCCTCATCCGGCAAATAAAATAATCAGGATCTTAATTTGCTCAAATTCAGGAAAGGATTCCAATAAACAAAGGCGGGCAATACTGAAGGCTGGAGATGGCCGTGGAGCTGACGGAATTAGGAGAGCACTAATAACAGAGAACTGTGGGCAACGTAATGGCTCCGACAACAGTGACAATCATTTACACATTGTGCCCACATGACGCCCCATAAACAGGGAAACAAAACATTAAGTTGTCAGGCTGAAATGATGGGTATTTAAGTGACTGAATCATGGTGTGAGGAAATTGTTTTTTGCCTGGGTGCTTTATGTTTGTCTATCAATGCAAACAAACACCCCAAAAAAGACAACTGTAATTCATCAAACTAAAATTAAAAACAAAGTTAAAGTGGAGAAAACTGTTTAATGATTATCAGCTGTAAGATAGAGTGATGATCTGAGAAGCACAGGAGGAAATTAACCAAGTGTCCTCCAAAAGAAAAACAGTTTCAGGGAACATATTCAAGGACGGAGTCAAAATTGTTTTATGTAACACGAGATGTGAAGTTCAGAAAACAAATATCCACCCGTTGTCAGCTCATGTTCAAATGATGCTTTCATTTGCACCTTCTCTTACTATCCATAATGCCTTGATCACAGGGAGGAATGCATAAATCATTTCGACAGATCCTGTCTAAGCTGCCGTGAACGTTTCCGGTACTCTGACCACTATATCCTTAACATCCATCAAATGCAGCCATTAAAAAACCAGCACATACAAAATCTGCTACTTAAAAAAAAAAATCAATCTGTCCCTGCGATCGATTTCTTATGTTCCCGAAACCAGCGCAGAATCGATAGGTTGGCGGGGCCGCTTGAGGGATGTTATGGCTATCGCTATGGTAATTCTGAATCTTAAAGTCTACTTTATCTGCAGAACCTACGACATCTGCAACACCTGTCATCTGTATTCCGTAGACCTTGAGACAAGATTCATGCTTTCTCATAAAGTCCTGCATCTCCAACTCTTGCTTCTTGCTTCCTCCTGGATAATGATACAACACAGGGATCACTTTATTAAGGCAGAATGTTAAAAAATAGAAATAGGTACCTTATTACTGCACACAGATTGAAATGAAAGGAATAGGCTTAGTCCTAAAATGAGTGTTTAAAAGAAAAGAAAAAAAGAAAAGGAAAAACAAAAAAAACAGATCTCAAAGGATATAGGTTGTTTACTAAGAAGTAAAATGTTCCCAACTGTTTTGTGTTCCAATTTAAATGGTCAGCAGACCCAATTTAAATGGTGACCAGTATATAAAAAAAAAAAAAAAAAAAAGTCTAATTGAATGTCAGCATAACTCCAGGGAATATTAAATTCATTTTCTGATAATGAAGTAAAGTTTCCTTCAGCAGAAGTTTCTGAAAACAACCTCAGAATCTAAGTCACACATACAGACTTCAATATGGCATCCTCTGCATATGGAAAGAATCCCCGAAAGGATAGAACTAATAGGCCTTAATAATATAGACTTGCTCCCTGTCCGAGATTAAATCCCAAGAAGATCCAAAGTTTTTCCCAACATCAAAAACACTTTCACACAAAATAAATTAATTGCACTTTTGACAGAAATGATTAAAATGACTTGTTTGTCATGCAAAATAGATTAGCTCAAATATGGGTGACAAACACACTGCTTGAAGAGGATATTTCCAAAATGCAATCTGGTTACCAAAAAAAAAAAAAAAGTGTCATAAAAGTCCAAAAGCAAAACCTAAATGAACATACTTGTCCTTACCTTTAAGGATAATCTCACAACCAAGATGTACAAGGTCAAATGCATGTCCTAATGACAGCCTAGAAAAGAATCAAGTTTCCAAAATCTCTAAAACTCCAATCACATTCATTAGACCATGGTTTCTATATAAATTTCCAATGCACTGAAATGAAAATTCCAGGCTAAAAATGAAATAAAAAATTAATAATAACTGAACATTTAAAACGTAAAGCAATTAAACTATGCAAACTTCTTCAGTTGATATGACTTAACATCTAGACTCCAGCTATTTTTAAAATATAGCTTAAATATAGCTTATAAAGTGTACATATGTGTCAGTATTGATCATTACGATACCGACTTCAAACAGACTATTTTCCAGGCAAATATCTTACATTTTGACGCACTATTTATGCAGAACAACAAAAACAAAGACCTCAAAATAACACTCAAACTGATATGAGGCTAATAAAAGCACATCTTCACTTTATAAATGCATTACACAAGACTGTGTTAGTCTCTCACCGCCTGTGTAATACCTAGGGCAAAGATGCGCATTTATGCAATCTGTTCGAAAACGAGAAGCACTCTCAAGGCCTATCACTTTTAGGAAAAAATGTAAACACATATATATATATATATATATATATATATATATATATATATATATATATATATTATATCTTTTAATTACGGCACACATTGTGCATGCATAGCTAGGAAACACAAATGTAAACTGGTATGCAAACAAAATTAAAACAAGTGAGCAAATTTAGTAAGATGGTTCTTTTGAATTTCTTTGTGTGTCTCCTCAATATATTCTCAATATATTCACACACATACATGTGCATGCAGATGAGCATCTGAACCAACCTTTATCTGTAAGATCTACTTCATCCTTACATGATTTTAAATCAAAGTTACAGTCTCATCTACTTAGTCTTGTATTTCAGTCATTTTAACTCCTGTTTTTTAAATTTAGTGATGTTTTTTACTACTACTGTCTTTTATTTTATTCTTTTCTCTGTACAGCACAGTGGTCAACTTTTGTTGTGTTTATTTGTGCTTTATAATTAAATGAAATGAAATGAAATTAAATGAAATATTGAGCAGGTGTAACATTTAATATTACATACCGCTAGCCAGCATTTACACAAAAAATAAAAAAAAATAAATTTAAGTTTGATTCAATCAAGCCGTTTCTATTTTCAGATCACTTAAAATAGCGGTATCTGTTTATATGTTCACCTGAAAAACAAGAAACGTAATTTGATTATATATTTTTTTGATCATCCCCATCTTAAAAACAAACCATAGACTTGACAGTGTAATCAGAAAATAAAAAGTCAACAGGTCCCAGTGTCATCTTCACAGAAGAGCCAGTACTGGCACAATCATCCTCCATAGCCCACCCTGGCTGGAGCATTCAGTTTCCAGGTGTCAGTGTGTGTGTGTTGGCAATGAGGTGTGTTTTACTCCAGTGCTGGAGGAATCCCATGCCGCAGCAGACCCCTCTCCTCCCTTTCTCTCAGGCTGCCAGGGTAAACAAGCGAGGCCGTGTAAATACCACATCGCCTTATGATGGCTCAGACACGGAAGACGGAGGATCCCCCCGCTGCGGCAGCCAAGCTGACAGTCCGCCAGATGTGAGGGAGCTGCCCAGATAATACAGCACCACACACAGGATGTTCAGGCAAGGCTTTCATTGGATCCCTTGCCAATTCAAACGTCGTTCAAACACACACATACATGTGCATGCAGATGAGCATCTGAACCAACAGCATGGGTTCACTCACTCACTTACAGAACTGTCATAAATCTACAAACATCCAAGAACAAACACGGAAGAAACTTGTTCCTTGTGCCTATATTGTGTATGTTTTCCCTTTGAGAAGGTTCCAAGCCATCCCACACTGTGTTTGTCTGTAAGTGTGGGAGTACGCACACTCACGAAAGCGCATGGAGGCCCCAGGCACCCAGGCCCACATACATTGCTACACAGCTCAGAAATCACACCACTGCTCCTTACATGATGCAATTAAACCAGAGCCCTTGCAGGACTGAACATGTTTACCCAGTGCTTCTCTACTTTGCTGGTGTAAAAATTGCACAATTATTATTTATTTTTACATTGTTTTTCTGAGCCTAAAGCTGTAAATGTAAAAAAGTATGCTGCTTTATGACATGCACATTTTTCTTTTATGTATATACAGTGGGGTTTCAGAAGTCTGATACCACAATGAAAATCTGGGATTTAAGATCTAAAACCTGGAAATTACAAAACAATGGGGGAAACAATGGTTATGACTTTTTTGAATAAGAAATAGAAGTAACAGTTTGCACTATGAACAAGCAAATTGGTTGCATCACAACATGCTTTTTGGAACAACAAATTACTAAAATATTCTGCAATTGCTGTAAATTTTCAATTTGAATTAAAATGAAATGTGCTAATTAACAAAATGAATATAATTTATTATTTATACCTTTAATAATGAACATTTATATGACTGTCACTAATGATCATTTTGGATAATCGGTCAATTATTTTGACGATTAATCAAGTAATCGGATTTTTTGTGGTAATAAAAATAGACATAAGCAAAGACCTAAGCCTTTAAAATACATTATATATATATATATATATATATATATATATATATATATATATATATATATATATATACATATATACATATATATATATATATATATATTAACAATGAGGCAATAATAGTTGGTTCAAATAAGGTATCAAAAGCAAGTAAACTTATGGTTTTATAAAACAACACTGTTAAAATACATAATATAAACACTCATCTTATGTACATTATGTATTATAACAAAGGCCTGCAGAGAACAGCAATGGCCCGGTGTTGTTACACTTTACAGCAGATCAAATCAGTGTGTAATATTGGCCAAGCAATATTTAATTCTAATGTTCACTTAATCTATAATCTTTGGCAACTTCTTTACGATAGAAATGCTAAGGCCACTGTAATTTTTTGAACAAGAATATGTGGACATCAAAACATGCAAACTCAGAGCGAAGGTTTAAACGTTTATTTTGAAATCACGATGAACAGTTTGCATATTTAGAAACATAATGATGTATTTTTCAATACCAGTCACTACATATACACTACCAGTCAAAAGTTTGGAATCGGTAAGATTTTTAATGTTTTAAAAAGAAGTTTCATCTGCTCACCAAGGCTGCATTTATTTAATTAAAAATACAGTAAAAACAGTGATATTGTGAAACATTATTACAATTTAAAATTTAAAAAATCTATTTAAAATTATTTGAAAATATAACTTATTCCTGTGATGGCAAAGCTGAATTTTCAGCATCATTACTCCAGTCTTCAGTGTCACATGATCTTTCAGAAATCATTCTAATATGATGATTTGATGCTCAAGAAACATTTATTGTGTACAATTGTACAAAATATTTGTGTACAATATTTCTTTTTCAGGATTCTTTGATGAATAGAAAGTTCAAAAGAACAGCATTTATTTGAAATATAATCTTTTGTAACATTATAAATGTCTTTACTGTCACTTTTGATCGATTTAATGCATCCTTGCTGAAAAAAAAATTAATTTCTTTAATTTCTTTTCAAAAAAATAAAAATTCTCACTGACCCCAAACTTTTGAACGGTAGCGTACAATGTCACAAAAGCTTTGTATTTCAGATAAATGCTGTTCTTCTGAACTTTCTATTCATCAAAGAATCCTGAAAAAGAAATATTGTACACAAATCTTTTGTACAATTGTACACAATAAATGTTTCTTGAGCAGCAAATCATCATATAAGAATGATTTCTGAAGGATCATGTGACACTGAAGACTGGAGTAATGATGCTGAAAATTCAGCTTTGCCAACACAAGAATAAATTACATTTTAAAATATTTTCAAATAGAACACAGTTATTTTAAATTCTAATAATATTTCACAATATTACTGTTTTTACTGTATTTTTAATTAAATAAATGCAGCCTTGGTGAGCAGAAGAAACTTCTTTTTAAAACATTAAAAATCTTACCGTGTCCAAACTTTTGACTGGTAGTGTGTGTGTATATATATATATATATTAAACCCGCTGGGCATATATTTATTTAATTGACTACTTTAATTGAGTACTTTGCTATAGCATGGTTATTAATTCATCGTGAAGCTTTAGAAAACGGATAATGCAGTTCATGGAATTCGCCACTTCCAGCATTTTGCCAGTTACTCGACAGTTGACACGAGTAAATTGCAATTGAGGATGTTTTTTTGTTTTTTAAATCGAGTACTTGAAATTAATCGAGGAATCGTGACAGCCCTAAATATTTCTTTTTAGTAGTAGTAATAAAAACAATATTAAATTACATTACATTAAATTGTAAATTTTCATTATTAATTCATTAAATCGACAAATGCTGGTGCCTACTGTATCTAGGGCCGCAATCGGGGGGAAACACCCTAGACAGATGGCTAGTCTTTCACAGAATTATTAATATTCAGTTCTCTTAAATTTTATTTTAAAAAGTGCACAATCGTATTTCTTACAAAATCCTAAAACTTTGCTGCTTATTTCCAATTTTAAATGGAAGGGGGAAAAAAACATGCTTTAAATGTAGTCTTACACTTCTGCACCGCCACTGTGTATAAAAGTGCAATCATCTAATCTCTTGTAAAAGGCCAGGTATTGCTCTTCACGTTTGGCCTTTAAATAAGCCACAACAGCACAGATGGAAAAGGACAAACAAGTTGTTTGTACTGCTTTGTAAATGTCTAAATTCTAAAGACTGTGTCATGTATATGCATTGTACAATGTCTTTGCAAATTTATGGTTTGCATACAAATGCTAATCAAAACCTCGCTCTTATGTGTGAAGTCTCACTCCTCAACAGAACAAAGAGGGCAGAACAAAGACATCTGTGAGAGGGCCAGTGACAAGAGCGAAATTATGCAGTAGCATCTCTAGGACACCATCTCCTCATGTGTTCTTCAATGCCTGAATGCAGACAGCACTGCAGGAGAAAGCTCATCCTTGATTCTGCTCGCCTGTTTCTGAGGAGAATCAGAACAAAGGCGCTGATGCGGTTTTGTGGGCGAAACGTCCTGTATTTCAAACTCTGCCCTCCAATGCATCAACAGACAGAGTTTCACTACTTATCTCTAAACTGTGCACTGCACTGAAAAGTCTTCACTCAATACCACTTACTGTCTTAAAGGTGGTGGAAGAGAGACACATTTACTCTACAAAGAGCATAAGTCTGTGACGGAGCTCCGGCAGGCACAGGGAAGCGAGCATTAAGAGATGACAGGTATGTAAAGTGAACCTCAGAAGTGTCAGAAGATCTGAGCGCTGATGAGAAGACCAGCGACTCTGACAGCACATCTGAGACTTTAAAATCTGAACATCACACAACCGCTGTAACCGAGTTTAATGTACTCTTGCACTGCTGCTAACATGTGAACAGCTTGTGTACCTGTGTGCATTTATCTGACTGAAACGTGAAGATGCGGCATGACTGGGTGTGTGTTTAGGGACAATAAAGGGAGCGTAAGAAATGAGCAGGTGTAGTGCAGAAAGGTAAAGGTAGGAGGGGGAAAAAGTATAGAGCATTTGCCAGAGCAAATTAATTATGTATCGTCATCTTAATCACCTTTTTGCTCTTGACAAAGTGCCATGGGAATAATGATTAGCAGTAATATAAATGACTTCCATCCCTGAAGTTGGATGGTGAATCAATGGCAGGCACAGAAACTGCTGGAAAACAATCAATCACCTTAACTTTTCTGAATCCACTTGCAACCCTTCCTCACCTAGCACAGCCCAGTGGGACTTGCAGGAAGAAGAGACAAAAGCATGTCAATAGGGCCCGGTTTTCCATCAAATGTACTCCTTAATCACACACCCTTTAATGCTGTATGGTGTCTGACTTTTCTCTCCAAACCAATAGTTAGCTTGAGAAAGCACACATCTACCTACTCGCTGCTCTGAATGAGCCCTCATCTATCTCCGCCAAAAGCTTGGATCTCCATTAAAGACTGTGTGGAGAGGTGGGGGAATGTTTACTCTTTATTGATGCTGTTGTCTCCATTGTCTTGGCTAGGCTTGAAAAAGCTCCAGTCATTACCTTCTCTTCACCCTACTTCTCACTCCAGTCACTGCTCATCACAAGTCATTGTTCAAACAATTACCTCGATAAGACAAAGTGAGGGTGCAATAGGATGTTACTAAGAAATTGAGAGCAAGCACCTTCAGCTGCTCGTCTCATTCTATAAAGTGTTACACCAAATACATTCGAGGAAACAAAGGAGACCACAACTTCAGGGACTCTTTTCAAAGTGTTTCACAAAGAAATTGCAATAAAGCTTTTCTTTTCCACAATAAAAAAAAGCATCAAAACAACTAACTTAGGGTGTGAAGATGCTGCACTTCTGAAATGTGTCAATTTATCGGTTTTGGAGCCCAGCTGCAACTCCTTTGAACAAATAGCATTTAACTTTCTGGGGCAATTAAACATGTTGTGCGGGACAATAAAGCTGCGAAACCAGCATAAGGAAGTCTATGAATAAAAATAAAGCCAAATTGTCATGACAATTACAAACCGGCGCCTACATCCCGTTTAAGATGACATGAAGGATATCCATCTTAATTGTTGTAATTACTGGACCCCCAGCAGTGGAGGTCTCTGAGTATGGCAAACACACCCACGGGAGAACATCTTGTCTTCTGTCACTTCTGGTAAATGGCTCTTCTCTCTGACGAGCTCATCTCGTCGCCTCTCCCCGTCTCCCACTCACACATTCAGCTTGATAGCAATTATTTTTGAGGCCATCCCTGGCAAAGCACATTATTTAGATTTTCACTTACAATTGAGTTAGCTCGCAACTCTCCACCCTTCAGTGAGAAAACGAATCGCTTCATAAGGAGGGAAACGAATGATGTTTTCCGAGGTATTCGCCCAGATTTCTGCCATTTGTATTCTAAGTACTTGTTTATGGGAACAGGGATCCGGGGCATATCCTTGGGAAAATGAGCTACTTTATTCCATTTAAATATATTACAGCCAGAGGCTCTGCACATTTGAGGAAACATCTACACAGACAGCAGTTAAAAGATATGGGGTGAGATGAATACCCAATGAGTGCGACGTAACAATGCAATTCAGAAAAAAAGGTCAACAAAGGGTCACAACGTAAAGCTGACTGTGCCCGTATCTCCAATCCCACTTACTTTCTTTGAAAAATAGTGTCATCCTCTGATATTCTGAGGAAAGAATGTACAAGTTCTATTTTAAACTCCCCTGAAGCAGCATGTTTGCATCAAATCCTAAAGCTCGCTCCAGAAACATCTACGAATGCTGTGGTGGCATTTCCTGTTGTTTGAGGTGAGGGGGGCTGATCAGATCTTTGGGCTGCCGGGACTCGATGTTCCTCACATCTTATTCGCTATATTTTTGGGAGCGGATTCAAAGGAGCTCCGTCGAGTCATCATTTAGCCCTGCACCTGTCACTCATAGGGTGAATGCTGGTTTAAAGTCTCACTGGTTGATACTCTCTGACTCTGGGTGACAGCTGCAAGGCGAATATTGAAGTTTCTCTGTTGGTCTTTGATGGAGTCTGTGTGAGTAAGCATCTGATTTCCCCCCGCACCTCAAGCCTAGAAATTGAATCAGACACACTCCAGCACACACCCCCCGAACATGCACTAAATCATACTATAAACATTATACACTACAAATGCATAAATGCTCAACTGATATCGGTGTTCAACTTAAAAGAAGATTTAATTCTTGCAGATTAGACACGTCAAAAAACGAAATGACAAGGAGGACATCTTGGACATAATGCATCAATTTGAAGGTTGTTTAAAATGAAAACTCTGCACTCAGAATTAGATCTCTTAAGTAAGTAGCTAAATGCTTTCATAACTGAATACAGCATGGAAAACTTGTACATATATACATCAAAAGTACAGAAAGGTGTGTGTGTGTGTGTGTGTGTGTGTGTGTGTGTGTGGAGGTGGGGCTGGGGGGTAATGCGTGTCAAGACACATTAGACTTTAAGGCTAATGTTTCAGACGGATGGAAGGATGAATAGAAGGATGGATAGGCAAGCTGACAGTAGAGAGACACTAGCAAAAGAGGATGATGTGGTGAAGAAAATTCCCCCCAGGAATGGCAGCGTGGAGAGAGGAGTGTTCTCTATTTATAGAGGTGGGACTGGAGAGATGCTCGTGACAGCCATCCACCACCAACCCCACAGCCTAACTAAACCCCACAGAGCCCAGGAAAAGCAACAAGAGCTGTTCACTGCAGGTCAGTTAGAGATGATCACAACTCCAATAAATCATAATCACCATCACGCCAGTTTGCTCTTATAAGGCCCTCTGGGCAAACTGCTTTAGGGTCCTCCTGTTTACAGGAAAGTCATAATTTTTTAGAGCCATGCGGCTGGATAGCCCAAGGTGAATTGTCTGACCTGAAACAAATAGACATGCCATGTGCTCAAGAAGCCAAATATACAGCCATTATGGTGGCATAAGCCCTTAGGCTTTGTTTTGTCCATTGCAAATTCAAAAATCTATATTTATAAACTCATAAATGTTCACATTTCCATATTGCATAAAAATAGTAGTCCAATAATCAGTAACCACATTAATAATTATCATTTACCAACAAAAGAAAGAAAATGTCTGATACAACATGAGTTGAATACACAGGCTTAATATTCATGGAGAAATAATATTTAATTTGTCTGAGGTTTATCCAATGTTCCCATGTTACTATAAGCTACTATAAATTCAAAGAAAAAATTGTAATGTCTTCTCAGAGGGTAAAAAGTTGTTGCACTCATACTGAAAACTGATGCAGTCTTCAACTATTCTTGCTTTGTGTTTTTTTTTTTTTTTTGTTTTGTTTTTACCAATTGTAGCCAATTGTTACAACACCAAAAGAGGCCAGTGACTTAACTGAACATATATTAAACAGTTTTGTATATCCTACAGTACGTATAGTATATGCTCAGCTATAATGTTTAGTAGAGTTGCAAAAAAGACAGCATATATGACAAGAGAGCAAATATGGCAAGTGTTACATGCTGTTACATTTAGAATTGTAAAATGTCTCGTAATGCTTGGATACATAACATGCTTGTCATTCACGCTGCAGATGCATTAAAGAAGTAATCTCGCCTAATTTAACTTCAGTCAACTTGTGGCCGAAAGCCAAGTGTGAACAGTGCCGGAGCAGACAGTAGCCCAGGGTCCTAATTATGAAAAGTAAAAGAATGATTAAGTTGAGTGCTGTTTAATGACTTTTAACACATTCATTTTGAAGACGCTGTGGGCGTACACTGGCTGACTGCAGATTTGAGTTCTAATTCACTCCCACATTTGCACAGACCTGTAATCCATATGCAGGTACAATTATCACTAGAAGCACACACAAGCATACAAACATGCAAAAAAATTCTGAATTATTCATATATAGCAGACCACAAACATACAGTATTAATCAGCACGTGACATGCAAATGGATGTCATGCTGGCATAAGCACATCACTGGGCTGTTTGCAAGAAATTATTAATTTGTTCTTTTTTAATTTGGTTGAATTATGAGGTGCCTACACAATTTTTGAGAGCTTTATGGTCCAAGGCTGTTCCTTTAATATTGCTGGATAGTTCGCTGCCAATGCCACTGGCCCCAAGAGTGGAACTGGGGCTGTTTCACATTCAGTTCACACCAATGGAAAAATAATCATTACTGCTTCAGTCAATAATGAGACAAGGACATGACAGACAGAAACAGGACAAAAGGAGACGGTTGTCTGTATTAAAAGACATGCACATAGTAATGGCAGTCCTCATCTAGAGCTAAACTGGGTGAAAGATGTGAGAGAGCAAGGAGGTTTTAAAGACTGACAGTTGAAAGAGGGTGTAGAGCAGGGATATTCAATTAAAGTTCCAGACAATACTTTTTTGGAACAGTTATACATTTCCATCAAGACAGCCGTGGTAAAAAAAAAAAAAAAAAAAAAAAAAAAAAACTTTAACACTCAAAATAGTCTTCAAAGACTATTGGTCTATAGAATATAATAGTCTACAAAGAATCTTGGGGCCAGAGAGCCAAAGCTCTAAATATTTTACCAATATTTAGCAAAAAAAAAAAAAAAAAAAGTAAATATTTCTCCCAACTGGATATGGATATAAAAGATTAGATCAAATGTTTTATCAGGCTATTTTTATGTATTTATTTATTTTTACATTTAGACACATACTAACCTCTTAAGAAAAGTAAGGGCCATTTTTATATTTTTCTGAAAGTAATAAACTACTAAAAACAACATACATAATCTAATAAGCAAATCTCTCATCATGAGCACAAAACAAAGTTAACGAGTAAATTTTTTTCTTCCCTTGCCACCTCTAAATAATCTTCCAAATTATAACAGTTTATTATGAAATGCTCTTAATATGCTGATGAATAATGCTAAATATGTGGAAAAAAAAACGAAACGTCTAAAGGTTCCACACATTAACTTAGTTGTCACAAACCTGTTTGGTTAAACAGTCATCTGTATCTGTATGACGGATAAAAATAGGTATTGTATTTTGCTGAATTATTATTTTCTGCAGCGTTTTAGCAAAAGCATCTTGACTAAAAACATTGACTAAAAGTATTTTTCTGCTCACCATGTTTCTGCTGTTGCTAAAATAACCGCGTCATCTGCAGATCTTAAAGCGACGCTTTACATCTTAATTGGGAGAAAGCAACGCACATGGAGCGGAAAGAGCTTGAATGAAGTGTGTTTGGCTCTAGATAAAAATAATAGAGGATGTAGCGTTGAAAGATCATTACAGTAAACGACCCTGAGCGCTAGTGGTGTGAACCACTCCTTTATTTTGATGCGCTGCTTACTTTAATCTGTAGAAACTGTAAAATGGCGCAATTATGTCCCAGTTCCGGACCTTGGCTTAGTTCCATTCGGACCGCAGTTCGCCAATTGAATACCACTGGTGTAGAGAATTGTGTATCATTCTACCGGAGTGCTACTGCAATCCTTCAACACAGGCTGTGCTCATGCTGGAAGCTGTTCACTGGCATTGGTGTTGAATACTCACTGATGTTTCCTGTTTTTAAACTTAATACTGAATGCTTTTTATAAATCACTTTTTTCAAAGCAACAACCAAAGGAAAAACAATGAAATAAAAACAAATGACTGGCTGCAAGATTTAGAATTTACACCATTATGATTTGCAAGCACTGCCCTTTCTCATTAGTGTAATGTATCCAAACATTTTACCTTTGAGTAGTTTTGTAATTGCCATTAGTCACAATATCAAGAATTTCATTATATTTATAGTAAAACATTACTGTAATGTGATTTTTCTTCTTTTCACTTTAAAACAGCATAAAAGAATAAAGAATACACTGCCTTTTTTTGCCACAAGTAAAAGAATAAATAAGAAAGAAAGAAAATCAAACAAAATATAATTATCTATTTCTTTTTTTTTTAGTTTAGGGTAAAGCGTTCCGACTGTTGCCTTTCATTACCTTTTTTAAAGTATCCACATGGAATATCTGAGGTGGGTTTATAGCTTTGTTGGTCAGAATTACTCACAGCATAGGACCATCAGAGTAAAGCACTGCAAGCTCCCTTTGGCAGTTCAGGAATAGCAGACACAGCAGCACAGCTCATAACACACCTGGATTTACAGGTGTCTGACTGTCACTTATGTCAGTTTACAAGCATACAAGCACTAGGGACATGAGACCGTCGAAAAGCAGCCTGTGACTGGTGGAGTGATGTGAGGAAATTAGAAACAGCGAGAACCACCTGCAAACTCCCATCTCTCTCTTTACATTCTCTGCCCATTTTACATTTTTTCTTCTACAGCTGTATAAACTGCCCAGCTCAACTAATTGCGGATGATTTAGTCTGCTGTAGTGGGTTTAAACCCCATGCAGATGCTGGTGGGACCCTAAACAGTGCGACTTGGGCATTGCTCTATACGAGAGAGACGTAGAAGGAATATAAAAGAGATAATTCCTATGACAAAAACAGAATTAACTAACTGTGTAGTGTAGACTTAAGGCAAAGACTGCACTGTATGTTAAATTATGAACGTTTAAGATGCTCTGCTGCAGATGGAACAAACAAACAGCATATTTGTATTAAGATCTGTATCTCTGGTCTGCAAAACTGTTATTCAGAGTGAAAACCATCAAGCATCATTTCTTGGATAAAAGAATTTGATGGCACTGACTGATAAGTGCACTTCCCACATCAAAAATATCTGACTGTTCACCCAGCCGTTAAGCGTTAAAGATTCTCCACACTTCTGTGCCCCTCAAATACAGTTAACAAATAACAGCCCTTATAATTCATTTACTGTCTTTGCAAAAAGAGGGAGATTCATTTTCATTAATGAAATGCAGAATGGGGGGGGGGGGGGGGGGGGGGCAGATGATTATCTTTTTTCCCAAGCTGAGCTTCTTCCTGTCTGTAATGGCTCACTGTGTCTCCTGTGTTGGAGAAACCTGTGCGTGCTTTTAAATGAAAATGAAGCCAGATATTCTACAGTGTATCAGTCAGTGTGTAAGAGTTTTGAAGATGCATGAAACAACCTGAGGCCATCAGCAGTTTTCAAACCATGAGGGTCAGCAGAATTCTACCTCCCAGATTCTCTCGCCTCTCCCCTCCACAAAGCCAAAACCTTTACACAGACCTATAGCATCTGTTTTTTTATTAAGATTACTCTTTCCTAGCCAAACGCACCTATTCAGAGGAGGGAAAAACAGGGATCTTCTAAGGCCCTGAATGCATGAATAAGATGAAGCTGCATTTATCCATCTTTTTCCCCCACTAATTACACTTGAGAGAAACGCGAGAGCTATTTTGGATTTTTTCTAGAACAATGCAAATGTACATTTCAGCACAGGAGAATACAAACAATGTGCTAAATTTACTTCACGACAACATTAACATGAGAAATAGCAGGGGTTAAAATGTCATCATCGACTATAGAGAATATAGGTTACTGCATACACTGTTTATGGTAGCATGGATTATTCAGTAGATAAGCCACTCATAATATTCATGTGAATTATGTATATTTAGCTACAGAAGGAAATCTGAAGATATTTATGCGATATATCAAGACTGCACTAAAGTTCAATGCCGCACAAAAAAGAACCTTCACACACCAATTTGTCTAACAGCAACATCCACAAGAAAAATAAGTGCTACCGCTATTCAATTCATCCCTCTTGTGTGTAGCCCCTAACACTCCATGTTGCAGTCTGAGAATTGTATTCTGGCTCCGGCAAAAATATTTCATTTAACTCAGAGCTGTATAAGGGTGTCTTTGAGAGAAAACATGACAGCATTTTCATGTTTAGGGAAACGACAGATTTCAGCTCCAGAAGAAGACCTTGAAACCCGAACAGCAACAGTGCATGATAATGGGCTTATCTAAATTCAGAGGCCCATTTGCCTGACTAATTATTATTTCATTGACGAAGCAAGACAACACCTTGCTTGTCCTCTTTCATCCTCAATGGTGTGCTAAAATGTTTGGGAAAATATTTGGGCAGTGGTATCATCATGTAGTGAAAAAGACAGAATACTCGGCACAAAAGTAAAAAAGAAATGTGTTAACCGTGCCCTCACAAATTGATTAATTTACTGACTCGCATTTAAAATGAGCGATCAGTTCCTCCATCCATAAAATGTAATAAACCCAGACCATTGTTCTATGGATAAAAGCCAATGGCGGTATTCACATCATTATGTTCCTTTGATATCTTGTTATATTTGTTTCAAAGAGAAGAGACTTACAACTGCCAAACGCAGTGGGTTCAAGCTGTGGGCAACCATATCAAGCAGACAAAAAGACCAACACTCAAAAGCAGTGAAAGCTCTCGATGTAATCAAGAGAATTAGCCACTCCCTGCACTCCTGCAATCAAACAGACATATGCTGCAGACTTCAAGACGTCTACCGAGTCATAACCATTATATCAAGCATCCATTTGACATCAGCTAATCAAGAACCATGGCGTAATACTTCCCGAAAACAAGGTAAATTCATCATCTTGGGCAAAGCCAAGAGGTTTTAAACAAGAATCACACAGAGAGGTCCACCTATAAACAATTACCTCATCCACTTCACATTTGAGCCCACAAATCCCTTTGTTTTCCCTCTCTCATGCAGAAAATTATTTGTGGGTTGGAGGAGTTGGACTGAATGAGCTGCAGGTTTAATTCACTGCCTTTCATTTCAAGAAGATTTTCCTCTCCCTGCCGGGGAACAAACAACTCCCATCCATCAAGGAGAATAAAACTTTTTAAATAGCTCTTTCTAAACAGTGGGCTTAAGATAGCCAAATGTTAATAACCAGCTGATGAAAAATTAATCAGCCCAGAATAACACAATTCACCCAAATACCAGCCAGTACACTATAATTAAAATACTGCCATGAACGTGAAAGACAAGTTTTGGTGAATGAAATCAATTTAAAATGATTGCAAGCTCCTGCAATTAACAAATCCCATGCTTTTCCACTCATAAATATAAAATATCCTATGAAGCAGTAATGGGTGATGAGGATCAACAATTGTTCATTACATTACATTAATATATTATTGCATAAAAGCTATATATAATAACTATAATAGTTATAAATAAAATAACTACAAATAATACTATATATATATATATATATATATATATATATATATATATAATACAAATAAAATATATCACAATCATACACATTTGTGTATTCTAGATATAAACAAAATTCCAACCTCACTTGTTGACAATCATGACCCCATATATAGACATTTAAGTAGAAGCATATTCTAAATAGTGATCGACCGATATTGATTTTTTCACCAATAATTTGTGTGTTTATGTGCCTGATGTGCCAATATGCAGAACCGCCAAAACAGAGAGAGAATTAAATTCAGCGCTTTTATTAACAACATGTGCTCATTCATGGCTATATTATTTAATTCATGCAAAGTTACATCTTTCTTGGGACAGGACATTATTTTATGTGACTCCGTGAGCTTGTCTCTATTTCTTAGAGACAAGCTCCATAAACTAGCTACATTTCAGGCATTTATGTAACACATCTAATTTGTGCATTAATGGCTGTTATGTTAAATAAAGTTTACTAATTACAGCAAAGCAGGTAATTATACTTTACCTGTGCACGCCATTGTCTCATCTCCCCTCAAATGCACTGTAATGGTGATCCTGCGTGCAATTCTCAAAACACGGATATCCGATTATGGTAAAATGCTTAAATATTGGGGAAAATATCGGTAAATCGATATATCGGTTGATCTCTAATTCTAAATACTAGTTTGTTTCAAAAATGAGCAGCCTAACAATGTGAAATAATGCTGAGTAACATGAAGTGTAAGATATAGGAATAGAACATGCACTCTGGGCCATTGCAGCACATTACTATGCAGCAGGTCGCTCTGTACAGTAGTGGCCAGGAATCACCCCTGTGAGGATTAAATTCAGTGAGCTGAAAGAAAGGGAAAGGTGGTGGTTGTGAAATAAGACAGTCCAGTGCTCTCTCTGTCCTGTTCTCTGCCTCCCTCTCTCTCTTTTTTCCATCTCAGAGTGAATAGGCAGAGGACGCCTCGTTGATTTTACTGCACGCCATCAGAAGCTCCACAAAATCTGGCAGAGGTCTGGAGGCCAGGCAGAAAAATAAAGCTAGGGATGAAAAACTCAAGAGTGGTTGAGTTCTCAAGGAGGGGAGGGAGTGGACGGGCGAGGCAGACAGACAGGAGAGCAGGGCATTCCTCTTCCCATCTGTAGGCCTGAAGGCAGGACGCAGGGGCATGGGATATGGCTCATTACACCCGGCCTTCTCTTATCACTGCCACTCTCCATGGAGTCATACCCAAACACAGCTAGAAGGGCATTTTCGATTCCCTCTCTCCTTCTCACACACACATGCTTGGTATCAGAATACTGCATATATCATTATGCCATAATGTATTTTGAGCGATCCATGGATAAAGGATGTTCCATTTTGAACACATAACAAATAAAAGAGCTATTTAGTTATGTTCTTAAGAGACAGCGACAATTCATGTTCTATATGAGAGAGATCCATTGACATGAAGATTGGGCACTGCGACACGCGCATTCATTTTTATTTCTGTTCTATAGCACAAACATTAGAGAAATGTTTTGAATTAGAGAAATTGCTTTGTGTTTCGTAACCTTTGTCATTCCACTAGCACATATCGTATTACACTGCATACAGTTTACCATAGAGAACATTTCTCAGAAAGAGCAATGGCTGCATTACAAAGCCCAGCCGTGACAGCCAATCATCTTTCAGAAGCCATTATGATGATCAAGTCCATTATAATGACACAACATCTGGAACAAAGACCTCTAATAGCCAACAGCTGCTGGGTGGAATGACAGCAATTAGCGAGCCATTGACACAACACTCACTATCTGCTGAAGTGGACAGTGTAATTTAATGCTAGCTTACACAACTTCTTTGAATTAATTATTAATCAATCAAATAAGTGAATTATTCTTATTATTAGCAATATGAAAAACATAAGTCTTTATTCAATTCTGTTTTCTTTTTTTTCTTATGAAGTAATTCATTCTTTACTGAAATGCTAACCTATGTAACAATACATATAATCAATGCAATATAATAAATGACAAAATTGTGGACCATTAAGCACAAGCAGAAACAATAACAGCTGGCTGGGGGCTTTATAAATATAGCAACACTGTACAAAAGAGTTCGGACAGGACTTCATTCTATAGAGCCACTAACAGTCAGAAAAGCACCTGTGTGATCCGAGTCATCCAACTGCCCAAAGTTAGAAGCAAGACGATGGAAATTGAGCATCACCAGCTTGTATTGATTTGTGGGAGACTGGAAAAGACACTAGTGACTCGCCAATGGATGTCTACTGAAAAGCCTGAGGGAGACTTTGAAAGTGTCAGTGAACTGTGTAAGCTGCCTGTTGAGGACAAGACTAGATTACTGAATTATGGAATATTACATCAAGAGAATCTTCTAACAACAATCTCAACTTTTTCCTAAGAATGCAAAACTATCTAAAGGATCATTTTCGATATAAGGTCAAATGCATGTTTTTTTTTGTTTTTTTATTTGTCCCATGCAGTATGAGACCACCAAAATGATCTTATAGAAAGAGTTCTGCACTTGCAACAGAATAATTTAATCTAGGATTCTGTCCACCTTGCCTTTCATTATGCACAACTCTAATTAAGAAACTACACAAGTGCATGTTCAAGAAAACATGTCTGTCAGGAACCATTTTTTTCAATAATCCATCTCCTAAAGCCTTCCTACAAAACATCTAGGACAATTAAACATGAATGAAAAAATGGAGACAGAAAAACATGGTTATTAACTACCTCTGTAGATCTTTGGTCATCATTAATAAATATAATTACACCAAACAAAAAAGTCGAATGGTGTAACGTCAGCAACAGACAAAGACCCAATTTTATTATCAGGAGCCATTAATTACATCTAATGAAAGAAGATATAAGGACGGGGAAAAACTAAACCCTGTTTACTTTTTTCTTTCCTTCCTAGCAAATCCTTTTAACGGCACAACAGGGGCATTTATTTTCTCACTCACACATTCACTCACAGATGTGACATTCTATTTTATGCCCTCACTTTAGTTTTTAATATAATGGTTGACACCACTAGAAGTCTTTAGTCGCATATCTCGTAAAAAGTATTTAGTCTTTAGTCGTAACAAGTATATTAGAATGTATTTTAAAATATATTGTAGATTAGAAGATTAGGAGATTCTTCATATTTTTACATAGTTGAGTCATTTAAATGTTGGTGTAATACTAAATATAAAGTGCTTTTTCGAATAATTTGTAGGCTATATATACCAATCTGACAAACAAAAACAGAAACCCCAAAAATTCCAGGTAAAAAAAAAAAAAAAAAAAGTTATATTAATTCCAAAAGAATAGCATTAGCATGCTGGGTTATGGGAATAGCTAAAAAAGAATCAAGATCATCTGTAGTCGACACTCCAACAGCCCTATTCCACAGAGACAGTGACAAAGAGTGTAAAAAAGCCCAACTACTGTAATTGGTTTTAAAATGGTGGAATTCATTACCGTTGTACTGCATGTTCAGAAATGCAAACAGGAAAGAAAAAACAGTCACTGGAGGCTTGAACTGATCTGCTTAAATAAAAGCCATAGGGAGATGAAAGGCATAATTCAAATGACAATTTTAGAAGCCTTAGCTCATTTATAACAGAAAGTTGAATATCTTGCGAGTGTAATTGGCATATGATATCAGCTCTCTTTTGTACCGTTGCCTTCTCTTTTGTTCTACAGACAGACTTGGATATAGACTATGAGAATGGCCAACATCCAAAAATAGATGAAGAAAAGTACACCTGAAGTATTTCCAGAGTAAAATGGGCACAAGACAAATCACAGAGACACTTTTGCAAAGTTCAAAATACACAAACAGGTGTAAAACAAGAAAAGTCAATTTACAAAAGTCTTCAAAAAAAGTGTGGTAACCGCTCACTGGATGCTCAATTTTACAGCCACCATTACTTGTATCCTTACATGGAGTGCAGACTAACTTGACTACCCTGTTTCATGTTTTCATTGAAAATCACATCTCACCACAAGTGCTCCATTTATTGATTCGATCTGTGTGATGAAAAATCTGTATTTGTATTAAGACTTTATATCTGTCCTGATTTGATTCAGGAGCATTTGGCTGAGCCACCCAAAGAAAGAAGCGATAGCATATGGCTAAGTTTAAAAATTAATGTGCAGTGTTAGAGAGAGCACCTGAACAGGGAAAGGTGGAGGGGCAGCATATGTGGATGAGAGAGAAAGAAACAAACACCTCTACCACTTTGAAATTGACTGAGGAGGAAAATTTTACAAAATATACGCTAAGAGGTGAGATAAGACCAGAAGAGAAGAGACCTGCCAACAGAACATTTAGACTTTGCATGAACACGTGTTACTTCAAGAAGAGCTAGTTGAATCAAATTAGCTTGACAATGTGTTGTCAGCAGCATGTTTTATGACATGATGAGAGCAGGGGTGGCAGTATAAATTATTCAGATGTGATTGCATAAGCAGGATTTTGATGAGGGGCGAGGCAGCTCGAGCCACCAAATGTCCATATCCAACACCAGGAGCTAGAAGGGGAAAAAACAGCAGCCTGTCTACACCCCTCAGCTCAGGAAATTTTAACGCACAAAAAGAAAAAAATACTTTTTCGTGAATGTACATTGGAGAATAAGCCAAATCTAGCCAAAGTCCATCTGAATACTGCTGGTAAGTTTAACAGTTACTTCCCCTTTTAAAGACCAAACCTCTAACATATGGTATTGTGGTAAAAAAAACAGTGCTGTGCAGGTCTGAGAGAAACCCATTAGGTCAATTCCATGGCAACAATGTTTCTTTTTTTCTCCATCTCACACAAACTAAAACTGCTGTGGAACTTCAATTTAAAGATACTTACTGCCATCTAGTGGCTGTTGGAATTTTCTCATGGAATGCACTGCACCATCTCGATCTCCTCCAACTTCTAGTCTCTCAGGCAATGGACAGTTAATCATATGGATTTATACACATGCATAACAAGACCAACTGAAAATGTGCAAACAACGTGCCTGTTATAAATACACTGAACAAAAGCAAGAGGAAACAATAAGGAGAAGCTAACATTAAAGGAACACAATCATGAACAAATAAAACTTAAACGCAGCCATTTTGAAGGGTCTATTTCTCCAGAGCCCCCTTGAGAAAAAGTGTAAGGCAGACTAAACGGTTTGTGTCCCATCCTTGATCAAACCACAAATTGTTAGGCTTGGCCATTTGGGGAAGCGCTTAAAGTGTGTTTGATGAGCAGATAATGACGGCTCACTGCTGAGTGTCCAAGGATGACGACAATAAAATGTGCAGCCAAGAGACAAGCGCCACACCTTATTAGTGCCGTGATTTGCCGACGGGGCCACAGGGAGTCTCGGAAGGAGGCAACAGGGTTTTGAGTGAGGAAAAATCAGGTAAAATGGCAGAATCTCTTTGACACCTACCCAATAAGCTAATGAGATTGCTTCTTATTAGTAAGGCTGAAATAAACCCAGCAAAATAAAATTAAGAGGCAAAGTCGTGAGCAGTCAAAACACTGTTCCCCGAGTGCAGTTTCTGAGCTGTCTGCATGTGCCATTAAATGTGGCCATACTGTGTTCATGGCTTTATGGTTCAAGTGAATTATCTAGCCAACCACCCTAATTGTAAGAAAAGAGCTGTCCAGAAACCACGGAGCATGTGCCAGACCTAAATACCCAAGTTAACAAAGTAACTTTGAGAAAGAAAAACAGACCACAAAGCTCCTACTTTCATTAAAGCTGCAGTCCGTAACTTTTTTTGGTTAAAAATGTTCAAAACTATCACCATACCTTAGCCCGATTCACAACGGTAAGCTTGTAATAATGTGTTCTAATCCGAATGGTAATGGTGGGTTTCCACGGGAAATTCAAGCATGCCGTCGTTCGTCTTTGAGTCATTGCGTCACATCTGTTTACGTACATAAAGGAGTCCCAGCTAGTAGGCTATATGGCATGCGAGGATGCTGCAGGTGGCGGAACATAGCCTTTTCTCACAGCAGCTGATGATAATTAAACTTCTCGTTATGGTATGACTGTATGGAGATTAGACTGTACAGAAACTGGAATCTACAGATAACACTGATACACACTAAATACACGTAGTTACGCAATGCTGATGTTGATAACATTAACAATTTGAGAACAATGTATAACAATAATAATAATTTACACGGTTTAATCCGAGCTGAGCGATCGTTAGATTTAATCACCATTGGTAGCATGATTTATTGTAATGCTTTTTCCCCTCAGTTGGTCAGAACAAAACTGGCGGATTTGTTACTTACTTGTTCAGATGACATTATCTGGTAAAAAAATTCTTATTTTGGTCATACTTCCAAAACTACAGTCTGTGATTCCAAAGTACAGTATCCACACCAGTGTGGTGACTGACAGCAAACATCAGATTCACCCGCACTGAGGAGCCGTGCCGATGCACAACCCACATAAAGATGATAATTCCGCAAATAACTGGCAACAAAGAGGCAAAACTTACAGACTGAAGCTTTAAGCTAAAAAAGAAAAGCAGGACTCACACAGCTGAAGTGATGACGCTGATATCTACGGTAAGGCTGTAGCAAAAAATATGCTATGTGCTATAAATACATCAACATCTAAGGCTGGAAAAGGGCAAGAACGTGAGGAAATGGTGTTGAAAGGTGGTCAAGGAGAGTGACGGGACAAGCCATTACCAGATCTCCTGACCTCATAACTACTCGGGAACATGCGGTCCCATCTCACATTGGAGCTAAGAGCAGGACGAAGGGGAGGAATAATATCTAGGTGGACGGAGGGTGATCTGATTGACCGCTGGATTTAAAAAAGAGAGAAAGACAGGACTCGGGAATATATTGAACTAGAGTCGCAATGACGAACACCAAATGGGCCCCTCTCACACAGAAGTGGCGTACAATCACAAGAATACTCATTGCGCACACACACACCTACACACAAACAGAGCCCATCTCTTTTCCCTTTAATATGAGAACACCATGTCCACTCTTGGCTCCCTTTCATCTTCTCTTCATCATAATGAGATCCCGCTCCCCTCTTTTGAAGGCAGGAGTGCTGATTGTTTGTTTCCCACTGAAAAGAAAGCCACGTGGCATAATGCAGCAGCAGTCAGCCAGCAAAGAGACCTTTTCTGTCACCAGTAGGAGCTGGTATTGACATAGGCTGCCAGTCTATCAGGTCGCAATTCTTTACACACTTTCTGGACTGCGTGTCCTATATGACAAGACATTTGTCTTGCTGGTATGGTCTGCAATGACTTACAAAAGACTTCTGAGAGCTTGTGTGTGATATAATATTATATGAAGAGAGAGAGCATGTCAAACTGTCTGACTGACGTTGGAAACGGCATTTATTAGTGTCGGCTAACATTAAAAAATTTGTCAGAGCTTTATATTCAGGTTTGATAAAATAAGCGCTACCTTTAAGTCCTGCCATTCCCCTTATGAAATCAACAAACCTAGACTGTCTGGGTCTGTGAAATGCAAATAATTCCAGTCCCAGAAAGGACTGGAAATAGTATTAAAGGTAAATCAATCGTATAGTACTTGACATTTCTATATTAGCACTTGACTGAATGGCATTGAAATTGTAAGGTTGTGGTTGTACCAAACAAGCACTGATGCATCAGTAGAGACCCCACAGGAGATGAGGTTAGGTGTCTCAATGAATATTGCGCCAGTGTCAATCTGATCTCAACCCAGAGAAACTTCAATATGCCTGAGCTTGGAGACGCAAACAAGACTGAAATTCACAGGTCTCAGAGTTGATCCCTGGGATACAGTGATAGGACCAACTCAGTCTCCCAGATGCAGAGAGTCTGATCAGCTTCTGTGATGAAACCGAGCAAAAGAGGCAGAAATTATAGGCCTTCATATATAGTGTGAGAATGTCTTCTATTATATCATGGCTCAACCGCATAGGTGAATTACTAACATCTCTGCTACAATTAAATTAACTCGCATTAAAGGAATATTCCAGGTTAAATACGAGTTAAGCTCTATTGACAGCAAATGTAGCATGCTGTCAATTACTGCAGAAAATAATTGTCCTACCTCAGTTTTCACTGCAAACTAATTTCTATCAATACATTATTAGTGGTGTTTTTTAAGGTAAGAAAAACATTTTCTAATCTATTCCTAAGTATTAAACTTTATAACTCATCCCCCACCGTTTGTGTTACAGTCATGAATCATGGCTCAAAATCATATAGCTTATTGAGAAGAGGTGTGCTATTACTTTTCTAAGAAATCAGACTTACAATTTTCACCTGAAGGATGATAAAATGGGGGGGAATCTCACAGATTTGCACAAAGGACAGACACAAGATATATCTACAGACTAGAATATCGAGAATATTTTTCGGATCTTGTCTAACTTTATTATGCAACCACCTATTAACCATCCAGAAGCAACCACCTATCAATGCATTAAATACCATTCAGAACCCTGGAAAACACTTAAAACTCCTAAGCATTGTGTATTTTCACTGGCCATTACCATTTGCTTAAAAAGGTTTAAAATAAAGCAAAAAAAAAAAAATTCAAAAAAGCAAAAATGAATAACTATGACAAAAGCCCATAAAATTACTAAAACAAACTAAAAATAAAATAAATGCTACATTTAAATAAATAATTTTAAATAACAATAAATTAAAAATTTAAATAAATAAATCAATTGAGACAAAACCATCGCGAAGAACAAGTTCTCTTACAACGCAATTCCTTCAACCTAATTAAAATTAATCTATAAAAACGATGAACAGGAACAAAGAGGGGAACAGGTTATTGGATTTATTTTTTCCTTAGAAAGTCTTTCAAAGCACCAAGGACATGCTCCCTATCAAATCAGTTCATCCTCCAGTACACAATTATCATTAATGGCCAAACTGAAACAAAGGGACCCTTTCAGACTGAGGCGTAGGTAGGGATTGGCTGTCCTTGATTTTATTCAAACTTAGCATAGCTTAAAAAGGGCCCTCTCCACAGATGCTGGCCAGTGCCAGCGAGAAGCAGAGTGAGTGAGAGAGGACGCAGTGCACCATCACTGCAGAAAAGCCTTTAAACAGGCACTTACAATGAGCCCGTACAGCTGTGGTAGCGATGAGCCTTGGAACAGGAGTATACTGGGTATAAAGTCTACTGATGAAACAAGTGGAGCCCACACACAAATGCCAAGGTTATTCATTACCCTGGGAATACAAATCTGCAGTATATAGAAGTGAAGGAGAGACAAAAAAAGCAAGGGAGGGGAGGTAACTGAAGAGGAAGTGAAGTAAGACAAAATGTGAACTGTTCTGCCTCCAAACAGTCAAAAAGAAAACCTGTGTAGGATATAAATAGAAGAGCCTTTATAAAATACTCAATATTACCCATAGTGCACTTCACTGCAAAGATAATAGAATGAAACATTAAAAGAAAGGCAGGAGGTATACTCACAACAAACAAGAAGCTTTTTAGGTCATTTTAGGGGCACTAAGGTAAGTCATCAGCAGGCAATGTAATTGAAAAACATCATTTGGAGGATAAATTTCATTGTTTAGTGCATTCAAGTCCTCCTGTGTTTGGATTTAAGAGTTATGACGTCAGGTACATTCAAGACACTTTGGTCGGAGCAAGATGGCGAAGTACCTTTTCTACAAAAACATTTTTTTTTACTTTACTTCTTCAAAATAATGAAAAAAGAATGTGCATCAGGTGTGCTTTTGATTTTTTTTTGAAGGTGCTGTAAATTTAATTGGTATATATTCTATCTTATACAGCAGTTCTTTCTGGTTCTCGAATCTGATTGGCTGAGAGGTCTTTCCAGCCATGCGATATTCTACCAATATTGCCACAGGAACTGTTTTACCGTTTGAATCACTCCGTTGTCTGCATTCTCACAGCGAGTGTCATGGTGGACAAGCAAACCCACCATACTTTTATAGATACTACTGTTATTTTGTAACGGAAAGTAGTTTTAAGAGTTTTTAGGTGAGAATGTAATTGTTTAGACCTCAGATATGATTTATTTGGAAACACAGCGCCTATCTAAAAATTTGTTTAGACACTTTCGGAGATATAAGCTTCAGGCTGCCAGTGACCGTTCAGCTCTCATGTACCCGCAGATAACAGCTTCATCTTCGGGAATTTGTCGCTGGCTCTTATGTACAGTAGATAGTGTTTAAACATGAGGTATAACTCGTTTTGGGTATATCAAATGGGCAATCTTTGGTCTTATTAATATATAACTTGCTCAAGAGCAAACAGATTTGGCTTAAGGGCTATATTAAATTTCATAACTTTATATTTACATAGAAATGAAATCTGTAGTAACTAGAGCACTGCTTTTGTATGTTGACTGAACTGTTTGCTTGTGTTTATTTCCTATTTTACTTCTTATACTGTTATAATGGTTATAAGTATAACATGCCGTATTTTTTGGTATTGAGAAAGAGTCCGTTAGTGATTTCGACTTCAGTGAAAGTTACATTAATATGCCATGAGATGGCAGCAAAGGCTGTCTTTATCATTTAGAGTCATTCAGACTTTTATATTGAAATGGACCGAAACAAGGAAACAAGGACATTGTTTTTACTTTAAATATCTTAGGAGATGCAACTGACAAATGCACTGAATAGCACTGTCATGGGAATGTCTTAAATGTTAAAAGGACAAGGACAAAGACATCGCTTTCCTCAGCGAACATTCAAACTGATTTTGTGATTATGATTATAAGATTAACCTGAAGAATATCAGCTAGATGCAGGTTATACACTCACTCAGGCGATCTCTCTCTCATAATACTCTACATATTACAATGAGTTTCAAAGAAGCGACTCAATGTTCAAGTGATGTTTTATAATTAGTAACAGAGGCTTGGGCTCAACTGTTAAACTGTCAACTTGAGAATTGAATATGTGGCAGAAGGAAGTAGTTCCTCACAAAAGAGTGTTTTTAAAGACACTGTTGTTGTTCTTTTTATTTGTTGTCTATTTATTTACACACTTGTGCCGTCAAACTGTTGTATAAACGCAATATCACATGATTAGCCATGCGATATGGCTGTATATCAGCAAGCTATGATTGCCGAATCACAGCCGTGCTGATATACAGCCAAATTGCACGGCTACTCGTGTGAAAATGCTCATATAACGCTACGATACTATTGTATTATGCGACTTAGCTATTACTTAGCTTTTGAAATTCATTAATTTCAACAAATTTACCATCAATACAGACCCTGCATCTATTGCGCCCACCATATTTTCTCACTGATAAGGCCCCAACATGGAAAGATTGTTTAAAACAATCTTTCCAACATAACTTGAATGCATATAAGCATAAGCATCATATAAGACTGTACAAAAATCCTTGATTCTAATGGCCAAACATTTGTTTTGAGCAAAATAAAAAAAAAATAATAATAATAATAAGGAATAGCCAAATGTCAATGTCATTTTTCCTTGCTATTGTTTTGCTCTTTTTCACATATGCTTTTCAAGGCCCTTTGGTTCCAAAGAGCGTATTTAAGTAATATACACTTTAACAAAAATACCAAGAAAGGGCCAGGAAAGGTCTTTGTCCCATGTGAAAAGAAGCTAAATCATTTCTAAAATACAAGCTTTGTCCATTATTCTCTCACCGACAGTACCAGGGATTCTCGGAGAGCAGCTGCACTCTAACAGCCCGAGCAGACTCCTGTCCCTGAGGTCTCAGCGGCTCCTCGCTCTCTCTCTGCCCACAACTCTGAGCATGTCGCCATGTTTCCGTGGAAACAGGCAGTCTCTCCTAACTGCTGGGCTGACTGTGTGATTACTGATCTCCTCCTGAGGTCTAGAGAGGCTTTGCAGGTCAAGTCATGTGACTTTAATAGGTAACGGTCAAACAGGGCCAAACACAGATTGGCTGTTGTGTATTAGTTGTGTTTTATTTAAGCATGTGAAGCTGCGGTCTTCCAATTTCAATTCCGCACCGATAAAACGTGGGCATTTCTACACGCAATCTATCTTTCTTAGCCTGACAATCAAAGCACCAACATTCCTGATCAATCAAACACAGCGGAGGGGCTGCATGTACGCCGTACGCCCCCTCAGGTCACCATCATCATCATCACCATCAAGCTGTGCTGATACAAACTACTGAAGCGCATGTGACTCAGCAGCATGCAGACACGCTGACCAGCGAATTTGAGCCCTGCGAGAGACCGTGCCAGAGACATTTCATCCCTGAGGGAGACACGGCTCAGGCAGGTCGGTCTACCTCCAAACCACATTGACAGCGTGGAAATAGCAATCTGCCCAGCGAGAGGGCGTCATCTTGGTCACACTAAACCTAGCTTCCACAATAAAACTCAATAAAGGTGGGATATTGGGAACAAGAAAAACAGAAACAAGGTGAATAAAAGAGCTGACAGCTTCTCTGCAAGCCCTCACACTCTCCCATCCACAGGAAATGCACAGAGAAGTCAGGTGGAATGGCAGGAAGTTCAGCTACCTCTGAACTGAAAGAAACTTCTAAAGGAAAGGACTTGTTTGGGGTGAACACTGTCAGACAGTTCTTCAATAGAGCCAATCCCAGAGTAACGTTCCTGCTCTGCCCTAAGAAATGATGCAACATTCAAAACATACTTCCATGCTTATCAAATCGAGCAGGTTTTACTGCTGACAGGTTATAGAAAAATCACTCAACACACAAGCGGCATGAAAGCATTGATTGAACGGGCCATCTCCCAGCAAATAAATGGGTCTATTGCGGCAGCTTATTGCTGTATTGTAAATAACAACATTTACCTGTGCTTCCTTATCTTCAAGCTTCCTCATGTACATCTACGGGCCTTTCTCATAGCTCCAGCAACACAATAAAACAGCATTTTAAATGACAACTGACACTTGCGGAGGCAATAACGGAGCCCCTCTAAATAAATAAAATAAAACAAATAACAAGCAGCCTCATATGGGCTATGCGACCGCACTACGTGAGAAATAGTAAAAGCCAGTCTGCAATTACCGCATTACAGAGCTGTGAAATGAGGAAACATTGCCATCTCCCAGACAGTATATATTTATAAAGATTATTACCGTCATTTTTGAGAAAGTGGGGGCGAGGGGCGAAAGTAAGTGACAATAACAACATGAGCAGCTATGAACATTTCAGAAACAATAGTGACATGCTGTAATGTGACTGGGACACAGACATGGCTTTGCAAATGGGTTGTGCCGAACGTCCCACTTCAAAATGGAACGTATTTATAGGATGGGGGTGGGGGGTGCACTCAATATTTCTCTTCCACTGTTCAATCAACACGGAACGTGTGTGTGTGGGAAAATCTAATTAAGTGATACATTCTCAGTACGCTGTCTGGGGGGAAGAATGAACACAATGAAACCCATTTAGATACAGAACATTAGAATAAACAGATTAGATCACAGATTATGATTATTTGCCTAAAAACTATTGCTCATCCTTGGTGTTACAATATTTAAATGCTAATATGTGTTAGGCAGTGATCCATTTCAAAGAAAAACTGCTTAAACTAACAAAAAAAAAAGGTTCTAGTTTATTCTCGGAGAGCACAATTGAGAAATCACTCATTTTCAAATGTGCAATTTACATGCAGGGATTGGGAGGGGAAAAAAGTAGAACTTTCAAATTACAGCCTATAAAATACAGTAATGCTGAAAATAAAATAGAAATCTAAAGCCATAGAAATTAATTTTATGGATATCCACAAAAAAAAAAGGAGAAAAGAGAGAAAAAGGCAAAGACAGAGAAATATTGCACGATAACGAATCAAAAGCGAATAAATAATTTTGCTACTTACCGCAACTTTGCTCCCAGTTATCTGCATGCAGCGGTCAGCGGAGGGAGGTTAATGTGCAAAAAGACACAAACAGCACAATCATTAGTAGGCCAAAATCTCTTTGGTACTATTCTGCTGAAGTATTAGAGCTTATACTTAAATCACTAGCACACTGGCCCTCTCTGCTATACTGCCTACTCAGCTGAGAATTACACACTTAACAGGCTGGAGAGAGAGGGTTTAGACGGACACTAAAGACAATGTCTGCCATTTTGATGACTGCTTGGAACTTAAGGATCATGATGAATTGATCTCCAATTGAGTTTTTAAAAGTGTCTCTCGGTTTGCTCATTGGTTTTGATGACTGTAGAGAAAAAAGTCTGGTGAAATGTTTGATGCGTGAAATGACTGATGCAAAAATGTTATGTTTTAAACTATATAAAAAAGCTCTGCCTCAACAATCTACTGTTTCCAATCCGCAAATCATTACTTCAGGACAATAAAGCAGCTTCTATATTAAGGGCATTTTTTGACAGTCCAGAGGGGATCGTCACTCAATGACAATTTGTAAGAATCTAGTAGATTTTTACAAAATTAACCCCAACGTGTTATTTTATTCATGAGCAGATGGCCTCCTAAAATGCCTCCATAGGCCAAAAATCAATCAAATGTCACTGGTAGTTTCTATCAAGTGTCAAATTATACATAGCTCAAAGCTCAATGAAGTCAGCATTTTTTTGTTGTTGTTGTTGTTGTTGTTTGGGTTTTTTTTTTTTTTTTTTTTGGCCAAGCCATAATGACAATTACTAGGCTGAATATCTATGGAAGGTTTTCTTCTGGGAGCAGAATTTTGTCTACAACTGTAATCTGAAATTATCTGAAAATGAAATGAGCACTATTCTCACTTCTCCAGCAATACAAAACTGGAGGTGGTAGTTTCTAAATCTGATCCATTCTTTTTCTTTAAACATGCTTTGTTTTTAACAAACTCCCACAATCCCATTTTTAGGTTTAGGTTTATGACTATAATAAAGTCAGTTTTAACAGCGTAACCTTTTGATCAATAGAGTCCTACTTTTGAGTCCAATTTAGCGCATCCCTGGCAAATATGCTCAAACAAATCATTGAAGGTTTGGGTCTTGACCCTAAACAAAAAGTCACCTGCTTGTGCTATCTATCACCAGACATGCTGGATGGCTGCCAAGTATAGTTAGCACCATGCCGTGTTTGACTGGGTTTGATGAATGTTGTATTTTTATTGCAGCCTGATCAAAAGAACAGACATTATCTTGAAACCACATAAAGAACTGTCAGGGAGGAACCTGAGGGGAAAAGCTTCTGCTACCATCAATTTACACAAATTTTCAAAAAACAACACCTCATTGTCACTTTACTGTGGTATTAATACTGTCAATTTCAGAGGAGCATGAAGAGCAGGGAAAAAAAAACATGAAAACTAGATGATGGTAATTGTTGTAATGCAGAATTAGGCAGTCATGTAATATGCTAATTATAAAGGAGCTCTATTATAAAGTAGCTCCTGTAAACAAACTTCAGAAGAAATGTCATCTTATCAAGAGATGGGTATTTATATCCTCGTTCCTGCTCTTCTCATGACCATCAAATGCTCCATGATACAAATCTAATCATTTAGTTATTTATTTATTTATTAGCTCCTGCATCCTAGACAGGATCATATCATCTCTCAGGAACTGTCATAAATGATTACAAAAACTTGTGCTGTAATTAAGTTTCCATATCTCTGTAATACCACAATTTTGACAATGTTCACATTAATATCATGGGTACGGCATTGTTTCCTTCCCCCTCAAAGACCCTGCCTAGACACATTCTGTTCCTTACATGAATCATTTCATTTAAGTTTGAAACAGTAAAGCATTTTACTGGTCAAGTCAAAGCTATTCATGACATTGGCAGAGCAAGAGAGAAATGACTGTGTTAGTTAAAGACATTTTTTGGCACTCATGAGAACAATGACACACCTGTCAGAGACTGAAAAGCGAGAAAGTATTTCATGAAAAGTTAATGGTCAAGGACATTTGCAGAGTGGCGAGGCATCATTGGTTAGCATTGTATGTGGCTTACAGTTATGCTCAGGTTACATATCCCCAGCAAAATGAAGATGTTTAGCATTAAAATAAAATGACAAATATTATTTTTGTGGAATATAGGTAAACCTCTGTCGTATCAAAAAGCTTTATGAGGGAAGTACTTAAAAATGTATATATTATGTATATACTTAAGCAGAGCTGTATATTTAAATGCAAAGGCGCTTTCTCTTAATAACACATTATTGTGGTGGTGGCAGTCATTTAAAAGCCTCATACTGAGACCGCCTGGAAAGTGTGGTGAGAGCTCTTAGCTGTGCATGCTGAAGGTCTCAAGTGAAGAAAATGCTTATATCTCCAAAAATTTAAATAAAATTGAAATAACACAACACATGACAAGGACTTAATGATTAAAGCAATAAATATGCATTTTATATATTACTTTTTTTTTTTGGCAAATAGCTGTTCAAATTTGTTCAGTGTGAACAAACAATAAAAAAGGTGTGACCATATAATATAATGAAAGCATGCATAAATGTGTTGCAAGGGAAAAGGTGTTGGCTGTAAATAATAAAAGGAGCTGTGAACCATGGGAGCTGTAAGTTTCTGTCACACAAGCAATAATATCTGAGCTATCAAAGAGGACAGACAACGCTGGTGTGAATCTTCTCTATTCTTCTGTCTTTCTTTTATTTCATCGCTCTGCCCTCCTGCCAGGCAGGAGCTGTGGGAGTCTGCCGCACACAGACAGACAGGCAGGCAGACTGCGACAGGAGTGGATCGGATGGGTTTGTTTTCCCACTAATATTTACTCTGTAAAGCTGTGTGCTGAAACACAATCTACTGTAGGCAGATCGGCACACTCGGGGAGATAGCAGCAGATTAAGTGGGATGGATGGACTCCGCTCTCCCTTCTTTTATTTAGACGGGTTTGGGTTATTAATGCGGAGGTGTGCAGAGGCCGTCTCCATGCTGTCTGCTCTTGGCCTCGCTCACCCCTGCTAAATTACACCTGCAGCGGCTCAAGCGGAGACCACGGGCCTCCTCTACCGTCAGACCACCACTTAATTACTCCCACTCGCCAGCCAAAGAGAGGACATTGACCCAGTGCAGTCAGAGACAGACAGCACAGGAGAGACTTTCTCTGGACGTGTGTCAGTGTGTTTGTGTCAGCATTAGTCCATGCAACTCACAACTTTAAAAACACCCTCAGCTATTCGACATACAAAGAAATTGCATTCATACAATGATTCTGATAGGAAATAAGAATGTGAAGATTTGAGCTACAAATTAGTCAAGTGAAAAACAAAAAAAATCCTGCCATCTCATGCTTCCAACAGCTGTAAAATTTTAGAAATTTGTTAAAGTCAACATGGAATCAAAATATCAAAATGAACCCATTTACTTTCTCAATACGTGTTCCAGGTCTTATTGGCCCTCATTTATCAAACGATCGTACGCCAGAAAACTGTGCATATGCTCGTTTCCACATAAAATTTGCCATTTATCAATATGAGCGTGAGCGGTGACTACGATCAAATCTCACGTCAGGTCTCAGCTTGTGTACGCACGTTTTTGAGTCAGCGGGAGCTTGCGTGCAGCATTGTAAATCTGGTGGAGAATTGTTATGTGAACATTTTGTTTATTTTCCTGACCGACATAACTGATCATTAACCATTAAACGACACGATTAAAATGTCAAACTAAAATCAAATTAGAATAGATGCCTGTCTTAAAATACCACAAATGTTTTTGTTTTTTTTTCCCCCCAGGGATTTAGCTTTGGAATGCGCAAATGGCAACATCAAAAGAACATTAGGATTCACATATCATACACCTGCAACACAGAGAACAGAAAATATAGCCTAAAAGGAATAACAAAATAGGACTACACGAAATATCACTAAAATAATTAACAGATTAACAAAACAAAAGAGAAAAACTGTGCATCAAGTAGGGCTAGTACAGGCTACGCTCATTTGACGCGTTGTATTCGTTTTCTTTATTTTATTAAAATATTTATCTTCATTAAATCCAATTGATCGCGCGGGCACCTCACACACACAGACGCTACATCAGTTCTAGCGTTGCTTACTTTACCTTTCAGCCATTTATCAGCAAACTAAATGCAGAGAAAGTTAACACTGCTCAGTTTAATGGTCCGCTATAGGAGTACATCTGTACCAGTCAGTTATGGGGGTAGGATTGTAGCTAAATTCCAAATAAACAGATTATGATCCACAAATAAATGTAAAGATATTCACAAAAAAATAATCATATCCACAAATGAATAGAATAAGATCCACAAATATATGTTAGGAGTTTCACAAAAATTAATTGAATTCACAAATAAATAAAATGAGATTTGCTAATAAAAAACATATTCACAAATATGTTATGTCACAAGCACAACTCTGCCTACAACCAATCACGTTTTGCTTTACAATTGGGGCGGGAACAGACTCTGAAAGGAGCTCCGTACTATTCCACCATGGGGGCATCGTTCGAATTGAGCACAAGTGATGTTTGTGTGATAAAAACACCCTGTTTATAGAATGTAACAGACTTTATTGTGATTAATCTTTTAATTTGTATGAATCAGTGATGTACCAGTACGAGCCTCTGCATCACTGCAGCTATGGTTTTGGATAATGCAAATAAAGAGGTTGCAATGCTGAAAAATACATTTTTTGTATTTATTTTGGATGCTTTAAATAACTTTTACAATAAAAAAACTATTAAGTCTGATTCATCTGAAATATTTGCGTGATAAGTGTTTGACTGCTGAACATTTTACTTAATCTATAAGCTATGTAATTAAATAACCTGTCACATTTAAAAAGTCTATATCTTCTATACAAACAATGGTAACGTTAAAATTTAATTAATGTTTATTATTTAAGGGCCTGTTAATGTTTAATAGCTGGTTTGCTGCTCATATCCGTCAATGTTTGATTGATAACCTGGGAAATGCTGTTTTTATGTGACGACAGTTTAATTTATTTTGCAAACTCGCATGTTTATCACAAGGTTAAATCCAGTTAGATAAGTTAATAGCTAATTATTGAGGCTTTCTGTTCAATCTTGAATAACGTGACGCTTCCATAAAGCATCTGTATCCAATATACCTTTGTTGTTCCCATAACAGAGAACACTGTTTCTCTGGCATTTTTAAATAGCGCATAAAATATAATAGTTTGGCTTGGCTTGGCTTGGCTTGACACACAGTCTAATGGTCTTACGAAATTTAAATTTTAAACCTCTTTTTACTGTACCATTGTTTAAGAACCCTCTACTTCCTTACTCAGCTAATGCAGGACAAGACCGCCCCCAACTGTAAAGCAAAACGTGATTGGTTGTAGCGAGAGTGTGCTGCGATTGGTCAGCGCAACGTGGCCGTTATCTGATTGGCTTGAGTAGTCGGTGGGTGGAGTCAACCTATTTGTGGATTTGTCAGCGTGACGCTAGAATTGTTTCAGAATCCACAAATGCGCATGAAGAGATCCACAAATGCGTGCAACAATCCACAAATGCACAGAAAGCAATTCATAAATGTACAGGTTGTGATTCACAAATAAATGCAGGCAGAGTTGTGCTAGTGACAAATAAATAAAATGAGATTTGCTAATAAAAAACCTATTCACAAATATGTTTTTATTAGCAAATCTCATTTTATTTATTTGCGAATTCAATTAATTTTTGTGAAACTCCTTACATATATTTTTGGATTTCATTCTATTCATTTGTGGATACGATTATTTTTTGCGAATATTTTTACACTTATTTGTGGATCACAATCTATTTATTTGGAATTTAGCTACAATACTACCCATAGTCGGTGCACGCAACGCCCATCCAAACACATTTTTGCGCATGTGAAAGATGATGTTTTACTTGGATATTTAAACAAGAGTGAAATTGAAAGCCTTAGTTTACATAATGAACAGTAGTTCAGCAACCAATAAATGTTATATTGCGAATATGGAAACGTTTGGATTCCTCCCAAATGAGAGAGGTAGGCTATGTGAGCCCAATTCAGTTTTGCTTAAAATAAATTCATTTCTGCTTTATAATGAATGCCACTATAGCCTAATTTGTGTTTTAATATTATAGCTACTTATTTTTCGTTCTTTTTCTGTTGTAAATAAAATAAATTTAAAGGATTTTCTGTTAAGTAAGGTACTAAAATAACCAAGTTTATATATATTAATAATGTTTGTAAGTATTTTATTTTATTTACCGGTATTTTTATTTAAATTCATTTTATTGTTTGAAATTACGAGGTTGACAGGTGATTTTAGAGTATGATACATTTCTTTTTCATGCAATTACTTCCTCTTCATGGCCAGGGTTACGTTTCTCTGTATAGTAAACTATAAGGCAAGGCTACTAAAATTTGGGGCGTGATATTTAAATGACGACAGTTTTCAGCCGCCGCATTTATCAACACCCGTTCATTCCTTCAACTGAATTGGCCGCACACGTGAGCGTTGTCATAAGCGGATTTTTCCGTTCAAACGTACGCTGGTTTCTACGTCCGTTTGATAAATGAGGGCCATTCTGTGCAAATTTATTAGTACACTTTATTTGAAAAATAATAATAATAAAAGTTTTAATTATTTAATCTATTAATGTCTAAGACAATTTATGGCCAATGAACCAAGATGAGTACAAGTAGAAAAATAACCACAGAAATTGTATTTTTATGCTTAGGAACCCTGAATAACAATTCTCAAATTTAATTAACATAACCTTTTTCAACCTCCCCCCCCCCCCAGCCACTTTTTTCATGATGTAAAAAGATTTAAATATATATAAAAGCACACTCCAACAGCCTTTTTTTCTATTTCACTCAGAAACACATCACATTGCTGAATTAAATGGTCGCATATCCTGGTTCATGTTGACTTTAATAGTTTTTCAGCAGAAAGAGGCATAAATACAATTTGACTAATAGGCAAATGTCCATAAAAGACAAGGGCACTTTATGAATAATCAGAGAGAAGAATTTTTTCAGTGGCTTAAAGTTATATTAATTGCGTCATAATTAACAATACTTTAAATAAATAAAAAAAAAAAAAAACAGTAATATAATTTGTACAAGGCTGAACATTTGCGCTACTCCCACAAAATCGGCAGTATGCAGATATGGTATGCAGCATGGTTAGTAGCTTGAGCTGAATGTTTAAAAGAGGAGGAGTAGGAGCAGATCTCTGGGTGCTAAAGGTGAGCATTACAGGGAAAAGTGTGTTGTGCCTGTGTTAAACATCTCTTATCACATAAAAGCACATCTCTTCCCTAGAATGGAGAGCACACGTTCCCAACCTCCTCCTTGCTTGTCAAAGCGCTGTGTTCAGCCTCCACAGTGACATGCTGCTGGTGAGTGCCTCTGGTGGTGCTGAGGGGGCTACAGGGGTGCACAGAGACAGAAACCCCCTTTCCCCTTTATACTTTGGGACTACAATACTGATATGTGAGGCTCACAGGGCTGACAATGAGCCTGCTGCAGAATTCAATCATCTCTGATTATCATCATTATTAATAATGCTGGTTAATTATCATAGCCGAGAGGAAAGCTAATGAAAACGGACGCTGAAGGCTGGCCAGAGGAGCCGCCTACGGAGCGAGTGAGGGGAACGTAGTGTTTACGTGGAGTGTAACCTTGGCAGGAACTACTTCATAAAGGGAATGAAGAGAATTCGCCCCAAAAGCCTTGGATTACCCCGTGAGGCAGTGGCGTTCCAGCCTTTATTCATCTACGGTGATGAAAGAGCCATGTTTCAGCTTACCGAGCAGAGACAGTGATGCGTACCAAATTCTAATGAAAACTTGATCCCCGGCAATATGAAGCTTTTGGAAAGTGCAATACAACAAAAGCAGCCTGATAAGCACCCAGGAAAAAGAAAAAAAAAAAGTGAGACGAGAAAAATACAAAATAAATAAATCAGAATAAATAATAAATAAAAGAGCTAAAGGAGGCGGCAATCAAAGATTTGGGGCTTTAGCAAGAGAGGCAGAAAGCAGATCAGGTTAAGCTCATTATTCCGTAGTGTCTCGTCATGTGGTTCATCCCCACTCTCTCCTCTGTCTGTTTCTCTCTCTTTCTAAGACCGGCCGCCCCAGTGTCGTGGTGCACTTACAGATTTGGCCGTGGCAGAAATGTACTGGACCACCATCTCCCGTTTGGTGCTCAGGTCCTTTCCTCGCAGGGGGGCCTTACGCTCTTCATTCAGGTTCATGTCCTCCTGTAGACACATAAAAATATATATATTTAATATATATTACAATACATATTGAATATATTAATTTAATGAACTAAATAAACATTAAAAAAAATAAATGTAATATATTTTAAAGTAATTTAAATCTGAAATTTGTTCTCACTGCACATTCATGATCACAGTAAGGACACTGTCCTATAGAACCAAGGTTAGATTGAGTGCTGAATCCTTGATATATGTTTATCAATTCCATGACAAGTCAAGGAGATGTCATATGTGCAACAAAGAGTCTTTCTCCTGAAATACACCCAGGATGCATTTATATGGAACCATGCTGCCCTCTAGTGAAGAGAAAAGGGACTGTGTGTTCTTTGCTTTCAAGCCAGACCAATGAATGTGTGGGTGTCCACAAAGAAGAAAAAATGACAATGACTATACTCAAGGAGGAAAGGGTGAGGGTTGTTGATTTCAAAGCCACTTGTACATCTTTTCATTAAGCTTTTTTTTTTAAATTGAATCTAACACTTATTTTAAAAGAAAGAGAGAGAGAGAGAGAGAGAGAGAGAGAGAGAGATGTCAATTTTGAAATCTGTGACTCTGGGTGTTAGCTACATGTTGCTAACAGCACACCCATTGAATTAATGATAAAGGGAAGGACATCTTTTCAAAGATGAACATTTCAACAGTTTTAAATCATACCACTGTGTCTCTCCTTTCCCCTCACGTAAAACAAGGCCTTTAATGAATCAGTGAGCCCTGTTGATGTGGCATCTTAATTGGCTCCTTAATCCAGTTCCCGCTCTCCAGCATGATTTACCCATCATGATTAATTATGTCCTCAAAGCTTGGAATTATTAAATCAAAGGCCAGGGCTGGCATAATTGAATCCTTTTACGAAAGCATCCGGATCTGCTAATGCAAAGGTATAAATAAGTACCTTTTTTTTCCCTCTTCAGCTGCAATATGAGACCACTTGCTTCATACTCTTAACTTGAAGCTCTATTAATCTCAGTGCTGGGGAAACTTTATAAAGTCATCCACAGAAACAATGCAGTTACCAATACAGACCATTAAAACTAAAAGAATACAGTGTGTAAGGAATGACAGTTTGATCCCCCAAGGGCACAGAGAAGGGGTTCCAGGGAAATGGAAATAAGTAGATCTGTCTTTCACTTTAAAATGTTGTGGAGAATGGCCAAGTCTCCTGGAGGAACAAAGGCATAATTTTTCATGTTTGATCTTGGTCAATTGGGTTATTTTGTAGCAGGATTCTGAGGAATTCTCCAAAATCGAAGCAATCCGGAAAGTAAGGACAGCCGGAAGAACACTTATTAGTTAAAGTGCCATACATCAAAATAAGCCAAATGTACTTTTAAGAATCCAGCGAAGTTCAAGGAGAAGCTATTTCTCCTTCAATCTCGGAACAGGATTGACACAATTATCCTGCCACTGATATTTAAGTGCATCTGGCTACATTTGCTAAATAACTGAAGAACATGCAACAGAAGGCAAAAGTATGTTGGACATCCCCCAAGACTGCTAGACATTGAAAAATGGAGAAATGGCATATGAGTGAGTTGACTGAATGCTGCCAGAGTATAGTTTAGAGAGGGAGGATGAAGAGTAGTTGGGGGGGTGGGGGGTGATTGCATCTGCAGGGGTAACGGTCTGACCTCATCAATCCTAGAGTCCTTCTTCGGACAAGGCGCCTCTCTCTCTCTGTCTTAATATTAATGGTGCAGCACTAGCAGTGGTTGACTGAATGATGATGCAAACTGGAGGAGCTGGCATGTCACATCCTGCCAGTGCTGTTTCTCAGCACGAGAGGCGCGTTAAGAGCCCTCACCCGTGTCTTAACATGCCGTCACCCGGCTCATGAAAGGATTTACCGCTGTGCATTTTTATCAGGCCTTGGGTCCAGCTGCGCGCATGCACGCTCAATGGCAAGGACAGGCGACACTGGCTCTATCTCTCTCGTCGTGCACACATTAAGGCGAGCATATCATATGCTTAGTGCCATGGCCACTGACCCTGTTCATCAAAGAGATGGGGCTTTCATTTGTCGAAGAGCTCCTCTGTTTACCAGAGCCCTTTGATGACCAACCACATTAGCGCATCCTTATTTTTCTTCCATCAAGCCATTCGCTGCACTGCAATCTCAGAGATCTGCCCACCGGCATTAAAGTGCGAGTGTGTTTGTGTGTGAGTTGGGGGTGGGGGGTAATTTATTTGCATTCAGTCAATACTTTAAAGTTTGTATATTAAAGAACGACCTCAAATTTAGCCTCAACACTGATGATGTGAATCGATATCTGTGCGCGCCACGGAGGGAAACGTGAGTCTGAAAGATCTCCCACAGTTTCATATATTAGATTGGATGTGCTTTACTTTTGTGGCTCATGAATCTTTCCTATATGGAGACCAACAGACTAGCTGATCTATAATCTCAATGTCAATGGCAGCTGGGAGAGCAAAGCATTTTCCCTCAATTGCTTCGTTATGATTATTATGCTTTCAATACAAAAAAAAAGCCAATTCCGTTCTGTGCAACCTGTAAACCTGCCTGGCTTGTCAAGCAGCAAATTGAAGCCTAGGTTTAATGTTCCGCTATCTGGAGAACAAAAACAGCAATTGAGAGGTTATGCGAGTGACAGGCAGTTACTAACGCAATGAAGAAATATGGAAGGCCAAGTGTCTCTGGCAGATGAAAGATTGGCACAAACATTTGAAACAAATGAACAAAACTGATTATAGCCCACCATGTCAGAGAATGCAAGGCGATTACAGAAAATGTGCTGCATGACTCAGTTCTACATATGACAGGCCACACTTGCACAATACATTTGAAAAAAGGAGGAAGACAGGCATAGGTCTTACATTTTAAAGCTCTAAGACCACACTATCCTCCTAAGTTCAATAACATCAATGGAAAGTAAGGGTGACTGCAAAATTAGGCACTTAGGGACGCTGTTCAGCTATATGTTCTGCCGTCACATTAAACTAATTTTACTCGCTCTACAAGTCCACGAATTGATTCCATAATTCAGATATAAATACCATATGATGTCATATGATGTCAAAGATATTTGGAAAAAACAAGAGAACCAATGTTTGATGTCAAACCTGACACAATGTGTCGAAATTTTTTTAAGCTACAGCACAGAACAATTTTATTAATGATGACCTAAATTTTGTCCACTTATCACTTTAAAAAATACATACATTACATTACATACATACATAAAAAAAAAAAAAAAAACTGTTCCACAAAGAAAGAAAAAAAAATACAGTATACTGTAGCGTTTAAAAGTTTGGATTTTTATGCTTTTATTCAGCAAGGATACATTTGACGTAATTGATCAAAAGTGACAAAAACATTTACATAGTCACAAAAAAAGATCAAATTCAAATAAAAGCTGTTCTTTTGAACTTTCGATTCATCAGGGAACCCTGAAAAAATGTATCAAGGTTTGAAAAAAATAATAAGCTGTACAACTGTTTTCAACATTGATAATAAGAAATGTTACTTGAGTGTTGAAGCTTTGCCATCACAGGAATAAATTTTAAAATGAATATAAAAACATTATTTTAAATTGTAATTAATGTTTCACAATATTACTGTTTTTATTCCAAACCTTTGAATGATGCATTCACTATTACTAAATGTTTCCTTAAAAAAAAGAGAAAAAAAAAATCACATTGGCCAGCAAACCATACTATTTCAAGTATATATAATTTAACTTTGATTGTCTCTGTTATACCAACTGGAAAGCAAAAAGAAATATCAATGGAATGTCACTGCAAGCATCACACAGAACAAAACTGAGCTGTTGACTACCACACGTTAAGCAGTCCATTTCCCCCCATAAATGCTGCCTCTTTTGAAAAATCAAAGAATTTTGATTGTGGGAAGTCCAGTAATCTTTTGTCTTTGAAGCAAGTACAGGTCAATTATCAATGTGGTATCTACCTAATGAGGTGTACAATTCACAGTCGAGCCTAGAAGGCAGTTTAGAGTACATAAAATAGGCACTGAAAAGCCATTCTGCTCAGGTGCTGCAAAATTGGCAGTTTTCCATCTACAGACAATGAATCTACAGAAATGGTCAAATAATAAAAAAGCATCACAGACAGACTCTGCTGTGACAGACACAGGTTGGGGAGAGCTCTGTCTGGGAAATAATCCTTCCATTGTTCTACAGCCAGATTTTGTTATGTGACTTGTCTAGGCCAAAATAAGCGCGAGTTCAATTGAGGTCTGTGTATGCAGCAGCCCTGTCGCTTTTGGTGTCTTGGGGATTGAAAGGATGTGTGTCTCTGTACAGATAAACAGAGCCGGAACTTCACAGGTAGGGTGAAGACTGCATTCAGCCCTCACTGTGAGTAAAATAAAACTGTTTAGACAATAATGCACTGTTTCTCCCCATCTGTAACAGTAGCTTGTTCTATCCTATGTGGCGGATGCTCTATTGACAGCTGTCAACATATCACACTTCATGACAGAATTAGCCAGAAGAGTCATGCATATAAAAGCATGGTAGCTAATGTATATTCTTTCCCAGAGGGGAAAACGAACAAGTGTCAAGCCAAGCCAACGCTGAGTTAATGCAACCTGTCGGCAGAGAGCGTAAACCTCTCAAGTCCCATTCTCCACTCGTGATTGACAGCAGAAGAGAGATGAGGAAAGATAAGGGGCCCTATTTTAACAATCTAAGCGCATGGTCTAAAGCACACAGCGCGAGTGCACTTAGGGCGTTTCCGAATCCACTTTTGCTAGTTTAATGACGGGAAAATTGGTTGGCATGCCCAGCGCATGGTCTAAAAGGGTTGTCCCTATTCTCTTAATGAGTAATCGGTGTGTTTTGGGCGTAACGTGCAATAAACCAATCAGAGTCTCATCTCCCATTCCCTTTAAAAGCACGAGGTTAAAGCGCGCGAGCAGACCATCTATGGGACAAACCGGATTCCACCAAAGCATTTTATTTTTATGCACACAATAATAATCTTTTACATTGTAATCCTTTTATTTTTAATATTTGCCATGTTTGTGGTGCCCTGTGTGTGTAATAGGCAGAGTGTATGCGCATTGTGTACCCGCCTATAGGTGCATATTACTAACACACTCTTTAAATAAAAAAATACTGCGCCATTGACTTTAGACCAGGTTTCAGTTGGTCAATGGTTGGTCTCTTTCAGTTGCCTCAAAATAGCAATGCACATGAACACACCTCGTTTTCAGACCAGCACGTCCATGGGCGCACAAATGGACGCAAATGCATTTGTTATTTAAACAACATGGCACAGGACATGAAAACAATAACTGCAAAACTAGCAAAAAACACTTGCGTCACACCTGGCGCCGCATTGTACGGGGTGAATAATAGGGCCCAAAGTTTTTTTATATTTTTATATTGTAATATTTTGACAGTTACTCTTTTTTATTTTGACATTTACTCTAATTACTGTAGAAACAATTTAAAGACAGTATATTTAAATATTTGTTTAATGGCATCTTTTTATGAATGAAGGCCAGTGTCACTGATACTAATAATGGTACTGATGTCTCTATGAAATAGATTTTTTTTAAACATTAATTATCCGCATTCATCACTACAGTATAACTAAAAGCTATCAATTTCAACATTTTTAATTTAAGTACACTTAAAACAGCCTTCACATAAACACATCATGTAATAAATGCCATATTTACCTGTGGCATTCCTACCTGTCTAGCAGATAGGAAATATACAGAAAGTGAATAAAGTTATTAAACACTACAGTCTTCACTGCATAAATTATAAATTAAATATAGATTAATACTTATTAAAGCTACAATTTTGTTCTTTGATTAACATTAATTACAGACATCACAGCTACTGGTTTATTAGGCTGCTGTGACTTTAAGACCTGCCGCTGCCGAACATGACGCAAATCTGACGCATCTAATTTTCTCAACTCTTTAAGGTCTTTTAAGATGTTATTTAACTCATTTAAGCCTGCTCTTATGAGGATACTCGTCAAAACATGCATTTTGGCATCATTTTGTGTGTTACTGTTTGTTCAAACATGAAAGAGACCAACATTATTTGGTATAAAAGGAATTAACACCTGCTACCAACAACATGTAAACGGTGCCTAAAACTTTCGAAAGTTGTGTGTTCTTTTAGGCATGACACTGCCTTTGGATGCACTATGTCTATGTACCATAATATATCATGAGTTTGTTTGCCCTGTCTTTTTATTAAAAAACTGTTCAACTTTGTTACCCAACGCAGCACTCGTCGCTGTCACTTTTTACCCATGAGTTATCTCACGAGTTACCCTATCACTGTGGAGGAGGGACGGGACAAATTCTACACCAACCAAACATCCTACTTGTACGACTAAACAACAATGGAGAAGTTAATATTGATGGTTACTACATTTTTATATTCAGTAATATTCTTCAAAATGAGATACTAGTAACACTTTACTGTCTTGGATATTCCAAATCATATCAACCAAAGCGTCTCAGCTGGAAAAACGCTGCTCCTCCAAAGGGCCCTAGCTGACTGTTTTCCGAAGAGCACCAGGCATTTTTTCAGCTGGCTAAAAAGTCCTTTATGGACATGTTAATTGAATATTTATTGCTAGGCATATGACCTATTAGTCTCTTTTGCATTTTCTATAAATGTTAAAAGTAACATTGAATAAAAAATTAACACAATAACATACGTACTTCATTTGCACTTTAGTATGTTAGTCAGCACATCAAAATAGGCAGTGCAACAGATTATTAAATATTATGATTTAAAATGTAACAAGGGTTAAGCCAAGTCCCAGACTAATATGCATGTTTTAACTGTTTTAACTGAAAGCACTTGCACTGAAATTTCTTAAAATATATCAGTGTCATTGTTTTGTCTCAAGATGCACACCAGTAATGATTTTTCTTTCTGAGGCACATTTATAAAAGGTACTTAAATGTCCTAATTGAACTAATGCATAATTCTGGCTTAATCTAAGCCCTGTCTGTGAAACCAGGCCTAAGCTGCAAGTGCAGTTTTTTGAAAAAAGATACTTATTAAGATTTAATGTGTATTTAACTTAATTAAGCATGCTTATTATCCACAAAGGCTATCTTAAATGCTTAGACAAAAAAAAAAAAAAGCAAATAAAAAGTTGATTTGAGCAACTTAGTTAAACAACAACCTAGTTTTAAACTTAAGCTTTTATGTTGTTGACAAAGTGTGTGAGAGGTAAAATGTCACATAGAAAACTAGGTTTGATAGCCTAATTGACACCCTTAACATGAGCTCTATGCTTTGATATGTATCAGTGATATAGGGCGTCTGAGGTCATACAGTGCCTGAGGCACAGTGCAGATCACAGGGTGAGAAAACAAACTCACCATCATCTTCTCAAACAAGTCGACAATCTCTTTCTCTGACAGGTTCATGGAGCGCTCGTCGAAGAAAGGCTGGGGCACAGGCAGCTCGGTCTGGGTGGAGATGGGGTCTGTGGGGTGCTGGATAAGAGGCTTCTCCTTTTTCGTGCCTTGCTTTCGAAAACTGGTGATTCTGTCACGCTGGAGAGACAAATAACTAAGTAAATAATTTGTGCATATCAGAACAAATAAACACAGCACATATACCTAACAGCGGAAATGCCTCCTGAACAACTTTTATGACCATATGAAATCCATGTGAGACCAGTTTTCTGTCCTCTGTTGAATGTATTTTCTATTAAAACGGGAAGTTCAAGAGAGGCATATTAATGGGTTTGTCCATTTAAAAAAAAAAAAAAAGAAAAGAAAAAAAACAGCTAATGGGCTTTAACTATGCTGGTTGATTGTAGGGGAAGAACATTGTCATTTGACAGCATTTGTTTGGACAAAAATCTGTCAAGTGCAACAGTCATCATTATTGTTATTCATTTTTCCCTAGAGGAGATAATGTAAATTTGAAATGCATATAAACTACTACAGTTAAAAAAATTGGGGTCTTTATATATATATATAAAGAAATAATAAAGAAAATTGATCAAAAGTGACAGTAAAGACGTTGTTTTGATTTCATGGGGGTCTTTTTAAGTTAATACAAAACTGTTTGGTTACTTATTAGAAAGTTTTAAAATACAGTTTAAACTTCAAGGCTTCACATTTGACTCACCTGCTCTCTTGTTACTTCACCTTTCCAAGCTGTACTTTTAAAAGCACAGGGCTGATATTACCTGTGTCATCTTTCCACTTGTTCATGTTCACTTTACATTCATAATGAATACAGAGACAATGTCACACACAGCATTCTGAACTACATTAGACAGCAAGACGTGACTATGACGTGTTTTAGGTTTCTATCTAATTAGAAAAAGATGCGAGCGGCTTCTGCCAGCGTTCCAGTCATGGGTTACTGGCTCAGAGAGAGTGAAATCAAACCATGCACCAGTCACTGTTAGTCTGTCATTGAAAACACAGAGGGAACATGCATATATGGATGAAATCAAAAATGAATGAAATAAAAGAATCAAACACACTCTGTTGTAAAATGCAAGTGTTCAAGGAGAGACCAAAGTCAAACTGAAGACAAGGTATGGCAACTTATCATGAATGATTGCATCAAGTTGCCATGTGTCTGCTTGAACTCCAGCTTGCTGACCTGGAGTGAACTTTAGACTGATTGATTATGACAGACCTGATGACAGGGTGATAAAAAAAAAAAAAAAACAGTTTTGCTTTGCTTTTTGTCTTTGATCTCTCTCTGTCGATCACTTCACTTTAACAATGCCGAGTCGTGGCGAAGATGAGAAAAAGAAAAAACATAAGAGAAAAAGAAAGACACACAAAATAAAAGAAACAGACACCTTACCATGTCATCAGCCAATGTTTTTATGTGTATGTTCTGTTGAAGGGAAGGGACAACAAGTGAGGGCAAATGAAAACACTGCTGTGTCTTTGTGCAAGGGAGAACCCATAACTACATGCAATAAATGACAGATTTATGCAAAAACAGCTTATGAGATCATAAGCAAACAACCAACTGCAGAATGGGGAGTCAAACCCGCTGCTGCTTTAAATCTGCATGAGTAACTTAAATCATTTAAACAGGCATAAACTAAACTCTGTAACATGTAGTGGAGTCTTTTCATTTACATCATAAACAAGTATTTGTTTACATGACAGCAGGACTAACGAAGATGAATTCTTTTAAATATATCTCTTCACATCAACCGGCTTTCAAAAGTAAAAGAGCAGAAATAAAGCTTTAATGAGCAAGACTAACTATAAACAGACACATTCTGCCCTGTGTCACAGCAGAGACAATACAGGATAGGGAGACAGACCACTCGGAGAAAAATGATTAGAGGAAATAGCAAAAGCTTGCCAAGGATCTTTGGTCCTAGTCGCTCTCCTTTCAGCTCCATGTGTTCTTTCCTCAAGATGAACAATCCGACTAATAGAATGACTGACTACATTTGGGTCGATGATAAATAAAGCCTTAAAAAAGTTATTTTTTTAATCTTTTCAAAATTGACAGAATGCATATTTTTGAGTTTAAACAATTGTTAATTAACATTTCAAAGTGTTTAAATTATTTCTCTTTTTTTTCTTTTCTTTTTTTTTTTGTCAGGTTTTGTCAGGTGGTACAACCAAATATTTGAAAATATATATATTCCTAATTTTATTTATAATGAAATCTTAGCAAAATAACCTTTACAGCATCTACAGTGCCACATTATTATTTTGTGGTTGTATATTTTATTAATATTAATTTATGATTATTGCATTCTAGTGGCCAGATATTTAGTATCTTTTGCATCTGAGTTTCCTTATAAAAGACAGAAAAATTAATCATACAAGTATACCAGTATGCATTCAATACAATAACTACTCACTATCTGGTTTTCAGCCATTTGTTCACTTTGACCTATTATTTGTTGATTTAAATCAAGAATTTATGGTCAATAATGGTTGCACCACCTGATGAATATCAGTTGTGCTACCTGACAACATTAATAATGACAAAATATGCTGAATAGTGGATTTTTTTTTTTTTTCAATTACATATAAAAATAAAATTAAAATATGAGTGTTTTAGTCAACAGTCTCTATTGAAGTAAAAGTAGTAAATTGATCAAAACAGAATAAATCACCTGATATCACATTCAGAACGTAGAAACTGGAATAGACTTCAGTGCAATAGATTGGTTAGATACACTGTAATCGATCATGATGGAATTATCACGTCATTTCATTGACCCATTTACAGAAATTTACATCAATCCAAATATTTAATATGATTGCAAATTCCAAAATAATGTTTGCTTGCACCCTAAACACTAATATATGATTAAAATCTGTAAAATATATAAATATAAAAAAACATTAAAAACATGAATATTAAAAAAAAAAAAACATGTAAAATAGATTTACATGTGGACTGTCAGATAAAGTGACCTGTGTCAGCTGAGCTGACCAAAGAAGTTAAGACAATTCAGCATGGCATCCCAGTGCATTACTGTCATATTTGACTTTCTGACATACAGTAGTATGCCATTTTGTTGCTATTATTTTATTTATTTATTTAAAAAAATACCTATTGTTTTAAAAAGCTTTTCATTTGAGCTATGAGATGGATTAATAAGATGCATGTAGGCTAAATATAGCTAGTGACCCCTGCTGAAAAGACTGACTTTCCAAACTAAAGACTGACCAGCTTTTACCAACCAGCTAAACCAGAATATTCTTCTTGCTGTTCATTATCAAAACAATTCTAAGCAACATTTCGCTAATTCTTTTATAATCACTATGCATGCAGGATTTAATATTATCTGAAAGACTACATGGAATATTGGTACTTAAATTCATTCGTTACACTGCATGACCATTAAAAAAAACTAAAGAAGGCCCAAAGGTGATTAAAATCAGAGAAAACGTCCAAGAGATGGATGACCAGTCACACCACATAAAATATACCCTTTCTCTAATACGCTCCTGTAAATTTTAACCTCACATATTGATGTTGATTTAAAGGGTTACTTCACCCAAAAATGAAAATAATGTCATTTATTACATCGTTGATGTTGATTTAAAGGGTTACTTCACCCAAAAATGAAAATAATGTCATTTATTACATGTCGTTCTACACCCATAAGACCTTCGTTCATCTTCGGAACACAAATTAATATATTTTTGATTATATTTTAGATTGCCTCTATTGCCAGCAATGTCACTGAGCCTCTCAAGATCCAGAAAGGTACTAAAGACAAATTTAAAACAGTTCATGAGTGTGGTTCTACCTTAATATTATAAAGCAACGAAAATATTTTTTGTGCTCCAAAAAAAAACAAAATAATGACTTTTCAACAATATCTAGTGATGGGCGATTTCAAAACACTGTCCCGTTTACTCAAACCACATGACTTTGGTGCTCCGAACCACTGATTCGAAACAAAAGATTCATAAAGCTTCGAAGTTTTGAAATCGGTCGTCACTAGATATTGTTGAAAAGTTGTTATTTTGTTTTTTGGCACACAAAATATTCTCGTCGCTTTATAATATTAAGGTAGAACCACTGTAGTCACATAAACTGTTTTAAATATGTCTTTAGTACCTTTCTGGTTCTTGAGAGGTTCAGTGACATTGCTGGCAATAGAGGCCTCACTGAGCCATCGGATTCCATCAAAAATATCTTAATTTGTGTTCCGAAGATGAACAAAGGTCTTACGGGTATAGAACAACATGAGGGTGAGTAATAAATGACATCATTTTCATTTTTGGGTGAACTAACCCTTTAAAAAAAAATGTTTATGGGATAGTTCAGCCAAATGAAAATTCTTACTCACCATCATGTCATATAAAACCTGTACAGTTTTATAACTTTTTCTTCTTCAGACACAAAATATTATATTTTGGAGAACCTATCATTTTTGTGAAAATACACAGACAATTTTCCCAAATATATTTTTGTGTTCCACAGAAGGGTAAGTAAATTTTCATTTTTGTGTGAACTATCCCTTTATTGTCTCAACGGCTTATTAACATTTATTCACTTAGCTATACATTGATTCATTTAGAAAAGAACAAGCTAGTGCAGAGTTTTCTTTAAAACATTAAAAAGAGAATAGTACTTGTGGCTTTTCTGGTAAAGATGGTGGACCAAAGCAGTCTTGCTGGTTGAGCTAATCAATCAACTTGACAGTGACACCAAAACATTGCCATCCCATGCTGGTTGTCAGCATCCAAAACTCAACACGTGCTGGTCTATGCAGCAGGGAGTGCTAAATCTCACCGTGAGTTCTGCTCTTCATGAAACAACCCATTAGATACATTTTTAAACCTGATCATTCAGACTGTATTGACCTCAAAAACACACAAAAAACAAAACACTTCTTCTCCTTGCCTTCACTCACTGCCTAACAGATGTGCTCTATCTTTTTGGCTACAGCAGGGATAGCCGTTTATGAGATGGAGCACGCAGGGGGAGAGATGGGTCTCCATATGCCATGCAGAGCAAGATGAGTGTTAACGAGCAGAGCTCTGCGGAGAAGCTGCCATAAAGCAGAACTTCCCGCAGGTTTCCTAGCTCCACTGTTAATCTCTCAGCCCCCCGGTCCTGCGTTTACCCAGCCATTATAGCACTGCCCCAGGGCTGCAGGCTGCACACGGGTTTTGCAACAGTTGGGATGCGATGGAAGGTTTGATCTGGAGGTGTGTCAAGGGAGTGGATCATCCATTACAATACACTAACCTTTATTAACAAAGAATGTTTAGTGCTTTAAAAGGGTCATAAAGAGGTCGGTTTAAAGCCCAAACCAAACTTGTCAGCAAAGACTTTCATGGAAAGATATTGTTAAAATAATAATGACTGTACAGGGATTATTGTATTACAGATCCAACTGCCTGAAGTGGCTTCATAGTGTAAGGCCCTGTATAACACGGATGTGCATTTGTTATTGAAAGTAATTAAAATCTTCAAATCTAATTAAAAACCATTTAACAACTTTGCATAATTGTGTTTTGACTCTAGGGCTGGTCATTAATATTGCAGCTCGACAACACATCAGACAGTCAACAGGGCCAAATATTGCATTATGATTTAACGACACTCCTTCAGGGCAACAGAACTTTATTAAATTCTTTATCAAAATAAAGCTTTATTCATTACAGAAAACTCCCAAACCCCCACAATAGCGTAATTAATGCAGCCCCCAGCACCTAAATAAACAGCGACATAAATTGCAGTTGCATAGGCCTAAGTAGTTCTGTAATGTGTTGACCTAAGTAAACTCTTAAGTTAGCTAATTGGAAACACTTGAGAGAAGAAAACAGCCTCGTTTTGGTTAGAAAGCCCTAAATATATGGATTACTTGACAGTAGAAGTGCAAATGGTGCTATTATGTGTCCCTCCACTAGGTGGCACACACCAATCAAAACATACAGTTGGTCAATCAATGTTTTACAAAAGCCATTAGAGGCATTGAACAGCCTTAGAAACATGTCCAAAATTTTTGAAAGGAGAAAGTTGCTTCTAGCTGACACCATCTGCTTTGTTGGCCATTCTTACATTGGGAAAACAACCAGAGAGGACGAGGATAGCAACAAAAATCTGTTGCAAATGCTTTCTGGGAAATCGGGTTATTTTAATTGGTCTTAATTGTAGTCAAACAATGGATCGCTTGAACCTAACAGTTCTTGGCAACTTGCAGTCACTTCGTCTGGAGAATGGAGCATTCAGAGGCCAACAACTCCTCTCGTTCACACTGTTCACACGGGGATGTTTTAATTAAACAGAGCTGGAAAGAGAGTGTCAAACCCTCTGATAGATGTTCACAAATATCAGGATAGATTTCACACAGCTAGAACGAGACATTAAAAAGAATGGTTTACTAACTGGTCATAAACCTTGGTGATGCTGATAATCCTGCAGTACAGTAAAGCCCAGAAAATTCTAGATTAAATATCAGCACTGTTCTTGTACTATGGAGTGCTCAAAAAAGCTTTGACCACTACCCTACTAGAATCAACACTGATTGTTGGTTGTATTTGCCCAGAGAGTGAGACTACAGGCCAACAGGATGCCAAACAATAGACTGATGGGAAGATATACAATGGTAATAGCACAAAGGGGTGGTTATGGTACATGCCAAATGAATAAATCACTTATAGACACAAAAGATCAGCAACACAGCACAAATGATGTTGAATCATTTTGTAAATAAATGCATAATTGGTTTAAGGACTGGTGACAATTTAATAAACATAACATACAAACTTATGCCAAAACTACACCATTCAACCTGATGAAAGGACTATGCATCTATCCCTGACAAGATCATTTAATTAATTTTACATTAAATATGCCATCTGACTATTATAAATGATAAATTTAATTATTTACTGAACATCAAATTGCTGTTGCCACTAAGAAACACCACCTTACCTGTGGTGTGCACAATATATCGCCATCACATGAGTTATCAGCTGATTGTTTTTTAATTTGTATAATTCCACATTAGATGTATATTAGCAAATCTCAAAATAATTATCCATTGTTCATACTTGTAAATTATAATGTTGTGATGCCTACATTCACTTTTAGCATTTAAAACTATTGATTTTAGCTTTGTTCCAGAACTTTTATTTTTCATTTATTTTAATAATATGAATATGTATAAATTGTATAAATAATACTATACAATCTATAAATATAGTATATACAATATTGGTCATTTATCAATTATTAGTCATAATAATTATTGGCTTATTGGTGCAAATAATAATACATTTCTACCTGTCAGTATGATACACAGGCTTACTACTTCAGCTTGAAAAAATGAGTTTTCAAGTCAAAGCTTTTATTCATTAATTTACATTAGATGTACAACTAAGGCTGATGTGTACTAATGTGCAATAACCCTGTACTGAGAGCTCACTTAAGTGAAAATGGCCACGGAAAACAACTATAATTCAATCTGCCTTGCTTTAAACATTGACATTAACATACCAAAATGCACATTCAGCTGTGATGTTATCTGCAACTCATATTAGCCAATATCAAACTGATAAACAGCCATCAATTTTCCATGGGAAAACAGCACATAGTTTGCAGAAGCTGGCGCTGCAACAGCCCTGCTGGGGAGTCTGGGATGATGCCAGACATGCCTGTTTGCCATCTCTGCAGAGATACTGCAGCAGGCCTCATATATCTGTGCATGTGACTGTAAAAGTACATCATCATTTTTGCAGTGAGGCAAAGTGGGAACACTCAGCAGAAGGGGTGGCCGACTCTTTTGACTTCATTTTCAATCCATGGCTTATCTGAGTGTAGCCAGATATGGCAGGGCCTGCAGATGTAATCTGTCTAATGATATACAAGACTTAAGCTCTTTCCGGTGTGTGGCTTTCTGTGGTTCTCCCCCAAACAGAGGGGGAGCCTGTGTCAAGTCTTTCACTTCAGGAGAAGAAACGGTGATGTCAACGGTGGTGTTCAACTCAAATACATGTAAAATAACAATCCTTTGCACTCAGCCACTCCCAAAAGTTACTTTCACTTTTCGTTCTCCTCACCGTTTTCCCTCAACCTTTGTCCATGTCTTTTTCTATACTGTTGCTCATCTCAGGCTTGACAATTCACTTCACCCTTGCATGTAGTCTGGTTATACAAATCAGACCATAATCAGTACGGAATAAGAACGGAAAGTCATCAAAACTAATATCCACTGAGTTTCTATGCATAATATAATGTCATGCGTCCATAGTCAAGATAAGCAGTTAGCTCTAGATTCTCTAATAAAAAAACACTTATGTACACGTTCAGTCAAAAGTTTGGATGCACTTGGACTGAATTTGTTTCTCAAGATCTGAAAAACCTTTTGATATGAAAGTTTAAAAGAATATTTCACCCAAAATTGAAAAGTCTGTCGGTATATACCCTCAGGTCACTCCAAACTGAATTTTTTTTTTTTTTTTTCAAACTAAGGAACACAAAGAAAGTAGAACTTTTTGAAGGAATCTTTATACTTTATACAACAATAGTTCATAGCCACATCTGAGATCTGACAAACTCCATAACGGACAAAAAACAAAAAGTATCATGCATTATACATGTAACTAGATTTATCTTATGAACAGTGATGTCAATGTCAGAGGAAGACGCTACCAAAACATCAAGGCCTCAGACTCTTTTGGCTTGCTCTCTGAGGGCTTAGTTTGCATTTCTAGACAAAAGCTGACTATGAAGAAGCTAAAATTTTTGGTCACTACATAATATCCATACTTTCATTTTAATATTTGTATTATTTCATTGATTTAATGGCTTTACTACAATTCCAGAATGTTGAAAACAGAATGGAGTGAGTGTGTTCAAACTTCTGACTGGTATTTATTTCCACTAGAATAGGGAATAGGGAACTTTTTTGTCAGCTGAATCCCTGACCTAAAATATTTACTTGAAGTACCCCCCAGAGATTTTATGCTGGTAAACATAAAATAGTGTTGTAGACTTTGCATTTAAAAATTATTTATTTACATTAAATTTGACATTTGCTTTATAAACTCACAAACCCCAGTTCCTTCATGAACCCTAGTTTAAGGAAACCCTGAACTCCAACATTAATCATGGCTTGCATTGCAAGATACAGTACACTATAGACTTTGTCCTGGATATCCCTGAATTCAAGACAAAAAGATTGCAATTTCTAGTAACTGATGTCAATGCAGTTTAACGGGTTTCAGCATCGCAGATAATGTAATTGTTTCTAGTGAGCCTTGTGGCTTGAGCTTAGTTTTTATTTAGAAATGTGCAGATTGACTAAAGCTGAATAGACTCTAGAGATGAATGATAACTTTGCTACTGAAACAAAGACTTTATTATGTGCCGAGCTGTCCTCTCACCACATCACACGGCCAACCAAGGTCACACTTTTTGTGTCACAAGAACTTGTCAACAATTTTTGTGCAAATCACTAACTATTGCATAGTATGTAGTACAATGAACCTTTTAAACCAAGCAACAAATCTCATGAGAGACTCTGACAATGTAACCTCAAACATACAAATTAAAAAAAAAAAAAAAAAAATGCACTGTTGCTTTGGGAAGTCCACACAATAAAAATAAAACCTACCATTAAGTGCAGTTTGATGAATGCACAAATAATTATACATGTGGGAGGAAGGTAATCATATTCAGTGTTAATATAATTACCATTAAATGAACAATAATCCTTTTAGTCTACATTCAATTCTTGACACAAAACAGCAAGTTAAACTGAGGTATTTGATCTTTCCCCTTTACCAAGAAGAGTGAGGTCTTGTGCTATTCCACAATTTAATGCTAAAATTAAACCCACACAACCCATTTTAATTCCATAAACTGATTTCCAAGTAAAAAAGATATCCAAATTGGGGGGGGGTAGGGATCACAGGCCATGATTTTATCAAAAACAAAAATGGAGCCTACTGGTTGGAGAACAGGAGTTTACAAAAAAAAAGCACTGGTGACATCATCGGAATTAAAGATCATCAAAAACTGTAATTCTTCAATTACAACAGAGTGCAACAGTGAATTGATCATGATCAAGAATACACATTAACAACATACAATAAACAGTCAATTTTGTTTTCATGTTAACTTTAAAGATGGAAGATTTAAACCCTAACAGACTACTGTATACCAAGAAATGGTTGGTTTGTCTGTTAGACACCTGTCTTAATTCAGCTCACAACCATCTTTGAGGACTAAATCTGTATATGCTCCTAGATGCCCTTGACTTAATGAACAGACCCTTTCTCTATTAATACATCTGCCCAAACAAAGCTGCACTGTTTTCAACATACAACAAACAGACTCATTTACTATGACGTGAACATGGTATCATCTTTAATAAATAAATAAATAAATAAACATATAAACCAGAATCTAATTTTCAGGGGATTTGCCTTTGTGCAGCACAATGCAGGAATGACTGATGACTTCAAAATACTGGAGGGGCCCTCATCAAACAACCCATTCCAAGAGCTCTATTGCCTTAACATGGGAAAAATCTTTGGTGTGTTGGTTATTTCAGGAAAACTGAGCCAATGTTTATGTTTCTCTGAAACATGTTGGTGTGAACAGCTTTCTTTGGACAGTCATCCCATGTGATTGATTCAAGACAGAGAACCCCCTCAGAAATGACAACATTAAGTATTCTGAGCTCTAATTCAACTGATATGTATGGCCACCTCATGTCATGTGACAATGTAAGCATTGTGAAGACAGTGTTGGAAACTTGCCAGAAAAATCTGTTTGAAAGGATGATGTCAGAATCATTAGGCTGTGCTTCCCCCCGTGTAACTAAAGCACTTCCTTCTTCACTTCCTGTGAGCAATGAGACACTCAACATGTGTTCCATTTCCTGTAGGTTTCTCTGAGATACCCAACAAACCCCCTCAAACTCAAACCATTTATATTGGGGTTCAAAAATGGAACAAATCTGTTTGTTTTTTTTAATAAATAAATTAAAAATGTTGACTTGACAACTGAAAGAAATAAGTTTAAGTTCTAAAAATAACTAAAACTAAATTAAAACTAAAATAAAATAAATCTAAATTAAAAATATTTTAAAAAACGAATAATGACAAAAGCACCTAAAATTACTAAAATTACAACTAAATATAAAAATATAAAAATGAAAGCCAAATCAAAATATTAATAAATACTATAATACTATATAAATAATAATAAAATAATACTGCATCACATGATTATCAGTTTGTTTTACAAACTTATGGAGTTATTACATTAAGAAAAATAAACCACGAAGACATTCCAAAATGCATATTAATTTTCACTCAAATCATGCAGTTAATATAATTTGTAAATAAAAGAAATAAAATAATAATAAACAAAATCATTTTCTCAGACTTTAAAAGCATGGTCTCAGACTTTTGAACCCCATTGTATATACGTGCTTGTACAATGCTAACCTCAAAAGTTTCACAAGAGCGATCAGACCTGCAAACAAACAAAACTACAATATATTATATTGTTCTATGTGGTAGATAATATTAACCTGATGTTGCAGCCTTTTTAACTCATGACCGTTCATCTGTGTTAGCCACAAAAAGCAGATCTACCACAGTGAGCATCTCACTTACAGTAAGCTGACTTATTCTTGAACTGCATGTGAAAACATTTAAGATGACCATTATTTGCATGCTAATATAAAAAATAACCCATACTACTACAAAGTATCTTTTGAATAAATAATATAGAAATATAATACTACATAATACTTGGTTAAAAACAACCCAAGTTGGATTGAAAATGGGGTTGTTTTAACCCAGTGGTTGAGTTAAATGTTTGCCCAACCTGCTGGGTAGTTTTATTTAACTCAACTATTGTTTAAAAATGACTGTATTGCTTGCTTAAAATGAACCCAAAACATGATAGAAATTAACATGTATTAATATGTTTAATAAATAAACTGAATTAATAAGTTTAATGAAAAATAATTAAACAATAAACATGTATTGTTTAAGCCAGCTATATAGTAATTTTTAAACAATAGTTGGGTTAAACAAAACTGCCCAGCACATTGGGCAAACATTTAACCCAACCGCTGGGTTAAAACATTGTAACCCAAATGGCTGTGTTTGTCCATTTTCAACCCAACATGGGCTGTTTTTATCCCAGCATTTATTTATTTTGATTTTTGTAGAGTAACAGTAACAACAGTGCTTCAATTGGACATAGCTGATTGCCGCACGTCAGCATGGGAATAAAAGTGCTCAAGTTCCAAGATATATTATTTGTTTACTGCTGTACACATACATATTGTCATTCATTATATGAGTATTAATGATGAATTTAAACAACCTTGACAAGTTACAGCCAAACAAACACTACAGTCAATATTTTTAACTTGTCCTGGTAGAACAGACTGGCCAAAAACTTTCAAAGTCCCAACAGAGAGTTGTTACATTTGTTCTAGGGAAACTAACAACAGCTGCCTCAGATAAGTTTTTTTTCTCACGAGAAAAAAGCTAAGGTTATTTGAACAACATGTACTTTAACACACCCAAGCTGATTTTTAATACTGTATGTGGAGTCAAATACACCCAACTGCAGCACACCACTGATTTTAACATGTCTTCATGTGAACAAAACAGCAGTGCTGAGGAATGATTCAAGTCTGTTTCACACATTTAATCTACCCATTCACACCTCAGTTTTGAATAATGATGAACAGCCAAGGTCTCCACACCACCTCCCGTCCAATTCAGCTCTTCCTTTTTAAAACACAGGTAGATAATCTAAGTTTTCAGGGTCACTGGCTTTCACAACAAACACAGTATACGTCACTTACAGCATGACTACACAAGGACATGCTGTACAAATCGTCTGCACTAATCTGTGCTCCGTTACGGTATGTTACATAACAGCAGCCAGGCTTATATTCTATTTTAAGAGTTTCATTCATTTTGCAATGGAATGCAATGGAATTTAATGGAGGTAAACTTCCATTCAGTCTGTACTCAGGAATGGCTTTTGAGGAAACGTGCTGGTTAAAATTCCACTTCCATGACTTCATCTGGTACCCTAAGACTTAGCTAGAAGACTAGTGAGGAATTCATTCCATAAGTTCAAAACTTGCTTTCTTTCACACTGAAAGTCGAGTGCATAAAAAGAACCAACTAACAGAATAACAAACTTTGGTGTGTCAACATTGCATTAGAAAACAGAACAGAACTTGAAGTGCCAAAACTGTGTGTCTTTATTTACGCCATCAACAGAAGCTCCATGATGTCATTTCCTCTCTAAATGCTATAAACAAATGCTGCATTCTTAGTCCTTCCTCTTGCCTCTTTTCTCTCCTCTTGGGTCTGATCCTGGGGCTGACTGTAAAGATTAGCCCCAGTGCATTACAGAAATCTAACGCTCTGTGATAACGTTTAGCATGCTCAAGGGGTTATAACCTTTCTCTAATCCAGCTTAGGACAGATTTATCATAAAACCAGAGATGGCTCTCATTCAAATTAATATACATACATATTCAATGCTGAAATCTATTGGCAACACATAAGTTTCCCATAAATTGTGTCCACCCCCACGGTTAAGCCAGTTTACAATAAGGTCATCAGATCTGTTGGTCGCTAATAGGCATTCCCCAACGTTACTGGTGGCTGACCGCATAACTGGTCACAGCTTTTTACAATCTTTAAATGTATAAAGAGTTTAAAAAAAATATAAAAGCTATTATTATTACTACAGTTGTTTAAAAAAAAAACAGCCGATGATCAGGGCCGGTTGTATCCTGTCAATCAAAAGGGTGCGGAAAACGTGTTCAGACTGCAACTCATACTGTGTGTGAAGAAAATCTCTCCTGTGTTGAATTTAGTTAACGCGACAATAACGCATTAACAATTAAAAAATAGCGTTGTTAAAGCAGACTCTATTTGACCCTATGAATCACGCGTAGTTCAAGCCAGGGTTGCCAGGTCTGTGTTTTTTGGCTACATCAAGTTATTTGTAGTTCCTCCCATCCAGTAATCACAAAGAGCTTTCTGGTTTGTTACTTCTGATAAGAAACAAAGTCTCTGTTTTCAAATTCTGTCCATTTTATCATGAAATTCAAACAATAGCGTTTTGACACTCTTAAATGTGATGTAACAGATCGCTGTAGTGTAAGCGGCAGTGTGGAGCATGAGTCTTTTCTTCCACATTAATACAAGTTATATCTCGAAAAACATGCATGAACATCAAAAGGTATGTTGAAAGAAACAGTGCAATTTACCGGAATGTATCATGTATCATGTGTCATGTAATCACTTAATCTGTTTGAACTACAGAAAGACGTCAATAAAACAGCTTGTGAACAATATGTCACAGAACGTCACATTTACCTGTTTTCCAGTGTTCACAGCTCCTTTGTTAGCTATAAAAAACACTAGAGAGGAGCTTATTTACTGTTAATTATATGTTTGAATAAATCTGCCATGAAGACAAGAGCTTATAAAAACTACCTTATGTGCAACTGAGTTGTACACAAACATTTCAGTTTTTATTTGAGTGTAATTATTATATCTGAAAATAAATAGCAGCTGAATATAATAGATATGTTGTTTATTTTAACCTCTAATATTATAATGTACCAAATGAGAGGGTTCCCTGTATAGTTTGCAGCATTATTTGGGAGAGATTTTTTTTCCTTAAGAAAAATCAAACTATCAGTATTGGCATTGGCTGATATCATTCTGAATAATCGGCTATCGGTATCGGCATTGGCATCGGCCGATATTATTCTGTTTTTATATATATAAAGAAGTTAGTAAATAACACATGCATGACAAATTCTGCAATGAAATTTATATTTTACATACAGAAAACAAAAACAGCAGACGGACCTAATGAAAACGCAAATTCACTCTCTGACAGTAGGTGGCACTTATGGGAAGGCAGCGATTCAGTTTCCTTGGATATCATTGCACACAAAGCAGCACTGTGCTTATAAACACTACTTTATACAGAGGTAAGAGGAAAAGAAAATGCCATCAAAACTTCTCTGAAGACTGAGATGCATTCATATAAACCCCAAACCCAATTCAATATTTATATTTTTTCCTATATTTTGTGCATTGCAAAAGTGAGCTTGTTGTGCCTGTTACAGTATTTTCTCTGCTGTCTTTGTTTGTTTTACCTGGGGGCTATGGATGTAAGGGTGTACTCACACTAGGTACGGTTGCCTTGAACCGAGTCCCACCCTCCCCACTCCCTTGCTGGCCCACACTCACACTTAATGTTCTAGGCCGGAGCATGCTTATGTCATATACGATGCAAGTTTTTATCTGGAAGAAAACAGGAAGAAACGCACTTTCGCTAAGATACTGCCTAATATATTTTTCATTTGTGCTGCACAGCAATTTTCACTTGATTGTGCTGCACGTATCAGAAGATTATAACGAAGGCTGAAGTTAATGGAGGAATTCGCAAACTACAATTACTGATCATCAATAAGATGAGAATCAAACCCGTTATAAACCCAAATACACTCAAATTAATTACATTAATTGGAAAGTGTACTATCCAAGTAGTAAAAAAATGTTTGCCGTCATAATGATGACAGTAGCGCACACAAAAATAGTAGCTGTTCCATGCTCTGGCACAGTTAGCGATCACACTGTATGCGTAAAGCGCTCGAGCCCAACTGAACCGTGCTCTGGGCCACCTCTTCCAAGCGGACAAGGGACGGCTAAACGAACCGCGCCCGAGCACAGTACGGAGCGATCACACTAGTCAAACGAACCGGGCTTTGATGGTCAAACGCGCTCGGGCACGGTTCAGAGAGCCTAGTGTGAGTACACCCTAAATTAGCAATGTTGCTATAATAAGGTGTGTTTACATTTTGTATTTTATACTGATGTTAATGTGCTTTGTCTCTCTTAAATAAAGAAATTAATGAACATAAATAAACAAGTGACTAGTTGTCATTTAATCATTCAAGAGATTTTTTCAAAAACAATGATTCATATAGTAATGAAACAAGTGAAGTCTTTATGAACGTGTCATTGCATCATTCATTCAAATCGATTAAAAAAAACTTTGTCGAGTTGCTAGACACACCTGCATTCTATGGCCAATGAATGCTATTACTCAAATCGCCAACTCCCACTGACAAAGGATGACTTCTGGTTGCTTTGTAGCTGTATGTTACTGTAAATGTGATTTTAGGTCACGGTATAAATATTTGTGCATGATTTTTTTGTGCATAATTTTTTTAAGAGATTTTTCTTAACGTTTGCTGAAAACAGTAAGCCATATAAGGTTTTCACTTTGAATCTCCTCTTACAGTCATTAAAAACTTTGTTACAGTAAGTATTAATCTTCCCTCCCGTCATGAAGTGCTACCCCGCTTGAAGCTGTCACAGACAGCTGTGACACTCCATTCTATCTATCCCAAATACTCTACGATCCAGAGAAATCATACAATAAACTACAACCAAATATGCCACCATTACTGTTATATATCTAAATATATCTATCTGACAAAAAATGCAATTTACCATAATGGGTGCTATAGAGACAAACTTATTGCAGAGACAAAGCTAAAAAGACAAAACTTCACCACATTTTAGGTGCATGACTTCCTTAATTTTGCCAAAAGCTAGTGTGTAATAGCAGAAGTACTCAATGTCTTATGTGCGCAGAAAAGTTAGGCAATAATGACTGGCACCAAATCAGCAACAGGATGTGCAACAGTGAGATCACTAGTGTAAGATAGAGTGACATCAGCATTAAGGACTGACTTGAAAAAGCTGGGTCAGGTTTGAGTGTGTTGAAGCCTCAACATCCACTGGTAGTGATTCTCAGTTATTTTTTTCCGCAAATAGCAATTTCTCAGCAATATCTACCTATTAACAATTTAGTTCTCGTGGAGCTTGATATAACTAGAAATAATTACACTACCATTTAAAAGTTTAGGGTCAGTAAGAGTTTATATTTAAATAATACTTTTATTCAGCAAGGATGCATTGATTAAACTGATCAAAAGTGACAGCAGACTTTTGCATCGTAACAAAAAATCTATGTCAAATAAGAATCATCGGGGAGAATTTTTTTTTTTTTTTAAATTAACAACTGTTTTCAACATTGATAACAATAAGAATGTTTCTTGAGTACCAAATCAGCATATTAGCATGATAATATAAAGCTTTCCCATCAGAGGAATAAGTAATATTCTAAAATATAATATAAGAGAAAATAGTTATTGTAAACTGTAATAATAATCACAATATTACTGTTTTTACTGAGCATAAGAGGCTTCTTTTAAAAACATTAAAGGGGGGGTGTAATGCTATTTCATGCATTCTGACTTATTTACACTGTTATTCTCATGTCAAGTCACCTTTATTTATATAGCGCTTTTTACAATGCAGATTGTGTCAAAGCAGCTTTACATTGATAACGGGTATATAATTTGGCTGCACAGCAGCTCTTAAAGAATAGTGTCAATGCCGGCAGATCAAAGCACTGTTGAATATCAAATGTCAAGTGTCCCCAACTAAGCAAGCCAAAGGCGACAGCGGCAAGGAACCCAAACTCCAACAGGTGACATCAGATGGCAAACAGGTGGCAAATAGACTTCTGTGTTAAAATGGAGAAAAAACCTTGGGAGAAACCAGGCTTAGTCAGGGGATCAGTTCTCCTCTGGCGAACAGTGCTTTGTTACGATTCAGGTTGCTATCATATGTCCGATAGGATTGCAACATTCAAAGTATTTATTCCAGTTCATTTTCATGCTAAACATGGCCAAAGTTTCAAAACACGAGTTGGACGTATGACGGAGTATTTCTGTGCCAAATATACTATTTCTGGTTGTGGACATGTTTCGCCAAATTTTTTTCGAGTATGGCCTGTATCACGTCAAATTCCTTGTATAGGCACTTCTCCCTGATAAGCTGCACACACACATCACCCAGAGCAAGAGCACGCCCATCAACGCACTTCATTTGGGATACGGAAGCCGAGAGATTTTTCAACAATGGCTGTGTCCCAATTCAGGGGCTGCACCCTTCAAAGGCTGCATACATCATCGAGGCAATCTCATTTAAGAAAAATAACCGTTAGATTGCAAAGTAAGAAAGAAATTACTCACAATGAATATCAGTCAATTTTATTACGGTTACACTTCTTAAATATGACATCCTTGATGACGTATGCAGCCTTCAAATGCGACCTCCTGAGGACGCAGCCTCTGAAATGAGATGAAGCTCCTGTCAACAAAGGAGTGTGTTTTTGGTTCTGAGGGAAAGATTACCTCTTTCAGCTTCCCAAAGAACCCAACGTTAAGGGAACAGTGGATAAAGTTTTTTTTTTTTTCCGGGGCAGCAACGAATTGTGCACGTATGTTTGTTTGTTCCCGGGATTTTGGTGATGAATGCTTTGTAAACAAGTCCCAGTTCGGCGCTGGATTTGCAGATCGCGGGTGGTGAGTAAAGCTGCATCAGATGTCTGTGTTTTGTTGGCAGTCGGCACGCAAGTGCATAAAATGCAAGAATTAGACTGGGAGCCCTAGTTCTTAAAAATGACAGTTGTTAAATTGCTGTTTTAGCTTATTTTAAACAAACACCCTTAAACCATCTTGCAGCCCCCTCAGAAATGTGCTGAGGCCCTCTTGTGGGCGTGGCCCCCTGGATGAGAACCACTGCACTAGATATATGTATATGTATCACATACACGAATTTCGGGCACTGGTAAGGACCCTAACTCCACATTGGGACAATGATGGCTCTATTTCTGGCGACATGGCAACACCTTCAATGTACAACTTCCCTACTGGTATTTATGAACAACAGCAGCACAGATATCTTTATGACATTAATTGTTATTTAAAAGTGCTTAGTACATTATAATAAATACTTTGATTGTTACTGCAACATTTCACACATAAATGTTAGCTACATTATGTGCGTTACGTGTCCACACCCGCTCCACTCATGGAGGCATCCAAGCCTTTCCCTGGGAATAAGAGGATAATCATAAACAAGTAAACACACCCATATGCCTCAGAATTTTAGGCAGTCTGGGACACAAAAAAAAAGTTTGTGGTAATATCCCTACCACACTACTTTAAGTGTTCAACTACACACTGGCTATTAGAATGTCTCCATCTGGCTCCCAAAGGTTTACATTCCACAAAATAAATGGAGCTCATAAAAGGATGGATTCCTGCAGATCCCAAAAAAGCGCTGTCACTATGATGTTGGTACGGGACACGCTCATTTGACTGAAGACAATTTTGTTGCAAAGTTGCAATGCGTATGCGGATTACACAGGCTTAGACACTCATTCACCTCGCTTGATCTGGAACCCTACTGTGACGATAAGCTCTGTCCAAGACCTTACAAGATGACTAAATGATCTTCATTTTCAGACTGCTTTGTGAAGTCTACAGTCAAGGCCACAACTTTTAGGAAGTGAGGCAGTCTTGTAAAGTAATTAATACATTCATGAGGAGGCAACTTTAAATAGACTGTCCTACATCCAGAACCAGCATTACATATTTAGAAGTCAACGCAAATGAATCCCAGGTCATAAGTGCCATATGAAACATGAGAAGGCTGTGCAAAAGCGATGAAGTAATCAGTTCCACACAGGTATGACATACGGTAATACTAAAATACTTGGCTCTGTATCAAACAGTTAACAAATACCTAACACACGTTACTAACCAACAACACACTGTAACGTTACAACTGACCTTAGCCACTAGTTTTCTCAAAATCACATGACACCACTGATAAGCTTGATGCTAGAAAAATAGTACACAACAGACAAATAACTTCTTTATGTATCACATGGACTTTCTTCACCCTGAGGTCAGTATGTCAGCAAACTTTATGAAACTTTCAAAAAGGCATCCAGCACGAACTGAAACAAACAGTTCTAGTTTCACTACTAAGACTTCACGATAAATGTAGCTATCCATGAAGGTTCAAAGCTATCACAAACACTACGCTGATTCTCAGACCCCACTGACACTCACAGAGTGTTTTGACAGCACATTATCACGAGGTTCAGGGTCCTGTGAAGTAATACACTGATAGGTTCAACAGCTGACTGAGACCAGAGAGTGCTGACTGAGCCTGTTAATCTTTTTCCAGTGAAAACATGCTCCAAGTTTGAGAGAAACTTTGTTGATCGATAAAAATAAAAAATGTCTGGATGGATACTAGAGGTAGAAAAGGCAAGTAAAGTTTGAAAAAAAAAAAAAAAAACTGTGACTGGGTCACTGCACAAAAGGGGTCCTTTTGTGTCCCTCATGAACGTGTAAACAATAGCTTTAACAATAACAAGCTGACACCAATTTCTGTGTTGTTATAGGCAATTCTCTTAAAACATCAGCAAAAATACAGAAACTTTTTTTTACGTGTTCCTTCTCATGCATTTTTGCACAAGACAACCTGATAAAAATAGAAAAAACTGTAAATAATATTTTATTATAAACCATTATGGCACCATGTTGTGGAATGACCCCTCTAAAGACAAAAACTCATACACTTTGTGTGACATAACTAAGTAATAACAACAAACTGAATTCTGAAGCTATAATACATACCAGTTTTTTGTTTTTACTCTCATCCTCATTGGATTTCTTTTTCGAGGGTTTATTTGGGTCTTCCCCTCCAGCCGCCTGCTGATCCATGTTTGCAATGAAACTTTACTTGAACAGTAACTTCGCTTAACTTCCCACAAGTTTGCAAACACTTATGAAAAATCACGTTTCTTCAAAAGCCATGCCATCCATAAAGAAAAACACAAAATATGAGTTGGATCCAGAACTATTCCATGCACGTATCCAGTAGGCTATGATAACATCTGTGTATGAAGTTGTCCCAAAAAGAAGGTGTGATTCCAGTCCAAATCAGCTCCTCAGGGTCTGTCAAAAACCAATTACAATGTTATAAACGACATTGCGGGAGTGTTTTATAACATAAAATACATAAAAGCACATGGAATAACTGCAATAAGAAATACAGAGCTGTATAAACGCTGTCATTTCAGAGCTTGTGAACTTTTGTTGACTTTAATACATCAATGTAACATTGAAACAGTCGTCTGTCGACACACTATTGCCATTTTAACAATGCGTTTAAAAAATTAACGAAATGTCACATTCAAGCAATTATATAGTAAGTCTATTACAATTTAAATATATTGCAGTGTCTCATAAAAAAAAATTCAGAGGAGGTCTGGGAGTTTTATACAATATAACATGATATTTTGTAAAATGAACACATAACTGATTTTATTCAAAGGAGAAATGACCGCTGCTATCCAGGCGGTTACTTTCAGACAGGAAACTGTTATTCCAGCGCTATGAGGCTTAAAGTAAAAGTGTACAATAAAGACATGTACTCTAAACGCCAAGTCCGCTTACATGGACATAGTGAATTAATATTAAACAGCAAAATAGTCACACAATGATATATAAAACTCAGAAAATCTCATCCAAGGCTTACCAGCACAACCAAACGCACGAGCCAGGCCCACTATGCCCCCGCCTATCGACGCTTCCCAACTGCTCACAAATGGTCACATGGTAGAAAGATTCCAGCACTGATTGGACAATCGAACTGTACATCTGGACGTGAGGCGGGCTTTCTCTGCTTGTGAGGTGGAGGCTACTTTCACTATACTAAAAACTGACTGCTGTGTATATGGATAGGCTTAATCAACATTGTTTGTATAGCAGTGCAAATCACTGTATTGGTGTAAAGCAATTATTATTATGAAAAAAACGTTTAATTTCTCTATAGAACTGCAGGCTTACATTAATGCATTTAATTAATTCATGATATTCATGTGATGTTTCATATTTTCATCATTCTTAATGTCTTTGTTTTTTTCTTTTGTTGCACAATACATGTAAAATGTATGATGTATGTGGAAAATCACCTCATTTTCACAAAAAAATAAAACATCTCTGTACATGAGAACTGCAATACACCAATAAGAAGTGTATCTTGTGTAATTCCAAGTGCTTATCAACATTTTTTTTTTCATATTACGTAATTTTGAAAGATATTTTACGTCTGTATACACTGTACTCATTTTCCTCTGCTTGCATGTTTGCAACACGTGTTTACATATTCAAGTGAATTACTGCTTATGTAATTTACCTGCAAGAATTCATATTTAGTTTATATAGGCTAAAACATATACTTGAACATATAGTTTCATGTGTAGCTCCTATAAATCCACAACAATAACATGGCTTTAATACAAGGATCACTAGCCACAATGTACAAAACAGAATCAAATAAAGAACTAAATGCATTGTAAATCATTTTACCAAAAAGACAATCATTTTCATTCTGCATCTGTGTTGTGCTGATGTGTAATGCCATTAAGAAAAAGCAAAAATGGAATATCTAAATATCTAGTGGGTGCCTATCAGTCTCTCTCTCTCTCTCTCTCTCTCTCTCTCGTTCTCACACCACACATAGAATTACAGCATAGTGTCACTTAGTAAGACTCAATATTCAGTTGCTTTCACAGCTGCTGACCTCTGGTGTGAATGCAGAGCATGTATAAAAATTACACAGAATGCAATAATAAGAGGGCAAACATAAAATTCACAGTCGAGATACATGTCAAAATCACTTTAGCACTCATCTGAAAAGTAGCTGAATAGCACTACAAGGGAATAAAATACAAATAGCTTAAAGTACTTAATGTTTATTTGGTCACAAAAAGAGTGTAATGAAGCAATGAGAATTTGGGGAGGTCTAGCATAACAGCAGGGAGCATAAGCTTCACACGTTGTGTGCCCACCCCATCAACAGCTCACAGAATGGGAAGAACTTTGAAGGGTGTGCTTTTATTTCAACCACTCACTTTATCTTTAATCTCCCAGACGGGAAACGCCACATTAACTGCCTTTCAAATACCTTGGGTCTTGCATTTGGTACATTATGGACAATAAATGATAAGCTCAGGACAATTAGTAGAAATACATTATAAATGTGCTTGTTCAGTTAACATATGCTACAGTGATTGTATAGATTATATATTTTGTTTTATTTATTCATTCGTTCACTTTAAAGGGTTAAAAACAACCCAACTATTGTTTAAAAATTACTATATGGCTGCCTTAAAAGGAACCCAAAATAGGTTGGAAATTAAAAATCAGACACATAATTACTAGAGGCAACAATAATAATCAAAAGGTGAACATTTATTAATAAGCAATTTAATAAATGTCTATTGTTCAATTATTATTCATTTAACTGATTTTGGGTCAGCAATTTTTAAACAATAGTTGAGTTAAATAAAACTACCCAATCGCTCAGGGTTTGTCCATTTTCAACCCAACTTGGGTTGTTTTTAACCCAGCAGTTTGATTAATAATTTTATTAGCTGCTTGTTGGTTTTAATTTTTCTTTTAATTTGAACTGTCACATTTTTTCTCTCTCAGTATTTCATACTGCGGTTAGAGGGTGTAACCACAATAGACATAAACTTGACAATCTGGTTATCACCTGCGGCACTTGCCAACATATGCCACTTCCTGTGTGCTTCTTCGGGGAACTTCTTCAGTTATTCTTCAACATCAATGATTATGCGTTTTAATAAAATAAAATAAAAAATAAAATAGAATAGAATTTAGCATAAAAAGAGAGCATAAACATCCACCAATAGAGATTCCTTCATTATATAGAGGTTTTACTGTATAAAACAATGTAATCAAGCTGTGTTACAGAGATACTGTAGTGTCATATAGGCTATTCTGCTCTATTTGTTTAGATGAGTGGTTTATGCATACAGCATCCTCATGCCAGGTCTATAATTAGATACCACAGCCACTTTTCCATTATGGACAGTGATTTCCCAAGGTTCGCTCCTGCCATTTAACTCAGTACTGCCCATATGAGACTGTCGCTTTCAGTGTTTATTCCTGTTCACTAGGCCCTGTTGAGTTTTTCCTAGTGTCAGAGGGCAAGACAATGAATTTCCATTTACAAAAAATGAACAGTAAGCCTGACCTGTAACTTATAAATGTCTACTCTGATTACTGAAGAGTGGAGATAACCTTCTGTAGTGTGATAGAATTGCTTTAGACCAGTTCCTCATATCATTTCACATGAAAGTACTAGAGCACAAAACATTTCTGTGTTTCTAAAAATATAATTCCTGACTTCTTAGTCAAAATGAGGAAACAACTTGCCAGTTGACTTCATTTACAGAGTACAAAATCAATAGACCCTTTTTGCGGACTGTGATGATGCGTTTCCACAGTTATCAACACCTGATCTGAACTTTACCAAATCTGGTAAAGTTTTTAATATTTTCATTTTTAAAATATTTAATACATATTTATAACTCTATACTTTCTGTTATATTACCTTAGCAGTAAATGACAAAAAACGAATTAACGCTGCTGCGAGGGTGTACACGGCTGAGGAAGTGATGGCAAATTTGATATCTTTCTCTCTTCTGACTGCTGTAATCAATCTATATTTTTCCCTCTTTTGGACAGTCATGGAAATGCTATTACAGATTTTTTTTATTTTATTTTTTATTTTCTCCTGTTCACTGTTATTCACTGTTATAGAAGTTTACCCAAATATGATGACTTCCGCTTCTAACAACTCCGGAAATGTAAAAACCGTCCATAGTTTGATCAATTCAGAAATATACTAGCGTACAACTTACAAACTTCCAGCTGTCCACTGGCTGCCATCCATCATTAGAAGCTGCACTTCTGTTAGGGTTATAGATTATAGCTGCTTCAGGCCTTGTTGTAAGCTTAGTGTTTAGACCTGGGAGATAAAAAGAAATATGGTGTTACATTATTTATTTGCTTTCTATCACACTTCATAAAAGACCCACTGACTCCAATGGATGGTGCTCTGGAAGAACTTGAACCTCTTGCAACATTTGCAGTGAGCAGACATTTAAAACTTTTTAGTGTTTCACCTTTCGGAGGAGATGCCTCAGAAACACTTAACCCTTCACTCCAGGGTAAATGTCTCTATTTGTCAATACTTACTCAGCACTTAGAAGAGGACACTTTCTGATAACGGAGAGACTGGAGGTAGCTCAATACACTGAGTTCAGAGTAGTTAGGTGCTCTTTCACAAATGACTTGTCACTGCAGTTGTTGAAGGTACTATCAATAACTGCTGAAACAACACCTCCTGGCCCTCGGGAATTAGCTTTGTGTTTGTAAAAAGAGGCGTGGAGTTGACGAAGGTTTGGGAGTGCTATGATGTGGGCATTTGTTCATTAAGTGCCACAAATGGTCAGCTGTTAACCATGTTAATCACCAATGTAATCACTCATACTGAATCAGAAAGGACAAGAACTACTCATACTGGGTAGGAACTTTCTATTCATCAAAGAATCCTGAAAAATTGTTTACACAAAAATATTAAGCAGCACAACTGTTTTCAACATTGATAATAATAAGAAATATTTCATATTAGCTTATACTTCAATCCAAAGAAATGTGGAAACGTGGACACTACTAGATAAGCTTGGAACGCCTTAAAAAGAGAAAAATTTAAAAAATAAAATTCTGTCACTATTTCCTTAGCTTCACAACATTCCAAACATGAATTCCTTTCTTCTGCAGGATACAAGAAGATATTTCACAATTTCAATTTTGTGTTTGTGTGTCTGTACAATGAAATTCATTGTGGTCCCATGTTGTTTTGGACAACATTGACTTTCATTGTACAGACAAGAACAGTTGAAACATTCCTCAAAATATCTTCTTTTATGTTCTGCAGAAGAAAAAAAGTCATACAGGTTTGGAACAACATGAGGGTGAATAAATGATGACAGAACTCTCATTTTAGGTGAACCATCCTTTTAATTTAAACACGCCTGGCATAAAACACAGGTTTTTGTTGTTTACTGGCTTTCAAAAGTGTTCCACTCAGCCAGCATACTAGAAACCACTTGAAAAATCTGTGGTAAAAGAGAGATAAATTAATCAAGAGAGCTGTAGAAAACATATTTTATACATCTTATTCAATCTACCTGTGTATTATAATTCATATCAGTTCATTTTTATAAGCATGAAGTGCTATAGCACTATAGCACGTGGCATCTCACTTGACTAAACAACATGAGCTTTCTTAGATTAAGTAACACCTTATAAGATAATCAACTGCCCACAAACACTTGTGTGCTTTACCTCAGCAAGAATCAGGGCTACGAGGTTGCCATGGCAGCCGGCTACTTGAGGATTCTGCTCTGGGCCACTTTTCCTTTCGTACACGTGACCAAGAAGAGAGATTTGAAAAGTTACATTTACAGCTGAGTGCTAAACTATAAATGAATCTACTTTTTCTACTGGCAACAAGGGTTATTACAGCAAATATACTAGAATTATTTCGATTACATGATTCCTTCCTGTGTTTGGATGACATTTCCTTTTCCTTTACCAGTTGCCTAAAAATAGACGTATAATTGTACTTAAAAAGGAAACTCCTCTTAGAGCAGCATTTATCATCTCATGATTTCTGAAAACAACACATCTTGTGTCTTTGGGAACAAGTTTCAAGTTCATCAAAAAAGTGGTGGTGATGACAGGTGTTTGGGAGTATTGCAACTGTTTGTGGACATTATGTTTGTATGTTGTTTTCTCACAACAGTTGGTCAAAATATAGTTCCTTAGAGAACTTAAAGTGGGAAACTCCTCTATGGGAGTTGGGTTTCCTCCCATGTTGCATAAATCACAAAAAAAGAAAAAACAACTGTCGTATAAAAACTGTATCCTGGCTATATTTTAAATAGGCCCTATTGTTTAGGTTGGGATCAGTTTAAGCAGGACATACTTTCAACACAACAAAGTTTGGCAAACTATACAGACACACTTCACACAATTTCCTCAGTTAAAGAGTCATTATTGTACTTAAGATTAAATTTTCTTGGGGAGGAATGCTTGCAAATAGGACTTATGCGGCGACTTTGTATAATTCCATTATATCAAGCAATGAGACAGTGTGCAAGGGAAAAGCCTCAGCTGTTGTTTCTAATTTGTGAAAGTCATTGGAAAGTCTCTGTGTTGTGGGGGGCTTACAGAGGAAAGGCCACATTGCTGCATTTATTTACAAGTAGAACTGAGGAAACTACTCAAACTGTATTTTCATGGGCAAAAACTGCACCAGTGCACCTCTTAATTAGAAATCACTTAATGCTTGACATGATTGCAATCAAAAAGCTTTAATTAAAATGCAAATTTAGGGTCTGTATAATTGTTGCTAAGAAAGTTTCTGTTTCACTAGAGGATGATTTTTATTTATGGACATTCTCCAGTAATATATGCTCCATGCACTCTTCGTGGTTCACACTGTATTGCCACAGTGTGGAAGAACGGGCCCATGTGGATTATTAAAGGCTTTTGTCTCAAAGACAGAAAAAAGCAAATTGCTTCAGGTTTCCATGAATACATTGTCTCTATATTCTCTGTATGCATGCAAAACATATCAACACAACCTTGCAGCTATTGCCATGCTAACAGAGGATTGGAGTAAAATACACATAGATAGATAGATAGATAGACTCAAAAAAAAAATTTTCATCAAAAGATTTTTTGATGCTTTTCACTTTATTTAAACATTTTATTTTGATTGAACACTATTGTATCCGGTTTCTGGTTCAAATGTGATTGCTTCATGTTAAATTGACTTGAAACGGTTACTTAATTTGATGTTTTCATTTTGGAATAACATGTTTCAATCAAGTAACCCAAGCAAACAAGACTTTCACTTCCCATCATGCTTTGCAAAGGGGCTGAATTGGGAGAGGAAGGGCCCTATCATACATCCGGTGCAATGCGGCACCAGGCGACGCAAGTGTTTTTTTTGCTAGTTTCAGCCCGACGCAGTTATCATTTTCACATCCTGCACCATGTTGTTTAATTAACAAATGCATTTGCTCCCATTTGCTCATTTCGTCTGAAAACAAGGTGTGTTCAGGTGCATTGTTGGCGTGTTGCTATTTTGAGCCAACTGAAATAGATTGCGCCATTGACCAACTGAAACCTGGCCTAAAGTCAATGGCGCAATATTTGTTTTGTTATTTAAAGAGCGCGTTAGTAATATGCTCCTATATTCGGGTGAACAATGTTCACAACGTTCATTCAAGTTAAATTTTAGTTAGTTGTACGTTGATTCCATTTGGTTTCACTTGTTTCGAATCATGTTCAGCCAAAGAGGTATTTCTTAAGTGCAAATAGATAGATAGACAGATAGATATACAAAATATCATATATAGTTTTTCTTTGGTTAATCAAAAGATTTCAAATTTTGGCTATCGTTGAAGGTGTGCAGCCTTTCCCATTGCAATGAAGTGAAGAAGTCCATGAACAGGAAGGCCAGATGGGTTCTTGGTTTAAGAGAAGTGGTTCAAGATCAACAGGAAAAAGAAGGCAGCCACTTCGACCTCCCTCTCTTATCGTAAACTTTACTGTACTGCACACTAAACTCTGACTGAAGCAGAACACTTTCACACATGCTTTTAAAGACTTTTAAAGGTGCTCTGAACTGCTCAGGTTGTAATTCATCTATCGCTCCATATCGTCATACCTTTGTCTGGGGTTCATTATTAATGAACATTTGAAAGTGGATCTAAAAGCCTTTGCAGGAAATTACTGTTGGTAATCAGACTGGATATATTTGATTGCATTAGTGATCTACTCTCATTTTTGCAATAACAAGATAATGAGACTCTGTCCAATTGCTCTGTAGAGTGCTCCAATGTGTACCTGAAGATTTTGATTTAATTTCATGTAACGAGCATCCAAATTGATGCTCTAAATGGTCGTCTAATTGGTAGACTGCTAATCAAAGAAAATAAAAGTGTAATAGAAGAAATCTTTAGAAGTGGTTTAAGTTTACCAAGTAAATATGTTCTGTTGTCTCATTTGGATAAAGATATGTGGGGTTTTTTTTCACTGGTAAATTCGGTAATAAACTCTATACTAACCACTGTTATAGTTAGGATTGCAACATTTACACACTCTAAAAAATGCTGGGTTAAATATGGACAAACCCAGGGATTGGGTTGTTTTCACCCAGCCATTTTTTTCAACCAATTTTGGATTTATTTTTTTAGCCAGCAATATATTAATATAGTAAAAGGCATGTTTTTGCTCATCCCCAAATAGGGGCAAATTTGTGGGGTATTTTAAGCTGAAACTTGACCAGACCAGAGACTTATATTACATCTTGTGAAAGAAGGCATAATAGGTGCCCTTTAACCCAACCTGCTGGGTTTGTCCATATTTAACCCAACTTGGGTTGTTTTTAACCCAGCATTTTTTTAGAGTGTACAGTGGTTTTATTCAGAATGCAGCATGCTTTTAAATACCATGCAAATAAAGGAAATATAAATAAGGAAGACTTAGAGTGTTCAAAAGATCCCCTTCAAAGGGCGGAAGAAGGAAACAGCACAATCATGTGATCATGCTTTTACACAACAGTTCAATAAACAATAAGTTATTTTAGTCTGTTTTTGCTTAGTCAACAAAAATAAATCCAAACAAAGCCACAGTAGAATTGTCACAATACTAGCGCACAATATTTCATTCCTGAATGTTTTTTCAACAAATCGTTTGAGTGAATAATCCAAATTACTCATTAATTCTCTACTTTTCTTAGTTCCTGAATGGATCAGCATGTTTGAGCAACTCTGTAAACGATTCAAATGTCTCATATGTGTAACGCTGTGCTTGCGTAGGAAACACACGATGAAGAAGATGAATTTCAAACAAGTCTTTACTTGTCAATCCAACGGGAGATACAGGAACAGTAAAACACGCAACACAACACTAGAACATACAAGACCAGACACTGTGGTGAGGATAGTGACTGCTTATAAAGGGAGTGCAGATGAGTGGTAATGATGATGATGGTCTTCAGGTGCGGGTGATTGATGATCGAGTGCAGGTGAGGAACAGGAGGGATGCTGGGAAATGTAGTGCTGGTGCTGGTGCCTGATCTGGAGACTGTGACAGTATGTCACTTGTCACCACCTATTGGTGTAATGTTAATTTATTGAACAGAACTGAATCAACACTGAACTTACTTGAGCTAAAAAAGACATTATAGAGCTGTATCATTGGTTTGCATCATTGATCATTATTTTTTATTACTGTAAAACTGTTTTAAAACAATCTGTATTAGATATAGTGCTATAGAAATAAAGGTGACTTGACTTGACATGACTAATGATGTAATCTGCAGAAAGATTTACTGAAAAATCCCCACCACCACTAAGGACTGATTCAAACAGTGAAAAAAGTCCCAGTGCTGTTGTGCTGTCAAATGAGCAATCTTGGAACACTTTTCGACCAATCCCGAAATAACTGTTAAAAAATATAAGTAATTATCAGATTTTAGGTGAATTTTTTTTTGTGCAGTGAATTATTGGCTGCTAAAATCATTAAACCAAAATTTTCAAAAAATTTCCTACTAGCCCATGTCACATTAATAATACAGCATTTTGTTCAGCCTATGAAATGTTGGTGTTGGGACACCACTTGATGTCCTATACAAAATCAGGATCCTGAAGCAAAACCACAGCTTTAAAAAGCCACTCGCTTTTCCCCATCGCTCTCATTCTCTGTGGGTCTCTCACCCCCTCTCTCTTTCACTTTTTTCCCATCAGAACAGTGCTGTCTCTCTCTTACTGGCCCTTCCAATGACCTCCCACCTACATTCATGATGCTTCCTGCATTCACAATGCCTGTTAAACCAATCCACTGAATGAAACTTCCCTAGAAGCTAGACAAAGTTTGCTTTCAGTATTCCACAGATGGCTTTGGAGTTAATCTGATAACATTATCACCAGTGTAGGTATTGATTTGCAGATACTGCTATTAAGCTATGCGTTCTTTCTTTTACAGCCTTGGCTCTAGTGGTCTGAGAAAGTCACAGAAAGCTCACGAGCTTTGCAAAACCGATTGTGCCATGGGCTTTTCGTTTTGTACAAAGCCCCTATAGGGACACAGTGATGGGGAAAATAATGAGATGGGAGGAAAAATTATATGTCAATGCTTTTGCATTCTCTCGCAAATGTTTTGTGTTCCCCCGAGAAACTTTGCATTTGCTTGCAAAACTTTTGAGTTCTATGTGAACGAACGCAAAGTATCTTGGGTGAACGCAAAAGTTTTGCGAGCGAAAGCAAAGTTTCTCAGGGGAACGCAAAACTTTTGTGAGAGAATGCAAAAGCATTGAAATATAATTTTTCCTCCCATCTCATTTTTTACATCACCATGTCCCTTCAGGGGCTCCTGTAGTTTGGAGTGGTACTATAACAAAAATATCAACATATGGTATGCCTCTAGTGGTTTTGTGAAAAATATTACTATGCTATAGTTGTATGCTAGCTGTGTATGAATTAGTGAACATGATTTCACCAAGTACATGTACCTGGATCAACATATTTGTTGTTCCTGGAACAACATTCCAATCAACCAATCAGGTTTGAGGGACAAGTTTACAGTTTATGTCCATTTTAGGCTTAAAACCAGGGTTAGGTGCTTCTACATCAGTGTTATTCATCATTTCTCTCTGATTTTAGGGATAAATTATGGGGTTATACAGGAATGTTGTTCCAGGTCAACAAAATATGTTGATCTAAGAATATGTCTTACTTACACCGCAAAATCACAGTGACTGTATGAATTATAGCATATAAGGTGGTATTCAGCTGGTTATGTGATCTCAATATGGCCAACATCCTGAGATAAAATAAAATAAATTAAATAAAATGCACTCGATCAAATTGTTATAATTTGTTCTTTCTCTGAAACAACTTTCCTCTTGGGCCAGTCTATTGCATAATAGTCTATCACAAACTCACGCTCTGTTCTGGTATGTAACACCCATTAAATCAATTGTTTCACTCTGAAATTCGTCAGATTACAGAAGTAAAATGGGTTGCAATGAGCAATTCATGTTGAAGTTAATAAAGAACTGCACCTTTAAAAGTATTTCTACATGGTTAATAGGTTGTGCAGATTGTGTCTCAGTGGAATTCGTAGAAAGGGGTGTCTAGCTGCATGAGTCCTGATAGAAAACAATTTATCACAGGACCATTACAGAGTTTAGACTTTCCTCCTACACCGCTACCCTTGCACACCTATTCCAACCGCTCACAGATAGGAGAATTTATTGATCATGACATTGATCTCTGTCTGTATAATTCAATGTAAGTGTCTCACTACTAGACAGAGGGGAAAAACTGTTCTTTCTTCGCTGTAAAACCATTTTATGATTGATGCAACCCATAAAACACAACAAGTGAAAAAAGAAACTATCCTAATTGAGGGTATAAGTGTGAAAAACCACAAGATGAGTGTTAAGTTTTCGATGTGAAATTCATGCACATGACAGTATATTATCACAGTTTATTTCACAGGCTTCAATATTTGTGGAAAAAACAATAACAGCAGGGAGTGCATTAACTCCATGCTGATTTCATGTACTTTGCCAAGTGCATATTGTCAAAACCAGATTTATTGGCAACACAAACAGTGGGCTAATATCAATTACCATTTATTTATTTTATTTTTTTCATCATTTGGAGTGAGAAGTAACATAAAATGCTATTAAATAGTGTATTACGGAGAATCATACATTTTAGTAATGCACACAGAACAATTAAGGTCTCTGTTTAAAAGACTGAATGTTATGTTACAGCACCACTGAGAGGACAAAATTGAAATTACACCTTGTCTACAGCTAAATAAAATTCAGAAAACAGATGTACGTATGCTTAAAATATGATGTACATATGCTTAAAATATGAACATATGTACATATGTATATATTATAACTTATTTAATAAAAATATATAAATAATATGCATATAGTACAATTAAACTTACAATTTAACTGCTAAAATAATACCCTGGTTATTTGCTTTAGGCTATTTTTGTGCCAATGCACTCATCTGGCACCGTAGCAGGGGAGCGTTGGCCATGGAACATGGATTCTATAAACCCATTAACTGTGCAGTCTCAACCCACCCACTTAGTCACACACTACAATAAAGCACCGATCAGTGGCCTTCTCTCCCAGGCTAGAAATAATACACCAACCAGCTACATGAGCCATTTCCAGCCAAATGACGACCATTCGACTGCAAATTACAGCGTTTAACCTTTGTGAGGTCAAGAGAGTCTCTTCTAAGACTGGCTAAACTTTTTTTTTATAAGAAAACCTTTGGGCATTACACGTGAGTTGCTAAATATGTAAGACAACTCAAAGCTTATGGGATGACTTGAAGCCATAATAATAAGTAAATTCCCTCTGCATTAGATCTATGACGATATAGTTTAATATCGTTCTTATGCCTTCATTGCCCTCTAGGGGTAACTAACAAGCTGGCAAAACAAAGCTTTATTGCAGTGTTTTAATACTATTAGCTGCTCTCATTGATTTTAAAGTGCTTGAGATGTGACAGAGCAGCTCCTTTAGGAGAGCTTGTGTCTGGTTTCTGTCAAGGTCAGGAGTTATCAGTGCTAGACCGTGGCTCCTGTTAGTTGGTCCGGGTGGGAGCTATTGCCCATTTAATGTTTACTTTCCTTTACGATATTAGAGGAGTTCAGAGTCTGTGCTAGTCCATTAGGATTAGATCTCTCACTCTCTATCTCCGTTTTTTCAATCTTTTCCTTTTTCCTTTCTCCTTGCACCTGTCAGCAGTTTCTACACAGGACGGCTAATCCCAGCCCCAGAGAAACTGTCACTAATGGCTTCAGGTACCACCACCAGGGTCTAAATAGAGCTAAGACCTCACAACCATTCACACGTACACATAAACCCCTTAGCTATATTCTTTAATCTCCCCTCTTGGAACAAACCCCCATCTTCATCGCCATTCACTCCCATTCGCTAGTCCGTCTTGATGGTTATGGCCTCGGGTCTCTGTGGAGAATGGAAGTGCAATCACAGCCTTTCTGAAGGTTATTACCCAGACCTCACAGGCTTTTCATTGCCCCTCGGACGCGGGTTGGGAAATGACAATGGTCAGCTCTGCCGAGTCAGAGAAATGGATGCGGTAGAACAAGCGCTTCACGCGTGGAGAAGCTGGAATGGCAGGGCAATAAAGGAGGGAGATGACTCTTTCCCTCATTTCAGAGCTGTATAGGTGCATCTGCCAGCACATCTTCGGTGGAACACAACAAAAACGGCGGAGGAGAATGTGTCAAGCCAGGACTTGAAAAAGTGTGATGGAGTGCTTTCATTAAGGCGCAGAGGAGACTAAATCAGCATGACCTGTGAGATGAACAGGGATGTTTTGCTCACATAATGGTTCATGACACAATTTAAAGCTCACAAGACAGCTTGTCTAAATAAGGAGTTTTCAAACTAAAATATAAAAGCTAAAATTTTCATGTATATATTAAAAACAATGTCTTGTTTGAACACATCAAATTGACAGTATACTATATGATTATTAGAGTAGATAAAGTAGATAAATGAAATGTATTATATCACTTATAGGGGCGATTTCCCAGACAGAGATTAAGCCTAGTCCTAGAATAAAATAGCCCTTTAAACCAGATTAACAGAAATCTGCTTTCTCTGTCATGGTTTAAAATAGTCCTAGACTTAGTCTAGTCCAGATTTTAATAAACTGATTTCCTGGAGGAAGACTAGAGCTACTCCAGGACTAAATTGAGACTTAAATTAAACCTACCAGGAGGCAAGTTTAACTTCAGATTAACACTGTGTTTCAAAGAAGACACATGCATTACTTGGATATATATATCGATATTGTGTGTGTATATATATATATATATATATATATATATATATATATATATATATATATATATATATAATTTTTTTTTTTTTTTTTTTTGGAGCTGTTCACTTTATTTAAACAATTTATTTTGATTTAACACCATTGTTTCTGATTCAAATGTGATTGTTTCATGTTAAATTGACTTGAAATGGTTACTAGAACTCACTTGATGTTTTCATTTTGAAATATAATTCAGTAAAGTAACTCAGTCAAACAGGACTTTCTCTTCCCATCATGCTTTGCACCGGGCTGAAGTGGGAGAGTAAATGTTGAAATAAAGTGTTATTTTATGCATTTTTTAGAAAGATGAGAATATGGAGAGACTTCTTACTGTTTAATGTTCTATTATGTAAATGTTTTTGTTATGTTAATGTTTTTTGGAGATTACCGTTGTCTAAGTGTTGAGCTTGTGCTTGGGTTGAGGACCTGCCAACAAGAATTGCATTTTTTATATAATGAAGCAACCACCGTGATAGTGCTGTGGATCAAACCAGTATCATTTCTAGACTGCCAACACTGATTATCACATGTAAATAGTTATGTTTAGTTTGTTGCTATGTAAAGGACAAAACAAAAGCATTAATAATCATATAATTATTATAAATATATATATAATTCATCTATTTAAAAAGAATTAATTAAAAACAGATTTCCAGGCATTTCTTTTTTTTTTCACAGCTAATGTATTTTGCTTGCTTTAAAATAAATGTCTCTTGTTTAGTTAAATTTTTATATTGGAGTCTTTTTTTCTGCCATTGTTTTCCATGGATTTGCTTCTGAGTTCCATGCAATTTTAAGCTTTTCTTGATTCATTCCATGTTTTACAAGCAACCTCTCTCATGCTAATTAAGATTTGCACAGTTGGTTATAAGTTAATCTGGTTTATTTTAATTCAGGACTCCATAGTCCAGGTTTTAGTAATCCGTACTTAATATGTGTTTCAGAAAGCCATTTTTTAAACCACCATTAACTATTCTGGATTAAGGCCTATCCTAGCTTAATTTAAATCCTGTCCGGGAAACCACCCCATAGTGTTTAAAATTTAATTGAATGGTGCTTTTTACACTAAATACCATTCCAAATCATTTACACAGTTAATTCTGACAGGCCTAAAATATATACTTTATTATTTAATTAAAAAAAATATATACACTACTGCTACACTATGCTCATTAAGGCTGCATGTATTTGATTAAAAATACAAAAACAATAATATTGTGAAATATTACAATTTAAAGGGTTAGTTCACCAAAAAAAATAAAATTATGTCATTTATTACTCACCCTCATGTCGTTCCACACCCGTAAGACCTTCTTTCATCTTCTGAACACAAATTAAGATATTTTTGATAAAATCTGATGGCTCTATTGCCAGCAAGATAATTAACACTTTCAGATGCCCAGAAAGCTATTAAAAATATATTTAAAACAGTTCATGTGAGTATTGGTTCAACCTTAATATTATAAAGCGACGAGAATACTTTTTGTGCGCCAAAAAAAAAACAAAAAAACTTTTCAACAATATGATGGCCAATTTCAAAACACTGCTTCAAAGCTTTACGAATCTTTTGTTTCAAATCACGTATCATACTGCCAAAGTTGCGTGAACTATTGAAAATTCGAATCACTTATGACGTAACAAAGCCTTGTTTACTGAAATCATGTGACTTTGGCGCTCTGAACCACTGATTCGAAACAAAAGATTCGTAAAGCTTCGAAGCTTCAGCAATGCAGGCCTCACTGAGCCATCAGATTTTATGAAAAATATCTTAATTTGTGTTCCGAAGATGAACGAACATCTTACAGGTTTGGAACAACATGAGGGTGAATAATTAATGACAGAATTTTCATTTTTGGGTTAACTAACCCTTTAACATAACTGTTTTCTATTTTAGGCTACATGTAATTTATTCCTGTGATGGCAAAGCTGAATTTTCAGTAGTGATTACTCCAGTCTTCAGTGTCACATGATCTGGCAAAGTGGGCAGGCAGGCAAAACCAAAACTAGAACACAAAGCAAAGCAGAATATAACCTTGACAATCTATATTTTATTATTTTAAAATATACATCTTTTTAAATTCTTAATTTTTCTGAGGACCTTTCTGCAGCACAGCACCTGGGTCGCCTGGTTTGTAAACCCCTAGCCTTTAAATGGACCATAATCATGCTCACTTTAAAAATTAAATTTTAGATAAAAGTAGCAAAAACTCTTTTGTTTGTTCAATGTTCCCTCAGTGGTGCAGACATAATGTATCTAATCTAAATGTTTTTTTTTTTGTTTGTTTTTTCTTTTTTGCCCAGCATTTCTGCCATTGTACCAGTGAAGGAAATTAATGATAATAGCAGTAGCAGAGAGAGGCTGCGGACTGCTACCCCTGGCTCAGAGCATTGAGGCAATAACTCAACCTAAATTTACATACTATAAAAAAAAAATTCCAGGCACTTAGAACTGAAGCCAAGCAGCTCCTAGTTTCACAGCCTCCACCAAACATCAATTATTACATTTTTGTTTGGATCAAGCTTTCAAAAGCCACCCAGATGAGAGGAAACGGCAAAGGGAAGGGTCTGATTCAGTCCAACCCAACTACCCATTACTTTTATCAGCCACACTAAGAAAAGCACAGACGATCAACGTTTCACATCCAACTGAAGCGGGGTGGAAAATCAATATTTGACGTGCAGCATTGAGGGGTGGGGGGGAGTAAAAGTTAAAAATTATCCTCCCACCAACCAGTGTTTGTTTGTGAACTCGATGCATAAACACAAGAGACGGCGAGCGAGCAGAGGGGGAGCCCCTGCCGAGCTTCTGACATCTGCAAACTTAGAAGTGAGAATCGGTGCTGAATTATAAATAAAGGCTGCAGGCAGTAAACATGGGATTATGAGGTAAAATATACGGAAAATAAATTACGCCCGTGATATTGGAAAGCAAACCAAAGTGCAACCAGAGCTCTTCATGCATACTAGATAATTAACATTTCTAAATGACTTCATCCATTGACAGCTGGATGCTTTTGTTATTACGCAGACGAGAATTTTTTTTGCCCCCACAGACTTGTAATCATCCTGTGGAGATGTCTGAACTGAGAAATCTAGCTTTGATTAATATATATGACCAAGATCATTGCCGGGTATTGATTTGTGTTCCCTTATGCAATTAATGCCTTCATGAGCAGCTCAGAAGGGGGAAATTCAGCTCCGACACATGAGAAAGCAATAACGTGAGAGCACGAGACACAGAGGAAGAGCAAGAGAGACCTGACAGGGGCCATAACGGAGCAACTGCCTATCCATAAATTCCCCTTTGAACACAACATCTGACTTACAGCCTATTTGCTAGAAAGATTCATTTTATCAAACACAATAACCTGGCAAATAAATGGAAATGAATTCACCTCTATTATTGTGCTTGTCATATCAGTGCCTGTGAAATATGTAATCGCCTGGTTCTACCAGTCAGTCTTCTAGAAAATAAATAAATAAATAATAATGTCACCTTTACAGAACGAGTTTGCCTACACTGTAAAAAATGAATGTGATTTTAACGGTAAAATATTGTAAAAACGCTACGGAAAAAAATTGTAAATAGGTTAACAGTAAGTTCCCGTACTATATACAAGGAAAAACTGTAAAAGCTCTTACCAGACAGTAAAATGCTGTAAATTTTACAATTTTTAGATGTAAAAAAAGAACAAATCAATGTAAAATTTATAGTCAAAAACTGTAAACGGATATTCCCACAATTCCCTGTGTGACACTCGACATTTGAAAACATTTTGTTTAAAAAATCATGTTTCTTAATAGTTTTTGTTATCAGTTATGTACGTTAGGGTTTTATGTTACATCTTCTGTTGTTTAATGAATGTTTATTGCATTCTGTAAGTGTTGTGGGTTACCATGATAGTATTTTACGTTTGCATGAATGACTCTTTGCACCTTCTTTATATTAGTATAATATAGCTTGTGGAAAAGCTATTTGTAATGAACTCTGATTCTTCATGTGGCTTTCTCTTTTACCACCTGCATTATTATGGTGGTTGTCAGTATGTTAAAGGTACAAAAGAGATTTTAGTTGTAGTGTGCATTGTTGAATTGACTGGTTTACATACATATTTTCTTGTTTGTAAATTACAGTTTTATACTGTAAAATTTACAGTTTGTTCTGTAAATGTGTTTACAGTTTTCGTAAAACACATTCGCGTATCGTGTATCAAACTGCCAATCGCGTACCAAACTGCCAAAGTCACGTGAACTATTGAAATTTCGAAAACACTTATGACGTAATGAAGCCTTGTTAACTGAAATCATGTGACTTTGGCGCTCCAAACCACTGATTCAAAACAAAAGATTCGTAAAGCTTCAAAGCTTCATGAAGCAGTGTTTTGAAATCGGCCATCACTAGATATTGTTGAAAAGTCATTATTTTGTTTTTTTGCCGCACACAAATTCTTCTCATCACTTTCTAACATTAAGGTTGAACCACTGTAGTCACATTAACAGTTTTAAATATGTCTTTAACTTTCTGGGCATCTGAAAGTGTTAATTATCTTGCTGGAAATGCAGGCCTCACTGAGCCATCGGATTTTATCAAATATCTTAATTTGTTTTCTGAAGATAAACGAACATCTTACGGGTGTGGAACGACATGAGGGTGAGTAATTAAAGACAGAATTTTTATTTTTGGGTGAACTAACCTTAAAGGGATTGTGACTGATGCACAGGTAATTTAATATTATGTATTTAATAATATATAATCTTATAAAAAAAATATATATATATATATTTTAATACCGTTAATATGTTATATTAGTAACGGATGGGAGCAGGACAACGGAGTAGGAGATCCACATGCAGGCTTTATTTACAGAAAGAGCGTAGTCGTACAGGCAGTGGGTCAAACACCAGCAAACAGGAACAGGAAGGCAAGGCAAAAGAGTAATCCAAAACACCGGCAATGGTCAAGGCAGGCAGCAAATGATCAAACAAGGAATCAGTCCAGGGTTTAAAAAAAAAAAAAAAAAAAAAAAAAAGGCTAGGCAAGACAAGGCAGGACAAGAAACAAACGGAATGCAAACCAATGGCTAAACAATATTCAGCAATGTGTGTGTCTGAGTGCAGCTTATAAAGAGTCACTGATGGGAAACAGGTGTGAGTGTGCGATTGGTTCTTAGGTGGGGAATTGTGGGAAATGGAGTCCATATAATAATAATAGAGTACGGACCCAGGGCACATGTAACAGAGCCCCCCCCTCAAAGGAGTGGCTTCCAGACACTCCTAAACAGTGCCGGAGGGAGGTGGAGCGGAGGCGGACCAGGGGGCGGGATGGAGGTCCAGGTCCATGGAGAGGAAGACGGCCTGGAAACTGAAGCAGGGCAGATGGCCAGGTAGACCGACTTGAAGACCCCCACGGCGGAGCAGATGACCACAACAACAGATCAGGTAACACTGGGAACAAACATGGCTGAACAGGAGAAACTGAAACATGAAGCACAGAGAGGTTAGCATTGGCTACTAGCGCCATGACAGTTCAGGCAGGGAACTCAGAAAAGCCCTCCAGGGCCCTGACTGGATCATCCTCTCTGGTCATGTTGTGGCAGGCAGACAGTTCAGGAACAATCTCTGTGGTTATGTCGGGACAGACAGGAAACTCAGAGAAGACCTCCGTGGTCGTGTCAAGGCAGACAGGAAACTCAGGGACGACCATGAGGCTGGATTCTAAGACTGGGACAAACTCTGGACTGGACTCATGGACAGAGGTGGTCTCAGGAATAGACTCAGATTGAAGCAAGCTCAGGAGCAGATTCATGGACTGGAGCGGGCTCCGGAGCGGACTCATGGGCTGGAGCGAGCTCAGGGACTGGAGCTGATGTGTGGGCTGCGCACACACACACCAAATGGCAGTGGCCATAATGGCCAACGCTGCAATCTGAGCATGGCAGCCATCTCGGCTGAGGGCTCAGGCGTGGCAGCCATCTCAGGAAGATCTGCTGAGACGTGACGAGGCTCAGGAATGGCTGCAAATACAGGAACGGACTTTGATGCAGCCATCACATGAACAGGCCCTGGTGAAGGAATTACTGGGTTTGGAGGTGCGGAGAGTATTGAGGTTGTGATAATCAGAGTGGAAGGCACAGAACTTTGCAACGGTACAAGCTCCGCTGCCTCCGAAGCGTAGTCGTACAGGCAGTGGGTCAAACACCAGCAAACAGGAGCAGGAAGGCAAGGCAAAAGAGTAATCCAAAACACAGGCAATGGTCAAGGCAGGCAGCAAACGATCATCAAACAAGGAATCAGTCCAGGGTAATAATAAAAAAATAAATAAAAAAAAAACACAGGCTAGGCAAGACAAGGCAGGACAAGGAACAAACAGAATGCAAACCAATGGCTAAACAACACTCAACAATGTGTGTGTGTGTCTGAGTGCAGCTTATAAAGAGTCACTGATGGGAAACAGGTGTGAGTGTGTGATTGGGTCCTAGGTGGGGAATTGTGGGAAATGGAGTCCATATAATGAGAATAGGACCCAGGACACATGTAACAATATTATATTGTGAAAACTGCCACCATGTTTGACGTCTCTAAAACTTTCGTGTCATCTATGTTCTGCTCAAGAGGTCCTTAAAATCAAGGTCATCTCGGCCATAAAAATCAATATCATCTATTTCATAGTCCCTTAAAAACCTAAGATGACAACTTCTTTGATGAGTGTGAAACAGTGTTGTTTCAGCTCTGATTCAAGATGAGACTCGTTTAAACAGCCTTGAAATGATGTATTTGCAGCTCTGTTTTCACAGTTAATCTGTTATGTACTGTGAATAGGGCCTTGTCCTTGTGCAGCAACACACTAGAGACCTCTTATTTAATCAAAAGAGAGATAAATACATTTCTTGATGTGTGAAGGTTTTTTGATTTGCATGTCTTGAATCAATTTAGAGATGAGAAGAAAGTTTTAAATCACATGCATTTTGAAAGCACTTTCCAAGTATATTGTACATAAGGCCTAAAACTATTACAAAAATAAGTTTTTGTTTTTTGTTTTTTAAAACAAACAGTCACTGAAAGGAGCTGCTTAACGTTCAAATTATAATTGTCAAATTCAGTATAGCTCAAACTAAATTTTATGTAAGTTTTATTTTCATTTTCATTTTATATGGGGTTTGTTATTTTAAGTAGCCTAACAGGGAAACATGAAGTAACAGGGTGCATACAAAATGTGGGACATATCAAAACATGACATTTTTGGTCATTGAAATGAGCAAAATTACTATTCAAAAGATTGTCAAAATTAAGACATATGATTTTAATTGGATGGATACAGCCAAATGTCTCACAAAAAACCTGTGATTTGTGCCTCTAATGAGACACCAAAGTATACTGTTTTCATGGTATGTGCCAGTTTTACTAATTTTATTTATCAAGCCATAATTAGCAGTGCTTTTCTGACAGGTTCTCTATAATTATATGCAATACTTGTTTTATTGCTGTCTTTGGAAAGTAGTAATAAACAAGCTGAATGGCTTTCATTTGGTATATTAGAAAAGAGGACTAAAGTTTACTTGGTGATTATATAAAGCTGGTGAACAAGCACACACACAAAAGTCTTCTTATATCTTCTCCAGCTCTCAAAACAAGTGGACAGAAAAAAAAAAAATGAAATAAGGCTGCTTTTTTGTGTCACAGTGCCATCTAGTGGTTTCCTGACAAAACATTGAGATTTTTCCATGTAGTCTATGTGAATGTTTAACAAATCATTCAGTATCGTTCAGGTTAATTGCAAGACATTGCTGTGTGGAGGGTCCGTGTACATTTTCTCTGGAGCACATCAATAAGCAAGTTACCAGTACAGTATATACATGTATCCCCAATTATAATTTATTAGCGTTGCATATTTTAAAGAAAAAAAATGCATCAACTAAACTCTAAATGAAAATAGGGTAGGTCAAAAGGTGATTGCGGAACTTATATGATATAACATGAGAAGCCGGCACATCCAAAAATGTATGAAATCTAAGTGCATGACCAAAAAAGACCATAAAAATGCTGAATTAAAATTTTTTGTTTTGTGAGAGCAACAGTGTGCTGATTTTGTTTAACATTTTTATGGTGTTATATCACACCCAATCATGAAAAACATAATAATAGAGAACTTTGATATTTTTTTCCAGTGTAGGTGTGGGGTGGGGGGGGGGGGGGGGGGACTAAATACAACTTTCCGTAAAATCATATTGGCTAACAAGCCAAGCTAACAAACATATATATATATCATTTAAATAATTTTAAGGCCAGTGTTGCTACACTAATCTGAGCTTGGGCTCTGTGATGGTTTAAAGTATGTCATGGGTCAAACAACAAAGGACAATGACAATATGGTGGATAAAGTATGTCAATCTACATACCTGCACACCTAGAATATGCTTTATACATTAATAGTCAAGAAGCAGAAGTAAGTTGTTCCTCAAATTCATTACTATGAAAGCACACACAAACATACAGAAGTGGTTCCTAAATAAAGCAAGTCAACTACAAACTCTTTCACATGTGCCACCACTAGATGGCAGACTTTCTATTCTTATCAAACAAAATGAAAACTCAGGAAGAACAATAATGTATATATCAAGGTGATATAATGTGCCAAACAAACAGATATATATAATTATAATTTCTGTAAGCAATGTTTGAGATAATAGCATATAGATGTTGTCTACAAATTTAAAAAAAATGCTTCAATCTTTAATTTTCCAGTGTATTCTCTCATTTTTGCCATTTTTTAGCTATTACTAGCAACACTTTGGTCTGGCAATGGATGTTTTATAACAGTGCAGTGGTGCCAGACTCAACACATGGGAGTTCACAACAAAAAAAATTGAAACAGGCCTCTGATTTGAATCAAGACTGCTCATTTAAAAAAAAAAAAAAAAAAAAAAAAAAACATTTTCTGGGTAGATTCATAATTTGTAACTGTTAAAAGTGGAAATGTGGCACATATGAAGCATTAATCAATGATTGATGGGCTGGCAGGACATGAGCATCTCTGTTGTTGTTTCACATGGGCTGAGACAACTGGCTCTGTTATACTGGGAAGCTCTAACATCCATCTGTCCTATTTTCTGCATATGAATGCCAGGGACATACCCTTGAGATTCCAGAAAGGAAAAGCCAGTTCCACACACTTGCCATCACATCCTGGTGGTACCAAACATCAGAGACAGGCACTGTGTAAGACCCATCCATGCTCACCCACTCCAAAATACCTAAAATGAGGGAATAAAACAAGTTTACAGTTTTAACAGTGATAATGTAAAATTCTTTGCACGTATACAAAGGAAAAAAGAGATGGTATGTTAATAAATCTTTTAAGAGTTCAGGGACATGTATTCTCAGTCACAGAGAGCTTGGAACAATCACAAAAGACACACTTTCATTTAGCCTGACCTATTTTCCTGTGGAGGGACTTTACATGACTATGAGTCACATCATGGTTCAATTCCTTCATTTCTGTGACACAGTGGCCACCTAGCATGCCCCCCACTTCCACATCCTCATTTGTTATAACAGATGTCTCTGTTTATGTTTTTCAACTGGGCACAGGATGGGGCAAAAGTCAAAGAACAGCTATGCTGTGTGTCTTTTATTGTAAGGCACTAATGAGACAAAAACAAAGCACAAGTGTTTCCAGTCTGATTAAAATAATGTTTGTAATGTAAAGTTTTACATGGTCCTCTAGAAATGTTCTCATTTAGAAAACGAGATGGAAGTTTTGTTTTTTCACATACCTTATGAACTACCGCTGAAATATTTACACCGGGACGAAAAAAAACAACAACAATACAACCCAAGTGCTGGGCTTTCAAGGCTGGCTGAATCGAGACAGTTCGATTTGATCATTATAGAAAAGCCTAATGTACAATACTCACATTAAGCAGCCCACAGTCCTAGAATATTGATTTCCTTCACTGCAGAGAGCAACTTTAAAATTATTACAATTCATCATATGCTTTTTACATCACCACAGTCATCTAGAATTTCTTTCTAATAATGCTCTATTTTTTGCTGTACAAATGAACTTCTCCTTGCTTCCATCAGTAGTAGAATGCAGATGAGAATGCCTCAACATATGCAGATACAGTAAAAAAAAAAAAAACAGACACAGGCTTTACACATTCAAAGCAATGCAATAAATAACTTGCAATACATTATATTTTATTCAGTGGCTATTATTACTGGAAACTTACATTTGCGAGTCAATTTGCCATGAACATCCAATCATTTTTATAGCACAAATGGCAGGAGCCTTTAGGAAGTGCTTGGATTGCTTTTCTTATTGGTGGAGGCACATAATTCTCACAGATGGTCATTATATCTACTTCCTCTCCTCTGCAATAATGTAGCCTCTAGGAGTAGCGCGGGGGTTACTGCTGGTTATTAGGCAGTTGGTGGCTGACATATTTAACAGGCCAATGAGAAGAAAGAGATAAAGTTTTTAGATTTGAGACTAGCTAACCAGCTGAGTTCATACATTTGTTTGCCTGTAGAGGGCTCAGCTGCTTTAAAATAGATTCACTGTGCATTTTCTCTCTGCTGTTCACACCAGAGCCATTCAGCTTCATATTACTTTGCTCCATCAGCATAAGATGTGTTTTTTTTTTTTTTTTTTTTTTTTTTTTTTGCGTATAGACGACAACATTATCAAAACGCTCCCGTTCACACAAATACGCAACTAAACAACTAAAAATGCTGTATTTCATCATGCCAGGCATGGGCAGTGCCACCCTAATCGTATGGTCATTGAGCAAATTTACGATTGAGAGCAAACTCCGTCTTTCTGTGGATTCGGCCGTTCGTATTCCAAAACCAAATGTCTTCAGCAGCATTTAACTCACAGGAACACTAATCTCTACTTTAAACAACACATTATAATGTTTATCTTCATAAATATGAATCAGAAATTAGCCGGAGTGGCTGGGCGATGTTTAACGTTACCTTCCGTAGTGTACAGACTTGAGACTAACTAGTATGAAATTTTCTCACTCAAACCACTGCCTACCTGCTGCTGCTTTTGATAGCTTTTAGAGGGAAAAGTTGTACATAAACTACTGTTCTAGGATCAGTTTTCACCGTAATATTAGCATATTGGCGAAATATTTTGCAAACAATCCAGTGTGTATGTGTTTGCGCTCTGAAGAACGACAAGGCTTACAACCTGTTTATGCAACGCTGAGCAATATAGCCAATCACAAACATACCTGTTGATTTCTTGAACGCAATGACCAATCAGAGGTGTTTAAATTAGCACTGAACAATAATTCTGGCGTTTAGAGAGGGGAGTGGATTCTGAGTTCTGCACGGTGGCAAATATCCCCTCATTATACAAACAAATATGTAAATAAGAGATTCATTGTGCAACCAGTTTAATTTATGTTGTTACAGAACTGTAACAATAGATGTGATGAAATAAGATGAGTGAGATTTTTAGTGATAAAGGGAGCTCCCTTTGCTCACTTTCTGTCATGCCAAATCCCGCGTAACGTTCCACTTAACGTTACGTAATCTGTTAAAATTAACAGTGGTTTGTGAACGTAGATGCTTTATTGACAAATAATTTATCAGCAGTGTTAATGTTGGGATATTTGGGTTGTGCAGTGGCAAGAAACTTGAAACTATTTCAAGGAAATCTATTTAAATATGTTTTAAACGGGAAGCACATCTCCTTAGACTAGGGGAGTCCAACTGTCCTGCAGACTTCAGTTCCAACCCTGCTCCAACACACCTGTCTGTAACTATCAAGCAACCCTGAACACCTTGATTAGCTGGTTCAGGTGTGTTTGATTGGGGTTGGAGCTGAAATCTGCAGGATGGTAGCTCTCCAGGAGCAGGATTGGACACCCCTGCTTTAGACTTTCCGTGGACTTGGTTCACCCTTTCCCTATGATCAGAAAATTCATATGTATTGCACAATTTCGGAACTTGAAATATAATTAGGATATATTTATAAATGACTATCACTCAGAGACTTGCCGCCTTCAACTATTTTAATAGTGAGTAGCCTACACTTGTTACACATCTTGTTACACATCAGTGCTACATATGTAGACTAGCCTATTTGTATTGCTATTTGGTATCATTTTTATTATTGTGTTGTTCCATGAATTGAAAAGCTTTTGTGCCTTGTGTTTGCGTATATAGGCATAAATGCAAAAGAGTTTCATTTTTGGTGTAGTTTGGTCTAAATATGGACTAGCCTATCGGTGTTACCGTGTTAATATAGAACTTTGTCTATTTCAGTAATAATATGGGATGTTATTGTTTCGGTGAAAGTCTGTTTCTCAGATCATAAAAATGTGTGCCCACCTATGAAAACGAAATGCCCCCATTCTACAGCTGTGTTCTGGTGACGGCCCTGTGGTGATGACACTTTGTGAAGAAACATTACACATGCGCATGACGTAGCTGTTTTCAGAAATTCGCATTTTCGTAGTTTACATGGAGACTACAACGGTAGCGTATTCAAAAACTGTCCCCTTACTTTTATTGAGGCATTTAAATTGATTTTAGTTTTTAGCATTTTATTTTAATTTGTTTATTCAAAACGTATAGATATTTATAGAATTTCAATATCTGCAATTTATAGGTTATCGTTTATAACCTGAAAATTATTATCTGCTTATCTGTATTAGCCATACTTTTAATACTGGTGTATCCCTAATTATATGTTTAAAATGTCATAGTAATTTTTTTTTTTTTTTTTTTTACTTTTTTTTTACTCATCTTTACCTTGAGAATGAACTTGGAACAGGCACACTGCAATTGATCATATTCACTTTTATAACGCCTGTTCACACCAAGATTAAATATTATAGTGGATGTTCATTGTAAACAAGAGTTATGAATACAATGGACTATGATCTATTTACCAAGCATCAAGCTTTTAGTCAAACTTTTAGAGCTGCCGCATGAAATCCCAGTAAAAATGTAGTAAACAAATTTTAAAGTAATTAAAGCGTTTAACATTTTATTGATTGATTGATTGATTCTCCAATTTATCAGTTATCAGGCCATTACCTGAAAATAATTATCTGCTTATCGGTATTGGCCACACTTTTAATATTGGTACATTGCTAATTATAAATTTTATAATAATTTTTTATTATAGAAATAAAGAAAGAATGATGTCTTACCCTATCTGGTTGTCTCTATCCCATAAATACTTTGGCAGGCATATACAGTAGAAACAGCATTGCTCATGTGGGAGTCTCTGAATGTTTCTCCGCTCTGTATACTCTTATCTGGAAAAAGGCCTGCCTCTCAGTTGCCAGTGTTTGCATCCCATGTGCCACCCTGGCCTGGTAAAGGTTACACAACAAACAGCACTTGCTTTCTCTGCATATAAATGGGCAAAATGAGCTGGAGAGTTTCCAAAGTCACATTTGGAGAAACAAAACTGGCTAACACATTTCCCCGATACATCCCACTGCAGATTATTCATTCACAATGCATTTCCACAACCATCTGAACCATCTGATGAGTTAAAATACTATGTGAAATGTGAAAATGCCACAGTGAAACAGACCACAAGACAGTTGAAGGACTTTGCTGGTAAATACAAAGGTTGCTTTCATTAAAAGTACCTTTGAGAGACATTTAGGAGGCAGCGGGTCACATGCACAACACTGATGGCATGACAATCTGTCTTAGGTTTAGCTAAAGTCCTGTAGCAGAAACAACTAGAAAACACTGCAAGTGACTCAGTACATTGTTACAGAGCAAAACAAGTGCTGCCAAAACTCATGTGATGAATGATTTTTCTTTCTCAGATTCTCCCATCTCCCCTGTATTGTTTGTAGTGCGGAGATCAATATCTTGCCCTTTTTTTTTTTTTTTTTTTTTTTTTATCTGTCTTTTTGCTGCCTCTGTGTACTCTTTAAAGGCCAACATGGGACCCACGATCTTCAACCCTGAGGTTCCTCCCCAATTATGAAGGCACTTTAATGAGAATATTTTTTTATCTCCTGGGGCTGGTCATGGGAAAGAGCTGAGCTGAAGCTTTTGGTCCAAGGGTTTTGTTGGCATGTCTCTGATATATTCCAAGAAGAGTGTCGACTAAACTGTTTTACACATTTTACTCATCTTAACCTTGAGAATGACACTGGAACAGGTGCACTGCAAGGACTCAATCGATCATATTCACTTTTATAATGCCTGTTCACATCAAATCTTATAGTGAATGTTCATTGTAAACAAGAGTTATTCCTACACTGTTAAATATTATTGTTGGTTTAACTTAAAAAAAAAAAACAAGTGAGTTACCTGGTTGCCTTAATTTTTTAGTTCATTGAAATTAAACATTTGAGTTAATACAATGAAGGAGATTAGTTTAACAAACTGAAACTCAAAATATGTTATCTGAACCACATTAATTATATAAGTTGATTTGACACAAGATGACAAGTTGTGATAACAAATCATGAAAATAATTTTATGGACCTATTCACATCAGACACGAAAATATGTGTCGACAGATTGATATGGTCACGCTTTTGGTCACGTTTTACTGCATGACATCCCAGTAAAAATGGCAGTAAACAAATGTTATGTAAGCTGTTTAATACACGGATACTTGCTAAATAAATAAATAAATATGTGGACATGAAATAATTGTTTTATAATTTTACCTGTACAGTCTCTTAAAGTTTCCTCTAAGAAAAAAGTCATTGTACACACAACGAATAAAAAAAAAATCAGCCTAGCAACAAGTTGAACACTGCAACAATATTACACTAATATTAAAACTGAAATCCTCTATGGTCATTTTCACTGCAATCAATAACTGAGACGCAAGATGACAGCAGTTGCGTTTTTATAAAACAAGTGAGAACGAGTCAGCATACAAGATATGAAACCAGTAGAGCCTGTTTCAGTTAACAGGGTGAGTGCAGTCTGATTTAATGTTGCCATGGACAACAGCAATTATTTGGAAATATCCTTATAATAAGTAGTCGTATTCAAGACATTTCAAGTAAAGCATTTCTGACAGTACATAACACAATTGTTTGTTTACATGTCTATTTAATTAGGTTTATGTATATTGTGTAATTTCCAGGTAAAAGGTTAATGAACAATAACACTGCATTTGCATGTCATTTTGACAGTGTGCGCATGTATGTATCTTCTTTCTTAGCGTTCCTTCGGAGTTCTGTAATGGATTAGGCTTTTGTTAACAGGAGATGAGATAGAGAAACACATCCCCTACAGACCAGAAACCCTGAGGCTTTTGTGTGTTTGTCTAACAGCAGGGATAAATCCCTCATATTCCTCTGTACAAAAACAAGTCAAACTCAGGAAGTCTGCCCTGCAGGCCTTGTCATAAAGAACATCAGAAAAAAGAAAAAGAAAAAAAAAACACTGAGAAGGAGAGAGAGAGATGTTTTTTTTTTTTTTTTTTTTTTTTAAATGCTCACACGGTTGACTAGCATCTACACTGGTAAAAAAAAGTGGAATATGGTCATAAAAATAGCACAAAAGACACAATACTTCAGCTCAAATACCTTATTTATCGAAACCAGAAATCAATGTGATGGTTCTTTTTATATGGTTCACTCTACAATCATAACTCTAATCCTCTTATGGTACAACAATACTTGCTGCTCATGCATTTATGAATGCAAGACTCAACACCGGTTATTCATGTTAGCTAGGAACATACAAATAACATAGATAACAATAAACAAGTGTCAGTATTTGGCCCACTATTGAGGAATGAGGGAGATGTTTTGCATTATGAAGGCTTATTTACAGTCGGTGCCATCAGAAAGCAATAAATATAGTGAATGAGTCATTTTAGGCGCACAATAACAGCTCCATTATAATCCACTAACTGCTGTCTGAAGGAACAATTTAGCTTTGATACATACAGTAAATCTCTGCAGGACAAATGTATTCAGGTTGGACATGATGTGTTTACGCTGAAAGCTGCTGGAAAGCAGCTCGGGTGTATAGGCAATGTGGCTTATTATATATATATATATATATATATATATATATAATCTCTATTGATCTCCTGAGTCAAAATTAGACTAGGAATGGGAAGTGGTTAAACACTGTTTTGAAACAGGGACAGTATAGGATTTTGATCAATTGTAGGGTCTACCATGCAGCGGCAATTATTTAAATTGAAGTTGCAGAGCCAATGACACTTAAATTACGTTTATAGCTTAGAATAATGATGTATACAGTGCCACATTGTTTAAAGTAAGTCGGCGGACATGCAAAGAAAGATTCCTAGTTAAAGTGTTTAGTTCATTGAAGGGATAGTTCACCCAAAAATGAAAATTCTGTCATTTACTCACCCTCAAGTAGTTCCAAACCTATTTGAATTTCTTTGTTCTGCTGAACACAAAAGAAGATATCTGGAAGAATGTCAGTAACCAAACAGATCTCGCCCCCCATTTACTATCATAGGAAGAATAAATACTAGTAAATGGGGGCGAGATCTGTTTGGTTACAAACATTCTTACAAAAATCTTCCTTTGTGCACAGCAGAGCAAAGAAATTCATACAGGTTTGGAACTGCTTGAGGGGGAGTAAATCATGACAGAATTTACATTTTTGGGTGAACTATCCCTTTAATGCTGGAGAAATGGAATCAAATGCATTTGCAGGAGAGTTTTCGATTGGCAGTTAGTATAATTCGGAGTTTATGTTCGATAGTATTAATCTCATAAGTAACTCCAACATACCGTGAATGCACCTATATTGTAATTCCTGATCATTTTGCTCCTATTTAACCCATGACTACAAATAGTTCTGATTCTCCCCTGCAAACATGCCCCTACGGGGCCCATGCTGGCTTTTTGCGGGCACAGTGGGCTAGGGCCAGCCCACACCAAACTAAACAGGCCCAGTGCAGGCTTGCCCAGGTGGGGCCCAAAGCTTTGGGCTCTCTGTGAGCAGTCCACACTAGCGGATTGCCCACATTAAGGCTGTTCGGGCCCAGAGCAACTTTTGTAACTTTGGGCCCATGCAGGCTTTGTGTAGGCAGCCCACTTTTGTTTCCCATGCTCTGATTGGCTGTATTTTTATACAGTATTTTCTGTTTTCTTAAATTACATACAAATGTATGTAAAATACAAAAATAATCTGTAATTAATACAATAACAAAACAGATAGATGATAAAACGGTCAAATGACTGGCAGTAAAGTAAAATCTCCTTATTTAAATAAGCTGAAAACACTGTCACATGGCCAGCAGCAACAGAACATTAAACACTAACAGATCTGTCTAGATCTCAGCATCTTTGCTTATTACAATCCAATTTGACTATTTCTTTCATACAAAACTTTTAGATGTTGATGTTTTATTGAAAATAGTACATTTTGAAGTCCCCGTTATGGAGGTGAGCGCTTGCTTTAGTTGGGCTCTTGACCCTTGACTTTTCAGCACCAGTTGTTCTCTGGCTACTGTAGCTGTGTTTTTGAAGCACATTTGTTTTAGCAAAAATTGCAAGAGAAATCCTGGTTAGATGAAATTGATTACTTATTGATGATTCAATATTCATATATTGGTCAGAATTAAGAAGATTTATATTTTACGGAGTATGATTTAGGGAATATTTGAGTGGCAGATGCCCCTGCTAGTCATTGACCATTAATTTTTTTTTATCGATCTTGGTTGTTTTAGATTAATAGTGCTGGCCCTGTGTGGACCTAGTGAGGGCTTCCTGTGGGCTAAGTGAGGGCTGCCCGTGCAGGGCCAGCGCTAAGGGGCCAACGTTTTGCCAATGATCAAATTCTCAGGGGCCCTGGTGGGGGCCCTTACGCAAGCCCTAAGTGGGCCCGTAAAGCACCAGTGCAGGCTTGTTTGCAGGGTCCATACTCTGACAACTAGCTTTGACATGAACATGCATGACCAACATTGTGAAAGTATTTTCTAAACAACCTGAAATACCACAAGGAGGAAATTTCTAGTATTTCTGCATGCATTTGTAACATGAAACAATAGAAAGTCACAAAACCAAATCAATGAAGGGAAAAGGAAAATCAGCTTTAATTGGCTTTTAAGGAAAGCAGTGAATCACATTAGATCCAGTGTCAGCTCCCACCAGGCTGTTGCTGATAACAGCAGAAGGACTTCATGGCTCTAAGCTCCTCTGATTGCTCTAACACCCAGAGTATTTACCATTTAGACCTATCAAGCCTTTCCTTGTCCAAAAGACAGAGAGGGACACAGAGGAGAAAGAGACAAGGCATGTGACAGAAGAGGACTTCTTCTCTCTATTCTTAAAGCACAGAGGGTCAAGTCAAGCAGAACCGCATGCTAACATAAAGGACAATCCTTTATGACCACAGCCAACCATGTTTATACCAATACAAGCATTAAAGAAGATGCTGCATGCTTGCATTTTCAAGTCCTGAAAACATGATTTCAATTTTTCAAGTCTCTATAGTGCAGCAGAGCAGTAGTGTTCCACCACAGCAGAATACTGAGCTCATGGTGAAAGAACTGTGATTGCATTTATAAGGAATTATAAGGGTTTGTGTTGTTAAAGTTATTTACATGCATCACACTAATAAGTAATCAAAGAATGATCAAAGCATATAGCCTATGTATATTGTACTGCGTGTTAAAACCATATACTGTAAAATGACAAGAGCAACACTGAGGTTACTCCCTATGAGATGAATAACTACAATAATCAATCATGCAGTGCCCCTTTTCAGATCAGCACTACGTAAAGGTAGAAAGAGGGACGCATCTGGTCATGGTCATAACAGAACCATAAAAAGACCAATGAAACTATGTTACAGCCTGAAAAACATGTGGCTGACAATTTGTCAAATCCCAAGCAAACACAGAGAAATCGACTGCGAGCAGCACCATTCTGCCATGTATAAGCGTTGCCGTAATGCTGTGCAGAAACTGACATAATTCAATGTTTTTTAAAACTGTTGTGGTATAGAGCACTCTGGGAAAATATTGTGCCCTTTCACAGTGCATTCTGTCATCAAAAAAATAGAAGCCAGTTTTAATGACCAATTAAGTGTGTTTTTTGCTAACAAAGTCAGGACTTGCTGAACCACTGCTGCACTCTCATGAGATATGTCAGTACTATTTTGTTTAAGATATAATTTTAACATTACTTATTTATAATCTTGTTCATTTAAATATTCATGAATTCTATTATAGTAAATAAATAAATAATACAATCCAAGGAGAAGGATCTCTCTGAAGTAAGCCTTCTGGAAGTAATGAAATGCTTCTAAAAAAAAAAAAACTATAGCAAAATAGAACAATGTCCATCTCAAAAGTTGGTAATTCTTAGAAAATTATTACAAATGAAAAAAGAACTGATTACATTAAAATTAGACATTTGAGAGTTACATTTGATTATAAAACAAATGTTTCCAGGGTATTGGGCTACAGCCCAGACTAAATATTCATGCTGTTATTCTCTGTGATATGGTCCAGTGCTGATTGCCAGTGAATGTATAAATTTGCAATTATGTATTTAAATCCCTTTGCTAATCCTGACCATTAATGCTGTTCCCCTGGGATAAAAACCCCATTAGTGAGGTTCAGTTTTTTTTTTAAAAATACTTTCTTTTTCACCTTTTTCTCCTTTTCGCGCTATATAAAGATCATATGAAACAATAAAGAACTTCAATAAATGAATGAAGTTCAATCTAAGTTTAAAAAAACAAAAACAAACAAACAAAAAAAAACACTATACTGTACTGTACTGGTGTTACCTAAATGTGGATCATTGGGTAATACGTTACATCTCACTGACCTACATACCACTAGTCGTTCTTCACTTGCTCAGTGTCTTCCACCAATTTGCTTTGCTCAACAGTGTGGAAATAAGAAACGATGGGCCCTAATAAGTGTCCAGCCTCAAAGCAGCCGTTTCAACCAGCATCTTTTACATGCACACTGGCTATTTATAGTTGATGAACATGGGCAAGGATGATCCATTAACAAGGATCCCCAGAGTCCAGTTGGAAGAAATTACTTTTAGGGTTTTGGCAAGGTCCAGTAGTCCATTTTAATGTTCACAGCCCAGCTGAGCATCAGGGTTGTGTTTAACATTGTTAACGCTGACTATATATAGACAGACACCATCTGATCGTGACTCTATGGAAACGAAAAGTACTGTATGATAGAAGCCGACAGTAAAAATCAGCATGAGGGAGTCCAGGTCTGGATACTAGATTCTAAGTTTGATGGATTGTTTTGTGTTATGTCTGACAACACCTATTGCATCAGCAATGTCAGTGATAGTGCATTGTCTGGCGTAACACCTACTTCAGTCTTGCATGGAATTGCACAGCAGTCCCTGAGACTGCTTTTAAGCATTCCAGGGCAGTGTAAGTCAGGAGAATTGGCTGGAACAGAGAAGTGCTCGAAGTGCAGAGGGCAACCCTGATGTTTTAGGTAGCTTCAAGCCCTCATCATTAGCCCTGATGACTGTATCTATGGCATGATCCCATAGCTGAAACTTTATGTACTTTTTTTTTTTTCATTTGTAATATCTAAAGAAGAGAATACTAGTTAGTCATTGAACTGGGGAGTCTTCGTTTTCATTGTTGCCTGTGTTCAAGTCATTCATTAGTTATGGTTTCTAATTAGTTCTCAACTGTTCCCTGTTCTGTTGATCATCATCCTGCTATGTATATTGTCCCTCCGTTCCTTCAGTTCATTGTCTTGTGTTAACATTATGTGGATTGCGTCGTAATCTTCTCTGCGTTTGTTAAAGTCGTTTTATTATTCACTCTGCATCACGCATCATCCTTGGATTTTACTAGCTGAAAATATAATTCTGCTAATTATAATTCATAACTCTGTATTCAACCATAAGGCCATTGTGTCATGAGCAATAAAAAGAGAATGTGAACAGTGTAAGACAAACTGCAGGCTCTCTAATATTTATAAATTATTTCATTAAAATAATAAAAATCAAAACGCCTTCAAGTGTTGCGCATCTGAACACCGAGTGATGTTTAATGATTCAAAATGTACAGTATTGCTGAACAAATCATTAAAGTGAATGTTTCAGTGATTCACTCATAAACACATTGGCTGCATTACTCTCTTGAATAAGTACTTACTTTGTGGGCGATTAAAAAAGTATGTTCTTTTTAGTATGAATGTGTGTAGAATGAAATTCGGACATACTACATTTGTCATTATTATGTGACCTACCAGCGTCAGTTGCGTCACTGCCATTCACAATTCTTCTCCCATGGCCTCATTGGATTGTAGTGTCCATCATATGCACACACTTTTCGTCGAAAATAGTAGGTCATCCTGGTACTTTCTGCTTACTCTTTTATGAGTACTGTGAATTAGGACATACTACTTTTTTTTCTCACCTACTATATAGTAGGAAAGTATGCAATTTCTGACTCAGCCACCCACTTGATTCCTACCTGAATGAATCAGTGTTGTTGAATGAATCAGTTGAATAAATTATTAAATGACTCACTCATAAAGAGAGTCACTTGTCGCCAGGGCTCGATTTGAGGGGGGATGCGGGGGATGGCATCCCCCTTGTTGAAAAAAAATAACAAAAAGCATCCCCTCTGTAAAGCCACCATCCCCCCTTACCATCCTCTTTAGATTAACAGTGTTATGTATTATGTAAATCTTATCATGTAAACGAAATTTTAAAATTCTTTGTATGATAATAAACAAACTCTAACAGTGAATGACCAAACAGAACTCAGTATTGTAATGCGCTGCACACAGTCTCACCAGAGCTCTGATTTAAGCCAAATTCCCTTTCAAGGAAAGTCTGTTCACTCGGCGGCCATATTTGCAACGCCTCCGGGTAGCTATTTCGGGCATCCAAGACCAAGTCCGATCTATTTGAATGAGGGAATCCTATAATCTCAAAAACTGCTTGGCGAACTCACAATTAAATAACATATTTCAAATCAGCAACAAAATCTACAATGATACAATCCCAATAAATGTTGTTTCTTATGAGGAAAATAAAGTGGGTTGAATCCAAGCAGCTCTAGTTATAGAATAATCTGGCATCCTTCTGAAGGCACTCCGCCTGAGCTTGAGGTGTTGAATGTGTTGAATGGTGTTGAATGCTCTGTTGATAATTTAAACATGTTAATTACACAAATAAAATATTTAGCGTAGATTGATTGAACAATGATTGATTAGCCTATATTTATTTATTTATTGTAGACTTTATTATTAAACAAAGTAAACATTTTGCTGAAATATCCACAACATATAAGAGCGCATGGTTTATCCGTCGATCAGATGCACGTGAAAGTTGTTTGTTACTATAGCAACAATAGAACAGTGCAGTGTGTTTCAGAATCAAACAATCATTGTAAAACAAAAGTTATTTATATCAAGATGATGAGAAAATAAGCTGCAATCACAAGAAAACAAGACAGAAAAAAAAAATAATAATAATCCATGGCCTTTTAGGGCTTCCATACTAAACTACAATGACAAACACAGATATGAGCAATCAGCGTATCAATCTCAACAATGGTGACAATAAAATATTCAGACAATCAGATCAACTCTGGACATCACAAAAAGCTACTAAAAAACAGAACCAAAACCACAGCAAAAAATAAAAGCAAATAGTTACAATTAAAGAAAATAATAGGACAATTCAGCTGCATAATTTATTAATGCTGTGATGCATGCTGGGAGTTTTGTACTACTGTTCCCAGCATGCATTGTGGCATGACACTTTTGATTGTCACCTTTGTTGAGAGTCATGTGCTGATTCTTGATGTCTTTGTATGTCATCTCAGAATTTTTTTTTTTTTTTTTTTTTTTTTTTTTTTTTAAATCTTCTGATTGGTTTTGTTCCATTATATCATTTCAATGATGGTCGGTTTTGTTTCATTTTGCTACGACATTTCAGTGATGGTCACTTTGTTTCTTTACGCAATCTCAATAGCAGTCAGTTTCGTTCCTTTACGAGATCTCAATGACTGTCAGTTTTGTTTCATTACAAGATTTCAATAACAGTTGGTTTTCTTCTTTTATGAGATTTCAAAGACAGTCAGTTTTGTTACTTTACGAGATTTCAGTGACGGCCTGTTTTATTCCATTACTACATTTTATTAATGGTCGGTTTTGTTTCTTCATGAGATTTCAATGATGGTCAGTTTTGTTTTGTTGCAAGAGTTCAATGATGGTCAGTTTTGTTTCTTTATGAGATCTCAGTGACTGTCGGTTCTGAATCAAAAACTGAACTGACAGTCATTGAGATCTCGTAAAAGAACAAGTGATTCAGTGATAGCCTGTTTTGTTCCATTACAACATGTTTCTTTACGAAATTTCAATGATGGTTGATTTTGGTCCTTTACTAAATCACAATGACATTCACTTTTGTTCCTTTACGAGATCTCAATGGGTGAGACGGTTTTGTTTTGTAATGAGATTTCAATGACGGATTGTTCTGTTCCTCTCCGAGATTTCAATGATGGACGGTTTTGTTTCATTGCGAGATTTCATAGATGGTCGGTTTTGCTGGGTTACGAGATCTCAATGATGGTTGGTTTTCAGTGTCAGTCAATTTTGTTCTGTTATGAGATTTCAAAGATGGTAGGTTTTGTTCTTTTATGAGATTTCAAAGACAGTTTTGCTTTGTTATGAGATTTCATTGATAGTCTGGTTTGTTCCATTATGAGATTTCGATGATGGTTGGTTTTATTCGGTTTTATTCAATGATGACTGTTTTATTTGTTTGAGATTTCAGTGACGGCCGGTTTTGTTCAGTTATGAGATCTTGATGACGGTCAGTTTTGTTTCTTTTCGAGATTTTAATGAGTCGATTTTCATTGTCAGTCAGTTTTGTTCAGTTACGAGATCTCAATACAGTATGTTTTGATGCCACAATGCATTCTTTGCATTCAGTTAATTTCGGTCGGTTTTGCTGGCTTAGGAGATTTCAATGATGGTTGAATTTGAAACAGTTCAATAGTAATGATAAAATACTAATGATAAAATAGTGCTTCCATGTAAGTTGTAAATAAACTAAATAATGTCATTTGTGATGTGAAACTAACTACCTGCATGGTATGTGATGTAATGTAGGAGTTTATTTGTGGGCACACCCCTTATTTTCTGGGGTTTATTTTAACACTTTATTCAGTACAGTTTATGGCGACTGTACTGGGGCGTTGGGCAGTATGTGATGTGCTGTATGGACTATTTTACACCAGGGTTACACCCCTTATATTTTGGGATTTATGTTAACCCTTTATACAGTACAGCTTATTGCAACTGTACTGGGGCATTAGGACCCACTCAGACCACAGATTGATCAGAACTGCTGGCCTCTCTAACACATCTTCCTGCAGCTACCCAGTCTCCCAGGAGAACTCCCATCCAGATAGAGACTGGGCTCAATCCTGCTTAGCTTCAGTGGGTGTGCAGGTGAAAGCTTCAGGTTGACCGCTGCAGGGCTTCTCAAGCACTTTTCCAACCATAGACCCTCTGACGTAGAAATATAAATCTCAACAATGGTGACATGCTTCATGCCACAATGCATATATAACAGACTATTATTAAGTATAACTGCAATTAACTGCATTACATCTACAGGATTTAAAAAAAAAAAAAAAACTAAGATTAGACCACTAGATGATGACAACCTCTTCATTATCATGCCGCAATGCATGCTGGGAACAATAGTTCAAAACTCCCAGCATGCATCACAGCATGAATAAATTATGCAGCTGAATTGTCCTATTATTTTCTTTCATTCTAAATATTTGTTTTTATTTTTTGTGGTTTTTCTTGTCTTTTAGTAGCTTTTTGTGATGTCCAGAGTTGATCTTGTCTGAATATTATGTTGTCACCATTGTTGAGATTGATACGCTGATTGCTCATATCTGTGTTTGTCAGTGTAGATTATAATTTTCTGCTCATCTTCCAAGTGATTTTTGCAATACAGTGTGATCTCATGTTTCAGTAAAACAGGGTTTATAATTTAAAAGTATTAAGGTCAAAACCCAATTATTACATCTCAAATGACATCAGTAATTCATGCTATTTCACAATGATTGCTATAAGTGTTATATATTATAAGAGTTAAGAGTCCAACTAATGGAAACACCAATCACCATTATGGTGACTACAAAAGAAACAAACATGAGCGTTAAATTTCTGTTAATTCTCAATAAGAACTTCTGTAGATGAATGACAGAAATAAAGTCAGTCTGGTTAGCAATATGTGAAGCTGGAATGCTGTTTGTGGAGTTGTTTAATCCTCCTTTGCTGTGATCTGGAGAGATCTGGGGCCTCATTTATAAAATGTTGCACAGAAACCATCCTAAATTTGCGATCATTTCTCAGATATGCGTACATGTGATTCGTAGAATGAACATACACACAGAAAACGAGCATATGCCTCTCTTTCAGATGTGAAATCTATAAATCGCAAATGATCTTGAACTCCAGCTTTTCTTTTATAAATTAGCAGTAACATCCTCCTCACTTATATTTTCCATTTTTGTGTTCCCCACAGCTTGCAGAACTTGTCATAAAGTTAGTGATAACAAGCCCACCCATTTAAAGGGACCATATGATTGGTCAATTTTCCTGTCATTTGAAATTAGTCTCTCATTGACTTGCTATTGCTTGGCCCTCTGTAATTCCATAGCTGGACCTCCAATCACAGAACTGAAAGCATTAGGCAGAAAAACTGTAATATGGAGTCTACACAACACAACATAGTAAATAGGCAGTTTTGAAGGGTTTATTTCCTCAAAAAGATTTAGAAGTTTAGTGTCAATTTATGATTTCCTAAAATAACATTAGAACTGATGACTTTTTAAACTATTATTTAAAAGTTTGTAAATATTATTTTTACAATGGTTTAGGGCCTCTCTGATTACCTAGGGCCCTGACGGTTCCCCTCTGCTAGACTTCCTCTTTGTGGACAGGTTATGCTGCCCTTGTGTTTTGTCCTTTCACTTGAGAGGACTGATACAGTGACCAGCCATGCAAAACAGTCCATTCGCATCCAGGGACTGAGGTGATATTTTATATTTATCAGCTATTCACTGAAGATGCTGGGCTTGCTATACAGTCATGGCCTGAGGCAAAACACTGAGAGGTCTCTGTAAAGACTACTTTTACAAACAAGACTTTAAAGGTCAGTTTTTAAGTATAAACATCACATTTTGGGTATTTGCTAACAGATATATAATGTAACAATATCTGAATGGAAAAGATTCAATACCAAACCTCTAAAAGATGGATATCAGACAGAAATCTCAGAAATCATTACAGAGAGTAAAACATTAAAAAATAAGTAATGAAAAATTAAGATACCAGCCACAAACAGTGGGAGGTGAACATTAAATATAGAAATCTATGAAGAAAAAGGGTCAAAAAGGTTGAATGCAAATCCAGTGCATAAATCAATGTAATTCCATGCAGCAACGAATGTACTTTTAGTATTTATATGCTGTATATTGTGGAATCACCATTATGCAAGGACACACATACACCTTGAAATATAGACTTGCAATTCCCATCCATCCCTGTTGGGATCAGTCTGTCTGGAATCTGATCTGTAATAAGCTGCTGGTGGGACCAAAGGGGCGAAAGGAACAATGTTCAAAGGCAAGCATGTGAACATTAGCCTGTAGTAGGACAGTGTAACATCACACTTTATCTCCAGAGACCGTTCTTCTGAAGGGATGCTCAGGCAGTATTAAAAGCAGAGCCATTCCCACTTAAGCATTCACTTCTTTCATCTCATTGTCTTTGGATCGTACCCCATGCCTCTGGCATTGTTTCAATTAGCTCTAAAAGGGCATCCCTTTGAGGAGTACACCGGGTCACATGCTGCCACCTCCGTTTCAATGTTTAATGGTGGCTGGCAAAGCACAAGGTCGAAGCAAAAGCCACCAGAAAGTTCAGACAGCTATTAAGATTATTTCCTGGCTCATTTTCTCCCGTATGACAGTCTCCCCCTCTCTTCTGTTTAAAAAAAGTCTTCATTTTGTTACTGCTTCCTCCTCAATCCATCTTTTCAGAGCAGCAGATTAACAAGGCAGAGCCGAATCTGCTGGCTGTGTGCATTTTCTTTGAGTACAGGGGTATAGAGTCCTTATTGTGGGCTTATACAAGCTGTTCCTCCATGCATGAGTCGTGCTCCATAACTATGGAGACGTTAAATATGCAGTAAAATGTTGCTTCAGGTACAGGAATATTCAGAAACACGTTGATTATTCAGGCTTGATGTCTACATGATGCACAGCAAAGCTCTAATGATGTGTACTGTAGCCTACCTCAGAGTTACTATATGGATTCTGAATGGAAATATTGAAGCGAGAGGTCAAGATTTGGTTGGTTAGTGTGGTCCAGATAGATCCTGCTGGTAGATACTACATCATGTCTTCCCATTTATTCTGACCAGAGGTCACGTTAACCGAATATTTTCTGTCATTGACTGAATTTATTTAGCAGTGTTGGAAAAATCTGAAGGCCATCCATCATTTTGACACTGAGATGATCTATTGTCAACCTGGACTCTTGGAAACACAAACCTGTGGGAACGTTTTCGCGAATCGCAAAAATACGTACCAATACGTACATATCACTGCAGTTTCCAACAGAAATGAACACTAGAGGCAGTAAAACAGCAAGCACTTTTAATCATTTCATACACAGTTACGATTACAGGGTCAGATTATGGATTAATGAAGACTTGTTTTCACGTCTCTTTGCACAATATTATGTTATAACTTCAAAACGCTTTTTACCAAAGTGCACGATTTGTAAAGGAATATATTTTGGACTTTGCATCGCTTAACCAGCGCCACGTGTTTCGCTTTTCTGACATAAGTAAGCTCAGCTGATACAGGGTTTTATTTAGGACGAGAAAGCCTTGGCTACGAATCCAGAGAAAAGCGAGTCACAGTAAAAGAGCTCAAAGATGAGAGATCAAAACAAGCTAAAGCGGCATGATTACGGATGCTTTTTATGTCACATTTGCTTTTGTTAACACTATCGGGTAGGTTTAGGTGTAGTGTTGGTGGTACGTTATTTTAAAACGTAATGGAGCATTACACTTTTAGCGCATTACACTCACCGGACAAATTTCAAATCAGAACTGCAGTGATTTGTATAAAAACCAACATCATAAAAACGTACCATATTCACGTTTATCTGTTCCAGCAAAAAAAATGAACACGCTTTTAGCGCCACTCAGTGGACATTTCACATTAAAACTGCAGTGATATAGGCTACGTATTGGTACGTATTTTGCGACGCGCAAAACCGTTCCCACAGGTACGTTTTTCTAATGAGACCAGGCTCTCTATTGTAACGTATAACTGTAATTCCCACCTCTGTACAGTTGGTGGCGAGTGCGCTCTATTGTGGTAGCAAATTGCGGGTTCAGCCTCCAGAACAAAATTAAAACTGCCACAAGAAGTTGTCTGTCTGTCTGAGGTGAAGACGCAAAATCCAATGACAGTTGCCTCTGCATCAGTCTCCCTTGATGCATTTGATTGTGCTCAGTCGAGAATCCAGTTTAAGTCGATATAGACCAGGGGGAAGATTTAAGTTAAAGGTACAGTGTGTAAATTTTAGAGGCATCTAGCAGTGAGGTTGCGAACTGCTCAGTCCACCGCTCACCCCTCCCTTACGAAGCACATAGAGAAACTAAGGTGGCCAACCCAGGACAAAGATGTCGCCGTCTGAGACAGCAGAGAGTGTCCAGTCGAGCAGTGAGGTTTCTTCTTACTTCTAACAAAGAATGGTCTCGCTTCTAATAAACCAGAGGACTACTACTTCTGCTTCCTGCGTATTCAACGTATGACGATGCAAGCTGCCTCTAAAAACACCAACAAAGAAGAAGAAAAACAACAGTGATGAAATGCGCTCTGTCGACGAGTTTGTTCGTTTAGGGCAACTGTAGCAACATGCCGGCACAAAATAGTAACATGTAAGGGGACCCATGTAGATATAAATGGCTCATTCTAAGGTAATAAAAACATAATGGTTCATTATGTAAGGTCTTTATACACCACTGTAAACATAGTTATGTATATTATATTGCATTTCTGTCAATAGATCCTCCCGAAATTTACACACTGCACCCAGCGTCAATTGAGTTTAGTTCAGTATTATAATCCAAATTGTATTTTGTAATATATTGTGTTCATATTTGTCTTTTCAGGCACAAAAGGTCGTGTTTAGGGTAAGTTTACACGACACATGTACTAAAAATGGTTTTCAACAAACAAACATTTATCTGCTTTGTGTAGTGTTGAATATAAAAAGTGACGCAGTCACTGATCATCTGTTCTCTTCATAAATAAATAAATGCATGATCTAGCTTATATCCTCATCCTGTAAGTTCATGATAAAAATGAAAATATGAACAAAAACAAAAGCTATTAATGCATCCTTGCTGAATAAAACTGCCAGTTTCTTTAAAAAAGAAAAAATCTTGATCATGAAATATGCATTTTTAGCTGTAGTCTTTCTACTGCTTTTACTTTTAAGTCAAAACTCACTCCTAGAACTCGTAGTTCTCCTGGGCCCTCGCACACAAACTTAAAACTTAAAATAAAAAAGCATAATTTGTATTCACATTATCTGAACAGTCTGCAAAGAGAAAATAATGACTCATCTTCTACAGAGTGTAAAGCTATGCAGGATGGATTGGAAGAATAACTACAGATGTCTTATCAACTCAAATGCATTCGAGTTGGGAAGAATTAAGATTAGACAATGGAAATATGCATTAGAGACTCCATAATGTATCGCAGAATCAAACCACTTGGAATCACAAAATACAGAACTGCAGTGGGCGCCATATTGTGACCCCATACTGATAAAATTGCACTGCAAAACCACTATCCAAAGTACTGAAGAAAGAAGTAGGAGAAAACTTCTCTCTCCTTCACATATGTAAATACGGAGGCAAATAAGCCAGTCCATTGGCTGCGTTCTCACTGTGTTCAATTCAATCCTCCCTGGAGCTATTTGCTGCATAGAATGAAAGGGGCCCTCAATGCTTTAAAATGTAATTTCTTTACCAGCCCGCCTGCAGCATGCACAGAAACACATTTCAATTTAGAAAGACCTAAACAGCTTCATCAATTACACGCTATACAGGTAACTCAGAGCATGCAAGGGCATCATTTATGTAGTCAGAAAAACAATTCAAAATGAACATGTATATCTTATCCTGTTTTTTCACACAGTGAAGGTGTTCATAACAAAGCAAAGGTTTCACAAAGAACAATATGTGCAATCATTTTGAAAATGTCTAAGTTTTACAGGGTGTGATTATGATTCAGGCATTACAAGCCAGAAGTCAGATTGGGATTGAAACTTTCAAAATATTTAATCCAGTTCCATCTCATTGAAGATGGGGTTCATCATGCTGGTATGAAGACAGGTTTGTTTAGGATCTGTGCCACTGGATGATGTGTCGATGAAGCCTTCACAGGGCATAGTCTAGTCGACACAATATCTGCTGCCACTTCAGGGCTGTGATGTGGTCGTGTTTAGGCGCAGGTCCTCCATCTGATCTGGATATGGTCCGGATCCGGCTGACTACGGTAAACCTCGGGATAAACAGAGAGACTAATATTAGCGTAGATGCCATTCTTCTTATGATGTAACTAGTACATTGGGTGTTATAGGAAGTGTTCCCGGTTCTGGCTGACCTAATTTATGCAGCCTAACAATCAATTAAATGATCTGAATAATATAAATTGGTAATGTGTTATGTGTATGCCAGGTTAAAGGTATGTGTTTTTAGTCTAGATTTAAACCGACAGAGTGTGTCTGCTTCCCGACCAATGCTAGGAAGACTGTTCCAAACTTTGGGTGCTAAATAGGAAAAGGATCTACCACCTGCAGTTGATTTTGATATTCTAGGTATTATCAACTGGCCAAATTTTGAGATCTCAATAGACGTGAAGGACTATAATGCTTTAAGAGCTCTCTAAGTCATGCAGTTTGCATTGCAATGAATGATGACTATACTGTAGCTTGAAAATCATTCAAAAGTACAATAAAAGTAGCATAAAAGTGGTCAGTATATTGCACAGTAAATACCATATTATAAGGCCTTGTATGAAAAAGAGACTTTTATGAGAGAAGTTCAAGAGAAAAGCAGAGATGTCTGATTTGTATAGAAAATCAGTTCAGTCAGATCTGTTCAATGGATCAGGAAAATTTTCAGAAAAAAGTTCATCTCACTGACTCAATGATGCAGTCACATGACGCTGAGTAAACTCTTTTTGTTGGGTGACCTAATCCCTAAATCTTCTATTCTCCAAACCATCATATTCATTTGCCACACATGAAATGTCAATACGCCAAAAGTACAGGGATCAGTTGATTTATTTAGCTCATGATTCATTCTTATACATCATAAAGAGAAAATGGCAAAAACATAATGCTGATTTCATACTGTAGGCAAAAGTACATACCTCATCTTTCCAGCCCATATAATTTCCAAATGGTTGCATCAATACAGTGTTTATCATTTATCGTTCATCATGCATTGTGGAATATTGATTGCCTGCATCTTTATATAAGATGCTAATGAAACAGTCATTAGGCAGGAGTCGATTTCCACCGCGATGTAAAAACCGGGCCCTTTTTTCCAATTTTAAACTCAGTCAAATTAGTTCATAGTGCTGTGAGATGTTGTGTCTTAATGTGGATGTAGAACACTTCCACTTGGATGAACACAAAGCCCAGTGTGATGGTTTTCTCAGTCAATTGGTTCACAGCACCGTAAAAAGACCAAATCAATGTCCACAGACTTGGGCTGAAGTGCATTTTATCGAGGTACAGACACCGTTGTGTCTGCTGATTGTCAATTTTTCAGGGCTAATTTCCCAGCATGCTTTTATACCCGAATCAAGACTTTGCTAAGGTAACAAGAGTGATAAGAATGATGTCACTGCTGAACTGTTCATTCAACCATAGTTGCATCATTATGGTGCACATTTGCAGTAAGCTGCTCTCTTCCAGTCTTGCTCTATGTCAACTATATGTTTTTCAAAGTTTGCAAACGGGTACAAACTTTTGGCTGTAGTATATTATTAACTGTAGATGTCTTAAAACTTATCAACAACCTCATTACATATACAAAGCTAAGGAAAAAAGCTGATGAAAATGTATCTCATCAGCACAGATGTTTAAGTCTTGATTAATAAGGTAAGGTATTGTCTGATAGTTAACTGTGCTTTGTCCCATTGCTCTCATTTTAGTTGCTTGCTTATAAGCTGATTAGTAAAACAGTGTTGGGGAGTGTGATGACTTGGGTTAATAGAATAATACAACACAGGGCGTAGCAGCCTGAGAAAACATTATGCAAATATTTACCTTTTCACTTCAGCAGAGCAAGGCAGAGGAAATCTGCATCACATTTACATCACAATGCCTGGAGTTCAGGACCAACTGTTTTAAGCCAACAACACAAAGTCTAAAAATGTAAATAAATAAATAAACAAAGCTGTTTTTGCTGTTAAGCCAACATTGCACATTTAAAAAAAAATACTGGGGGATTAGCCATCCAGAGTTTTGAATTATTTCAAAGTCACCCTGAAATGATTAAGTCTCTAGGTTCAGGACTCATTAATTGTTCATACTGTACTTTAACCCACATTACATTATTGATGTTTAGTGTATTTATCAGATAAATTTTATGCCATTATAACCTCTCAACACAGAGAGGCATGATTCCCAACAATGACTGAATTCAACTTTTTTATATATATATAATATATATATAATATATGGGCATGATGCAGGGTTGCCAGATTTTCAAAACCAAACCCGCCCAATTGCTACTCAAAACATTTTTGGCGGAGTTCCCCTTGTAAAATTCACATTCCATGGGTTAAATAATATGTTATTTGGGGTCGCTTCAACCCGCAGGCAGCAAAAGTGTAAAAGTAGCCCAATTCCACGGGAAAACCGCAGACTTGGCAACATTAGCATGATGCTTCTGTGTCGAGAGGTTATAATGGCATAAAATGTATCTGATTAATACACTAACGACACTTCAATGACACAAGGTTTCTTCTTCATATACTTAAACATATTAGGCATTATCTTTGCAAACATTATTTATAGTGAGAAGTACCATACATATAAACTGAATTGAAATTAAATTGAATTGAAAACCTTTAGTGAAGGTTTCCACAAGGCTGACAGCCTGTCTAGTCTTTATTGACATGCACCACAAGTCTATTGCTGTGGCGTTCCTCCACTCAATGTCACTTTGAATCAAATTAGAATTCTTATGGAATGTCAATAAATGACCCTTGTTTGGGGCCAAATAAAAATAAATATCATGCAATTAAGAGGCAGAAAGGCTGGGTGAGGATGAGGTGGTTTTAGAGGATTGCATTACCTCATCCCATACAAATTACTATGATTTTTATCACTCACTTTTCTTCCTCTGTGTTCCCGTGGGACTTTGACAAGGACTATGGACAAAGGGATCTACATCTCAGGAACCATTTAAGGCTAGTTAACTACATTTTTCACTTTCGTGGAAAAAAAAAAAAAAAAAAAATGCTGTCTGCTGAGGATACATTGATATGGAAAGTCATTTATTTAATCTAGTGGGGGAAGCTTAATGAACTCTCTCAGCAGCCTGTCAGATGAGTTTTGAGACAACTGCATTTCTGAAGTACACAGGAGCCATCAACTCAAACAATAATAAACCAGGTCCACCTTTTATCAGTGATTCAAAATGAAAAATGCAGAAATTAACTGGGGAGTTTAGCTGAGGTGTAACTGATGATGTGACGCTTCAAGCTATTTGAATACAAACACATACGCAAAGGGGGTTATCAATCTACACAACACCTGCAATGTTTTCATGTCTAAATTTCCTTATGCAGACTTTTATAATCTCCTTCCTGTCAAGTTATGCCTTACTTTTCTTTGATGCAAACCTAAAATGATGATTTAGCTCAAGCAAATGACTGGTTTGCCAGAAAACAGCTAGTTTTTGGATGCGAGGCATTTTATTGTTTTTTGACCTCCTTTTCTGAAAGCTTTCAAGTCTCCGCAGGAAATTTCTACATGTCTGAAGATCAAACGGAAAGGGCAGGAAATGCTGGTGTTCACATGGCCTTTATAATATGCCTCTTCAGGCCATGATGTACACAATCAGCCCTGCTCATTCACTTTGATCAGAGAGAGAGATTTATGTTACTCAGACGTGGCAGCAGAGTTACATTGCAAAACTCATTTTCTTCTGTGAGGTAGAGAATATGAGCACTGAACAAAAAAAGAAGAAGTGCTGGGAAATATAAGATAATCACAGCCAATGGCACATCCTGTGGTAAGAATCACATGACCAACACAAACTTAAAGCATTTTTATAATGTACATTCAACTTATACAGTATTATCAATAACACCTTTCCATCCCACAGCAATATGCTTAAGCTGCAAGGAATGATCAAGCTTTGAAGTGTAAAAATATGTAAGGAAAATATGCAAATGATTATTTTTAACTTTAGTCACAGCTATCCTACTAAACTTTTAACCCTAGTCTCTTAGCCAGACATTTGATTTGCGCATAAAATATGGGCATCACAGTGACATATTTTGTCTTTTACATAGAGACCTGACTTACCTGACTGACATTTAAAGCATCTAAAGTCAATTTGTTGTGTTTTTATGTAACGTTTTGGGTCTGGTTTATCAGAAATAGATTACACCAAAGAAGTTTGTAATACCTGGAGAAAGCTATCTCTTAGCATTCCCATTCATATCAATGGCAGTTTCTTGGCTGAAAAGTGAATTTAGAAATATGTGATTACAGCCATTGCTTGCCATTTTTGTGTGCAACATGCATTCAATGGTCAACGCCACTCATATGAACATCAAAAAACATATGAATGGAGAGGAGACTCTACATTTATACATTAAAATGAAGCATATACAAAAATTGCTTTTATTTGAGCTGTTTACCAGTAGAATCAAAGTCGGTGTAGGTAACTTCTTGCGCTTCTCACTGGCATTAGCAGCTTACTTCCATCATTTTCCAGTCTACATTTATAACTTCTCATAATATGCACAGGTTAAACTAGTGTTGACCTAGTCTATTTCCAAGTGAGAATGTCATTCACGTCACCCCTAATATGCTCACTGTGGTACATTCCACATAAAGGTGGACGTAAAGGTCGTATATCACTGAAATGGGAGACTATGAAATATGACTATTGATTGCTGAGGGGTGACAGCAGTCTTGAAGGCCTTATTAATCCTCAGAGAGCATTCAGTCAAGCAGGGCTTTTGAAACCCTGAGAAATGGGTCTTCATTACCGCTCAATTACCTTGAAGAACAATTTAGCATGTAATTACTAAACGGGTTCATTTAATGTTGATAATATACATTTTAGAACAAAGGCATGTGCTAGTGATTAAACAAGTATATCAAATTAGAGATTATTAAATGATTACAGAAATGAAATGGTGTTTCCGTGGGGTAAAAGTATTTGTTAAACTGTTAGTAGGCATTAATTCATTTATCAGAGCACTTCATCAAATACACTTTCCTCAATACATTCCTCATATGAGATTATAAAGCAGTCAGAACTGTAAGGTACAAAGTCACATTGAGATTTAATAGTAAGATTTAAAGTCAAAATTTAATTTCAAGTCACAAATGTGAGATATCATAAAGCCACATTGTGAGATTTAAAGTCATATTGTGATATTTAAAGACACATTCTGAGATTTAAAATCACATTGTGCAATATAGTCAAAATTACTTTATATTGCATAGTGTGATTTTAAATCTTACATTGTGACTTTAAATATCACAATATGACTTTAAGTCTCAATGTCATGCTGAAATATAAATTTATAATTGAAATATACAAAATAACACTGTGAGAAAGTATAAAATCACATTGTGAGAGTAAACTCAAATTTGTGACATACTGTATACAGTCAAATTGTGAGATAAAGTCACAATTTTAAGATATAAAGTAACATTGTGAGGTTTAAAAGATAATAAGTCACAAATGTGAGAGAGTTACATTGTTGCTTAAAAACATAAATAGCATCTCTTGGGTGATTATTCAAAATTTTGTTTGTAATGTTAAAAGATTAGTTCACTTCAGAATTAAAATTTCCTGATAATTTACTCACCCCCATGTCATCCAAGATGTTTCTTTCTTTCTTTCTTTCTTCAGTCGAAAAGAAATGAATGTTTTTGAGGAAAACATTCCAGGATTTTTCTCCATATAGTGGACTTCAATGGTTACCAATGGGTTGAAGGTCCAAACTGCAGTTTCAATGCAGCTTCAAAGCGCTCTACACGATCCCACTTGAGGAATAAGGGTCTTATCTAGCGAAACGATCTGTCATTTTCTAAAACAAATAAAAATTGTCTCCTCCAACTTCAAATTCGTCCGACATGGTTGTTTTACCTTTTTTTTTTTTTTTTTTTTTTGTAAAGGCCATTTGACTTAGTCTTTGCACGATTGCTTTGTAAACACTTGCTCGGTACTTCCGCCTACATCACAAGTAATAAGACCCTTATTCCTTGGCTGGGATCATTGAAATTGCAGCATTGAAACTGCAATTTGGACCTTCAACTCATTGGTAACTGTTGAAGTCCACTATATGGAGAAAAATCCTGGAATATGCACCACCTGACAGTGTCTCTTTTTAACCCAAAGGAGTTATGTGGAACTGGGGTCCATGATGGATCACACCAGTAAGGCAGAAGCCACCAGACCCACCACATTACACCTTATTCCCCCCACACAGACAGCAACAGTTGTATTTAACTCTCTTGTTTGTGAAAGAGAGAATGGATAAGACCTTGACATTCACATTCCCTACAATGTTTCATCCTCACCTACATATACATGTATTCACACATAAACTGCCGCTTATCTCACACAAGAGAGCTGCTACCTGTCTGAGCCTCCTGGGTCTCCGGCGTTGATTAATGACACAATCGACTCACTAATTAACACCTGCACTCCGAGTTTCTAAAATAAGCCAAAAGAAGAGCGGAGGGCCAGGTTATCGATTTCCTCTCCCTAATTGCAGCCGGCAACACCTCCGAAGTTGATTCCAAGCAAGACAGCAAGGATGTAATTATTGTACTCTCTTACAATCACAAGTCTGTTGTTGCTGTAAGGTAGCATTCATCTCTGTGCTCTCTCCATCATGGTGCAATCGGTCAAGCAGAGCACATTGATAAACGATGCTATACCTTTAAATATGAGACATGCAGAAGACAACCACAATCTGTCATACAGCAGCACTCCACTGTTGTGATTCAGAGACCTGAATTGGCTCTCTAATTAAAGATGCCAAAATGTTGAAGAACGTATCAACTATCTGTCTAGATATGTGCCACATTATTTGCTCTTCTCTTCTGCGAGTGGTTTAGTCCAAATTTTCTAAAGAGACTCAATTGCTTTTCATGATGAACATATTTAATTTAAGCTTTTACTCGTATATAAACATTGATCAGCGAACAAACCTCTTCTAGAAGCTAAAATGTGCTGCGTAACACATGAGAATGAACCTCAATGGTTACACAGCACGTTTGAACTTCCGGAAGAGGTTTGTTCTTGTGCGTCATTCAGGTTAGGTTGAGCTTCTGTTTATGTTCGCTGATCAAGGTTTATATGTAAAAGCCTAAATTAAATCTGTTTATCATAACAAGCAATCGAGTCTCTTCAGAAAATCTGGACTAAACCGCTCGATTCATATGGATTAGTTTTACGATCTCTTTATGAACTTTTTGAAGCGTCAAAGTTTCAGTTGCAGAGGCAGTCTATGGAAGGAAATCTGACTGCATTCTCATCAAAAAGATCAGTAACGCTTTAGATTACAGCCCGGAAAGAACTAAGGGGTACTTATACTATTATGATAGACAACAATCTTACGTTTGGGAGCAATTTAGCGAGAAAGTGCACTGATTAAGTTGTTTCAAGGCAAGTAGAAAGAACTATTGCAATCTTTTTTAATACATGGGGATTACTTTTGTTTCATGTAGTTACAGGGTAAGTATGACATTGCGGGCTGTAAATTAAAGTGGTGCTTGTTACACTCTTATTTCATGTAGTTACAGGGTACTCCGAAACCTTTATTTGAAAAACAACTTAATTAAAAACAGGTCTACAACACTTATTATTCATTTATTCATTTTTTTTTTTTTAAATCAACTTTTCATTTCAAATTCTAAAGTCCTGACAGAAAGTAAAACGTTTTGTCCCTTTTTTTGTTGTTGTTGTTGTTTCTCTTGCTTGGCTTCCTCCTCATCTTGTTTCTCAACTGATGAATCTTAAGAAGGAATCCCATTAAAAGAAAATACAATAGGCCACACCCAGAAATTTTCTCATGGTTTAGGCTATTCATCTTTTTGCTTCCGACCAACTGTCACCAGCGCCTGCACGAGAGTCGACTTTGCGTTCGACGAAGCATATTGTAATGAGCAATGTGAAGCTTTCATGACGTTCTCGCGGGAGATTCATGTGAAACTCGCGAGAGAACTGCCATCTCTGTTATTCTGTCTTGTTTGTTTCTCATTATCATTATCAGTTATTCTGTTTATTCTGTGTATTCCACGTGACTTTTTGTGTGAGTTTCTTGGCATGCTTACGTCACGCTTAAAGTTACGTCAAGCATGAACTTTCAACCCTCTCCCAAAAAAAAAAAAAAACTCTTTAGTCGAAAGTTTAAAATTTTAAAATATTTGGTATTTTTCTTACAAATATGTATTGTTTCACTTCAGAAGACATTGATTCATCCATTGGGGTCGTATGGATTACTGTAGTTATTTCTGTACGTGCTGCTTGATGCTTTGACTTTTAGGAACACATGAGCTTGCATAAAGCATTCCCAGAGATTATTTATTTTTCTAAAAACCTTTGTTTGTATTCATCCTAAGAAGGAAAGTCGTATACATCTCAGATGGCATGAGGATAAAAGACGAGTAAACGGCGAGCACATTTCCAGGTGTACTGTATTTTCTTTTAATACAGAATAGCAAATGACATGGGATTCCCTAAGATTCATCAGTGGAAAGAAAGACAAAGAAGGAGAGGAACAAGAGGAGGATGCAGCCAAGCAAGAGAAATGAATAAGAAGTGTTGTAACTTTAAATCTGTTTTGAAATAAGTTGTTTTTCAAATAAAGGTTTCCAAGTGATATCAGATTGCGTTTTTGTTTTTTTTATTATTACTTACCCTGTAACTACATGAAACAAGAGTGTAACAAGCACCACTTTAATTTACAGCCCGCAATGTCATACTTACCCTGTAACTACATGAAACAAAAGTATATTTCCCCAAGTATTAAAAAAGATTGCAATAGTTCTTTCTGCTTGCCTTGAAACAACTTAATCAGTGCACTTTCTTGCTAAATTGCTCCCAAACGTAAGATTCTTGTCTATCATAATAGTATAAGTATCCCTTAGTTCTAAAATACTTACAGTATAAATAATTAGTTATTTTCCTGGTTGTTACCCCTTTATTCCCAAGACTTTACATATTGTTCCCCTATACTTACATGTACTTACTTTGTAGGTACACTACAATTATCGAAAGTTACGCTGTAAATTTGTTGTAATTACGCAGTACTTTCCGGGCTGTAATCTAAAGCTTTACCAAAAGATCTTCATTTGTGTTCCGAAGATGAACAAAAGTCTTACAGGTTTGAAACGACATGAGGGTGAGTAATTAATGACATAATTTTCATTTTGGGGTGAACTAACCCTTTAACTCAATCTGCTTCCATTCACATCATTCTCAATTGGGCACAGCTGATTGGTTCCTGCTGTATCAGTAGCCAATGAGCTTGCTGCTCAACCTTCAAATACTTGGTCAGCATTTGCTATAGCAGTGCAGCGTGCTTTCAGAAACCCTCCACCTTCCCCAGGTCCACCTTACATCTGTATTTTGTACGTTTGCACATCTTTATCGTTTTTTCATCTTGTATGTTGTAAAACATAGATCTGCTACGGGTAATTCATGTATGCTATATTGTCTTACTTGCTCACAGCAGCATGTCATGTATGTATTGGCTGTAGCAAGTCCCGTATAGGCTCTGCAGCAGCAGAAATAACCAACCGCAGCAGCAATAGCAGCATAGCAGATCTATTCCACCAAGACCAAATATCAACTTTGTCATATCCATTACCATGCCAAACACTATGAGAGTTGTCATGACATTAGAATTTGCCCCTCAGTCTTGTACTCATTAGTCCTGTTCTCATTAGAGGTAAACCGTGATTAATGTTTTGGTTGACATAATTGAGAGATTGTTGCATAGAAAATGTCTGTGTAAACAGCAGAAAACTGTTGTTTAGAGATCCATTAGCATTGAGCTAAAGGCAGAGCAGACTTATTCATCATACTGTCACAGGTATAGATCATGGGTCAGAGTTCATCCTCTCTCTTCTGAACCTCATCACCTCAACTCCCTGGGGAGAGAATCTCCTCTATTCCTCTGTAATGAGATTGAGAACGAGGGCCGAGGGACACAGTCTCCAGTAATCCTGCATCATATGTTCGCTTTGCTCTGGAGCGAGGATATAAACGCTTTTCTAGTCATGGAATAAAAAGGTGGGCAGATTTGAGGGAATCCAAGAGAAAAAGATCAGATTAAGGATACTCAACATACAGTGCAATATTACACATTATGCTTAATTCATAATATGAAATGGGGAGATTTTTTATGTAGCATTTCACAATCCACTGTAGTGAGAAAGTCTTTGCAAACAATCTTAAAGGGATTGTTCACCCAAAAATGTCATTTTATTTTATTGTCTATAAAATGGAGGGGTAGTTGTTCTCAATCTTTGACTCGAAGACACTCGAGCAACTTGTTTTCAAACTTTTTTTTAATGTATTTTAATAATTGAAATATTACAAATATTGTAATTCTAAAGTAATTGATTGATTATTTCAATTTTCATATTGTTTTTTTTTTTTGTGTGTTTTTTTAAGCATTTTATTAAGTTAGTTTAATATAAATGATTTAAATGATTTTAACTACTGGTCCAAAACAACATTGGACACCATTTATTAAAAAAAAAAAACATGTTTTGTGTTCTACAGAAAGAAAGTGATACAGGTTTGGAACGACAAAAGGGTGAGTAAATGACGACAGAATTTCATTTTTGTCTAAACTATGTCTTTGAGGATGGTGAAAGGATTTATCAATTGCTAAATATGTACAGCAGAAGAGCATTTAATAAAGCAGGAGAGCTTATCAAAAGGATCTATAGTTTGAAGTATAAAGAAAAAAAAGGTATTTATATATCATAGTTACTAAGAAACACTGTACTGATCTATAACAAAGCCTTAAACAAGACATCAAACTGCAATGTAAAAGGGTCTTTTGCAGCGCTGGGCAACTGAGGAAATGCCTAATTAGGAAGTGAAAGACATTACATTTTCAACACTCAAGCAAAAGAGAAACGTTTGATATACAAAAAAAAAAACAAAGCTGCCATAGGGATTTTCAAGATCTGCAACACAAACACAGGGCTGATGATTAAAACATTCAAAGCAATGTCCTTTTTTAATCATATTTTCCCACTGCTACACTTTAAGGCCCTTCATGAAAAATACACCAAAGTGAGATGTCAAACAACTTCAAACATGCAGGAACAGTCAAGCTTTGAATGTCTGATTAATTCATTTTGATTATGGAAACAGCGAGTTGTCACAAGTACAGCACATAAGAGTCTTGCTCAGCGTCTTCTGGCCTCAGACAAACTAATCAAACACCTTCTGTCCACTGACCTAATATGCTCTCAGTCCTACAGCTGACATTAGTTTGCTCTTCTAAAGCAGATAGGTGGCAGAGGACCAAGATATAATTAAACTTAATTAACGTCAGCCTCTCCACTCTTTGGTTTTGTTAGTGACTTTATTACCGGGGGCACACAAGGAAGAACTCAGTTAGAGAAGCTTGTAAAGACAGAAATAGGCCAAACGTGGAAGTACTCTAATTTTGTTAACTGCATTGCCCACAGAACAAATCTGGCACAGTATAAGCTGTGAAAATTTCCTGCCTTCTCCTCATAGATGAAGTTACAAGTCCTCATTCAAGCAAAATTAAAATTACCAAGCATCAAACCATTGACTTTGTATTGCAGCAAATTTAATTTTCTTAATTAGTATTTTTGTCTTGTTTGCAGTTAAAATATGTAAACCTCCTTAAAACAAGAGTGCATAACAAAATTGCATAAGATTTGTTTTAAAAGAATATATCTTGAATTATGTTAATTTTTCTTACCCTGTTGCAAATCTGTTTTAAGCATAAACTGCACAAAATTTTGCTAAATTTATGCTGAGAATAAACAAACAAACAACTTTCTTAATGGTCTAAGTGCCTTATAAGAAAAACAAACTTACTCTGAAAAGATTCTTTGAAAGCAGGTCTCATTATCATACGCAATTTTGCTTCTTAAAGGATAGTTTACCCAAAACTGAAAATTCTGTCATCATTTATTCACCCCCATGTCGTTCCAAACTACACGTTTACACGACAGCGATATGCTTAAAACGGATAAGTTTTCCGCATACAGACGACACCATTGTCAAAACGATCTCCATTCATACGAATCTGTGAAAATGACTAAAAATGCTGTATTCTGCTGGCAGGCCATTAGATGGCGATGAAACACTAGACTGAACAGGATGTCATCGTTTTCACAGATTCGCGTTTTAGTTGTTTACATGGAGACCGTTTTCAAAAACTTGCACTTTGAAGCCCGTTTTCAGGCCATCAAATCGCCGTTGTTGTGTAAATGAACGGCAAAAAAGCATAATTTCCGTTTTTAGTTGAAAACGGCTTTATGTCAAAGGCCCCCAAGTTTCTTTTTTTTCTGTGAAAAACAACAAGAGAAATTTTGAAGAACTGTAATTTGAATTGGCTGATTCATAAATGGGACTGATCAACTCAGTGGTCAAAACAACTTAAAGTTTGCTCTGTTTATCATACCAAGTTATTGTATAGTTTCAGAAGACTTGGAAAACAGTGCACAAGTTATGTTACTTATGATGCTTTTGTCCTTTTGAAAACTTTAAAGTTTCAAAGAAATTGCACAGAAAAGAGCAAGCAATTCTTCAAAACCTTCCCTTTTGTCTTCCAAAATAAAAAGCCAAATAGGTTATGAACAAGGTGGAATAAATTATGACAGAACTTTCATTTTTCTGTGAATTATTTTATTTATTTATTTATTTATTTATTTTTACTGCCAAAAAACAAGATGCTTACCTTTGATTATGTCTCCCTTTTTTTGTCCTTCATTGCAAGTCTATGCTGGAAATCTCTGGGCTCCTGTTCCTAAAAAAGGAATTGAGTTACATTGTTTTGATGGCATGACATCATGAACTTACGCATGCAATCACCCCCTGGACTTAAGAAATCAATGTTTTGAGAAAAATAAAAAATCCTGCACGGCATATAGTTGCAACTTGCCTTTCCATTCATCTAGATATGGTGCAGAGCATCCTAAGCAAGAAGACATAGAATATTTATCATCACATCTAAAATTGACCCCCCTAGATTTGGTTTACTCAAAAATGTGATTCACTCCACAGAATATTAAACACATGGAATAGTATTTCACTTGAGGCAGACCACAATCCCAGCACTCAGAGAGAGTGAAGACAGTGATGTCTGCACTAATTCACACTATATTAATCATGTGCTGTGTCCTGGTATATTTGAAACCTCCTCAGTATATGTGAAGGTGTCTTATTGAAAGTCAAAACGACAAATGGGTCTGACAGCCAGGGCTCTCTCTGCATAAGACGAGACCTTTTTTTTTTCTTTTTTTTTTTTTAACTGAATCTGAGATGAAACTATGTTGTACACCTATTGATTACAGCAGGTTACGTTTTTTTTTCTCAAAACCTCACAAGAATCAAAGAATGAAACAGGAGCTTTCTACGTTATGCTGTAGATCTTCCATGGATATTAGTGCTGTGCTAATTAAAGGGACGTGTTTTCAAACCATTTAAGGTGAGCCTCATGGGAAATCAAGAGCCCTAACTTAGACTGAGCAAGCACTGGAAGTATTTGAGTGTTTACATGCCTGCCCTGCAGTAATTTGTAGAATGCAAAAATTAGAGGGAACCTAAGAACTAACAAAGCAAAAGCTATGATGAGGGATGCATGATATCTGTATCATTATAGGAGACTAGTTTATATTATTTTATCACTATCGGTCAATATTCATGCTCAACTCCACCTATTTCTACAATATGACTTCATCTGAAACAAAGTTTATTAATGTTCTCTTGGATAAACTTTAGAAAAAGCAAAGTTATCTGCTGTTTAATGATTATTTCTCTTTATCTGTAAGTTTATTTAAGCATTTCTTTTGCAACAATTATTGTCTCTATCTGCTTCACTCTAGCCTGCATACAGTGATGGATACATTTCATCTTATTTCCTGTCAACCATCTCAGCTCCAGAGATAATAAACTAAAATAGCAAAATGATTTTCTCCAAAAATGGGCTTGTAATAAATTGGTTACATAAACTGATACATAACTCATTGTTTTCACTGCATGTCTGGCAAAGGCAAGGCATATCTTTCTCTGTTAGGCAGAAAAATCAATGTGTGCCCTTCACAATATGATGAAAATCTAACAAGTAATAAAACAGACTTTCCACAGTTTATGTGCATAGAAGCACAGGTGACACAATTCTTCTCTTTTTAATGAACAAAAATATCTATTTATCTATATATCGGTCTATCTGTCTGTGGCTCAGTGGCTTTTCTCAACCTTTATAATCAGAGTGGACAAGAACAGAGAGAAAAAAAGAGACTGTACTCATCTATTAGGATGCCCCTGATAGAATCCATTCTGAGAGTCAATGAAAGAAGTTGATGAGCTGTTAGATATCCAGTCCTGATGAAACCTTCGTAAACTCAGTCTTCAGCTTTAGGGCAGGTGTTTGCACTACAATATTCCTTCTTTGGGTTCAATCTGTTGGGCTAAAAGTAATATCATTATACCAGAAGCTAAACAAATGCCAGAGCTTGCAACCTGTCTTTAACCACGTGAGCAATATGAGACATTTAAATTGACCAATGAGCAATTAGGCAACCACAGATGGTTCCCACTGCACTACAGATGTTATGCGAGTGGGGAGACCACTGAGAAAAAAACAGATCACCCCAGACAGCAGCTTTGTAAGCCTACAGGTTCAAAATAGCCTTCTTGATGGGAAGGCAGAAGTGGTGCCAAATAAATGAATCCTTTTATTATAATTTCCCCGGCATACTATTGATGGTATTAATTTACACACAATTCCCAGGACCTTTCTCTCTCTTTTATTTTTTTGGCCCAATAATACTGATTTTCCCCTATAGAACAAAAGGACAAAACATGACATCAGTGCAACATCATCCATCAAACAATGGTAAGACATAAAAATGGAAATTGAAAGGGCCTGAAGGGTGAAGGTAAAAATATACCTAAAAAGTGAGCTGCCTGAAGTTATTGAAAATGTTATGGACAATTACCTGCATGTCTGCACATTTCAGACAGTTATGAACACTTATTCAATAGTTTGTATCATGGTACACATTGCATGCTAATATGTTTTATTAGGAACTTTGTGTATTTTGCTAATCAAATGGTTGTCATATCTTGTACTGTATGTACGTAAAATATGTATATAAATATATACTTAAAATATGCATCATAAAGAATATTCAGTATACACTGCAGGGGGAAAAAAGCATTTTATGCAGTCTGGCAGCTGGTTTTTAGTTGGTTTAGCCAGTCAGCAAATTGGTTTCCCAACCTGACCAGCTGATAAGTGCCCAAAACTCCTTTAAAACTAGCAAAATAGACCACCTAATCAGCTTAGGCTGGTTACCGCTATTTTTTTCAGCAGGCTAAATAAATCTAGCTTGATTTTCATTACCATTTCTATTCATCTCCACCGCTCTGCTACTTTTTGTCTGTTCATGACTCTCACAGTTGTGGCTTTTCTCGTCAAAACAATCCAATGTTAATTCCCCAAACTACAGAAATTTTATATAGGAAATGCTGGCGCATGTGAATGGAGAACTCTCTAATCATGATGAGCTCTGTGAATTATGGGAATTAACAGGTCCATGTTGAATTAATCCTTAGAGCTGTTGGTAAATGTCCAAGTGAATGTCTGTCCCCTCCTCACCTTTCCTGTCCCTTCCTCACCTCTCAAGGGCGAAGCTTTATCAGCGTGGGCCAGCTCTCTCACTCCGTCCGCTTATGCCCCAATCTGCTGCTGAGTTATAGGGTACATCTTTCTGGCACCCTTTAAAGGGCAACATGGTGTAGAGGCGGGGCCCAAGCCGATAGCCGGAGACACACCCCATCTGTCAATGTCAGACTCCACTCTACTTCTCCATCGCACCGCTCTCCAGCTAGTTGCCGCTTTCATTTACATGCATCTGAGCTGGTTGACACCCCATAATCCTGTCAGGAAAAAAGGTCTCTCTATTTGCTCTGTGATCGTTACGCAATTATAATTGCACAAACAGATACGCTCCCATGATATTTCCCTGAATATAAAGAGCAGAAATCAATTAAAAAGAAAAGGTATGATTCAGACAATCAAGACAATTATTTTTAGAATCTGATTTCGATAACATATTAGACCTTTTCACGGTTAAAGCGTAAATTATACGTTTTCATCCCATTATAGGTGGAATAATGACTTCAGACTCCCAGTCTTAGTAATGTATGACTGAAGAGACAGGCTCTGGAGATTATTATCTGTTTCCTAATTGAAATCCCAGTTCTCTCACAGGCTTATCATATTCTCATCAACACCATAAGGCATCGGGGGTGTTGAGAATGGCATATACATTTCCAAAACTGGGTAAAATATCCCAATTAAGAGAGATTTATTCACAGAGACACTCTGCGGTGGGTGTTGATTAACTAATTGCTGTATTCTGTGAATAAAATAAATAAATGAATGAAAAAAAAAAGTTGGTTGTGAGATCCTGTGTGTCTTCTGTTACCTTGCTCAAGTAAAAACCAGGTTAAAATAAACTATTCCTGTTCTGTTGATGTCAGGGTGCGAATAATGTGAGTTTTGTGGTGTCTGAATCACTTAATTAAGGCTTGAACCCCTCCAAATAAAGTCAAAAGTTTGAGAGTCTTAAAAGTCTTTTTCTTTTTTTAATATTCAAATTGGGGTGTAAATCAGGGCTCTGAAATGGTTCAGGGAACAAAAAAAACAAAAACATTTTAACAGGAATGTAAACAAAAACAAAAAGTTTAATCGCTCTGAACCTAAACACTTATTTGAAATGACCATTAACCTGTTAAAAATGTAATTATTTTTTTTGTAGTTAAAAAAATGTAGTTATTTTTCTGTTTAATGTTTTAATTTGGCAGTTATCAAATTATGAATTCAAATAGTAAAGCCTATTTAATGTTACGCTGACTCATCCAACGTGAGTGAAATGCCCGAGCTCAGTCAAGTCATCATAGGTAAGTCACAAAGGTAATGCACTAGCATTAGCTTTTGGATCTCCGGAGTTAACCAACTATTAAAGCATTGCATTTAAGTGAAAATGAATAGCAGGTAATATCCAGCATGGTGTGTGTTCTGAAACAAGCAAAAATTGCAGGTTTAGTGTAGAACCGCTAATATTCAGGAAATAAAAAAACTGTATTTTTTTAAATAAGTTAGTATTGTGGCTTTATGTATGGTCAGATGCTTGCATGTTTCATAAGATTATTAACATTTTACCAAAATCAAGTTCAATTGAGTTACGAGGTTTTCACCAGTGAATGTTGGAGATTTGTGTTTTGTCAGTTATTACAATGACCTTATATGAGGCAGTAAAGCCTTATTCAGACTATCAGTCCGAAATTCGTTGTTTTAGCAAGGGTGAACTGCAAAAAAAAAAAAAAAAAAAAAAAATCACATGAAATGCGATTTTTCAAATCCGTTTCAAGCTATATTCATATGTGGTTTGAAATCCTATTCAAAGCTCATTTCTGGAAATCCATTTCAGTCTGACTCTGATTGGATTTTGCATGCCCAGAAACAAGGTTGTGTTGTTGCAAAGTGCCGGACCAGCAGAAAGTGACAATATAATGGCAGTTGTAGCCTAATGGTTACAGAGTCAGACCGGTAACCCAAAGGTTGTGGGTTCGATTCTCAATACCAGCAGGAAATGACTGAGGTGCCCTTGAGCAAGGCACATAACCCCCAATCGCTCCCCAGGCACCACAGCAAATGGCTGCCCACTGCTCTGGGTGTGTGTGTCCACGGTTTGCAGTGTGTGTGTGTGTGTGTGTTCACTATTCACTACTCCTAATGTGTGTGTACTAACTTTAAATGCAGAGGACAAATTCCAAGTATGGGTTGCCATAATTGGCCTTCATATGTCACTTTCACTTTTTTTTACTTTCATATAAAGGAGACATGTTTTGAAACCGGTGGAGATGACAGCATGGATTAAAGCCACACATTCCAGCCTCTTACATTTCTGCCGCTGCCTCAGAAGATGCAGTAGTCCAGTGCGGTGGCTACATATTGTCATGTTGTGAATAGGACAACATCTGTATTGCATATGGGCACATGTGGATTGTACTGTGTTGTATTGGCTACGACTAGACAGCAAATACCAGACACTCTTCTCCTCTCCTCAAATACATACAACATTAGCCTTTACAAACATTGTGTTTTTTTTAGTAAAGAAAATGCTGTACTTATTCAAATAACCAGTTTTTCATTCACCCTTGTTCTGCAAACAAGCAGAGACGTGTGCAGCACATTTTTTCACGATTGAGGTGGGTGGAGCTACTGTATGAGGTTTTGCAGTTTGAATATTCACTGGAGTTATGGGGTTTATTTTCACGCTCTTGTATTAAGTATAGGCAAAATGAAGAAAAAAATAAAACATTAATAACTGTATTTTTTATAGTCAAACCATTTTCGGAACGGTAATGTTACAGAATGAAAACACAAATAGAAACAGTTAAATACTGATTCTGCTCGGAGTAAATCGATTGATTTTTTCCCCGTTTTTAGGCCCTGGTTTAGAGGTCCCGCTTCCACCAAAAATATGTAACATTTTATTCTGCTCCCGCCCTAAACTCACATTTGTCCCATTTTGTCAAAAGCCAAAAGCCTGTAGGAAGAGGTCTGCGCTGATTAAAGTTCCAATTCAGATTCTGTCTCGTTCCGGTGTCTATAGGCAATTTTTTTTTTCAATTTCCACATAAACAACACTTCAGATCTTCAGTTACAGACTTCTGTGTGCTGTTATTATTAGATTATTATATTTTACAGGAGCCCACGAGTCATTTCTTTCTCCCACTTCCTGTGCACATTTCAGTATCTTCCCTCCCGCATCCGTACTCAGCAAATTTTAAAATTGTCCCGTACCGTGGGACTGCAGACCTCTACCCTGGTTTAAAAGATTCAAACACCAGAAGCTGGTAAACAGAATCTTGTGACCAGAAATCATGTTTGCCTTTATGGGGCCAATTGCCACAAACATAAATATATAAATTAAAAACGTAATAATAATTAAAAATGCAAAATCATATTCTTATTTTTCGTTGCATGAGTAATTAATCATTATATAGTTAATTGTAGATATAGTTCATTAATATTATTTACAGATTTAAATATACTAATTATTTTATTTCATGATTATTTATTGTATTTCAATGAAAATCTTATTTATTACCTACCCTGAGGAAGTAACCATAGCAACAGCAGAGTGTTGAGCACTTTAACATCACCATCAGATGAAGCACTGGAAAAAAACATAAACATTGCCATTATTTATCACTTTCTTATAGATCTACAAATTACAAATATACCAGAAGATCTTTAAACTAGTTTACAAAAATGTGCCTCCCCTGAAAGACATTGCCATGCGCACACTGGTTAATGTACACTTTCTATGCTTCTCATAAGGAGAATAAACCACAAGCTTTTCAATCCACTGATTGGTATGCTAGCAGGAGTGCAGGCTGTCTGGATTGCCGACATGTGAGGACGATTTCCTCATGCAATGTCACAGATTATCCTAAATAAGCCTGTCTAAGTCCATCATACCTGGCCAACCCACAAAGCCAATCAGTGCAGGTCTACGGCAGGTTTTTTCAGCTGGAAAAGTCACTATTTTGGAAGCACACATAGTCATCTACATTTCTTTGAAGTCTGAGATTCACCTCTCCAGCAAATGCATGCTTATGAAGATTACAACAAGCATAACTTCAGGATATAGTCGTCACTGCGAAGATATGTCAATTTGCAAGCAAAGAAAATTGCATTAAAGGCTTTTCATGTACACAGAGAGACACCTACACTTGTTCACAGCCTCAGATTCCCTGAGACCTGCCTGCTAACCTGCTTATTTGGGAAAGAGACACTTAAATGACTTAAATTCTCTGGGAAGTCAATTATGAGTTGTGTAATGGAGAGGTCAGGTCTGTGCTGACCAGCCAATTTTAAATTAGATATAGGGAAAAGGAACATGTCAAGGAGAGAAGAACAGAGAGAAAACGGGAGGGGGAGAGAGGTGACTGTGGAGGATACGCACCATGGAAGAAGTGCTGCGGGCACAAAGGCGGCAATAGAAATGGAATCGTACCTCTATCAGACCTCAGAGCCCGTTCCAGCCGTGTTACCGTGTCACTCAGAGCCCTGTCAGACACTGAGACCTTGACACCATTAGCACTGTAAAAGAGAACGCAGGGTGCGTTTTAAAGACCTCACACAAGCCTATTTCTAACAGTTATAGACTTTTTATGTGAAGACGTCCATGACATATGTGAGGTGATGCACTGCTGAAGTCTTTCTCACTGCATATTAACAAAACCAATGGAATAGGCTCTTTAGGTGAACCTGTAAATTGTGACAGCAGGAACCTTGTGAAAGCTTTCGGGAGATTGTAGCAGCTATCCGACAATTTTAAGATGCGTGAATTGGTTGAGCTAGGCCCGAGGTGACACAGAAAAGCACTAAACAAATAAGTCCAATCACAAGGTGGAACTTTGAAGTTCTACTTTGCATACTGAATATATCACTCCTGCCTGAAATTGAGTCATCTTCATAAAAAATATTCAAAGAAATGCAGCTGTCATAGTTAGGGTGCATAAGCATGGTACATCTAAGAGCGCATACATAATGAACCGGCTCCCAACTTCCATTAAATTGTCAAGATTGTCGACCAACGATGAATCACATTAGCTACTTTTTAATTCTGCAACTTAGATCTTATTATGCTAAAGTATAAATTTGCACAACCTTACTAAGAACAGTTAGAAGTTCGATTTATTGGGTTAGAGCAATTTCATTCATGACATTTAACCAGATTTGCAGTCAAATTTCAATCACATGAACATGAATGTACATGCATCACTTAAAATTAAGATGCCGTTTGACCTTATCTCATACATTTATTATAGGCACAGTTCCCCTTTTTATGTAAAGGTTTATAGCATGTTTTTATTAAACATCCATCTCAGAGATAGTTCCATCCTGCATTCTAAAGAGCAAAAGAAGAGCGAGCAGCACTGAAATATGGCTTATGATTGCATCTTTCTCTCGGCTGCTGGCAAGGATTCTCCTGTTCTGAAGAGATTGAGAAAGGCAGATCTACACTGTTTGCCTATCTTCTGCTCTTAATAAATCTAGGGAAAGCTTGACAGGTAGATCTCCAATTCACATAAACACATGTGGCAAATCTCTCTTGAGTTCATGAGCTGGGATTTGAAATGGCCACATCATTAGGATGCCGAATTGGGATTTGAATTGGAATGACAGGAAAAGGATTTACTGATGGAATCTTCCAACCTGCTTAATGTTGTTTGACTATATTGAAGAGTTTGAAATTTTATAGAGCATTCTGGAAAATTTCTTCCATCATGGTGCAAAAAACAACAACAAATGTATTAAATAAAACTAAATATTTAAACTAAATTCTTATACTTAAATTCAAATTACAAATTGGAATTCAAAAAACATTCTGAATTCAATTCAAGTCTCCAGTTTCCCACATACTGATATAGTGAAAGTTATTTAAGAGATGAAAAGTCAAGAGGGCCTATTTGTTCTGTTCTGTCTGATCAAAGATCATTGCATGTGTCTAAAATGTTTTGACCTTGTAGTCATAAGCTCAGATGAAGAAAAAAAATGCGAGTGTGTTTGTGTGCAGCTGTTGACAGCAGCCAGCCTAAGATCAAACAAGCAGTCAAACTGTCAACTCATTTCCCTTTTTGCCAAATGCGGTACTGTAAGTCAACACTGTGTGACATGCCCGTTGTTTGGAGAATGCCTCTCCGCCTACCCTTGCACATCGCAATGAACAGCAGAGCAAACAAGCATTCTCACACTGGGGGTCAAAAATTAATTAATTAATTTAAAAAGTAATTTAGTCAAAAAAGAAATAAAAAGCAAATACTAAAACGTCTGTCATCCTAACTTCACACTTCACATTAGCAGTAGGCTAATGGAAAAATTCTATATGCTATTACCTGTGGGGTCACGTGCTCTATTTTGGGGAACACATAAACCATAGAGAGCACCCCAGTCCTTATGCGCAGCTTCTCTAGGATCACATCTGGGGCCCACATCCTTCAGTGCCACACACAACTGTAAATCAATCAGTCAGTAACATTCAACCTCATGTTCTCCACACACGTCCATCACCTCAACAGCCACACAGCTGTGGGTGAAATTCCACTCCTCGCTTTTTGAACATCTGAGCGTGCTATGGTTACAGTTGCCATAGCGATACAGAGGGCAGGGAATAGCTAAAACAGTTGCAAAGAAAGAAATTTGAAGCTGATTATATACATTGCATGCTTTCAGTAAACAGCATGTACTTAGCCATTTAATGTATGAATGTACAAAGGGTAGTATCATCTCTAATGGAACACATTTTTTAAATAACGTTTTTACATTCAGTTGAGGGAAATAAGGTCGCTGCTAGCTTTAGCAAGTTGGCCAAGTATATAAATAAGTGCCCCAAAATGGCACTTATAGTACCTATTACAAAAATATTGAAACACAACATGGGGTGATGATGATACAGCATTCAACTTACATTTGTAAAGCGCTGTCTTCTCCATATAAGTTTCGATAGTTGCCTCTTCTGCCGACTTTAAAATAACTTGCCTTCTGCAACGTAGCAAAAACAGTGGACGTTAAGTACATAAAGTGTCCAAAATTACACATTTAATTTTTTCGAGTGAACATAACATAATCTGGGTACTCTTGGTATACTACATCTCATTGCATTTTAGTCACACTACTTAGAATAGAACAAAAAGAATCAAAATGAGAGACCTTGAGTTCTTTTTGGTGGCCAGCTCTTTATATATGCAAACAATCATGAGCCAGTGCACAAATAACAAGCTATTTAATCATCTTTAAACTGTTTCCACTCTTCTGATGGATCCCTCAGCTGTCATACTCAGTCTTCCTCTTATTGAAGTGTTTTACCCTGGGTTGGCATGTTCACCCATTAGCCATATTTATTGAGGCAATATCTCACTCTGGAGACACAAGGAATGATAGTATGGCCCCCAGCTGCTTTGCAATCAGGCCATTAGTCTAAATGTGTTTGTAGAAATGTGTAGAGCTCACACAAAAGTTATTACCGCCAGCCACAATTGCTTTATAATTTAGGCACATTTGCTCATAATGAATGGTTTGGGGAATTTTTGGAACCTCGTCGTGGGAAAATTCACAGCAATAATCTAATATGTTAATATTCACATTCTTTAGAAAATAGCTGATGATACTGTTATGATTACTGTGATAATGGATTAATTGCTGGGATTAAGACAAACCGTTGTAAATGGGATTTTATCTGTCTTTCCATGCCTTATAACTTTCTTTTAAAACATATACACACAGCTTGTCCCAAATCCTACCTAATTAGGTTATTTCATGCTTGTTTGAAAGGATTATGTGACTTCAAATTGGGATAGTAAGCAGAACCTTCTCCTTGCTTGCAAATCAGTTACAGATCCATCATTTGCATGTTTATCTGCTACCTGATTGGACACCGCATGCCACATTCCTCCAGCCAGAGCAGGGTGGTTTATGGACATTCTGTCTAATAAAAAAGGATTAGATCCATCTGGCCAGTTTTGTGGAAAACTAATTCTGCTTATTGAATTTCACTTTGCAGTTACTCTGCAGTTTATTTATTATTTAATAGGTTGAGAGGGTAAAGTAAACTGGTACAAACAAGGACACACAAGTGTTTTTGTGCATGGATATAAAAAAATAACTTTTCTTGAGCCAAAAGATATATTAATAAATAAACTGCTCCACATGATTTTCTCCACAGAGCATTAGGTAGCAAGAGTGTTTAATGGCAGTATAAAAAATTCTCTCTGAGGTGAACATGGTTTGCTCAGGTGAAGTGAGGAATGTGTCTCAAGGGGAGTGCTCATGGTGTGTTGAGGGATCTGGCAATGCTGTGACAGCTGTGGGAGTAAAGTGAGTGAAAGTGTGAAAGCAAGTCTTCTGAGGTGTTTTCTACCTTTCTAGGATGTCCCAGTGGCTCAACAGCCTGAAAGTGAGATGAAAGTGGAAAGTTTGAAAAGCTTGGACAAGGAGAGAAAAATATTCAGGAATTCTATGTGGATACATGTCATTGTGAGTACAACATCTGCTAAAATGAAGGAGAGAATATTCCAGGTTTTGTTTTATGAATATTAATCAGACCTCAGAAACAGTCTCCTGAGACAAAGGACTGCTGAAGTAATAGGACACACTGTTATGTTAAACAAATCAAATGCACTTCAGCAAGCAGAGAGCTCTCGATGGCTTTTCTTCATCAGTTTTTTACTGTACACCACAGGTTCAAACACACACACACAACCTGATCTCATTTAAGTATTGGTAGATATTCTCAAGTAACATTTACACATACATTTTTGTATGTTTAAATATAAAATGTACACATACTGACAGCACCTAACACATAAAACATAAGCTGTGCATGCATATCCATAATGTATATTATGAATGCACATATTAATATATTTTATTAGATAATTGATTGATTGATTGATTGATTGAGCTTCGCAACAAGATTGTTGCGCTATACATAACAATGGCACTGGTCACCATCGGATTTCGCAACACCTAAATCCTCCTATAAGTACCATTGGGGCTAATATCCGCTAGTGGAAAGAACATCACTCCACATCAACCGGCATCAACAGGATCTCCTTGCAAAATTCTGATCAGGGAGTCAAAAGGTTAGTCAGAAGAGTAACCCAAGAGCCAAGTACCACCCAGAAAGACTAGGAGGCAGCAAAAAACAACAACAACAAAAAAAAAAACAACAGGCAATGCACTCCACTGCCATGGCCCCCATGCACGCTCACCCCGGAAAGCTCCATTATTGAAGAAAAAGCATGTTGAAGCTCATTTGAAGTTTACATTTGGAAAAGACTGTGAATTAATGTAATCTGTAGTCTGGTCAGACAAGACATAAAACAAACTTTTTGGCAATAATACCACACGCCATGTTTAGAGGAGAAACGGCTCTGCATATGACCCTAAAATACCATACCAACAGTGAAGTTTGGAGGTGGAAGCATCATGGTATAGGGCTGTTTTTTCTTCTCATGGTACTGGCAGAATCCATATTATTGAAGCGAAAATGAATGGAGCCATGTACGGAGAAATGTACTGAGATGAATCTGTTGCCAACCACCAGGATGATGAAGATGAGACATGGGTTGACCGTCCAGGAGGACAACGATCCAAAGCATACTGCAAAGTAGACTCTGAATTTGTTCCAGAGGAAAAATTTAAGTTGCTGGAATGGTCCAGTCTTAAACCCAGGGCCCCCCAGAATATTCAAGATTTAAAGACAGTTTGTTTAGAAGAATGGACCTAAATTGCACCAGAGCACTATGAGCGATTAGTTTGTTCATACAGAAAGGATCTTGAAGCTGTCAGAGACTATTCTACCAAATATTAAATACAATTTCAGCTAGCGTGTTCAAAACTTTTTTCCTGCATCATTTTTCAATCAAATTTCATGTGAATTGCTGAATTGGGAGTGTGTTTAATAAAAAAATGTTGATGTTGAATACTTATTTCCCCCACTGTGAGTGGGTAGGTAGGTAGAGCATCATTTGATTGCAGATGGCACCTGGTTTGATATTTTGTTATTCAATGCAAAGATGTTCAGACATTTGAAGTGTGGTTTAAAGGTGGGGAAAGCATTTTTCAAAAAACAATGTTTGGAAGTTCGTCGGGCCAACACCAACAACAAATGTTTAGCCAATCAGCATTAGGGGGCGTGACGGTCGAGGAGACAGAACGAGCAAGAGGGAGATTTGAATAAATACTGCAGAAAGAGAGATGAAACAATACAAAAGAGCTCAAAAGAATATCACGTGAATAAAGGTTTATGACTGGGCAAGTGCTTTAGGAACCATTTGAGTGTCATTGTCTCAAGCTGTTGTGCTGTTGGCTACTAACAATGAACTCGTTTGTATTTACTCTTGTGTACTCTATGTTCATTTTTTGTGCTTCCTTGTTGTTCGTTCATCATCTACACTTTATTTTTCGTGAAGCATTATTTTGTTGCACGTGAGCTGTGATAAACAGACATCCACTCTCGCATCGCGTGTGTAACACTGGCCAGCTAGTGAGAGTTGAGCAGGTAAACCACTGCACACTGACGACTGCTAGAGAATGCAGTGTTTAGCGGCATTGTTAATGCACTGGGGCTCGAGACCGACTCGGAGTAGGGTGGTTAGTTTTGGAGGGTGAGTTTTGGAGGCGAAGCAATGAAGAGAGGGGTGTGTTTGTTTGGGTTGATTTCAAATATTAACAATGTCCAACAGCGTTTTTGAAATATGCCTTACCACACCTTTAAGTGTCCAAATGCTTTTTGCAATCCCTCTGTTTATGTTTTTTGAATGTATACTGTGACAAATATCAAAGCCACCTTGAAAGTAAACAGGTTTACTTTCCTTTAATTCATCTCTCCTCCCTTATGAATCTGCAGACAAAAACATGGCACATACAGTGGGGCCTGGCGCGAAACCCAAATCAGCATAACGTTCAGCTCTGCATATAATTCCCCCGCACGCATCCCTCCCCTCACACTCCTCCCTTTCTGTCTTCTCTTCCTCCTCCTCCGGGGTGTCAGGGGATCTTTTAACAAAACAAATCCGAATGCAACGTTGAATTATTTCCACTTGACTCAATGATGTATGAAGGGAGCACTGCAATTAGCAGCACACTTTGATACTTCTCTCTCCAGTGATCCAGCAGACAAATGCATTACTATCCTTGCACCCCATTTTCACCACTGCGGTCCACATATTTGGAGGTGGGTGGGAGTGAAATCTCAGCTAAACCCAAAACTCCTCAATGTCAAGACTTGTGCGCTCTTGGGAGCACCAGACATCATTTGTTGGAGGCAATTGGAAAAGGGCTTAATGAATTATCCAGCTAAGGTTGTAGGCAATTAACCTACATTAGTTTGTGATGTGTTCCTAGCTGTCAAAGAGTACGCAAGACTGTTTGCTTCTGCAGTCAACTTATACCAGAATGTGACACAGCATGGGCTTCTGAACAGCAAATTGTTTAAAAGTACAGCTTTATACTGTGGCTAGTGAAAGAAAACAGTTTTAGCTATCATTTTTGGCATCTTTATCTTCAATCCAATCTATAGGAGAACATTTCCGCCATGTTATTTTGTAATGAAATCAGATATTGTACAAGTCCTATAGTAGTGAGTCATAGGCATTAGCATGATGCGAAGAGAGTTGTTTTCGATAATTCGATAATCGATAATTTAATTTATTAATTTTATAGGAACGGTAGCTTTAGACACTACTAAATGTTATGTACAATACTGTTTAAAGTTAGGAGTCAGCAACATTTTTTTAAAGTTAATACTTATATTCAACAAAGATACATTAAATTGATCAAAAGTGACAGTAAATACATTACAATGCTACGAAAGATTTCTTTGAAAAGATTTCTTGAAGATTCATGAAAGAATCCTGAAAAAAGTGTATGATTGCCACAAAAAAAAAAAAAATATTAAGCAGCACAACTGTTTTCAACTTTGATAATGATAAAGATGATAATGATTTCTTGAGCAACGAATCATCATATTAGAATGATTTATGAAGGATCATGTGACACTAAAGACTGGAATAATGGTTGCTGGAAATTCAGCTTTGCCTTCACAGGACAAATTACATATTACAATATATTAAAACAGATATTTTAAAATGTAATAATATTTTAAATTATTATTCTTTTTACTGTATTTTTGATCAAATAAATGCAGCCTTAGTGAGCATGAGAACAAAAAAAAATCTTACTGACCACACCTTTTGAACTGTAGCATATAAAAATCCCCCTATCATGGGTAAAACATAGGAAAAGTGTAACTTATCAAAGAGAAAGCTTAATATTCAGAAGCTGTATTTCCCAATGCAACCAGGTTTTCAGGTAGGAGGAAAAAAATGGCCTTGAATGGATTATAAACCGCCTGCTTGAGGAAAAAAATCCCCACGATGTAACCTGAATGTGCCCTAAAGACAGCAAGGGTGTACAGATGAAGCCTAACCTTTTGTACCTTGACAGATCTGTCTCTCTCAGACAGGTCTTTGTAAGAACAATTTCTCATGGCAAATGAACTTTACAAATGTGCATCAAAGCACTGATGAACCATCCCAGCTCATTTAATAACTAGAAGTGCATTAGAGTCAGAATCAGACTCATTTGTATGTATAACAGAACACAGATGTATAACATTGTCGGAAATCATATGAAAGATTTGTGTTTCCACAGAAGCAAGAGAATCATACGGGTTTGGAATGACATGAGGGTGAAAAAAACGACAACAGAATACAAATAACTTAATATGATGCAGTTCTGGAAGTTATGTTATTTTGTCTTGACAAGGAAAGGTCATTTGAAGTCACAAACTAACAAAGGCAAACACTTGACAGCAAGAGCAAATATGTCTGGAATAAAGCATAGATTAATTAAGGAAAAGAGGAATTTATTATTTAATATTTAAAATGTTATTTTTCATACTCTCACATTCATCAACATCTACTACTACAAAAAGAAAAAAAAAAACCTTCAAAACCATGAATTGCAGATTTATAAAGAGAGACTTGTGGATCCAGGTATAGTCTAAAACTTGACCGTTAGAGATTCTGGTCATCACTTGGAGGAACGTTCTGTACTTATTCAAATGCAGGACTTCCAGCTTGTAGCCAGCCAATGCATGCAGTCTCAAACCATCTATGACATGGTTCCCCCCATGATGATACTAAACTATGTGGGAATCATTCTTTTAAGAAAAAACAGTCCACAGACACCTTTATCGGAAGTTCATTATCTGGCTTCATCTCAAACCTGGCCTTCTCCTTATGACAGATTTACCAGCCGGGGGAAATTATAAATCAAATTAATTTATGAAGTCAAATTTTATTCTCATATCTGCCTATTAAGTTTCTTTTCAGGAGCCCCTCTTCACCTTTCATGCACCAGTGTTCTTCCCTCCGTCAATAACAATCAGAGAAAAACAAATGAACTCTAAATCTCTTAATGCTCCTGACCACACAAGAATCCATAAACACAATGTTAACCAGGCCACATTCTACGTTAATTTCACACTTGATCTGCTTAGTTTGTTTCTGTGCATTTGGCTTTATTAAAAAGTGCATGTCATTTTTAAGACATGAGAAACATAAATACAAGTGATCAATATGAAATTATAATGAAGGAGCAGACTGGATCCATTGGGATTCTCTGCTTTTTGTCCATACAGAATCACAGCAGGATTCCAAGTTCACCCACTGCGTCACTCACATCATTGCATTTCATTTGGAGTCACTTACTCTTTCAGTGCAGTGTGGTAAACCAATTTCACATCCCTTTTCATATATCAGCCGTTAGGGGACCTTATCTAAAATGCTTTACATGGCAAAAGAACACCATCATTCCTTGACAAACATGACAACATGACAGCTATTTTCCACAACGGGCTCTTACTCATACAACCTAGATGACGCAGCCGATAAAGAACAGCAGCATAAACACTGAGGGAAAGTCAACATCTCGGACAAGACAGGATGCAGGATGGCCTTGAAAGCTATTCTCTGTAACCTTGAAAATACTGTTTGTTATACACAAGTGTATGTTCTACCCTGGAGACTTAAAAGGAGTGCTTAAAAATACATATGCTTAATGAAAAATGTATGTTTGTGAAGATCGATTTTGTATCATTTTACAAGGAACCACACATCTGGGACAAACAAAACAAAAGCTTCTGGGAGTGCAGAAAGAAAAAAGTATTGAGGCAACTGGTGTATACTATTAAACAGAACATACTATTAACCCCCATGTAACAGTTACACTATGACGTCCTCACAGCCAGCAACAAAAGTTCATTCTAGTAATTACTTAAATACTTTGACACTTTGCTAGTGTAATGCATCCAAGCAAGTCAATGGCTCAAGCTATGGAGTATTTTTACGGCAGATGGAAAGAAAAGCTTCACAGCGATTTATGCTCACATTTATTTAAAAGTGAAGATGTCATTTTATTTTACCACCATTATATTTTATCCAGAAAATACTGGATGATCTTCTCTTCAATAAAATAATATTAATAATACATTTTATGTTACTCTAATATAATATTTAGGTAGGCATGGTTCCAGAAAAAAACTAATTAAAATTGTAAAAAAAAAAAAAATGTATTTACTATATATATAAATATGTCATATTAAATTGTATGTATAATATTAAATAGCCTATTATATAAAATATTGGGCATAATATTTAGAATGTTATTTTCACATCATTCTACTAATAATATAATATAATATTTGTGTACAAACAGAATCTCCAGATTAATGTAAATAAATGACTGAAATAAATTATTGAAGTGAACAAAGCAGACAACTAAATTATTTATCGCCAGCCAAAATCTCATACTTGTGACAGCCCTATGTATATCATTTTTAAGTAAAAAGATAAAGTAAGCAAGATTTGAATAAAAAGTAAGTAGTAAAATGTCTTGGGTTTTCTGGAAGCTGGTTGACCAGAATAAATTTGAGTTGTATTATTATTATTATAGTTGTGTTAGGATTATTATGTATGTTGAGTTGAACAGGAAGCAACAAAGAGATAAACTAGACCATACAGACAAACGGGCCTTTAAAAAGAACAGCACTGATTGATTTATACTTGTCCTCCAGTGCTGTAAAAATGTACACATGCTGAGAACACTTACATCTCTTCGACGCAAATGCTCTAAGTTGCTCACAACTAGTGCTTGAAGTCTTGCCAGCAAGCGGCCAAAGACCAGTGAGAGGAATATCTACAGGTAAACATGAACTCTGGGTTATCTTCATTCGTAAGCCACACAATTGCTTTTTTAAACATTTTCAATCAAACATGACAATGGACACTGCTGAGCAAGGGAAAAGTGGGAGAGAATGTAAATAGGGACAAAACACAGACAATTGGCATGCTAACTTGGCCTAGTTGTACTTGAAAGGCATTATCAGGTGTAGAAACACAATCAAGTTTCTTAAAATGAGCCACAGTAAGATTGAAAAGTGGAACATCTGTGAGGAAAAGACATTTAATGTCTATAAACTTCTTATCTGTTGGCCATGGAAAAAGTCATTGGCTTTCTTTATGCCACTATCAAGTGCGGCTCCTGCAAGCAGGAAGATTGTGTATTTTCATGTGGGATGAATGTGCAACTCTGGGGGAAAAAGATACAAAATTCCAATGAAACCTCAAGATGGAATTTCTTTGCTTGTAGATATGTGAAACGAGTGTTGGGAATTCTGCCTTAACTTTCTATAAGTTGGCAGCCTGTTCTCTAACTGACTTCTGCCACTGAGCAACCCAGAGCAAGTCATTTCATCATTACAATGTGACCTTTCCATGTCATGTTGAGCTTGTCCAGCTATTAATGAAAATGCAAAGCTTTCAGCATTCATAAACACCACAGCTGCTAGGCTCCATCAGAGCCTGACATGTAGGGAAAAGACAAAGAGGTCAGCAGCAGAAAGGTCAACATAAGGGGGGAAAAAAGAGAAGGACAGCAAACTATGTGACTGCAGGCCCATATATGCAATCCACCTTATTTTTAACGTAAGAGCAAACATGGCTATATTTACCTTGCAAAGCTTCCGGTGTCATCGGCTTCCAGATGTACAAAAATCGTTCGTTATGCTGCTTGATGTTGCAAACTGGTATTTGGTATCATATTATTCTTTTACTGCAAATAGTTTTACCGTTTACTACACTTTGTAATTCTTTAAGTTGTTTACTACATGAAAAAATATATATACATTATATACAATATATATTTAGACCAACTTAAAAAAGTACTCTAATTGGTTGCAACCAAATGTATTAGTATTGGTTTGATTCAAACCTTACATTTCGATTTAATATTAATCAAAAATACTTATCTTCTTAAAGACAAAAAAAAAAAAAAAAACATTCATGAGTAAAAACAGAATTTATTAAAAAAGATAAGTTGGCGTTCTGACAACCCGGAAGCTCTGCACTGTGTTTACTACATCAACAGCATAGGAGAATGACAGAAGAGAAGAAATTGTTGAATAAAGTCCTTATTTTTATTTATTTTTTCTTTTTTGTGTTCTGCATATCAACACTCTGTTAAGCTATTTACTACTTAAAATTATTTCTTTTATTTTTTGATGAGTGTTATTTAGAGAAACTGAATAAAACAGATTTAGAAAGCCATGATTTTTCAACATGAAAATGCACTTTAAATAAATGACAGCCGTTTCACTTTTTTAGTGTATGGCATCTAATGAATTAGAAGTCTCACACATTCACAGGAAATAGCTTACATCCACATTTGAAAAAAAGGGTGGATGTTGCTGTTTGTGGCAAGGAGGAATTCCCAGCAACCCCAGTTTTATCTTCACTGTAGGATCGGTGAATATGACTTTCTAGAAGGGTTATCATTCTGCTTGAATCTCATAGATTCCAGTGTAACTATGTGTCAGCCAAAGAGAAGAAATATCAGCTTCAGAGCATAAAATGTGTGCAGCCTTGAAGCATTATTTAAAATACTGAGATGTAAAAAGACCTGTTGTTATTCTGAAGTGACAAATGAAATGTGCTGAGATGTCTTATCCTGCACAAGTGTTTATTAAGATGGACCAGATACCATGTGAAACCCCACTGTTTCACTGAATTGAGGGGAGCAGGAGGGGTTTGCTGTATGATTTTGTACAACTTAGCAGTATGGGACAGACAAAGTGGAAACATCACACAATTAAATTTAAGGCCCGCCCACATGCTGGCTTCAGTAACGGTACAAGTGGATCATACATTTCTATATAATGCAACAAAAGCAAATAATATCAATCAATTACCACTGAGCTGATACAAAGCATAGACTGGAGGATTGTTATTTTTCATGTATGCTACATATAAACAGACAAGCCTTTACCTGCCCATTCTTTTTCATTCCACCATCCAGCGATTGAATTTATCAACACTTTAAATAACCACTATCTTTGGCCACTCTGACTTTTTCACAAATTAATTTATGCTATCAAAATTCAAATATTTACATTGAACTTAAATATTAATATTAATATTTTTATATGAAATTTTTAATATTTCATTGAAATATTAAATGTAATATTTAATATAGTATAATAGTAAATCTAAAAAAATCTTACACCAAGTAATATAGTTATTGACACTGCACATGATTGTAGATAGACTTAGCACAGTAAAATTTAATTATTGCATATATTGGATTTTTTAATATTAAACATGGCTCATCCAATCTGACTTAAAATAACTATGTTTACATCATAATTTAAACCCTCAAATTTGAAGTGGTATTTAGTATTTCACTCCCACGCTGATTTCAAAGCCCAACCTTACATCCATTTTAAGTTGGTTTGGATGCTTGCCCATAACTGACTGTATAAAGTACTGAAGGAATTACATGTTTTCTGTCAACACTGATGTTCATGAAAGTGTTCTTCAATCAAGTGTAGAAATAACTAACTCAAATAGAGCAAGTGTATGTGTAATCACAAAAAAAGAAGTTCCACAGAAGTATGAAAATGCATGTGAGAGCAGATAAAAGCCACAGAGATTGGATTTAAAGAGGAGAGTGGCATCTTTATGCATGAGGGCTTGAGATATGAGCAGGCACATACTCTTCACAGTGTGGAGAGATTCATGCTCTCTCAACAGCCTCACAAAACCTTCTAACACCCAAAATCGCATTCAGATTCATATGAACACTTTTCTTAAATACCATTTACGATTTGGATCTCCGAATCTAAGACTAATTATATGGATCTATAAGAGCACTTATTCTTGACGAAATCACTAACTGTGGCGTTCTTGTCATCTGTGGTTTGGCCGATTGTTAATCTGAAGGTTTGATATGTAGCAGCAAGCAATTAGCAATCAAAAAATTAAAATGCAATGAAAAACAACTGACATTCTGACGTAGTTCAAAAGTAGATATACTAAAAAATCCCAAGGGTTCTACTGCCCATTGTAGGCTTTGTAAACTGTCTAAATACCATTGAAAAAGGAAACCACAAACATTTTTTGAAAAGAAGCAAGCTGCTGGCTATTTAGTGTGTCATTGTGGATCAGGAAGAGGGTCATCAAAGATACTTGAGACTGTAATTCAGCCCTCTCTAGATGGAAAATTATAATCAAGCTTAATTGTTATGTGCACCATATTCAAATTTCTTGTTCTCTTAAAGTGACAAAAAGTGATATCTGCATAGACAGCCAAATAAGTGAAGATGTAAAACATCGCTCAGCTATGTAAGAATTTGATTAGCTGTCTAAATATTTAAATGCACATTTAGTCACAGCTTTTATGATATTTTTATGTATAGTTTTAAGAATTTAGAGCAGTTAGAATTTTTAAACTACATTTTATTTAAAGTCTCTGTGGTCACAGCTTTAACATGTCAACTCCGTTTTTCCAGTGTGATAATTCTGTCAATAGTTGTGGGATAAATCTTGGTAGCTACAACTGAGGAAAAAAACTAAATTGCTCTACTGTACAACACATGGTTAAGATGGAAAAATATTCAATTTTTGAAGATGACAAGTGCTCTCAAAAACTCTTTATAGTGATATAATATATTCTTTTCAAATGGGGAATTTTTCTAATGTTTTTTCATGTTTTTATTTATTTTCATGACTTGCATGCCTTATATCCATAACATACTGTACTGCTAAGGAGAAAATTAAATTAAATATTAGTTAAAAATTTGTTATCTTTTTTTGTTGTCTTGTCAATCAGTTGTTTAAAACAATATTTGCTAGTACTTAAATCTGTTGTAACATCAGTTGGACCTTTGTCAACACCCTCAGTATTTGTCAATTCCATCAGATTAAAGTTTTGAAAGAAATTTTGAAAGAAATTTATTTTTTTATCAATTTATTGTTTTAAAATATTAAAACTACACAATATTATGTTTTATTCACTTAAGAACATTGGTTATATGTGCTTAATATTAAAAAGCAGGGTAGAGAATTAAGGAATTTAGGAACTTGATTGTTAATAATAGTGTGAAAACAGACAAAAAAAAATGTAGAGAATGTATTTTATCACTTAGCTCTTTTACTGAACACCATTATTACATAATTAAAGATTTGACACTATTATTGGATGGATCAAATTAAAATATGCTTTTTAGCGCATATAATAAATCACAAAAACCTGTTCCCTTATACGGTCCATTACCTGAGACCTTTGTTTACAGAAATATCCATTTACAATAATGCAGTATTAAAAAATTAAAAACATCTAAAACATATTTTGTTCCTTATCTCAAGAATCATTGCTATATTTCCATCCACCTATTTTTATGCACATTTTGGGATATTGCATAAAAAAATGCTGAATGGAAACGGTAAATTGCACATAAATTATAAAAATGTGCATAAAAAACTCAACTCAGTCAGATATTTTTTTATCCGACAAGAAAACATGCGCATAAACTATGATGGAAGCACATTTAATGAATAAATTCCTCAATAAACATCAAAAAAGACGTGACACTGTGATGGTACGGGCATAACTGGACCAACCAGTGGACAGATCTCGTTGCACAGCATCTGAAATGATGTTTTGGTTGTTCTGAAATGCATGAGCAAAGTCTGCCATCAAAGTGGTTCGGTATAATTAGCTCCCAGAACTGTCTTACACGACTGCGTTCCCAAACAGCAGGCATCCGCCTCAGAAAGCAAGTTAACATGACCGCATTTATTGAGTTTCGTCTGCATGCTCTGAGGAGTGATATTATTATACGAAAATTATTATATACAGTGGCTTCTCCTACTGTATTAACTTCCATTTTTCTTAGTGATATTTATCGGCAGTTTATCAGGAAGTGGCGATTTTGTTCTCTTCGACTTACTGGATGGAAACTGTGCTTTATTCGCAAATGTTTTATGTGAAATTCCAATTTTGCACAACTTTCACAACTTTTGATGGAAACATAGCTGGTGAGCTATATAAATATTCTCAGAAAAGCTACATTACAATAATGCATTAATCAGCATATCACTTTGTAATATGCACAAGTCTAAACCTTTTGGATCAGAACAGATTTGCGAATAAATGCTCATTGGTACCTGCTGGTGGAGTCACTGAGATCTGAAGTACTACAGCAGACTGAATCAAGAAGGTAACAGGACTCCTGGAGCTGTGAAGGACAGCAGAGACACAACGGGTGTAAACGAATGACCTAACGACTTGATTTGTGGCCAAGAAATAGCAGCCAATAGGGCAGAGATGTCACAGCAATTGATATTCAACTATATTTGGTTTCCACTTGTATGCCCCTTCATGGTGTTTGGTCCCAGCAGAGTGACGAATGGATCTCCAGGCCCCATATGTCAGCATTCCTATAAGGCTCTTTGTGTCAGCCTACAGCCATGTGAGCACCATACACAAGGGAAACCTGAGAGTCAGCTAAGCATAAAGGTGCTATGCCAGTATTGGCACCTGCAGTCTTGACACCCCCAAGCTGAGGGTTACAAATGTAGGCCTAGTCCAAATATTTTCACCTCACCAGCCGATGCTATTTATTCTAAAATATATATATACATTTTTGTCTATGACAATGGAATTACTTAGCGATAGACAGATATAGGAATGCACCGATCCGATATTCAGATCGGGTATCTGCTCCGATACTGCCATTTTTGCCGGATCGGGTATCGGCCGGATGGGACCGATCCAAATCCGATATTGTACGTGTACTATTCTGTGTTATTGTTAAGCCCCACAAAAGGCACAAAAACATTAAAAAGCACCATAAAGTTTCCGTGCACTATATTCCAAGTGTTCTGAAGCCATTCTATAGTTTAATTTGAGGTACAGATAAATATTTAAGTCGTTAAATTAAAGTTCACGTAAATGCCTCCCTCTGCTGCGACTGTCAGTCATTCTCCATTCAGCATTCAAACTGCGTGTCGCTTTCGGTTACGACAGTCAACCCAATGAAACTCTCTCCAAGATGAATCAATGTTTCTATTATTATACTTCATCTGTAGACAACGATACCGGTAATACAATACGCATCAATACATCTTCACTTTGTGCTTTGAACTTTTCAATGCGGAGCGCTGCCGTTGCGCGCTGTGACTCCATGATGCTTCAAGCGCATCATTCTGCACACGGGATGCGCATACGCACTTTGTGCCGCTCTGTATGGGAGCCGTTCATATTATAACACATTTGCGCAATGAAAGATTGTTAATGGCATTTTTTGTTCTGTTTTATCTATCATGTGTTGCTGCCTAATTAAAAAAAACTCCGCTATAAATTTAAAAGAAATGTCTTTTAATTTTGTAGTATAGCCTATATTTATATATAAATATATTTAGTTTATGTCATGTAGTTTATGACTCAGACATTTATGAAAAACAAGTCATGAGTCATGGATGAAGGACTCAGCTGGACTCCTGTTTATTTTGAATGGTTTATTTACAGTTGTTGCACTGATGCACAATTAATTAATAATTAATTCACTACGTTTGTGTCTGTTTGTTATTTTGTTTTACAAAGTTAGGAAAGTAATGTTTAAGTCAAGCATGATGCCTTGCACAAAAGAATGATCCCAGTTTCTTCCACACAGTGAGGCATTCAGTTTATTAGGTAATTTAGCACTTTTTTATTATTGCTACTATTGGATCGGTATCGGCCGATACTGAATCCCAGGTATCGGAATCGGTATCGGAAGCTAAAAAAACGGATCGGTGCATCCCTAGATAGATACTTTAAAACACAACACATCTCATTATATAGAGCAACATTTTTGGCTGGATATCATGATAATTTTCATTTCATTGTCATAAAGAAAAAGATGAAGAGTGGTTGCTTGTGTTTCCAAGCTTTTTACTCATTCATTTAACAGGCTCTAATGCATCTTTTATAAGCCAGGCGGTGTACACCAGGAGCACAAAGATAATTGTAGAGGTGAGCGTTTAATCTCACGTTTTTTCCAATGAAAAGATTAAAAAGAGCGAGACCTTTATCTCCTTAGGAGACGGTGGTATCAGCGGTGTCATCCGCTGAGAAGATGAATGACTCCCGCTGAGGTAATTTGATGGTCAGGAGCCACAAGTAATTTTTCATTCAGAATGAAATTTCTCATGTGGTGCCTTTTCATCTCGAGTTTACAAAGCCAAAAACAGCCCTTTCAAACTATTTTTTTTTTTCTTCAACACCCTGCTGAATGGAATTGTAATGCTGGTCCTTGCTCAGTTATACTGGTCTGAATTAGTCATATTTAATTCAAATGTAATTTAATCAAACTTATTCTTTAATTTAATAAAATTAATCTTTTGTAATACTAGTGGCACACTATAAACTTTAAATTGCTTAAATATAGAAATTCTTCAGTGAAGTATCATATATGTGTATATATCCATCCATACATTCATATATGTCCATTATTGCGTCAAGTTACATGGTATTTACCATTATAAACCAGATTTCATGTATTAATATGAAAGCTAGCATATGTTGTAAGCACATCTCTTGCTCATGTTTTTGGGTCTCCTTCAATCCTTCAAGTACACACATCTGTGCAATGAAGCAAAGCCTTAAATTGGTTGGCCCTCCACACAGAGAGAAAGAGAGAGAGAAAAAACTAACATAAACAAAGCCAGAAAAACCTCCATCCCCCTCTCTGATCTCCTAGATCCTCCTCTTTCTGCTCCTCTTCTCAGTGGGCTCACCGCACGCCATCTCCCTGCCTTCAAATGCGCTGCTGGCCCTTTAAATCCTCTCTATTATAATTCCTGGAGCGAGCAGCTGGCCATAAAAAAGAACGAGAAAGAAAGGGAAAAGCACATAGTCTCTTCAAAACACAAACCCAGACACACAGACATGCTTGCGCTCTCACCTACTCTCACTGACATCTGAGGGGGGGGTGGGACACTGTGGAGGATTTTCCAGCCAGCAGAAGTGAGCAGGGAGGAAAGCAGAAGAAGTTTCTTCACAGACAAGCTCGGATCACTCTGCAAGACAATGCATTCCTGTCGAGTTTTACCTGCTTCTCTTTGGATTTGGTAATTCTGTAGAGTGTAAGTTCTTCAAACGGACTGAGAAAGAGAGAGAGAGACTGAGCAAGAGAATGCTCCCTCAGGTCATAAGGATTTTATACATCTTGTCTTTTTTCTTTTTCCAAGGGGGCTTTATCAGGTAAGAGAAGCAGTGGTTTTTAATAGCATGCATGTGTTGGTTGTGTGGTGTAGTGTTATTTGGTCTGTTCATTCTAAGAAATGTCACACTGAAATTTTTTGTGAGTATTTCTTTTTTTTTTTTTCTTGAGACAAATAGTTGTGGAAGATTTTGGGTCAAACCCGCTAAAATATGTATATATATATATATATATATATATATATATATATATATATATATATATATGCATCACTCTATAAAGTGACTGTTGCATCTGGACACTTCAGTTGAAGCTTTAACTATATAAGAAGGTTTTTGTTAAGTTTATTTTTATAATTTCAGAATTATGGCTGGTGAATGTAGACTATGGAAATATGATTAATTTAAACTCAAACTGACAGAGTAAGAAAAATGCAGTGCTCCTCTCCTGCCAATTTATGCAAATTTTGAAATTCCATGAAACATTTTTTGAAAGAGCTGAAGGCTGCTGAAATAAGCTTGTTGTAAAATAACATATCACATTTATTTTGTCTTTTCCTTATAAAATTAAAGGGAAAAAGTCTGATATCCAACAATATCAAACAATATCCAACAGCATAAAAATCATTAGCACACAGTAAAGGTTGTGTCTCCATATTTTAACACAAACAAAGCAAGACTTTGAAGAGTATATGGAAGAATACATAGATAATCTCAGTGCTACTAAATCTTATTATGGCTCTTTTAAATAAAGTAAAACATTTAACAATATAAAGAAGGAACATTGAGTACTTTTAAAAAAGCCTCTCTGAATGAAAAAAGTGAAAAGTTTTGCAGCGAGTGCACTCCCTGTTTCATGCCCCATTGCATCCAGGTGTGAACAGGCTGGAGCTAAATTTGCATAATCCCAAAGCCTAGGTCTGGCTACGAGCATCCGCTCTGAGAGAGCGAGAGAGACATTGGCGGGAATTCCATCGAGAATCAGAGTGAGGGATGAAGAGAAGATTAAATGAAGTCATTCTAGATGAGATTACAGGAAAAGTGCTGGGAGTCATGATGATGTAACGAAAGGTACAACTAGTGAAGGTATGAGACAGCCAGGGACAGGGTGACTGGCAGAGGAACATGTTGTAGATGTTGTGGTATGTCACATGTTACATGCACACATGAGCACAGAGAGGCTTCAGTGTCTCTGAAGGGCCCGTGGTGTGACTTTCGGGTGGGAGATGACATCCCTTAGTGATCGTACTCACTGGCTCAGTGTGTCAACCTGCAGACACTGTGTGGGCGATTCAGAGCGGACAGAACATGGAGGCAGAGATGAGCGGTGTTTGGGCTGAGCTGTCCGACTCTGAGGTGAGGGGGCGACAATGGCTGTGAAAGGAGCCATGCAGAGACCTGGGTAGAAATCCAGCAGGTGGCTGATTAGCAGGTAGACAGGTCACATGGAGCGACAGGACCGCAGACATCTGGAAGAATTTAAAAAATGTACTGTGAAGAAGAGTGACTCAGGACAGCCTTGGCATGTCTGTGTAGTCTTACAGGTCAGCTGTGTGGTGATTGAGTGAAGATAAATATGAGAAAGTCACTATCTGTTTTCACAGACATCTTTCAGTTTTATAATAAAAGTTTTGAACTGAGCATAACCTCAGGGAAAACATAGAAAGAACATTACCTTGGGAAAAAGAGAAAGAGCAGCTGGCACTGTGTGAAACAAAGACATCTGTCAAGACAGAAACAGTGGGATTTGTAAGGGAATATAAGATGCTGATATGAAAAACAAAGGGGTTTGTGCAGCTCAAACTTTGTCTCTTATTAATAATTAAGCAGTACACAGATTTCAGTTTTCAACTCAGGGCTATACACAAATTTCAAGCAAGAGTACACCATTCCCACCAATCAGCAAGGAGAGTGTGCCAAATCTGACCCCAAAGTCACACCAGCACAACTCCCTGCAGTAATAGAAATGCAGAGGTCAGGGGCCACTGAGCAAAACACTAGTTAGATTCATTGCACGAATCTCTGGAATACTTGATTCTGATTGGCTGTCTGAATCTGAAATATTTGTGAATAATGACAATCATCCAGGGCAACACTGTATTTCAAGAGCTCCACAGTTGAAATATTTTATTTTAAACTCTAATCAATATTCCTCACACACACACACACACAAACACAATGTTATGTGTACTTGCTGAATAAAAGTGTTAATTTCTTTAAAAAAAAAAAAAAAAAAATGACCCCCAACTTTTGAACGGCAGTGTAAATGAACCTCAAAACCTCAGAAACCCAAATCGAAGGCTATGTTCACACTGCAGGTAAATGTGGCCCAAATCAAATTTTTTTGCCCACATGTGACTCATATCTGTTTTCCCCATTACAGTGTGAACAGTACAAACCACATGGAATCTGATCTTTTCAATTCCGATTTATGCCACTTTCATATGTGATACTAAATCCGATACAGGTCAGATGTTTTGTAATGCGACCGCAGTGTGAACAGTCATATCGGAATTGATGCGATTTTTACATCACTCAAGATCAACATTCGTCACGATTCTGCGCTCATGGGAGTCTATTCAAAGATTTTACATACTTTTGGCCACATTTAAAACAACAACGTGAACAGCTACACAATCAGATCTGAGCAAAAATTGGAATTGAGCATTAAAGGGTTAGTTCACCCAAAAATTAAAATAATGTCATTTATTACTCACCCTCATGTTGTTATACACCCGTAAGACCTTCGTTCATCTTTGGAACACAAATTAAGATTTGTTGAAATGAAATCCGATGGCTCAGTGAGTCCTCTATTGCCAGCAATGTCACCGAACCCCTCAAGATCCAGAAAGGTATTCAAAACATATTTAAAACAGTTCATGTGAGGACAGTGGTTCTACAATGGCTCCTTAATTTTTTCTCCATGACCAGAAAAAACAGACTTCAACTGATGCCTTTGATTGCTTCAATTTTAATGTCTTCTTCTTAAGAGTATAGACAGTCGACATAACCCATCAAATGAAAAAACTGAAAATAAATAAAAATTACAATCAAATTTGTGAAGTGAATTTTGCCATGATGATGTCATTCGATTAAGCCCATAGCTTATTAAGCATATCAATACACACAGTACCTTAAATTATGAATAAGCAAACATACCGTGTGATTTCCAATAAGGATTCAGGAGACATGAGACATCTTATCAAATCCCCAATCTTTGTGTCAGATCAAATCACCTCTCAATTCGTGTCATCAACTCATGTTTTCCGTTGCTCACGCAGCAAAAAAAAAAAAAAATCACATGACCAGTATATCTAACGCTACTCATTTACTCCACTAGATGTCACTATTGCTAACTATCATGCAAATAAAATATACAATACCCAAACAAGTATTCAATTATTACACATTGATAAAAAATAAAAAAAAATTTCAAGTGACCAAAATATTCAGTGAGAAAATGCTCTTTATCTGCGACCACTACGGTCATCGTGATTTTGCCAAGTAAGACATGTTCCTGGATCAACATATTTTGTTCACATTCCAGTCTGAAAATTTTGTCTTAACCCTATTCCTACCCCTAAACCTAAACCTAATCCTACCCTTAACTTATCCCTAAAATCAGAGGGGAAAGATAGGTGAATAACATTGATGTAGAAGCACCTAACCCTGATTATCTATTGATGGCCAATTTCAAAACACTGCTTCAAAGCTTTACGAATCTTTTGTTTCGAATCAGAGATTTGGATCACGTATCAAACTGCTGAAATCACGTGACTTTTGCGCTCTGAACAACTGATTCAAAATAAAAGATTCGTAAAGCTTTGCTTACAAAAGCTTCCTTTTAAGGTTCCCAGTGTGAACCGGAACTGAAAATATCAGATTCCATGTGGTTTGTACTGTTCACACTGTCATGGGGAAAAGGATATGAGTCACATGTGAGCAAAAGAAAATCTGATTTGGGCCACATTTACCTGCAGTGTGAATGTAGCCAATATTTCATTTATTTACGTGCCATATCTCTAATTGGATACTACTGCATACAAAAAAAGTATTTTGCTTGAAGCTAAATATATTAAAGACAGCACTTTTATCTTTAATAAATAATCATATTCCATAGCAAACGTTTTTAATGACTACTGTTAAATTAATTTGAACAACTTTCTAGTGGAGTTTTTAAAATCTGCTAATCAGGATTCAACAAGCAACTCTAATACAACATTGTTATTCACCCGTTTTGTTCTCAACAAACCAGTGCTTGCACCTCTCCCACAAATATTTGTCTGTCAACCTCAGCAGCTCTACTGGGAAAACAAAGAGAGCATACAACAGTATGCAGAGCAGTAGATGGTGGGGCAGATTTAACCCAGGGTTTGCAACAAAACTGTGGGACAACAGCACGAGTGGTTCAGTGATGTGAGCATGAGCATACAGCCGAGAGGTGACAGACTGCTGTGCAGTAGTGTGAATGATTGTTCCTGGCCAATTTCACTCATCATCGAGGTGTGAGAAAAGTGCGTGGCCTTCGCTTTTTACACAATGAAAGGAGTGCTGCATTTGGGGCACCTAAAAACTAAGAGAGGTCTAAAAGGACAAGAGATCTTGTTGAGAGATCAGCTGTGAGTGAGAAGCCAGTGCATTTATTCCCAAACAAACAATTCTCTTATGTTTTTGGTACTTGACTCTTAACCTGGCAAAAATGATTTTTAGCTTGAGTGCATAGCCAGTGGGCTGTAGTGAAATGAATTTCTTTCCACTGCCAGCTACCATACAACACCGCTGCAAGAGAAGCACAACATGAAGTGTAACTAATGTGGTTGGGCCACAGTGCCTTATTTAAATGAAGGGCCTGTGGGATTCTCCTCCTGCTCATGGTTTGACAGATTGAAGCCCTGTTGGAAAAGCCCTACTGGAGGTTGCAGTGAGCTATTACTTTCAGCGCAATTAAAACCACATAAAGGAGCGGTTTTAATTATGCAGTTGTATGTAGTTATTATTAACTACATTATTATGTAGTCACAAATTCAGCAAAACAGGTTAGAGTCCAACTAGATAGAACGACAGATAGATTGATAAAGAAATCTATACTCCATGGAAATCTATATACATATACATTATTGCTCTGTTCCAGAATGTAATGAAAGGCAACTCATTTCATAGGAAGGCAGCATCAATATCACCATGGAACCTTATACGTAACCGACAAGGAACACTCTTACATAAGCAGCAAGTCTTTGCAAGTCTTTGTTTTCCACAGGATTTTGTGAGACTATGCTGGGTGGACCTCGGACACTCCAGGGCAGGGATGTTCAAATTCGGTCATGGAGGGCCACTGTCCTGCAGAGTTTAGCTCCAACTTGCCTCAAAACACTTGCCTGGAAGTTTCTAGTATGCCTAGTAAAAGCTTGATTAGCTGGTTCATGTGTGTTTTTTTTAAATAGGGGTTGGAGCTAAACTTTGCAGGACAGTGGCCCTCCGGGAGCAGGATTGGATTGGACATCCTTATTCTAGGTGGATCCAGGGGCATGGTCCCCTGTAAGAAAATGTTGTACATTTTAAAATTAGGATGTTGCCTTAAAATATTGCCTCTGTAGTGAGCTCACTAGGTTTTGGAACAGAGCATTTGTTTTGCTGCTGTGCATGCTGGTCAATTTGTCACATCCAATGATGGTACAACAAAGTTGTTTGGCTGAAGATCTCATAACAGCTGGGCAGCTTTGACTCATCTAATCCTGGGGGAAGATCTTTCAAAAAGATAATAGGAAGCAAACAGAGGTCTTGGCAGGAGGTGCTGTTTCTAATAAAAAAATAAAATAAAATTGCAATGCCATTGAGAACAAATGAGTGCAATACCTGCAGATGTGGAAAATGAAGCATGCAAACAGCACTTCTCCAGACTGTGCTACATGACACAAGGTCATTTACTTTAAGGATGGATAGTAAACACAAGTAACAACTCCCACCAGGACACATCAGTCTCTCTGTCCCTCTATCTTTATCTTTTGCTCCACTTTCCTGTTCACTAGCCTATGTCACGCATGGCTGGTGAAGCAGTTTTGGGAGGTGGGTGAGGGGCATGGAAGCTGAAGTGGGGATTACAACTGTGCTCGTCAGATAACACAATGTCAGGGAGCGAGGCGGCACTTTTTTCAGCATGAAATGAGAACACAAGCACACTGGAGCCATGTAATTCCTCTGAACGCTGAATAAATTATTACCCTCTGTGAGGGCACCCCTTGGCCCACTATTGTAGGAACAAATTAAATTCAATAGTGCTAATCACAGCTTTTCAGTAAATGCCTGACTAACGCTCTGACCTCCAGACGGGCTCAGAAACTGGGCCGCGCCAACCCAGTGTTTGGTTTATTGATATTTCTGGTGTCATGGTAGTTACGAGAGCGCCGATGCTAGCGACTGGAGATTTGCTCCGCCGGTCAGTTGCCATGACAATTGTGTTTTATTGATCTATTTAGCTTATGGCCTTATCCATTAACCCTGCATGACAGCTGATTTTTTCCTAATGGAGAAAGGGAAGCAGCCACAGTTTCTCAAGTGCAAAGCAGCAGTGGTCAAGGAGGATGCGAACGGCCTAAGGTCATGCCACAGGCATCTGAAATACGTTCATAAACATTAGCATGATTGATGGACTGAAGTACAACAGGTCATGAGAGATGGAGCCACTGAGTCTGAGTTGAGTGTATTTACCGTAAAATACTATTGCTATATACAAGACAAAGAGAGATGTAGCCATTATAGAGAACATTATGTCAGTGCTTGTGACTGTACGGCATCAGTCTAATAAACAATTCAATGCTCCTGGGGCAAGTATAGGTTAATATCTTTATTCTGAAAACAATCAAATTTGTCTATTTCCTTATGCCTACGGAAAATAGACTGTTATTGTTTCTCTAGATTTAATAGTTTAATTAGGGAGTGGAATGCAAATCATAAGCTTGCCAACTCATGCCATTATGTATCATGACCGGGGCTAGTTGTCACACTTCTGACTCCAGTGATTATTTTTAGAGTTGACTTCTACTATAAAAAAGCAATGACATCTCCCCTGTAATTGCCCAGGAAAAACAAATACAGTTTACTTAACACATGCTGACCCCTTATAGTGGGGTAAGTTGTCACAATATAACTTGTCAATAGATATTCTGTTAAGCTTTTTAGCAGAATTTTAGCAGTAAAATTATGAAACAAAACAATTCACAAAACAAAACAAATCATTATTTTGACCAACAGATATTGTAATTAATAAACTGTATACATTTATAGCATTTAAAACAGCTGGGAGAGCATAATAAATAAACAGAAAATAAATACATTTGTCCGAAGCAGACATTTATGCGTAACTAAACAGTTGATGGGCCCCAATGACTTCCAAAAAAAAAAAGTACTATGGAAGTCATTGGGGCCTATCAACCATTTGGTTATCGACATTCATCAAAATAGTGTTCAGCAGAAGAAAGAAATTCATACAGATTTGGAACAACAGGTTTGGAGGGTGAGTAAATCATGACAATTTTCATTTTCAGGTGAACTATCCCTTTAAGAAATATGTCATGTGTTGTATATAACCTGCATACACTCCCTTCTGTTTGCTAAACAGCTGAAGCCAATAGGATGAATTAAACATACATGAATATGTCAACTTGCTCTTTATCTCTGTCTGCTCAACCAGCTGCAAGACCATGCCCCATCTATTACTCAAGAACTCCACTATCAGCTCATCGGGTTTTCCCACATCGCTTCCCCGTTTTCCCTTTCTTCTTTATTTTCACCCTCAGCTTGATGTCCAAGAAGAAGGTTTCTGGCCACCAATCTTACTGGCCTAAGCCAGTCGACATCAGACACTGTTTGCTGCTCTGACTACTGGCTCCAGTGCAGAATTCCTGGAGGTCAGAGAGAATATTTGCATCTGACAATGGAACATTTCTGCCTGTGTCACTGTTGTGTTGTCAGTGTACCTTTTAGATCAGAGACTACATTCTCTGCTAGAGCACAGCATGTAAGTACACAGAGCTATCAGTGCAAAACAATTCAAATCATGCAGCATGGTGGATTCATCTAAAAAGGCTGTTTCGCAACCACCCTTGTAAGGATTTTACACCAAAAGCTCTAGTGTGAGTGCCTAGTGTAATACGTTTGAAACATATAGAATTGGTTCCATTCATCAGCTGTTGTCTGGATTTTGAGATGTGAACATTGCACTCAAAAGTGCAGGCAGATGAACGTGAGCTTGCAGGGACGGGGTTTAATTTGACTAAATGTTTGGAGAAGTCCTGCATACGTCATGGTTTAGAACCAAAAGTGAACTAATTTGAACCAAGCAATCAAACCAAGTGTGAAAATAGCCTTATAGCAAGAGGAGATTAGCTACTGTCTGATTTTACCCACTCGCTGTTTATTAGATTTCACAGGAAACAACGCAATATAAGAAATGGAATGATCACAGAAATTTTTAGAAAACTCATCGTGATAAATGAACAAGAAGTGAAAAGGAAAAGAAAACTTCCACTCTATAGTTTTCTGTTTTTTTAGTAGGAAGCAGTGTTGTCCTCCACATAGTCACTTAGACTTATAGATGTGCTTCTGGGAGTGAGGCCAGACTTAGTCTAGACTTTGGAATCTTTTATTCCCCTAAGCAAAGTACTGTATAAACTTCACTAAGTGTTTCTAAGATGCTTGTGAATGACATACCACCCACACTGTGAGTGAGCTTAGAGGGAGAGAGCAACTATACCTCTTTCTGTTTATACATATTAATCACAGTTCTTCCTATATGAACCAGCTCCAAAATGTCCTCGTTTGCAGTGGGTCAACAGTGCCTAAAAAAACTATTTGCCACCCCACCAGTGTTCAGTCATAGTCTGATGCCTAGCACTGCAAGGGGCATTGGAGAGTGCTTCAATTACAGTGGTTATTTCAAGTGTGCTTGAGCAGACTATCTAAAGCCCCATGAGTCTCACTCCATAAAGGTGAGAGGAACATCCTGAGCTCACTACGCTAGCATGAGCGCCTGACACTGCATGTTGGGACGGCTCATCCAGAATGTTTGTAATCATTTGCCACAGTACTAGGTTCAAAATCCCATTCAGATGTACTACTAGTATCACATTTGAAAAAAACTCAGTGCACAGCAACCATACTGTGCATAGTATACAAATTGTTTTTTTACGCATGGGATATCCAGACGACACTGCATTCATCAAGGTTTTAAACTTCCACTGCAGCCTTCAAAAAATGATGAACATGCGAGCATTTGGAGCATTGTTTTTTGACACTATCAGGAACAAGCTACTGTGGGAAGTTTTAATTTAATAAGATCGAGCAAACAAGTCCAGTGTTCATTTGAACGGGCTGTAACATTAACTCTGCAGCGGATATGAATATCCAAACTATAGTGAAAACACTATTTATTAGCAAGGTAACTAGAACAGCAGTTTAAGACATTTAATTCGTAAGCACATAACACAAGAACTTTTCTTTAAATACAAACAAGACTTTTTGATTATTCTAACACAATAATATCTAATCTAATATCTAACACATAAACACCCACACGCACACATTCGTACAAGTTGCAGAAAGAAATAAAGTAAGTGAGGAAAGAATGAGTTTTAAGAGCGTGAAATGATAAAATCACAAGTTTCTAGCAATAGATGCATTTTACAAAATCTGACCAGAATGAACCATCAATCATTTATTTAACCCTTCTTCTCATTTCTTAGGGTTATTCAATTTTATATCAATGCACCAGTTCAGCTTAGAGGTGTTACTTGCATTTGTGTTGGTGTCTTTGATTCCCTTTGTGGTCTTTGCTGGAGAGGGGATCTCCCAGGTTTTTGATTTGCTGGCGGTCTCGTCGCGACGTTTTTCTTGGGAAGCCAATCGCGTTGGTGTGTTGGCGGATGAATGGATGCGGAGTCAGGTTTGCAACTGCTACATTTGTCAGTAACAAGTCAGTAATGTCACTGTTCTTGAAGAAGTTAAACTTACAGCTGCTGCTGAACAATGTTGAGAGGCACACAGACTCAGATAATTTACATTTATGCTGCCTTCACCTGCTATGGTCCAATGGTCCAATGACTTGGGGACTCTGCTATGGATGGTAAGGGGGTGGTGTTGCTGCTCTTCTTGCATCAGCCTAACTCTTATGTCTCCGTACTGCCCTCTGAAGGTGGATGTGAGCTGAGTCCCACACCCTCTCGCTCTCTAGGAACCAGTAGTTCACAGCTGGAAAGACTGATGGCTCACCTGACCAGGGAAACAGGGGCAGTTGGTAATGGAGTATGCACTGGAAGAGAGTAAGCCCGGTGGTGGTCAAATGAAGGGAGTTCTGTGCATATTTGGCCCATGGTAGAAAACGGTTCCAGCTGTTTTGGTGGTCGTGGCAGTATGACCGCTGGTAACGTCCGATTTCCTGAATTTTGCTCTCCGTTTGTCGATGCCAAGATGAGACAAGGGTCTGTTGGGAATGGGCAATGGTTGCAGCATGCCTTCTGGAAGGTGTCTGAGGGTTCTGGAAATAGTGCATGTGCAGCATTATTGGTGGCCCAGTATGTTCACAGAGGAGCGAGAGGGTTTGCTGGTAACCTGGATGCCCGGATCCTGGAGACGTCCATGAGGGTAACGCACAAAGTTGATGGTACAAACGTGCGCCCACAGGACCTCCTGGTGGAGCTGGCTACTCTCTGGAGGCTATAGCAATCTGTTCATCCATCACCCACTGATTAGTATAAGCGAAGAGGGCTAGATGGAGAATAGGATCAGGCAATTGTGAAGGTTGGTCTGGAGAATGAAGATGGGAGAAAGCGTCAGCTTTGGTGTTCTTGTGTCCAAGATGATAGATAACCTTGAACTGGAACCGGGTGAAGAATAAGGCCCATTTGACTTGACGTAGTGCAAGTCTGATGGTGAGGAGGACTTAATTTTGTTCTGCCGGGGTCAGTTTCTTGGAAAAGAAGGCACATGGATGAAGTACTGCTGACTCACTCTGTCACTGAAAGAGAGCCGCTCTCACTCAAATGGTAGATGCATCCATTTCTACCACAATGGGGAAGTCAGGATAGCGATGTTTAAGGATGGGAGTGGTACAGAAGATATTCTTCAGCTGTTGGAAAGCGCTGGTGGCTGCTGGATTCCAGGATAGAGACTGTGGTTAATGGTGCAGCGATTTGACTGAAATTGGCGATAAACTTACAACAGAAGTCCATCAATGATGTAATCGAGAAATTGGATGGAGGGCTGATGGAATTCACACTTTTACAATTTCAGGTAAAGCTGGTACTCCCGGAGTCGTTGAAAGACATGTCTCTAGTGTTCATCCAGATTCCAAGAATAAATGAGAATGTCACTAATGTAGATGATAACAAATTGCTGGAGCATGTCTCAGAACACCTCGTCCATGAAAGCCTGGGACACAGACCCTTACTTTGCCAGTCAGTATGGCATTCATCACCTTTCCTAATTCGGATGAGATTATAGGTGCTGTGCAGGTCCAGTTGGGAAAAGATGCGGGCACCTCTCAGTTGCTCCAGGGATGATGGGACCAGGGAAAGAGGATTACGGTACTTGATGGTTTGGTCATTGAGAGCCCTGTAGTCAATGCATGGCCGCAAGCCTCCAACCTTTTTGGCCATGAAGAAGAAGCTTGAAGAGGCAAGGGAGGTAGATGGTTGGATGAATCCTTGTTTAAGGGCTTCTTTGATGTACTCATCCATGGTCTTCTGCTCCCAGATCGACAGAGGATAGATTTTTCCTTTGGGCATGGTGGCTCCAGGTACCATCTCAATTGTGCAGTCCCATGACCGATGAGGAGGAAATTTAGTGGCCAGCTGCTTACTGAAAACATCCTGGAACTCCCCATACTCCTCTGGAGAACATAACGCGGTGGATACATTCAGTCGTTCAATGGTGGTGGAATTCACAGAGATGGAGTCCTTGGGATGAATGGACAGAGATAATATCTCCATTGGATCAGGAAATTGAAGGAGAATGTGTCTGTAGCCAGGGGTGTCCCAGGATGATATCAGCAGTCGAACCCTCTAGCACCAGTAACGAGATCTTCTCCCTATGCAGGTTGCGGATTGTAAGCGAGATGACAGGTGTACAGTGAGTTATCAGCCCTCTGCCCAACAATTTTCCCAGGATGGAGTGAATATTTAAGCCTTTTGTACATGGGTATTTCTTGATGCTGGAGGAGATTCTTTGAAATAAACTTTCCCGCTGAGCCCGAGTCGAGAAGTGCCTGAGCTGTAACAGTACAATGAGGAGTAGTTACTGATACGGTTGTGCGTTGTAATGTAGAAACAATATTGCATTTGTTCAAAAAGAAAAAAAAATCTATTCGAAACATATGTAGGATGATTTACAGAGGCCACAGTGTACCACAAATTCTCAAAGAGTTCCTCTCCCGGAATCCCAGGAAGGCTTTGAAAACCGCACGCTCAAGCCATTGTGGTCTTCAATTTATTTAACGTGAAGCAAAAGCACACAGTGATGGTGAGGGCAGGAACAGCTGGAGGCTCTAAAATGCAGTAAGTGTCCTCTCCACGCACTTTCTGCCCACGCTGGCACCAGACCCACAGTTCTGGCTTCACAGACAGGTGGAGTGTTGTGGAAGCCATGTGAAGATAGAATGAGTCAGGACCACCTGAGGGAGAGATAGTGAAAACAGAGAGAGGAGTTGTGAAGTACCCAGCACAACTGCAAGCACATCACAGCCCCTGAGGCGACCAGACAGGAGGGCCTCATTACCTGAGCAAGCTAGAGAGTGTAGCAGATAAATGTGTGAGACAACAAGAAGCAGATCTTTGAGTGGATGGATGGTGTACAGAGACTCGTTTAAATTTGTGGAAATAATCCAGAACGCATCCATCCATATTCATACAGAACATTCACTTAATGAACCACATTTATCATCCTGCGGTAGCATGCTGCAGGTCCTAATTAGACATTTACTGTACATATGTACATGTGTGAGATGTGTTTTGGGGTAAGAGCAGGAAATGGTGTGGTCTGTCCCATAGAAGGGAAGCAGAAACAGGCTGCTGCTCAACTTCACTCATTAAGCTCTTCCGTTTCCTGGCCTTCATTTCTCTGTCACACCTGAATTCCAGCCCAATTTCTCTGAACTCTCATTTCATTAACCTAAATGGGCATACAGAGAAAAATCACAGCAGCACTCATCTGCCAGGAGCCTAATCTTTCTTCTCTGTGGTGACGTCTTTTCCTTGGAGACAGTGGAGCAGAGACTTTAACATTGTTACTAAAGATCTCTATTTCATATAAATTTCTGTTCTTTTGAACTTTTATATTCATAAAAGAATCCTAAAAGAATCCTAAAAAAAATAGTTTCTTGAGCACCATTTTACTATATTTTTGATGGAATAAATGCAGCCTTGGTGAGCATAAGAGACTTCTTTCCAAAGCATTTTCAAATACAGTATGTATTTTCACTGAGAAAAAAAAGACTCCAAATCCAAAATTACAGATGAAATGACAAAAAAGTAAAAACTTGAGCATATCTAAATCACTCAGTATTAAAAAGTATCAATAAATTGCAGTGGGCAGCAAGGCAGCTAATTAGGTTTTGGAACAGAGCTAACATGCGGGTCATTTCAGCAGGGGTTATAATGCCATCCATGGTCCCTGCTGAAAGAGATGGGCCTGTGGGACCCTCTTGGGAGGGTGAATCTGATAGGCTTCGCTGCTTATTGCTCTGACAGAGTCGATCATGTCACAAAAAGACCCATCAGAGCTCTATGTCAGAGCGCTGGCACCATCAGACAAGTAATCAGAGAAGTTGGAGTGCTGTCTTAGAGACTGACAACAGACAATCCCCATTGAACCAAAGTCTGTCTCCGTAAGGGAATAAGATGAAAGCTGAGAGGACAACAGTAGATATTGAGAAACTTTCTTTGTCTTTAATAATGGTGCTGTATACTAATGGTAATAGTATTCATATATTTGTTTGTTTGATTGTCTACAAATTAAGCTGGAAAGGCAGGTGGGTTCATTTGTTGTACATTTTTGTGAGATGAAGTACCAATTAGCTATGATATTGTTTGTTTGCAATTAATGTAAATAACAGCCTTGGTGAATAAAAAAATCTGTGGTTTTCACAAAAACTACTTGCACAACAAAGCCCATTCTATTAATTGATACTTTAGGGATTTATGTAACCAAGCAACACTGATGGCTTTTTTCTCTACATACTGTACCACCAATTATGTCTAACGTAGTTGCTAGAAGATGAAATGTGCTTTCAACTTCACACTTATTATTCAATTAATTCATTCTTTGATCAAAAAGAGTAAAATAAAGGCTACAGCAGACAGGCAGAAATGATTATATTGGGAAAAAGCTGCTTAAAGTATCACATTTCCTTGCAAATCAGTATAAACTTACAAAAATAGCTTCAGTGTCTTAATTATGCCACACCAGAGCATTTAACTGATAGCTCGGGAAAGCTACAGCTAAACCACAGTTTAAACAAATTGTGAATCTTAGGGGAACGGTGGCTACGGGCAAAGAGGAAGATCAGATTAAAAATGAGACCATCACAGCATTAAACACATTTCTCAAGGTTTTCAGCAACACAGAATAAATTTAGCATTGAAACATGATCTAATCTAATGGGTCTTCTGAGATGTCACACCCAGCCTCCCCCAAGGTTAAAGATTGCATTATAAATTAAAATGTGCAATCTGTGGGTTGTGGTGAGTTTCAGCTGAGCTTGACATTTAATAAAGTTATGAACTGAGTTTTATACTTGCAATAAGCTAGTGAGATATACATTTCCACTGAGTTGCTTTTGCACCACATCATAGATCTAGTTTAAAACAATGAGTTTTCTACAGACACTAATAATGATGCAGGATTTGTGGAATAAGCCTGCTTGGGAAAGATCTGTGAAGCAACACTAATGATTTTAGAGCTTTCAAGCTCTAAACTAAAACCAGATCGATGCAAACATTTTTTACATGTTAAAAGCAATATGCTCTGAATTCACCCTGCACACATTCATTTCCATTGGCTAACATACTAGTTACCAAAATCAGTTCTGCTGCCATCTTTCATGGTGGGATATCAGTAACAATGTGATGATGTAAATAAATAAATAAAACTTAAAAAAAAATAAAATAATATATATATATATATATATATATATATATATATATATATATATATATATATGCCTGAATCATTTAAACATTGTGCTGATTCTGATAACATTGACTATGTTTGCATGTGTAAAAATAATGTGATTATATCAGAGCAAGGATTTAATCGCAGTAAGATGTTTAAATGACACAAGCAAACCTTTTTAGTCCTGTTTACATGCAATTTTCTTTATTCTGATTATTCTCTAAGAATTGTGGTTATTTTTTCCACCATTATTCACATTATGCACTGCACAAATGATGAACTCACATACAGTAGGTGTATTACTGGGCACTGTTTTAATCTTCTTACATCAAATGCAGAACACATTTCTATGGATGTATTGGATTTTTTTCAGTGATGTGCCTACAAATGTCTTCAATTGTGATGTTTTTGACCATTAATATACTGAATTATATTCATGTCACACAAAATTGTGAACATAACCTCAGTTTCTTGTCGTATGACAGCATCATTTGTGTACATCACAAACAAGCAAATAAGACTTTGGCCAGAGTGGAATGGACACAATTAAAGTGTTTATACGCCTATTTATTGTGATTAAAATTGGCATACATCTCATAATTTACTATGATTATGGTTACTATGATTATGAGCTTAATTGCATCAATTTGATTGAGTTTATATGAGGTAAGTTTAATCGCAATATTGCCTAAATCTCATAATCGCATTATGAGGTTGCGTGTATACAATGATGCCATCACACATTTTTAGGTAGGTCCAGTGAATGCACATACTGTATATGTTCTACAGCAAAAAAATGCTATTAAAATGATTATTTGCTCTTTTAACGGAAGGCACTAATTTCATTTCAGCCACCATATTGAGCGCTCTGATTTCCGTATGGTCCGTCTCTTCTACTTTGTATTGTTTTTGCTAGTTCATACTTGAATGTCAGGCTAGAAAAAAAAAAATCACATTGAAGGCTTGCAAGATATTTCTGTGGTCAGAGTTTTGCTGACAAATGTAGTTTATTCTATTCACTTCCATGTTCACAAAAGGGCAGCTTTGACCCGTATGCGTGAGTCATGTCAGATTCCAAACGTTTTTTTTTTCTACTAAGGCATCTGTCCAGTCAATGCTTAAGGGCAGTGGGTGATTGAGTCCACATACCACCACAATATCCTCCTGTGTCTCCATGGACACGGGAACATTACCACAGAAGGGGCATAGATCACATCAGCCAAGAAAAATGCACCTCGGAAAATTGCAGGGTGAAAACCAAATCCTATTCCCTGAATGATGCTGATCAAAAGGAAAGCGTGAAAAAAAATCTTTCGTGGGTATAACAAATGAAATAGAAAGACTGAAATTGACAGTTTTTAAAATTAGAGTGAATTGGAATGGAGGTTGAGCAAGAAACTGACAATGCAGTAGAATCCATTCTAATTTAAATACACAGTCCTTAATCGGTCATACTTAAACCCCCACCAGAAATATGGCACTTAAAAGACGTAAAGATCCAAAGTGAAAAATATGCTTGACTGCAAGCTTTCAAGGAAATGAGCAGAGATGTGTTTTGATGACAGGTTTTGAGACCTGTTAGTCCCAGCGTCAGGACACATGACTTTATATTTCTCAGGGGTTCCCATCAGTTGAAATCGCGGTCCGGGGGTTCCCTCTCATTTGAAATTGCGGTTTAAATGTGTTAACCTGCCTGTTAAACTCCATCTCATATTATGCTAATTGCCCTAAAAAACCTGGAAATCTGTCCATGGGTGTCTAATGATCATCATTGCCCCTGCCTTTGGTAAAAAGTGGCCACTTTGAAAATTAATGTTTTCTGATCACTGGCTCCCTAATGAAAAGCAATTAGCAGCATATGTTTGCAAGTCATGTGCAAAGTGTATGCTGGGACTAATTGAAACTAGGGTGGTACTGTTATTATCATGCTCTGTGATATGCTTTCCATAATGGTTAGTACTTGATTGGCTGAAGCTAATTAAAACCAGCATCCAAAACCCAACATATTTTCAAGAGGTTTACTGCAGTGTTATGTTTGTTAAAGTTTCTCTGTTGCCATGACAAACTATTTTAAAAATACTTAGGTGAAAGTCATCATGGCCCCAGAATCCTGAAAGAGGTTGTTCAACCAAAAATTAAAATTATGTCGTTCCAAACCTGTTTGACTTTTTTTCTTCTGTGGAACACAAAATAATGTTTCAACTTTTTGTCCATACGATTTTAACAATTTTCACAATGTGTTCCACATTTTTGGTGAACTATCCATTTAAGGATTCTGGGGACATGATGAGATGGAGAAAATGATAATCTCCATAGTCCCCTATGGGCTCTATACGGCTAGCCTTTCGGACGGATGTTAATTTCTTCAATTAAATAAACTGTATGGTTGCTGTTCTCTAAAAGTTTAAAGCTTAAAACTGGATATATTCTACAGTTTGTTTTGAGAACTATATGGCTGTGAGACAATAACGATGGACAATGAATCTTTTAATGAATATCAAAGGTTCACTCAAAAATGAAAATTCTGTCATTGAAACACAAAAATCTGACGACTTTATTCTGTGGAACATAAAAGAATATATTCTGAAATGTGAAAATCAACTACTTTAAATAATAATATTCTCTAGTCTCAACAGGTCCTGACAAAGTCTGTATTTTTAGCATTTATCTCAACATGAATCTTCTCCGTACATCTGTAATAGTGTTTTCAGAGCCCATGAGGGAAACTTGCACTTGCCGAGGGTCACATGCGGCCCTGTACTTACTGTGAAGAACATAAGGACTCAAATCATGTGTATCAGCAGAGTCAGACCTCTTATGAAGCTTCTCATTCCAGCATGTTGCCCCAAGGTCTGTCTGATAATATTGCAGCTGACTGGGCTGAAATCTAGCCAGATTTACTTTCCTTTAGAAGAGTTGGCAGATTATAGCACTACATAAAGCATGTGCATCGGCTAAATCTTTCCCGTCACAATTAACCGACATAAAATATGAGAGCTGATACTACGCACATTTGAAGTGTACCAAAGATCTGATTTAAAACTTAATTTAACAGATGAAGAGCAGAAATGTAACAAATAAAAATATATAGAAGTAAATATGTTTGAAATTTGATTGTACTACAGTTTTATCAACAACATATACAAATAAATAGCATTTTATTATGTATCAGAGATATAGCTGAGTATTATTAATTGCAAATCCAAATTATATTTACAATCTAAATTAGTTTTTGTTATTATAAGCTAAATCATGACTTCAACAAACAAAACTGCTGTCACTTTAATACCTAATGCACAGATCCAATATACTGTTGCTATAACATATATTACTATAACAGTTGCGCTCGAGTGTTTTGCAGTGTCTTGTGCATGACGCAGCATTCAAAAAGCATGGTGCTCAAGTTAAAAGAAGTTCAACTTTTAAAAACGTGTCTCTAGACCATGCCGTTTTTTTTTTTTTTTTTTTTGGTTCCACTGCATCTCACGCTTTTAATAGCAAAAACTGTTCTGTGTAAACTGGCCATAACCAACTATGTTTACAAGGATACTTGCCAATATGGCCATTTTGACAATTTTGTGTAAATGTGTCAGTTCAAATGCAAGAACATGTGAAAGAGGACTTAATTCAGTATTTGCACGCTGTCTGAGAAGTGGCTTTCTGGGCGCGCACTTCGGTTACGTGTTTTCGCACACAAAACTTCTCTGACAGCAAGCTCCAAATTGACTTCTCTTTCGCTTCTTCTTGCGCTTGCATATTTAAATTGAAAAGGCTTAAAAATCATACAAATGATAAACTTTCGTGACAATGCAGCACAGTTTCGTCTACTGTCCCAAGTGTCGTTTAGTGTCAGATGAGATTGTCAAGCCCTACTTATTGATAAAACTTTATAGAAAATCATTATAATCGACAATGTCTATGACAGTGCCATCACAATGATTAATCTCAAGTTTGTGATAAAGCAAGAGAAAATATCTGAGCTAGTGTTGACCGAGGAACGAGTGTTAAATATTCTTGTCATTCCTCAGACAGGGACTCAGGGATCAGACAGAGGTATCGGTCCCTGAAAGGTCAGGCTCATTAAAAGTCCCTTTCTTGCATCTCAATGATTCAAGAAAAAGCCCAAGCTTTCATTAAACAGGCCTCTGGTACCCCTGTATAGCTTCCTGCAGAGCCATTACCAGCAACCCCAATGGCCTTTTGACCAGGTCGATAGATACTGCTCCTGTCAGACGAGAGGAAAACACTTCACATTAAGTTCAGTTAATTACTGTTTTTCTCCTCATTCACTTTCATATGAGCCCTTTTTTTTTTTTTTTGGTCAGGCTGATAGAGAAATTGTCTTGGAATTTCTAGCTCCTCATTTCATCTCTACAACAGTGGATCTGTGTTTATCAGCTGCCCTCCTGGGAATCCCCTAAGCAACTCCCCTTCACTGTATCCCATCATTTCCACACCTCAGGAACACTCCACTCGCACTTTGATGAGTAGCTCACACAGTTACGTGACTGGATTGCTGCGCTGGTACAGTTCTGTCTTATGGGAACGGATCTGAGATACTGTGAAGTGAGCAATGGGTAAAGGCAGTTATTATAAATTCATGATGGCTGATGCAGGGGTCTGCCATCTCTCGAGGCTTACAGTAAAAAAAAAAAAATGTTGTGGTCATCACCCAACTGAAGGCAACAGCCTGGCATGAAACAAGCCCCGGTTATTTCCCAGCTCTCTAAAAAGTTTAGAGAGGGGAATTTTATTCTAATCTTTAATTGTACCTCCTTCTAAACTTTTCTGCGTTGTCGTTGAAAAATTAAGCATGCTATGATACATTATGCTGATGTATTCACCATCTGAAACCATTTTTGATGACTAAGAACTAATGGGGGGGGGGGGGGGGGGTGTTGGGGTTTAAAATCCAGTCATGAATCTTTCCACATAATCATGACAAAAAGAAAAACTGTAACAGACAGTATGTAAGATTCAACACACAGGCACTGTACATCTCTATAATCAGTGCATTAAAACCTCCAGACAATCAGTTTCACAGGGCTGCAGGTCAATCATATAAGTTAATTAATGACTTTTTAATTGAACACTGCTGACAGACTGCTTTTGTGAGAGATGGCAGGTAATCACATGTGACTGACTAACTTAATCTGACAGATTTATTGCACTGCTCACATCCACTTTATTTCTGTTTTATCATTCTCTCTGAGCTTGTCGTCTTCGGCTATGTTCATTCCTGCCACAAATTCTGAGAAATAATTGCTAACTTGGGAAATTATATTAAAGGTGATCTGAGTTTTAATGTGTCAATAATTCGAGCACATTAAAGGGATAAATGTCATAGGCATTTGTCTTTCAATTTTCTTCTCTACATGCAGCCCTGAAATAATTTTACCAAGCTGTCAGAGGAAATCATATTTCAGACAAATCATCATAGTGCATGCAAAGACAACTATAACAAAATAATTGAAACATCAAAGGGGTCATGAAGTGCATTTTTTATTATTTTATAATGTTTCCTGAGAAGCACTTATAATGTTAATATGATTTTTACATAAAAATTGTCATAATTTAGAAATAAATGGCCATTTTCTACTCTGATTTTAGCCCTCTGATTTGAACACTCTGTTTGAAGGGGCATGTCTGCTGTGAGACTAAATGCCCACTGCTGTGATTGGCTAACATCTATGTATATGAAATAAGTATTACATGTTGTCTTCAGAGCCATCTTTATTGTTTGGTTTCTGCGTAGATCTGCATTTGCCTCTATTGTTATTTAAAGTACAATGACCTCTTATATGTCAAAAGATCATGACCCCTTTAAGTTCATTTTAAAATACAAATAAAATGATAATGCAAAATAATTTTATAAAATAGTCCAAATTATAATTAGAAAGTGTGGGGTAAGCTGTGCCACTTTTTACTTCCGCCAAAAATATCCGGATAAGATGAGATGAGAGCGAGAAAAAGCAGCTGGTATCGTGTATCTATTCTGCAGAAAATGAGTATTGGAAGAGTTTCAGTATCGATGTGTATCAGAAAATCAATATCTGACAACATTACATTGCACTTAGTTTATTATTTTAGATGCCTTTTTAAAAGACTACAATTAAAAAATGAATTTATTATATATAAAATTCAGCCCGCCAATGTAGCTAGTAGGAGTGACCGCATTACATACCACTGCTGAAATCCGCCCGCATGTGGCGGGTTGGCGGGTGTTAATGTCAGGTCCTGCCTGTAACCCTCGGAGGCGGAAATTTCTATTCTAACCCTTTAACACGATTTTGATCTCTGTTTGCGATCAGATCTTTCAAGACACTAAACTGAAATTTTTAGTACTTCCAATGAACCAGTAAGTGAATTCATTCAAACAATCAGTCCAAAAGAGCACTAATGTAAAGAAAAACAGGCTGATCAGAGATAGCAGAGAGAAAAGAGACTCATGTTGCGTTTTCAGTGAATGATTAATTCCATTTCACTACATTAATGTTGTTTCCACACATATTCAGGATAACATTTTGATTTGTCATGTGTATGTTGCTATATTTAGTACTTCTGAATGGATCTGTGTACTGTAGTAGGTATATGGGGGCAGTTGTGGCCTAATGGTTAGAGAGTCAGACTGGTAAACCAAAGGTACACTACTCACTGCTGCTAATGTGTGTGCATTAACTTGGATGAGTTAAATGCAGAGAACAAATTCCGAGTATGGGTTACCATATTTGGCCTTCACATGTCACTTTCACTTTCATATGTAGTCAGGTCAATGCAGTTAGTTTATTTATGTATTTTTTTTATTTTTTATTTTTTTGCATCTCCATGTGGTCCTGTTCAGTATCACAACTCTAAAATATAAACAAGCAGGGGTGCACATAAGTTTTTCAAGATAAAGTGTGTATGCTTAATTCACAAAATAGGGTGCGATTAATCACAATTAAAAATTTGAATCTATTGACGTCCCTAATAAAAATATACCCTAATATACCCTAATCCCTAATAAAAAATGTTTTGCTTAAAAAAAACATTAATGATGCACAATCCCAGCCAGGAAAAAATGTAAAAGTTTTCAACATGACCATGTAATGGTATTTCTTGCAAAACTTAGTATTACAAATATTTGAGCCACTGGCACAGCTTTACATGGGAGATATACAGAGATATACAGACCTAGGCGGAGTGGTAACCAACTCCAGGGTAAGGCTATAAGGAGATATAGAGGAGACCTCTTTAAAAAAAACACAGTTACGTGTTGCCTAGCAACAACCTACACATCCCAGTACAAATGCTCCCGATAAATTATTTATTAAAGTGACTACGTTCACAAACCACTAGTTTATCATTTGAACAGAAAAGCAAGCATACTGTATATGCGTGATTTGGCATGGCAGCCAGTTCGAATAATAAATAACCATTGCCTTACCTAATGCAGCAAAACAAAAGTTTTATTTAAATTCTGAATGGATTACAAGAGCGCTCCATTTATATTCATTAAAAAGCTGTCACAAATCGCAATTTATCGCAATATCTCAAAGTTCTGACTGCACAATGAATCTTTTATTTAGCCTACACAATGTCTACATTTTGTTATAAGTTAAGTTATAACGAGAGGATTTGCGAGAGTGCATAACTCGGCGCTGAACAAAAACTGAGTGGATTCTACTTTAAATACCTCTAATTGGCCATTGCATTCAAGAAATCAACAGATATGTTTGTCATTGGCTACATTGCTCAATGTTTGGGCAGCTTTTCCCTTTAAAAGCAATTAGAAGCAGCAGCAACCAACCAGGAGAAAGCTAAGCCTTGCTCAGCCCTACACGCGCTCCACCTATGAGTTTGGAAAACATGCTTCATTTAATAATTCATAGCAAATCTTTGAACAAATAATGTTCGTGGTTTTATTGCCAGTTCACCAACATGTATAATAACATTTTTAGACCTCTGTATGTTTGTTTTGACAAAATTCCTTCCACCTACCATATATTTTACTTTGACATGCAGAAGAATGCCTTTAGTATAAAAAAAATGCTTATCACTTTTCTCAAGGCATCTCTCATTGGCAAATGTGTATCTATAAATATATGGTATATAAATATATATATATTTTTTTTTCAAGGAAGGATCTGGACTCTACCACTTTATATAATTAAAACATTTCATTGTGCCATTACAGATGGAGAATATGTACTATAAAATGTACATCAATGCCAATACACCCACCAGAGCTTCACAATGGATATTGTAAACATGTAGACAGTCTTATCACTTGCCTGAAATGACAAGTTGTTGCGTTTCAAATGCAACATAATCTCTTTGAAATATTTGAATACCAGACAACCAAAACAACCATGGATTACATCCAGCACAAACACAAATAATGGACATATGCCATGGCTTCTTGTCATGTTCTTTGTGTGCCCTAGCCACATATTATATAAACCATTTTACTGGGGATTAGAATGTAATCGGACTGTCCATAATACACTGTGGTGTTAAGAAGAACATTGATAGTTTAGGTGAGTCAGAGAAAAGGGAGAAAGAGAGAGAAAGTAAAACATATGGTCTCTCTCCTAGTGAAATAAAGAGCGAGAAAGGGGAAAGCAAACCTGTAAAGCGCTCATTGCCCAAGTTCAGAAAGACTTAGATATGAACTTGGCACAGTTGTGCATATCAGCCATGATGTTTATAAACACAATTTGATGCTGATGGTACTTGGATGCAAAAGTCAGACACTCAAGGCTGAGAAACAAACTTGATCGCTGCCTCCCCTCTCCTGCAACTCTTTAAAAATGCATGCTCCGCTCTAGCAGTCTCATCATAAAATCTTCTGGAAAAAAAGTGTGAACGCGAGTTGGACCACACTAAAAAAGTGGGAGTTATTCATTTAGCAGCCTTTCTTTTCTTTTTCGGATAAACAAGAGCTGAGCTGGATGATGAGGAAGCCCTGAAGCCTGTGAGGTAAATTTAATCCCATATTGGACTTTTTCTCGCTCCAAGAGAGATTAGTATCTTTGGGTGAGAACACAGCCTCTGGTTACACATTTTTTCCAAACACTATGCAATTCAAGTACAGCAATTCACCTGTGAGTTTCCACTAAAATTCACTCCACATTTTCTGTGGTAAAAACACTGAGAAAAACTCACTGATCAGAAAGTTTGGCATTGGGAGGAGACAGGGAGTCTGATGACCGTCTGTTGCTCAGGGGCTGGGGACTGGGGTCATGACTGATCTGCTTAAAACTGAATCAAAAGCACAGGGAGAGAACACTTCTTCTGAAGTGAAAGATCCAGAAAGAGAAAGATCCAGTCAAATCCAGGGTTCCAGCCTCTGGGATCCACTTGCTTGGCAGGTCTGTCAGGCACAGACTGTCCCGCTGGAACTGGAATCAAAGTCATCTCCCCCTAACTGTGACATTCACAGCATTTCAATTGAGCCATCAGTCTGTCAGACACAATGCCTCCCCCTGCCTAGGGATTTAGGGGGTTCGGTTTTTCTTTGCCATGATCACTGTGTCAGGCTTCTGTAGAAACAGCATGAAGAATGTATGTTTAATGCATTATGCCTCTGTATTCCCTGGGAAAAGACCAGTATTGTGGGTCACAAGTATAATTTTGGATGCTGCTTTGCTACTTCCATAAGCGAGACTAGCATGAAAATGCATGCTGGTCTTTTCAGCAAGTCTGTTTGAACAGTTCTTTATAAAAGTTCCATTAAAACTATTTATGACGCTTTTCTCTGTCATTATCACTGACTGTATCTATCGTCCTTTACCTCACCTTTCTCTTTCTGGCTTCATTCTACATCCTTTTCTCTTTGCTTTCTCTATCTCTGGCAGACAGGGCTCCTGTAAAGAGGAGATAAAGTCCTCCAGCAGGCCAGGCCCGAAGCCTATGTCCCCATCGGACTTTCTGGACAAGCTGATGGGAAGAACCTCCGGCTATGACGCTCGCATCAGACCCAACTTCAAAGGTGTGACAGAACATAAACAAACAGGCTTTTGTTGGGATATATGCAACATAACCTATAGCGTGAGACTGGAAGCAGCTTGACAGTAGTGACTCCTGGAAACTTAGGGGGCTTTCACACTGGCAGTTTAGTTCGAAATGGGCGCGGTTCACATGAAAAATCGCTAATGTGAAAGCTGTCATGCATCGGGGTACTGAACCCGAGACTACCTGAAGAAGGTAGTCTGAGTTCGGTTGCACTCGAACTGTGCCGCAGTTCGCGTGAATATGAAAGCAACACAGACTCGGGTGCGCACTTATTCAGGAAGTAAAGTAACCTGCGCATGCGTTTTCGCCGATTGTAATGTATTTACTTAAATAAAACACATGTAAGAGATGATAGTGTTGATGATTTATCTTGGATTCGAGCAGGAGTACGCCTGCAGTGTATTCGCGCTTTGCGAGTGCAATCAGAGTAGCAAATGAATGGCAATCAGCTGTCTCCTCAAAATAGGCTGCTTGCAAACAGCGGAAAACCGTCTACATGCGGCGCACATACAGTAAACACAAGTGTCATTTACTCTGCTGCACATAATAGCAACACATTAATTTAAAAAAACACAATTTATTGACCCGCGTTCTGTTTTCTGTCATGCGCCTTTGCACGTCTGTCATGACATAAGATAAACGCAAATAATAAACGTTAGATAGAATCAATTTGAGTCTGAAACCAGACCAACGCTGTGGGGGCCAATGGAAACAATCACGCCCAGGCTCGGACCACGGAAACTGAGCCCAGTGTGAAAGCCCCCTATGAGGTGACAGTAGATAGAACCCAGTGACCTGACCTGTGTGTTATTACTACAAATAATAATAATAAAAAATTCTAAAGGTGTTCTGTTCTTAATAGCATAATTAATAAGGGTTCATTCTGTTCTGATGAATGATGTCTAATATATATATATATTTACAGGGGTGCACATAACTTTTTTGGTCTGGGAGCACCTGGAGATGTTGCTTGGTACTCACACTTTACGTGACACACTTATCCTAAAAGCTGTCCTCATCACCTTCCTCCTGACTGCTCTCCTCACTATCTTCTTTTCTCTCGAACATGGAAGATGATGATAGTGATTTTTTTTTAATTTATTTTAGTAACATTAATGACTCAGACAACAGCAAGAATATTAGGCTGCTGTCACTTTAAGAAAGAAAGCACAGACTGAATAACTGACACACACCCGGTTTCTTTCTCAACTGTTCACTTATGGCATAACCAAGAGAATACTTGCGAAACAGGTATTTTGACATAATTTTGTGTGTATGTGTCCATTCAAGCGCAAATAAACGCGAAAGAGGAATTAATTCGGTGTTCGAGAGGTGTCTGACTCTCTCTCTCTCTCTCTCTTTATCTCTCTTTCTGTGTGCGCGCGTTTCGGAGGTGTGAGGCTGTGCGCACAGATAACAGCTCGAGAGTCCAGATTTTTGCCTCTTCTTCTGCTTTTAAAATCGTTTGAATGTGTTAATTGGCAAGACAAAACACGTCCATATGATAAACTTTCACTCTGTGATGGTTAAATTTAGCGGTTAACCCGCGAATCACATGCGTGCCGAACCGTTGGACCTTATCCGTATCGATCACAGATTAACTGCGATCCGTTGCAATCCTAATAATTAAAGAACACACTTATCATCATGATTGCTATCTTACCAGAGATGGAGAAAAATCCTACTCCAGTAAGTAAAGGTGTCCCTGTGAACCAGTCCTCAAAAATGTGGGTACTCAAAAGCACTTCCCTCCATGTTTTCTGGTGCGCATCATTTTTTTTTTTTTTTTACCGCGCATGCACACCTGCGTACCACTTATATGCACCCTGTATGTGTGTGTGTGTGCTGCTTGTTTATAGCTTTAATTTTTTTTTCATTTTAGTAAGAATACTTATTTTTTTTCCATTCTAATATTGTATGTTTGGGTTAAGTTAAGGTTAAGTTTAAGTTCATTTTAAGTTTAAATTTCAATCTTACCTTACACAAACATTTTTGTTCCACGAAAGAAATAAAATTAGATTTTTGTGATAACTATTTTTTGGTGAACTAGCCCTTTAATTTCCACTAGTCACACTATTTATTTTTCATTCACTCTTCAAGCATTGACAAAAGTCTAAATCTAAACATAAGAAACTTATCTTCTCTATTTCAACAGGACCACCAGTAAATGTCACCTGTAATATTTTCATCAACAGCTTTGGATCCATTACTGAGACAACTATGGTATGTTACAACACTGGTTCATTTTAGTTTAAAATCAAAGATTGAGCATCGAGCTTGTCTTTTCTGAAATGCAAAGCGGAATTCTTTTTTTGGGCAGCATGCTCTGTTGTATTTCTGCCGGGTGAGTTCTAGTTGCTTGCCTGACTTCTTGAGGAGCAAATCACTTAGAAGTTTAGAGTCCAGTGGGTCAGCTGATGTGCTGATAATGAACTGTCCACCATGCAATTAAAAATGAAAAATTGGGAGAATGACCAAGAACTTAAGGGGGGAAAAATGAAAGGGTAATACACCCATCCTCTAAAGCCTGCGCTTAGAGCTAAGTGTCTCTGTCAGCATGTTTCAGTTGACTGTTACAGATTGCCGTTGTTAGCGGTCTGTTAGTCGGTTAATCTGAGACAGGTCACTGGAAATGGAGGACTTACAACAGAAATTAATGCCAGGGGAGAACAAGTTATTTACCTGCAAGTCAAGAGCATATTTGATTTAGTCTGTGTCAGATTTGCAATTAAAAAAAGAACATTAGTTCTAAAAAGAACATGAATAATTAAAAAGACCAGAAATTGAATTAGATTTCAGGACCAAACCCATTTATTCTTCTTCCTACAGGATTACAGGCTTAACGTCTTTCTACGCCAGCAGTGGAATGACCCCCGATTGGCCTATAGTGAATATCCTGATGCATCTCTAGACCTGGACCCTTCTATGTTGGACTCCATATGGAAACCTGACTTGTTCTTTGCTAATGAGAAAGGTGCAAACTTCCATGAAGTCACAACAGACAACAAGCTGCTGAGGATATTTCAGAATGGGAATGTGCTTTACAGCATTAGGTAAGCAGAGAAATCTAAACAGATTTCAGAGAACAAAGGGGAATTAACAAGAATTAGTGCAGAAGGGCGATAGGATTTTGCATGAAAAGATCCCTGCAAAATATGTTAAAGAAATGAGCTGGCCAATATAAACAGGAATGGTTAACAGCACAATGATCGCAATGGAGTTTGTACAATTATTAATCATAGAAAATATACAATACATAATATGATAGATGTTATGTGGCCTTCTTTCTCCCTAGAAAAACACAATGTTATTAAGTTAGTTCTAAGGATAGATGTAATTGCAATTAATTGTGCCAGGGTCCCTCTTTGGAAACACGTGTTGAGAAGCCAAAAAAGGTTTCCACATCAGAGTAAGTGTAGATATTTAGGGGTTTGAATTTAGGGTTATCACAGCACAAAAGAAATTGGCTCTTCAAAAAAAGCACTGGTGGCTTTGTCTTTCTCGGAGGCATTGCGTTACAGCAGGTAATTACACTGTTTCCTCTATCCAAACTTTCAAATAGCGGTGACTGATCTTCACGGCTAAAACTTTAATGTATCAGTAGCACGATAATCAAGTGTAAAGAAAAGATAGTTTGCTTTTACTAAGAAGGCATGTGATAAAAACTGACCAATTCACATCTTCACTGGGGTCTAGAGCTTTCAAGGTTGAAAACGATCATTGAAATATTATGAAATATCATAAAAATAGTCCATACAACTTATGCACTATATTCAAAGTCTTCTGAAGATTTTTTGCCACAAGCAGATAAAAATTTAAGATGCCATTCAATCAAAATTTGCACCTCCAGTGAGCTGTTATCCATGGTGACCAGATCAGTAGTTAACATATCATTCAGACCAGATCAACTGATTCATTCAAAAATGTATATCTTTAAACGATTCATTCAAAAGATCCCACTCAAAAGAATTGTTAATTCACAAATCACCACTCAGCTCATAAACAATCCACAAAGCAACATAATGGCTTCACAATACTTAGAATATAGTGTGTGAGTCATATGAACCACTTTTACGATAGTTTTATGTCATTTTGTTTCATTTTAAAGCTTGAAAGCTCCATCCTCATTCACTTTAGTTCTATTGAAGTTGTCATATAATTGTTAAAAAAAAAACATTTTTTTCATTTTCAGCTATCCTTTCTGCCTCCGCTTTTCCTCCTCAGTGTTCCTTGCAAGCTACTTTTTGGTCTTTCTCTATCCTCTATTTAACACCTTTTTCTGCCCTTTGTGGTTTCACTCTTTCCACTGACTATTCCCCACTTTCTGCTTTCCTGTATTGCGCTCTGTCTCAGGCTAACACTCATCCTGTCTTGTCCCATGGACTTGAAGAATTTCCCTATGGACATTCAGACCTGTACCATGCAGCTAGAAAGCTGTGAGTACTCTATTCTTCTCTTCATCTCTCCCTCCCCCATCTCTCCTCACCTTCCCCTCTTCACACTTTGCTGCATTTGATTCTTCTGACACTGTTTTAATATATGCACGATAGCTATGAAGGTGAAACACAATGAACAAATTATTCTATGTGTATTAAAAAGCCTTCCTATGTATACTGTTGTGTATAGTGAATGTAAACACTACCAAGAAACATTTATTATTATTATCATCATCACAGTTAAAAAAATTGCACTGCTTAATATTTTTGTGGAAACTTTTTTGTCAGTAACTTCTTTTTCAGAAGTTACTGACCCCAAACTTTAGAATGGTAGAGCATATCATGAACTGTTGCCATTAATATCCTGTTAAGACAGCAATTAATTAAATTTCTGTTTATTTCTACTTGTGAGCCATATAACCCTGAGCATTATGGGATTAAAAAATGTGCAGAAAAGAAATAACTCAAAACAGTTTTCTATGTCTCATTGCACAAAAAGAGGAATAATCGGTAAAAGGAAGTATCAACGATACAGCATCCTCATTTTAAAATCGTGCGTAGTGTCCTTCCTTATTACCTTGATAAAAAGAGGGAGGCAAAGAAATAGACTATTCACCACCTCAGTGCCCTTAGAGCAGATAGCATCTTAACTCCCAGAACCAATTTAAAGGATATCAATAATGAAACTTTCATTTTGTGTCCCCTTTATTATGTGACCCACCTCAGTTGCCCGAGAGGATTTTATTTCACCTCCATGAGACAATAGAACTACCCTTTTTAACTACAAGAAGAGCCAAATGAGATGTCCATGTAATGCAGAAATGCACTGGAGATGCCACTTAGCTTGACATCTGGATTTGCATTTTGGATTATTTGATTTAAACTCCAATTCATGTGTGTGGTGTCCAAAGACAGCACCTCTACATTCAGTGACTCATATTGTTTAAATGATTTAGGGGACACACTACACCAAGACAGTGTGTTTTACTGTCCTTTTTGTGTCCTCTGTATGTCTACAGTATTTATTCAATGAGTAGAAAAAGCCCTCCGTAGCCGCTGTTAAAATTGCCCTCTTCTAAGGAGTAGGTTCAGAGAGAGTGAGACACACATGGGAAGACAGGCAGGTTTAACTGTCTAACAAAGCCGTTATGGAGGGCATAATCATTTTCGATTAGACAAGAGCACCTTTTTAGGGCTATGGAAGGGCACGCTGAACACTGTTTTGACAAGTGTTGGGACGCAGCCGAAGGGTGGGATCACCTTGTCTGGAAAGGACACATCCAGGTAGAGAAATCCGATGATGGAGTGTTAAAGCAAAGGTGTAAGCAGAAAAAAAAGGAGGAAAGTAAGTTCGGGGCACTTGGTAGGCAAAAGTGTTTTCAAGGAAATATATTATATTTCAAATAGAATAACACAATGACAAAGGCAAAAAAATTGGGAAAATTGGGAAAGTAGACAAATGTAAGATTATTGTAACCACACAATATGTGATTCTTTAGCATTAAGGCTTTAAAAATGCTTTAATTGTTTTTTGTTTTGTTTTTTTGGATTATAATGGGCACACAAATCAAATATACTTATATGACCCAGAGTGACACTGGAACACATAAAAAAAGTCTTTATCTAAAATATACAGTACACCACTGTTCAAAAGTTTGGGATCAGTAAGAATTTTTTTTTAAAAGAAATTAATACTTTTATTGAGCAAGAATGCATTCAACTGATCTAGAGTGACAGCAAAGACGTTTATAAATATATGTGAAATAAATGCTAATTATTTATTTTCCTTTGCATTCAAAGAATCCCCCCCCAAAACATAGTTTCCACAAAAATATTAAGCAGCACAACTGTTTTTAATATTGATAATAATTAAAATATGAAGAATATAAAAATAATATATTGCGTATAGTGCCTTTTTGATATAGTATAATGACATTTGAGGCTAGAATAGGCACAAAAAAAAACAAAAAAACATTTCCTCATCTTGGAAAAACATTCATATTTCTTGTACTAGTTTGAATACAATGTTTGAAACCACACCAAACTTTTCAAAGACATCATGACATTCAAGGACTTCATCCTTTTTTCATGGGTTTGTTGTTTTGAAGACAGAGGGGGGCGGGGAGGTTTGTGAATAATAGATGTCTTTGTAACATTCCTGAGGGTCTCTGATAGACATCAATATTATTCAGATTTGTCAAGTATTCTACACTGTTATTGCATGCCTAATGCATTTTTAATAGGCCCCTAATCTCACCGTGTACTACGGAGGGAGAGACCTGTTAGAAATTATGTGGGGGATGTGAAGAATTTGAGGCAAGGAGTGAAAAAAGAAAAAAATAATAATAATATGAGAAAGAAAGATTTCCAATTAATCTGCTCAAATACTTTGTTGGTAGTATGCTGGATATAATCCAGAGTATATAAACATTGTCACTTTTCAAAGGTCCATACAAGACATTCAATCTATCCGTCTACCACTTTGGTTTTTTGTCTATCAGGTGACCTTTTATACAGTGTACAAAGTATTGGATGAGAGTGGACAGGTGCAATTCACACTTTTATGCACATATATGCATTTCTCATTATCTCTCCCTTTTCACAGTTGGCTACACCATGAACGATCTGATCTTCGAGTGGCTTTCTGAAAGCCCAGTGCAGGTGGCAGATGATTTAACTCTTCCTCAGTTTTTACTAAAGGAGGAAAAAGATCTCGGCTACTGCACTAAGCATTACAACACAGGTACACATTCCACTACAGCCTTCATGCATGCCAAATAAAATCTATATATAAAAAATTATCATACACACTGTTGCATACAGAATTGTTTTCAAGGTCCTCTAATGAATTTTTAAATGAATTTATGGTGTTGCCCTTACATACACCAGCAATACGAAAATAAATAACTAGATGTAAACAATAATGCATTAAAAGTTGCTACAAAAGTTACTTATCTACTATGAAACTCTGTGTTCTCCTAGGTAAATTCACCTGTATTGAGGTGAAGTTTCACTTAGAGAGACAGATGGGCTACTATCTCATTCAGATGTACATCCCCAGCCTGCTGATTGTCATTCTGTCTTGGGTGTCTTTCTGGATCAACATGGATGCTGCCCCTGCTCGGGTAGGCTTGGGTATCACCACTGTGCTGACCATGACCACCCAGAGCTCCGGCTCACGAGCCTCTCTACCCAAGGTAACCAAAATGACTCAGTTCTGTAAGAAAAAAAACAGAGAAACATTTCAGAAATCAGATGAGTGAAATAATGAGACAATCAATGAAAATTAGGAATAAAAACACACGAGAGCAGAGAGAGGTGAGAATAAGTGCCTATTTTAATTATTAAAAATAGTTAAATTGCTTCTGTTTAAAGATTTGTTCCCATAAAAAAAACTGAATTAATTCTGGATAATGGAAATTCTATAATTCTATTTAAAATTCTTTTTTTAGCCCTATGTTGTTCTACATGATTTCTCTCAACAATTCCATTTTCTTAACGGTACCATAAACAATTCTTTTAACACTTTCAAAGACTTCCAAAAAAAAACTCAACTTCAGACTTCAACATAAACACCACATGATTACAGAGGCGTAAAACTCAGTTAGTGCCACCCTGTGGCTGATTTCTTTCAAATTTTGTACAGACCTCTAGGACCATGAGTTGAACAGGCCCACTGAGTTTCATTCTAATCAGCCATCATTAACCTTGTCTAATAGGTGCTCAGAATTCATTGGCCGATGGTGGCCATGTTTTTTGAGATACGCAAATGTCCTCATAATAATCATGGCGCCTTGGACAAAGACACTGCGTGCAAAATTTCAAGTCAATCAGACTAACAGTTAAGTAGTTATAGCCATTTTCATGTTTTTTTTTCCTGTTATAGCACCACCAAGTGGCCAATCAACGCTGTTTTTTTCACGTGACCAGATTAAAAACATAAGTGTTCCGGGTTTAGTGAAAGTATCTCATTCCGTTCACAAGTTATAGCCATTCTACTTTTCACTGCTGTAACGCCCCTGTCAGGCCAATCGGGGCGAGCCTTGGTGACGTTGTAGATGGAGTGAGCTCTACCAGCCCTCAAAGTTTGAAGTCACTATGACGTACGGTTTGGTCTGCCCTATCACTTTTAGGGGAGAATGCTGGTCCTTGGAAATTTTAACAATTACAATAGGGTTTCAGTGCTACGTGCTTGAACCCCTAATAATTGTAGAATTGCACAGACCCGTTTTAAACTATGAAATGTTTTCTTTCGTTCTTCTTTGCCTATCATTTAGTCTACATGTTTATAAAAGTATGAGATTTTAAATATTAATTTAAACAATGTCCTCTTCAGATGTTGTAGCCCTTACAGCTCTTTGTAAAATGTGCTGTTTTCTGTGGAAAGGTATCAACTCGTAGGCTAATGAAAAGGATGTGCCCAAAGTCAACACAGCCTCATTATTCCTAGCAATGCCCTTATTGATTATCTATTGATGTTATGTTGCTTTGACCTTGTGCATCCCAGGTGTCCTACGTAAAGGCCATTGACATCTGGATGGCTGTTTGTCTGCTGTTTGTGTTTGCTGCATTGTTGGAGTACGCAGCAGTCAACTTCGTCTCAAGGCAACACAAAGAGTTCATCAGGCTGCGCAAGAAGCAGCGAAGGCAGAGAATAGTAAGTGTGATGAACACACTCACACATACACACGCAAACAAATACAGGCTGCTCTGTCACCCTGGATTACCACTTTGACTCGCATCTCTTCTCATTGTGCTCAGCCATATCCAAACACTGGCAACGGCCACACTACAGCTGGCTGTCACAACTCGTGTGGGGGAATTCAGATCAGCCTGTTTCCATAGTGAGCAGTCCCCTGTGCTGAGCCCACTATTTGTGCCACCTTGTAAAACCTTGCCACAGCCAATTTCCAAAGGCCAACAACCTGCTTCCTGATCCGAGATCACAGACACAGCGTGAAATGCTAAAGAGGTTTCTAAATGAAAAGCTTAGAAAATATCCCCAGGGCTTTGTAGAGTAAAATCAATCTGAAAACATAAAATGTTAACAGATTTTAAATGTAATTTCTATAAATACTTAAATGTAAACTTCTTGACTAATAAACATCAAAGCCCAGCAATCACATTTAAAACTGTTGGCTAAAACATCTAGGGCACTTTCCGGGCTTGTACAACAGCACTTGCTGTCCAAGCTCACAGTGCTGGAGATTTATGAGTGTGTTCGTTGGATCTGAATCAATAATGAGAGAAAAATGAGAATTACTCACTTTAAGAATGAGGCAGTTCTCCTCCCCCTCCTGCCTCAGAAATCTTGGCGGCCATTACTCTTTGTCCTATTCTCTCCCGCCAAGAAAGTCTCTGGTCTGAATGATCAATCTGGGTGGTATCGATGCATGGGTCACTGGCTAAGAGAGCTGTTAGGCTGATGGACCAACTACTGGCCAGAATAATCAATACAACAAATCCTTGGCTTCATCCTGCTTTAATAACACTATAGACAAATTAGGCCACATGTCCCTGCTCAAGAAAACACTAACAGATGGGTGGGGACTGAGCAGACTTGCCTGTTTTAGGGATGCGCAAAACTAAATATTTTCAAAATTAACCAGTTGTGTGTTGCCTGAATGACTAGTTAACCTATTGGATGCAAGATAAACCTGGGTTTATATAAGATTATTTTGTGCTAAATATACTACAAATACATTTACATATTTATGTGCTAAATAAAATACCCTGCGATTGTACTTTTAGTATACTAAACTGGTATACTTAAAGTCTGCTAAACTGGACCAACTAATTTTGTACTAAATGCACTTTAATTGTGCGGAAGTAGATATCCCTTTAAATATCTTGCATTTAAAGACTGACTGCTCAAAAAAATTAAAGGAACACTTTTTAATCAGAGAATAGCATCAAGTCAGTTAAACTCCTGGGATATTGATCTGGTCAGTTAAGTAGCAGAGGGGTTTGTTAATCAGTTTCAGCTGCTTCAGGTGCACTAGATGGGCATCAATGAGACGACCCCCAAAACAGGAATGGTTTTACAGGTGGAGGCCACTGACATTTTTTCCCTACTCATCTTTTCTGACTGTTTTTCATGAGTTTTGCATTTGGCTAGGGTCAGTGTAGCTACTGGTAGCATGAGGCGATACCTAGACCCTACAGAGTTTGCACAGGCAGTCCAACTCCTCCAGGATGGCTCATGTGCCATTGCCAGAAGGTTTGCTGTGTCTCTCAGCACAGTCTCAAGAGCATGGAGGAGATTCCAGGAGACAGGCAGTTACTCTAGTAGAGCTGGACAGGGATGTAGAAGGTTCTTAACCCATCAGCAGGACCGGTATCTGCTCCTTTGTGCAAGGAGGAACAGGATGAGCACTGCCAGAGCCCTACAAAATGACCTCCAGCAGGCCACTGGAGTGAATATCTCTGACCAAACAATCAGAAACAGACTTCATGAGGGCCTGAGGGCCCGATGTCCTCTAGTGGGCCCTGTGCTCACTGCCCAGCACCGTGGAGCTTGATTGGCATTTGCCATTGAAAACCAGAATTGGCAGGTCCACCACTGGCACCCTGTGCTTTTCACAGATGAGAGCATGTTCACCCTGCAGCACACGTGACAGACGTGAAAGGGTCTGGAGAAGCCGTGGAGAACGTTATGCTGCCTATAACATGGTTCAGCATAACCGGTTTGGTGGTGGGTCAGTGATGGTCTGGGGAGGCATATCCATGGAGGGACGCACAGAACTCTACAGGCTAGACAATGGCACCCTGACTGCTATTAGGTATCGGGATGAAATCCTTGGACCCATTGTCAGACCCTACGCTGGTGCAGTGTGTCCTGGGTTCCTCCTGGTGCACGACAATGCCCGGCCTCATGTGGCGAGAGTATGCAGGCAGTTCCTCGAGGATGAAGGAATTGGTACCATTGAATGGCCTCGCCTGACCACCTCATTATGTTTCGGTCCATCTGACGCCACCAGGTTGCACCTCAGACTGTCCAGGAGCTCAGTGATGCCCTTGTCCAGATCTGGGAGGAAATACCCCAGGATATTATTATTATTTCTATTGAGGGTTTTTTTTTTTTTTTTTTCAGTTTTAGTCATTTTAGTGCACTTATTTCAGTTAGTTGCCAAGGCAACATCATTGATTTTTATTTAAATGTTTTCATCTAATATTTGTATTTTATTTCATCTTTATTTCAATTACCGAAAACAATTTTAATAGTCTTAGTAAACAATAACCACACTGAGCGTTGCTGCATTCAAAAACATCTATTTGCATCTGATTTAAACATCAGCATGAACATTATCCACTTGTGTAAACTTTATCAAGTTTTGCTGAAGTGTCTGGAAGATGGTCGGAATTAGCTTGAGTGTGCACATTATTGGAGTGTCCCTCATCAACCTGCAAAGAAGTGTACAGTCACAAGCAGTGTTTCCTAGCAACTTGGTGCTGGAGAGCAGCGGCATGATAGCTGTTGTCTTTTAAATTCTTGTTGAAGTATTTACACACTTGCCAGTATTAATGAAAATGAGCCTGCTCAGCCTGCCTAGAAATGTTATGCATTTGATGGTTGAAAGTGCACTGAACTGTGCAAGATACATAAGAATGACAGATTGATGGATGGATGGATGTGCTCTATTGATCCCCAGAAGTTAATTTAGGGAAAGAACAAGACAGATGTTCCAAGCTGTTATATGAGCGGAACTAAGAAACAAGACATTTCATTCTTCCTTGATGGAGGTTCGAACCAGGCAGCCAGGAAGCTTTGACTCACTACGGAGAGTGAACAAGCTCCCTGGTAACAGCACCAGCAAACTCAACTAGCACTGCAGCACCTGTGCCAGGGTAAAAATACCATCTGTGTCCCCATCTTATTTGCCCACGGGCAAACACATGAGTCCCATAAACCCAGAACCCCCTCCATCCTACTGGCCCAGTTCACAGCTGGTTTGAACACACTTCTCAAGTGAACCGCTTACAAATGTCGTTTATTCCTGATAGTAATGGGTCTCATGTGACCACTTGTGATTGGATATAGAAATGGATGTTAATGCCAGGTGTAATATGGACATTAGTTTTCACACACTTCCCTTATACCCCTTAAATGTGTACAGCGATTCAAATAACAAAAAATTATTCTGCCAACAACAGCTTGGAAATTCCAACCTGATCTCACAGAAAATGTAACTATGTTACGAGGTGGCAATTACATATGAATTCATACAATGTGAATTGTACAAAAATGTATGATTAGTAGAAAAAAGTAAGCATGAAGATTCACCCCTAAAATAATACATCACTAGGGTGTGGGCAATCATACAAAAACATACGGATTCACATGAATTAGCCACCAAACCAATTCGCCAAAACATTGTGTTGGGAATTCAGCATATGTATTTAAGCACATTTTCAAATTACTCCTGTGCAAATGTGGACATTTGCTAAAGCTAATAAATAAATTTAGCAAATCCAGAAGCTTGTTTCATACTGAAAAGTTTTTGCAGCAGAATTATTTTTGCACGCTAGATTCAGATTCTGAGTCTGGACATGGCCTGGTCATGATTAATAAGGTAAGCACTGACCCAAGCTCTGTTCATAGGTGACATTCACTCACTTTAAGGGTGCCTTTATCTTTAACCAAACACATCATTAGTCCTAGGCACATGATTGACTGGACTGTTTTTAAGCGCAAGCAGAGGATTTAATGAAGAACTAAAAGAGAACTTAATCTTCTTTTCCTCTCGAGGAAAGGGGTAATTTGTCATAGATTGACAGATAAACTGAATCAAATGACTAATTTATTTGGCATTAGAGGCAAGAACTAAGCCAATGTGTGACATGTGAAAAAATAGAGGAGAATACTAAAGAACTAAAGTCTTTGTCAGAAAAAGCACTCTTGCGTCCATCTTCACCGATTTTTTAATTTTTTTCTATATAACAACATGCTGGCGAAATTGATCATGGTCATTTGGATGATGTGCCAAATTAAAAATTGAACTTGAACTGTTAAAAATCAGTAATCTGTATTTTTTTTTTCTTGTTTCTCAGTATAAATATCTAAATGTTCTTAAATCAAGATTAATTTACTTGCAAAATGACAAGTATTAAGAAATTTATCAAATTTTGAGTTTATGCTCAAAACAAAGAAAATATCTGCTAAATGAGGTAAGAAAAATAAACTTGTTTTCCCTTTTAATTAAGTTTATTATTCTTATGGGGCGTTCACACCAGACGCGACTTGCGCGAATAAATCGCACTATTCGCGCGTAGTTGAACGCTTGATTTTGTCCTCCATTGTTGTTTCGGATTTCTACCTCCACTCGCTACGTCGTAATCACGTCACTACTAGAGCAAGCTCCTGATTGGTTAATGCGGTGCGAATTGTCGCCAAAGTTCAGATTTTTCAACTTGCGCGATTCGCTCGAAACGCTCAATTTGCGCCGCAGGATGTCAATTCGCATCTTTGCATTGACTTAACATGTAAATCACTCGCGCTTAACGCTTCATTCGCGTCTGGTGTGAACGTACCATTACCGCATAGGCAGATTTTTTTCTTATTTTAAGCATAATCTCACTATATTTTTTAGACTAAGTTAATACTTTTTTCATTCCTTATTCATTTTGCTTCATAAGTAAATGTTACTTGATTTAAGAATGTTTATATATTTGTACCACAAACAAGACAAATAATACAAGAAGCTCACTTTTTGCAGTAAATGGACTATTAAATTAAAAAATAATTAATATTAATAATAAATGAAATAATTTTAAAAATTTGATTATATAAGCTTTTTTTGTTATAATAATATGATGCAAAATAAAATTCCATAAAAGGTGCACAGTTAGCATTAATAAAAGCATGTTATACATGCACTTGACATTTGACTTTTTACATATCTACAGCCAAGTATAACCACCCACCTAAAAACTAAACCAGTATGTTCTTTCCCACAAACAACTCCAATTTTTCGTTGCTTTTATTTGTAAGTGCCCTGCAGTCCAATCAGTTCTGTGATGGAATCACTTTTTAATGTGCTTTATCAAATTTTCTTTGATGCCTGGCACTAAAAAAACACTAAAAAGCTTTTCTTCTGTTGAAGGAGGAGGAATTTGTTCGAGAAACCCGTGGCTTTTACTTCCGTGGGTACGGACTGGGCCACTGCTTACAAGCTAAAGATGGGACAGCTGTGGAAGGGTCCAACGTATTCACCCCACCACCCCCAGTGCAAGTACTGTACGACGGAGAGGCCATCCGGAAGCGTTTTGTGGACCGAGCCAAGCGAATCGATACCATATCCAGAGCAGTATTTCCTCTCAGCTTCCTCATATTTAACGTCTTCTACTGGATCACGTACAAAGTCCTGCGACACGAGGACATCCACGCCAACCTGTAATCACTCCTGGTTACGCCACTTGTTCATATTACTGCTTATTTTCTTTTCTTATATGTCCTAATTTTAAACAAAAATGCCTGTCATACTCACACTAGAAGTGTATTTTAAAGGCATATTCACTCCAGAAATGCCATCAGTGCTAAAACCATGTGCTCAGGTGTGACTTCTGGATTTTAAAGTGCCCACTCGGAGCGAAGGGGGCTCGTAGATGCAAATGCTGCTGTTGGGGATCTGGCTCTCCTCTCTTTCACATCTTCATTCGAGTGGATTGCACTAATAGCCAGTGCTATTGTCCTCACTTTGTAGGCTCCATTTGAGTTATTAGCTGAAAGATTCTTGGTTGGATAGAAAATATTGACTTGAATTTTACCACGAGGCTCATCCTTGAACGAATGTTTTTGAAAACCTCAAAACAAATGTGTTTTTTACATCTTAAAATGCCAAACTAATGGGCTGTGAAGGGGAGGATAGGGATTTATTATTCATGGGTACAGTTACAGGGGAATGGTGTACTGTTTTACTAAATAATGAGATTATAAATATATATGACTGTATAAAGTGTATATATGCAGAGTTGTTCACAGACTGCAGACAGCACAAATGTGTATTTCTTTTTGTCTTTTCAAATTGAATAAATGGATATTCTACCAGGAGGTCAGAGTTGTTTTGTATTTTGTACAAAAGCACAAAAAAAGGTACTCTGGTTATTGTAGAGTACCAGGATTGATGTATTACAAACTCTGTTCAGAGTCATTTTTCTGTTATTTTTCATTAACATTAATCATGCTATTTGGAAAATGTAAATATCTAAATCATTCCATCATGTGTTAAATCGCTTAAACTAATGCCCGAAATAAACGGATGATTTGTAGTGCTCTGTCACTGTGGCAGCATTAGGCTTTAATTGTCAACAAAAAGAGACATGTATCACACATCACAGCCATTCTTTATTATTGCTAGTCCCTCAGTCAAACATAAAAGCCGTCGTTTATTTTCCTGTCCGGAGAGACGTTGGAGGATGTGCAGAGATGCAGGCTGAAGGAGGAAAGCCTTCGCGCTGAAGAAGGAAGGATGAGGATTTTAATAGGAATCACAAGGTGTTTTTTATCAGCTAATGAGTTTGAAAAGGACTCTGCGTACTTTGCTAATGACAATGAATTAAGGCCGTCAACCTCTGCGCACAGCCCTTTGTCTGAGGAGTAACTAATCTAGTCTTCTGTATGCTAGTGTCTCAAGGGTGAGTGAGCATATGTACAGACGAGCCTGTGGAGAAGGAAATAAAATGTTTAGTGCAGGAAATGGTAGATGCAGATAATTGCCACCCTTATTTGTTAACAGATTAACCCTGGTTTCTAACACTTAACCAACAGAGTGATTCACCAGTGCATGTTTAAAAAAAAATGCTCATACTTTTTAATCAATATGTCATAATTTTCCAGTGAAATGACAGATTTCTCTCTGGCGGTGCATGTGGAACTTCAGCAATGATTTTAACAGCTTAAACCCAGCCCCTTTCTTACAATCGACTGCAAGCTCATAATCTCATTCAGTCAAAAACTGATGGATGAAACCAAGTCCACGCTCTACTTTTTTTTCTTTTTCAATCACTCGGATATACGCTCAGATGTATGCACCATATAGAATACAATATCTGTCTCTACTTCTGTTACATTTTCATGACTTTAAGGTTGTTTAATGAACTGAGTTCCCAACTCATGGTCCCAAATGGTCCCATGGTTAATCCCCCCCCCCAAAAAAAAACAAAACGAAAAAAAAACACACACACACACTAAAAATTAATCTTAATAAATCTGCTATTTAAAAATACAAACCTATCAGAAACAGTTCAAGTCTGTTACGTCACATCTACACTCAAAAATAAAGGTTCTTTATTGGCATTGATAATTCTATGAAGAACCTTTAAAGGATTAGTTCACTTTCAAATGAAAATTACCTCAAGCTTTACTCACCCTCAAGCCACCCTATGACTTTCTTCTTTCTGATGAACACAATCAGAGATATATTAATAAATCCTGATGCATCAGAGCTTTATAATGGCAGTAAGTGATACCAAGGAGTATGAGCTGAAGAAAGTGTGTGTGTGGGGGGGAGGGGTGTTTTTTTTTTTTTTTTTTTTTTTAAATCCATATTTAACAAATTAAGTAATAAAATATCTAGCTTCCGCCAGACTGCCTTCCGTATTCAACTTACAAAGAAAGTGTAAACTGGTGTCGCGTCAGTTACTTTTTCCGTAAGTTGAATAGGGAAGGCGTAGGATGTAGCGTAAATGTTTTGAACTGCAAGAGTTTTACACTTTCTTATAAAGCTCGGATGTGTCAGGATATTCATTAATATATCTTCGATTGTGTTCATGAGAAAGAAGAAAGTGATATACACCTAGGAGAGGCTTGGGTTCATTTTTATTGGAAAGTGAACTAATCCTTTTTTCATCGTACAAAAGGTTCTTTATAGTGGAAAAAGGTTCTTTACATTATAAAAATGTTCTTCACACTGGTTCTTTAAAGAAAAAATTATTTTTCTATGGCATCACTTCAAAAACCCTCTTTTGGAACCTTTATTTTTAAAACATATATACAGTATATCCTAATTTAAATATTTGTAAATTCTTGTTTCACTTATGATATAACCTTCTGGAATTATGAAAGTCACTGTCGCTATGGTTACAGGTCACAGGAAAATAAAAATTCTCTTTAGGTATTTGTTCATACAGACATAAAATGTTGTATAAACACAACAATTCAAGAGTCTATCCTAAAACAACTTTCAGTAAATACAGTTGAACGTTAGCAAGTGAGATCATGCATATTGTGCAATTCTACTGAACTGACTTTACAGTTTAAATACGTGCACAAATCAAATCCTCCTAGTCCATCCAGCTCTGCACTAACTGTGAAGATGTAGGAGTCCAATTAAGCTAGAATGCGTTGCTGTCAAGATTTCAGCCTCCGCTCATTTTAAATAAGTGAATGTGATGATGGGAATGTTTTTTTTTTTTTAAATTCAAATACAAACCAACACCCCACTCAAACATCAGCTAGCCTTGGACAGTTTAGGTTTTCTCAATTTGAGCAAATGTGGTGGCTTGACATATTCGTTTAAGCCCGGCACACATGCTTGACAGTTTAAGTAGATTTTTTTCCAAGAGGAAATCTGGGGGCAATTGGCAAATGTCAGAAAGATTGGCTATTGTATCTCACGATGTGCATTTTCCATGAGAGGCTTTTTGAGTTAACACAGTGGGATACTGCATTTACTGCCTCTGAGAAGGTCTATGCAGACCATGAAAGATAGAATGTGAAAAAGAAAGAAAGAAAGAATATATCATATATCATTTTCCCCAACAAGCCTTCAATTTTCTTCGTTTCCTCCAGCCATAACCCTTTTGTTACATGGAGGTCTTTGGTTTGATTTTTAGGGGGCAAACTGTGCCTTTGTAGGATTTAAGAAGATTTTCTAAATCTGCAGCCCATGACTGACAAACACAAAGTAGGACTGTGATTTATAGCATACAACGACACTCCTCCTGCCCTCCCCTTGATCGGTGTATCTCCCGCTAGTGCTGCCTGTATCACAGATACAGAAACTTCTAATGGATTTCAATCACAGAGGAAATCACACAGACGCCTCCCATGAGATTGCTCCGTGGCTCTTCCCTTCAATAAGCGGCAAGGATTCATAAGCTAACATCATTACACCCATATCCCCACAACATTTACTTTTACAAATGTGTGTATCTGATATGTGCAGGTGTCCTGAGACTTCGGATAATGAGACCTCTGAATATGTGTGTGCATGAGTGGAAATGAGAGGAAATGAGAGATGGATAAAAGAGAAAGAGAGACAGAAAAACAGAGAGACATGCATTCAAGGACATCCCTGAGAGAAATCAATAAAACAATATTCCTCTACATTTATTGATTCAAATATGCTGTTATGAATGAACTGTAGCCACAAATAAATAATTCAATATTTTGTTTCTCTCACACTCTCCCGGAAGAATTCTGTTCAAATCAGCACAAAGCACAAGCCACACGCATTAGTCATATTCTCTGGAGAGCAATTGAGGTCTTTGCATTTATTGTTCATCTTCATGTAAGCACTCAATAACATGGGAAGTGGGCAGGGCTGTTGGTGTGATGAATGGGAGGCTCAGATCTTATCCTGGACCTGTCCTTGCACCAACCCAAGGGAATAATCAACATCCGAGTAGAATGTTAATAGATCCTTGGGGAAAGTAATAATGTTGGAAGCACTTTCTCATTCACATGTTCAGCTAGATCAAATTTGAGGGCGGTTGAACTCTGTGTTTGACACTAAATATACATAACTTGAGCATCCGTATCCTAAAGAATCCAACATATATGCATACACAACAACTCCCTTGGACATATATCATTCAAAAGTTTGTAATAGTCAGTATAATTTTGCTTTATGTTTTGAAAGAAGACACAGACGCCTCCCATGAGATTGCTCCATGGCTCTTCCCCTCAATAAGTGCCAAGGATTCATAAGCTAACATCATTACACCCATGTCCCCACAACATAAATCAACAAATTGGAGAAAGGGTACAAAAGAACATTCAAATGTTGAGATGCAACAATCTGTATCCAATTATCAGCTAGTGAAGACCATATTAAACCACACATTCACTGCTTTTAAAAAGAATTTCAAAACAAAATCTTGAGAGAGATGCCTCAGTGAGACTAGCAGTTACTTTGAAAGAGCTACAGAGTTCAGTAGCAGAAAAAAATATAAAAGGAATAATAATAACAACAACAATAATAATAGATAAATACATAAAAATACTGCAAGCAAACATGCTGCAGTTATATTGACAAAATGTCCATCATTTAGTAGGACAATGGCACATTCAAACACATTCCCAAATATTGGAGTGGCACAAGAAATATAATGACCAATCAAAAAATACAATGGCCGATCATCAAATCATTGATCACTGCAGATAAGAAACTGCGGCACTATTTGAAAAATGCATTACATCATTGCAGCAACAAATTATTATTCAAACTGAAACTCATTTTTAATAACAGATTTATTTTAAAATATAAAATAATGTAACATGAAAATAATTAAAATTGTATTTAAAATAAAACAGTGTTACAGTGGTTAAATGTCTAAATGCATTTGCAAGGCACCATATGAGAAGCATTTTGAAGTGTGCGAAGTGAAATGTTTTATATGAGCAGGCTTATCAAAATGGATTGAAATGTATCTTTCATATGTGGTCATGTCACCGGCTTTCTTTGCCTTTGGGCGTAGTGTGGAGTTATCCCACTTCTCTAATACTCTGTCTTAAGATGTCCCCTGACAGCCTCATAAAGCCTCCTGTCAAGATCTATTTGTCAGTGAACGTCACATCTATATTAAAGCAACAGGCTTTAACTTACATTGACGACAGTAATGCATATTATCACTTATACAAAAAATCATATAGTCTGTAAAAATATTCTGTAAAAGAGGAGTTTTAGTTGGTTGATTTAAATCTCCCTTTTCTGTCCACCTTTCACATTTACTATTTGAGCCAAGTCATGTCTGCAGGGAAAGACACATACCCATTACTGAGATGAAAACTAATTTACCTTGCTTCAGGTGGTCTCCAAATTCAAGTACACAAAGAGGAAAGTGTTTTCCTCCTTTCCAGCCACCCATCTGTCACAGCCAACCCTAGGGTGGGTGCCTTAAAAGCCCCTGTAATTGATGGAGCCCGGAGGTCACGATGAGACAATATTTGATATAGAATATAGATTTTAAAACACACTGGGCTCTGTTAAAATGAAAGGAGGAGGGTGAAGTAGAGGAGGGATGGAGAACAGACAGTCTTACACAATTGTACCACCCTGACAGCTCAACTTTTTCAATCATTCAGCTAGAATTACTCATACGATTGATTTCCTGTATTAACACTGCAGTAACTTTCACTGAAGCCTGAGTTTCATTCAGGCTCAGTCAGAATTCAAGAAAAGCAGATAAGAAAAGCATTAGAAAAAGATTGACGCCCCGTCTAGAAAACTTGCAGATGATTAAAAAAACTAAAGATATTCAAAGATTATTGAATATCACACAAGAAAGTGCTGTGTTCACAACTCTATAGGACACAGGAAGCAATTACAGCTGTGGTAATATTCTTAAAAACAGCACATTTACAAGTGAGATTGCTTTTATAAAACAGTTCAATAAACATGGAGCTAATATGGAGAAACACAGTACATTTTAGACAGAATATTGCCAGTTGAGGCCTGTTCACGCCAAGAATAATAACTTTGAAACTGTAATGATAACTATATAAGTGGCCTGCCACACCAACAGACAATGTTCAGTTTATTTTAAGTGCACGCTGCAATCTTGTCCTCTGCCGCTTTAAATGTTCACGTTCTAAAAAAGTCGGATGGATTCTAATTGGCTGTGAATGTTTTTATCATTGATTAGCTGGGAAAAAAAGTGATTCTAACAATATCGTTCCTCTGTGTTATTACTGTTATAGGCCTTGTGGTGTGGACTTTTATTCTCATAGAATTAAAATGATAAAAACCTTTTATTAGTTATTGTTACTGTATTATTATTGTCTTTGTGAACAGACCTTTACTCAGTCTCTATCTGCTCCGCCAGCGAAAAGAGTTCCAAACAAAATACAGCAGAAAGACACATTTCTAAACAAAACACAATTGTGGAGTTTCGTTTCTGAATGAATCAGCGTTTCTGAGCGAATCATTTGTGTGAATCATTCATTAAAGGGATAGTTCACCCAAAAATGAAAATCATCCCACGATTTACTCACCTCAAGCCATCCTACGTGTATATGACTATCTTCTTTCAGACAAACAAAATCAGAGATATATTTAAAAATATCCTTAGTCCTCCAAGGTTTATTATGGCAGTGAATGGGGGGGCTCCAGTGGGTTAATAAAGGCTTTCTGAAGTGAAGCGATGCGTTTTTGTCAGAAAAATATCCATATTTAAAACTATATAAATTCAAATAACTAGCTTCCAGCGGAAACTGTAAGCAGAATGCGCAAGTCGACTTGACCAAATTAGTAATCCTCTGACGCAATGTATGACGCAGGATGTAGGAGAATCATAAGCTTAGATGCCTCTCGCAGTTTGAACAAATTTAAGCTCCTGTCCTCTTATATTTAAATCCTCCGAAATTTGTCTTTAAAAATGATAATTTTAGACTTATAATCCGTGACCGGTGATTTGTTTTGCTCTATCCTCTGTGCCTCCGTGTTCGTCATTACGTTGTGCGTCAGGTCAAAGGATACTCTTCCGGTCGTCCGCAGGAAGCTAGTTATTTGAATTTATAAAGTTTTAAATATGGATATTTTTCTTACAAAAACGCATCACTTCACTTCAGAAGGCCTTTATTAACCCCCTGGAGTTGTATGGATTACTTTTCTTATGGATGGATGCATTATTTTTTACTTTAAAACGTGGCCCCCCATTCACAATCATTATAAACCTTGGAGGACTAAGGATATTTTTAAATATATTTCTGATTGTGTTTGTCTGAATGAAGATAGAAGTTCGTCTGAAAGAAGTTCGTCTGTGTTTGTCTGAAAGAAGTCATATACATCTAGGATGGCTTGAGGCTGAGTAAATCATGGGATAATTTTCATTTTTGGGTGAACTAACTAACCCTTTAAGACAGCCAGTAGGTTCTCTCCTGAATGAATCAGCGTATTTAATCAAATCGGTTCAACAAATGATTTGCCGAATGAAAAATGTGAATTGCTAATAGCCTACAGTCTTTCTGTAATACACTAACACAGAAAAGCCAAATATTAACTTGTAACGACCAGTCGTAACTTGTATAATATTTATTTTCACACTAACGTTCATGTTATTAACTGCACATACTTAATAAAAATTGTTATGAACCATCCAAAAAAATAGCTCATACACAAAGGAATTCTTCACATTAAATGGTGTGGATCTAAGTGAACTGACCCAGAGCCAAAAAGTCAGAAAAAAACTCTTTGCTTCTCTCCTCCCCTTCACCATTCCTCCACTTTTTTGTGTCATTTCTGATTTTCTCTCTGCCTGTGTTAATGGTTTCAAGCAGGGCTGCCTGAGGTGAGCTAACTGAGAAAATGATTGGAAATCATACACCGGTTAGTGTGGTAAGAGTCTCTGGCAATTTTTTTAATTGCTTCGCTTTGTGCATTTCTGTAGAGACCCTTTCTATATCCAGTAAGAAAGCATACATCTTCTGCCAATCAGCTGTGTTTTACTCCATTTCAGGTGTGCCTTAGCTGACAACATTTGAGTGTCGTGCCTGACTACTGATCCTATTTCAAACCCATTTTTTCTTTATCTTTATACATTCAGCTGGAGAAACTGGCAAAAAGCAAAGCATCAAGAAAAAGAAGGAAGACAGACCTGAAAAATCTCTTATTATTTACTCACTGTCATGCCATTTAAAACCTGTAGGCTGTTTTTTTTTCCACAGGATACAACTAAAGTTAATTTTAACCACAGGCTGTCAAGCTCCAATAAATAAATAAATAAATAAATAAACATTTGGTAGAGACCAATGACGTATGAAGTTACTGACGCCCAATGTGCACCATACTGACATATTTATATATGATTTAAGAGCTGGAGGAAAAGATTATCAGTGAATAATAACTAATACTACATGCTGCTTCTCAGACAAACCTATTATAAGGCTTCAGAAAACTTCTATAATGCTTTTATTTTTGTTCTTTTAGGATATTTACAGCCTGTAGAACTGCTGTTTAATGAGGAAAACATTTTTGTGTCCATTTGCTTTATTTTGAGGTCAAAAATTATTTTCCTTGTTTTCTTGTGCCCCACTCCTCCTCAGAAAACCTCTCTTTATATGCATTCATGGTAAACAGAGGATTTCTTCTCCTTGCTCTTTCTCCCCACCCATTAGACATCCTTCACACTTTAATACCTTGGGGACAGCTGGAAAAGGACAACCTGTGTGCTATTCCTTCACCATGTTGACACTGAATCAGTGCCGCAGGTCAGAAGTGTGAGATGAGAAATAATGACTTTCTGTGGAGAGAGGGAGGTGGATGTTCCTGATTCACAGGTAGTCGGGTTAAAGTGCAATTGCTTTACAGTTCTTACCATTGCCGTAGTGAGCCAGGACCTCGCCGTAACACAGTACTATACACGCAAGCCGACATCACTAGCTGTCTGTCACCATGACAACTGGCGCACACACAAAGGAGCTAAACACACTGCAAATCCCACTTTATACCTGAAAGAACAATTTTTAGATCTATCAAACGTGCACAGAAGTTCTCTGAGTAATATATATGCCTAATTCTGTCATGAAACTCTAGATCCCACAGGCTGATGGGTCCTTAACACAAACTGATGATATTTTTAGAATTAACTACTTGGCACAAGCTGATTGGTTCAGGTTGCATCTGCAGCCAATGAGCTTGCTGCTCACAACATTTAAATGGCTGGTTAGCATTCACTATAGCAGTTTGCAGTGCACTTTTAGTTTCTCTGAAATGACAGAACTATATATATATATCCTAATACAACAGATGAGCAGGAAAAAAGTTGTGGTGAAAAGCTGGTCCTTCCATGGCTGCTATCAGCCATTCAATAGTGTGCAGTCACACTACACTTCACGCTCTATTCACTTCAGTTCTCATGCATATGAATTCAAGCACATAGAAAGAAGCACATGCTAGGGATCAAAGACGTTTGGTGACCTGCAAATGTGTATGGCGAAATGAAATTTGACCAATGGAGGATCTGAACATCACAGAATGAACTCGTGACTCAATCTATTTTCAATGCTGCATGGTTTGCAGTGTTGCGGCATAGTATATGATGTATTTTTCACATTTTAAAATGATCATTTATTTTATATATTTGGTTGTTTTATGTCAAGTCAGCCTAGAAGGCAATCCTCATTTCAAGAAAAATTCAGTTAAAAAATTGATCAATAAACAAAAAGAAATCGAAAAACAGGAAAAATATAGAAAGATAAAATCTATTTTACATGCATGACTTAATTATAAAAATTCTATAAAAAAAAAATCTAGTTAGTAGGTTTCTAGGTTTATTTTTAATTTTATTTGTTGTGACCAAAAGTCCTAGAGTGTGACATCCTGTTGCACGGTCCGAAGTAATGTCAAATGCTTAAAGTCGAGTGTCAATACGTCTAGAAAGCTAAAAATCAGGAGACACATCTGTCGGAGAACAGGACAGTGATAAATAAAAAGGTCACTTTCTCCATAGCAATTAAAAAGGGGTTAGTCCTTCTGCTAAATATCACATTGGAATTCTCAGAATGCCACCTGTAGCATATTAATGACCATTTGTGATGTTTCTTAAGGTTAGGCCTGTTTGTTATATTCTCTTGGCTTTTTGCTTCAGCAACAGACAGACATTGTTTACTCAGATTGTTGTGGGAATCTACAGAGCTTTTCAGCATATAATCAATGTACAAGCTCTAGGTAATAAGCAGAAACCAACAACAGAGATAGTTCTGACATTTAGACCATTGTTTGTGATATACTGTTTTTATCACCTCAACAGAAATACATTTCAAAATCCTATTGTGACTGGAAGCGCCCAGCAATCATAAAATGGCTTTACAACATTTCACAACATTGCATTTCAGTTGCATGATGTAGATAACGTCAAAATATGATGTTTAAAAATGGTCTAGAAGCAACATAAAATGTTTCAGTAGCCTCAAAAAATGCCATATATCAGTTTTACAACAAAAACAAAACAAAGCCAGACTGAATCATTTATGGAATATATGGGTTTTAAAATAAGGTACTTTGTACATTTAATAAGGCATTTCAGAAACATAGTGAAAACACCAGGCCACATTACAGTGATTGTGGAACATAATTTGTCGACTTTAAAGTTTATGCCCTAAATGCTGTGCAAATCTATGCAATAATGGGTTATTTACCACAAATGCAAAACATGTCACGTACATCACACCATTCAAGTGAACATTTTGATTAATACTAAATATTTTTAAGCATCCTAGGGAGAAGGTACGATGTACACATTTTTGAGTATCTACAGTATACCATCATTTGCAGCTCTCTCTTTATTTAACAAAAATGATGATAGTCTAATAAGGGGAAACAAGTGAACAGCCCTTGTTGCCACGGAAACCATTGCCTACCAAGGACGAGAAAGTAATAAGTCTATGGGAGTGGCAGGGGGTGGGGGAGGGTGTTACCAAACCCAAAGGGAGGGAAATAGATGAGAGTGGGAATGTGTTGCAGATAGAGGAAAGGGAAAGGAAAGGAGGAAAGGAAGATGTAACTGGGGCTCAAGTGAATTGAGCTCATGCACCATTTCTCCACCTCCGCCCTCAACTCCCAGTGCCGTCATTATCACTATCAACAACATTTGTCTCTGCTGGGGCCTCCATCATAAAAATCACATCATCTCTCTTTATTACAAGTGTGGTAGAGCAGTTCAGGCTTGCCTCATCACCCATGGAGGATGGTGTTTCAGTCCAGGGGACAGCGACAGAAGGAGCTGAAAGAGTTCCTATACCCCATTATTTACTGCTCGCCGCCCACGGAGCTGCACGCTGTCCAAACAGGCATTCCCGACAACTTTCACATTTGTCTTTCCAGACACAGCTCTCTAATGTATATAAATAAATACATGAAATGCTGAAAAAGTGACAGTTAACTCTGTCAAGCATTCGGTCTGGTTCTCAGCATCTTCACTTTGCTACATATCTATGTTTTGGTCAAGAACGACAACCCAGAACAAATCCCATAACTATGGGTGCAACTTAATTACTGTAGATGCCCCACTCCCCCCTCTTGACAGTAAATGGCTGAGGTGAGGAAAACTGTATGAGGCATAACATATAATGAAGCCGAATCTCTTAAAGCTGAAAATTGTGTTGACATTTGCTTCCAGGAGTAGGCGATTCCCCTGACAACTCTGCACAATATTACTGCTCATAATTATTGGCGGGAAGTGAAATAAACATGAAAAACAAGAATGTGGTCCCACACAGTCAGCACTTTAGGGTCACACCATGGCTCTGCTATACCTACAAGGCATACAACTGTCATGGTTCCTACAAAACAACATAATTAGAAGTTGGTCCCAGAGTAACGTCATTCAGAGGCAGAACCTTACAGGTTTTATGAATTTCCACTTACAATATTTCCAGCATAGTCCTGCAGGAGACATTTCATACACGACCAAAATTGATTTGTTCAAAGAGGAGGCAAACTAATTTTGATCCAATTTAGCCCACAGCAAGTGGATCCCATGCTGCTAGGTGTGCTACTCATGTGTAACAAAAAGGAAATAGATTGTGTTGGCTTCATTTAGTGTAATGGACAATCCGCAATGGAGTGCACTGGAGAAAAACACCAGAATGCTGAAGCCTGGATTAGGCAATTTGATCCATCAAGTCAACTGTGCCGTCTTTATATGCCAATGTGAGAGCTGTAGGGCTGAGCGAATATGGGTGAAACTCTTTACTGCCCTAATACTTCAGAAATCCCTTTAAAGGTGTGAATTAAACGTGGGACAATGGCTTCATCATCACAGTATGCTAATATGATGCAAGGGATTCATCAATATGCTGATTGAGGACTGTTCCCAGTTGAAAAAAACAGCATATGCTGGTTAGGTATGTTTTGAAGCATGGCAGCTGGTTTGAGATGGTTTATGCTGGTCCTTAGTTGGTCCTGAGCTGGAGCTAGTTGCTTAGGAGTTGCTTAGGACCAGCTTAGGACCAGCACTGAACCAGCTTAAACCAGCTCAAACCAGCTGCCACGCCTCAAAACATACCTAACCAGCATGTGCTGGTTTTTTCAACAGGGTTGGGACACTCCAGGCTCAGGACGGTTTTGTCTGGGAACCTGTACCATGGGACCCATGTGCTTTTCACTACATACAATTTATCTACTAGTGTGTTCTAACATGTAACTATGTCATGTTTGGTCTCATCTGACAGCTTATAAACTGAACTGAATTGTGGTGAATATTAAAATATCCTAATGTACAATCTAGATACTATTGCTTAATTGAGGAGAATTTGTTAATGTACTTCTCCCCCTCTTGATCACCAACCATTTGCCTTATATTTTGGTTTCCTGTTGGTCAGTTTTCATGGTGGTATGTATTCCACTCATGTTTAACAATGCTTTGCTCAAGATATAAGAAGAAAATATAACTGTTGATCTGGTTGACCTCATACTACAAAGAAGGCTTTTACGGCCTCTCCTTCACAGCAGTGCATTATTTGTTACAGCTAAGTTTTTCTATACTGTATGTTGTTCCAATCTACTGTCTGTATATTTAAGCTTAATAAATACAGTAATTGCTGATTTTAATCCCTGTCAGTGTGAAGGAGGCCTGTGCATATTTATGAACAAACACCTGCCATGAATTATTATTATTAAAGCATCCATTTAAACACAAATCAAAGCATAAAGAAACAGCACCACTGAAAAACACCATCAATGAAGCTAAACTAAAAAATGCAAGTCACAACACTTTTTTGCAGTTTAAATTTTTTACTTAAACGCATATGCTGCAACCCTAGCCTTTGCAACACCCATTAGATTGAAAAGCTCCTCGGATTTTCCTCTTGGCAAGAGTGAGAAGGGAGGTAAATTCCAATATTTATTTTAGGATCACACCACCAGTTTTGCAGGTCATCGATTTCACCGTGTCCTATTTACTGGCAACACCGCAGTAATAAGCAGTTCTATCTAATTACTACTAGAGCAAAAGATCATTCAGTCTTTACAAAAAGTAGATTGTAAAATGCCACACTATTATAGTACAGTAATCATACCATTCAAGAAGGTCGTTTCTGTTCACTCAGTGATGCTTAGGAGGACTGCAAGCAGAATCATGTATTGATCACAATATTAAAATTGATTTTCTCAAAATATACTAGAGCTCACCTCAGCCGTGTAACTCTTCAGTGAAGGAGTTACAATGAGATCATTGTTAATAATGCTGGAGAGTAATAAAAAACAAACCATTATTGGAAAGCATTTTCAAAGCAACCCAACACTAAGATTATAATTAAGACCATAATTTCTGATGTCACACATTTGACAGGCATCTTCATAAAGGAGAGAAGCACTAAAGAGGGGGGATGGTGTTGCAACCATCTTCCAATATCAGTTGAGTACAACTAGTTCCAACTAAACTAATGGCCTAGCAGGCAATGAAATATTACAAATTCACAAAGAACAGGAAAGGCCTGTGAAAAAGTAGTTAGGCACTTTCCAGCGATTTCAACCCTCAAATATAATGACTAAAGTAAATGACACTAACACAAATATCTGAAATACCAAAGCTTTTCTATTCCATCCAGTAAAGCTACATAGGCCGTTTTATCAAAAGATCCTGATAAATCAGATCTTACAAACTACAATATAAGACACACTAAAAACCAACAAACCACACTGGGGAGCCTCCAACCAATCCCTCCTGGTCCCCCTGACTACTTTCCATTTTTATCCGTTATTTCATAACATGTCTATACATAAGCCAGAGGTGACAACCTGTTCAATTAAATGGCACAGTGGCAAAATGAAATGTGATGGATAGGCATTTGAGCCTCGGGGAGAAATGAGTGGGCTGTGGGCCTCCACAATCCATCCTTTGAAAAAGCACAGCTGATAGGCAGTTCCTTCCATGCAATAGAGCAAACATCAAAAAATTGAAGAATTTATCACTGCTGCAAACCCGGATCCTGCCACACTACTGAAACCAGTTTTGTTGCCAGACCTACTGACTGATCCATCCATCAAGAAGCCCAAGAAAAATTGAACTATGACATTTGGAGGCTTTCCACCATTATCATGGCTACCCCCTTGGTACATAGGTTGATATTAGGTTTACCCAAACCCTTGACATTTAGGAAAAGGACAGACTTTGTTTCCCACAACTAGTCAATTTTTTAGGCTTGAACAGCGAGGAAATACAGAATTTCATATTAAAGAAATTCCAGTTTATGGCAAAGATGCACTGCCAAGATCTTTCTTTTCCTATATACTTACTACTACTGTATAGTAAGTATAAACGATAGTTATAAATTAGCAAAGAGTGTTCAGCAAACACTCCAACTGCTATTGCTGCTATTGCTACCCACACATGGTGTAACACAGGGTGGTTCATAACTGTTTTGAACAAAAAATTATGATAACTATAATAACACGTAAAATGTAGCGTCACAACTCACCCCTACAGCACACATCGTACTTTACATTATTTTATACAGTTTAAGGACAACTAGTAGATTTTTAAAGTACTGTACTTTGTAGTAGGCCTATATGAAAAATTACATCAGCGTAGACACATGCAAGACTTTACAAAAGTCAAAACTTAATGTGTTTTAATCCTCAGTACTCAGATAATTGCGCATATTTAAATTTCTAGTTTCAGACAAAACACTATCACAATCCAATAAATCGCTGACAAACAAAATCATACATACGTTTATGATTTGTTTTGGTGGGAGTGTGCGTGTGACGTCACCGGTCGAGGAGCGTGCGTGACTGAAAAGCTGTAAACACGGAAGTGAAACAAACTGTTGCCTTTAGATTCAGTCATTCATCAGCGCAAACCAATATGGGTGTCTTAAATACAGTCTTTATCGGGCTTGTGTCTTTATTAGTCCCAGCTTCGTCGCTGGATAATGGCCTGGCGTTAACTCCCACCATGGGCTGGTTGCACTGGGAGAGATTTATGTGCAACATCGACTGTGATACGGATCCTCAGAACTGCATTAGGTGAGCGCGTGACCTGATGAGTTGCAAATTCTCGTCACTGAAAAGTAACATAATAATACCATACTTCTGAATACAATGTTATTCTATTGTGTATGTCTGTACGTGAATATGGTAATCATTCAGTACCATGGTATTTGTCAGACTATGGTATTGCAATCACTGTATCATGATACTGCTACAGTAATTTTAAAAACCAACAAAGAAAAGAAAACCAAATAAGACAATTACCAGGGAAATAGGTAGTAACCCTAATGTTCATGGATTTTATAAACAAAATTTAAATTATAATAAAAAAGAATCACAATTTTAATTACCGTTTTGAATTCATTAGTTTATTTTAAATGCTTTAGTGGTAATATTTTCATGCATTAAATGGTAAAATTGGGGAATTACGTGGTGACCAAGAGAATAAATAGAAGAAAACTATATACCTGAATACTGATGTCACATGAGTGTCAGACAGCTAAAGCATGTGATGTAAGATCATTCCATACATAGAGATCTTCCCATTCTGCACTCATGAGGGCAGTTACGGGTTTCATAGAGTACTGTTTAGGACAGATGCTGTTTTTTCACACTTGCACACGCAGACAATCTGTCCTGTACAGTGGGCAGATGTTCTACCATGATACCCTCTTCCTTTTGCCCTTGTGTGTCCTGGCAGAGAGGAGCTGTTCATGGAGATGGCAGATGTGATGGTGAAGGAGGGATGGAAGGAGGCTGGATATGAGTTTGTATGCATTGATGATTGCTGGCCCTCAAAGAAGAGGGATGCCCAGGGGCGTCTGCAGGCTGACCCCAAGAGGTTTCCCAGTGGGATCAAAAAATTGGCAGATTATGTGAGTATTTGTTGGCATCATAAAAGAGGCAACATGCATGTGGCTTACATGTGGCATTGCCTAGAATTCACAGAATTTTTGGGGAAAACATAATCTACTAGCCTTTATGTTAATGATATTCAGCTGAAATTAAAATATTTCATATATTGCCCACACAAAGCTATCATATGACCTTGGAAGATGGCTTCAAGGCTCTGGTTACTGTCTGCTTTTGTTGTATGGAAAGAAGCGGCTTGGATATTCTGCGTAATTAAAATAATCTTATAAATATTTAAAATAACAATGATATTAACTACTGTAATAATGTATTTCTATAATTACAATAATTTAATAAATATTGTTAATAATTATTACATTAATTATTTTAGTAAATAATTTAATTTGTTGTTCTGTGGCAGAAAAAAACATACATGATTACATAAATGGCAATATATGAATTACATGATTATGTACATGGCAATTTTATTCCATTAATGTCCTCATGTCCAAATAATTGTCATCTTAAAAGTGAAATAGCATACACTTAACTTTCCATCAGGCAATTACTATATTTAAATTTAGTTGTCATTTAGCAATATGCCATAACTTGGCTTCTCCAACTCTTTTGTCAGTTATATATCGCCCCCTACTGTTGTCTTGCTTATATCACAGTAAAACTCTATACTGACCTTTATTGTGTTCTTAGGTCCATGCCAAAGGTCTGAAGCTGGGAATATATGCAGATGTTGGCACAAAAACTTGTGCAGGCTACCCTGGGAGTTTAGGTTACTATGATATCGATGCTAAAACCTTTGCAGACTGGGGTGTGGATCTGTTAAAATTTGATGGATGTTTCATGCCTGACTGGCATCAGCTGGGAGAAGGTAATTTGATATACAAAAAAAATAAAAAAAAATCAGAGTTTTGCTAAGAAATTCTTTGTTGCATTACACCATTTTGATGTTTCTTAGGTTATATGAACATGTCGAGAGCTCTAAACCAGACAGGCAGAAGTATTGTATACTCCTGTGAATGGCCATTATATGAGTGGCAACACCAACAGGTGAGACATATGGAGATATTTTAATAAAAGGTGCAGTAAGTATTTTTTTTTACTTTCACTACCTTAATATGATAGTACTCCCAAAAATTAAAATTCTGTCATCATTTACTCGCCCTCATGTAATTTTAAATTTGTATGCATTTCTTTCTTCTGCGCAACACAAAAGAAGATATTTTGAAGAATGTTGATAACCAAACAGTATTTAGTTCCCATTGAACTTCATTGTATTTTTTTATCAATACAGTGGAAGTTAACAGGAACCAAAACTGTTTCGTTATCAACATTCTTCAAAATATTTTTTTTTGTGTTGCACTGAAGAAAGAAAGTCATACAGGGTTGGAATGGCATGAACTATCCTTTTAAATATTAACAGAATAAAATAGCTTTTTTAAGTAAGTGGATTAAAATAATTCTTCATAAAGTAGAATTTATATTCGTAAATATTGCTTAGTAGAAAAGTGTTTTCTGTATCTTATATTTCAGCCTGACTATGAAGCAATTCTCAAGACCTGTAACCACTGGCGTAACTATGGAGATGTGTATGACCAGTGGACAAGTGTGACAAGCATTCTGGACTGGACAGCTGATCATCAGAAAATCCTGGTCCCAGTGGCAAGACCAGGTGGATGGAATGACCCTGACATGGTATGAAGCATCTCATCTCATCATTTTACTCATCTCATCAAGTTTACATGAGTCATTTAAAATTAGCACAGTGCAAACAACCTGAAGTCATAACATATTTCTGGCTATGATGGCTCAAGCTGATCATAGGGAACTTCGGCCTTAGCCACGATCAGCAGCAGACTCAGATGGCCTTGTGGGCTATCATGGCTGCCCCACTTCTGATGTCAAATGACCTACGAAACATCTGTCCCAAAGCCAAAGAACTACTGCAGAACAAACACATCATTGCCATCAACCAGGACCCTCTGGGCAAGCAAGGCTATCTTACATTAAAGGTAAAGCATTTTAGCCCACTTTAGTATCCATTTGTTTCATTACGATATCTGTCTGTGAGCTGGAATACATTTATTGCCTGTTCACAGGCTTATAGTTTTGAGGTGTGGGAACGGCCCTTGTCAGGCAACAGGCTGGCCGTGGCAGTGATGAATAGACAGGAGATTGGTGGTCCACGCAGATTTACCATTTCTTTGGTGACGCTGCCTAGTTGGCAGCTCTGCAATCCGAAGTGCAATGTAACGCAGATCCTGCCCGTGTACCAGGAAATGGGTGTCCAGAATCTCTTCTCAAAATTGATGGTCCAAGTCAATCCTACAGGCACGACACTTCTCACTGTCAGCCCTATCAAAAGCTATCCTCGTGACACCCTGTGACATGATTTGCAAAGCAAAACAGTTTTGAAACAAAAAATGTACTATTGCACTAATGTGATCAAGTTACACTTCCTGATATTTTTTTATTAAGACTTTTTAACTTTTGAATACCGCTGTAGAATCCATTTTTTGCTTTTTTAAAAGTGCACGCTAAGAAATCAATATTTCAAAAATAGTAGTTGGGTATCATTTGCTGTACAAAACACAAAAAACTCTAAGACCTGCAGTTTACACACCTGTACACCTGTATTTCCCAGTATCAGTGTTTTTGGTTCACTAGAAAAGTATTGTGCCATAGAAACATATCATCACGTTCTTCCATGATCTGTTCTACTTCATATAGAAGACTTACAATGTGTTTATGGGTTGCACTGTCAAATTTCTTTTTTATTTTAACATACATAAAGAACCTCAGGGATTTTGGTAATTATTTGGCAGCTCAGGCCTTGTTCTGAAATTATGTAATTGATCTGAATCAAATAAAGCATCTGTGTAAGTTTCAGTGGTACTTTTGCATTACTAAAATCTGATAAGCACATTACACTCTATATTAATCAATATGTTTCTGAAGCTGTACTTCAATTCATTTATCCATCTTCTCTCAATCTCTTTCTCATATTCTTCCAAACACTGGTCAGACTGACATAAAACACAAGTTGGCCAATAACAAGATTTTCTGTACCAACAAATGTCAAATTATCCTAAATGATGTATTGTGTTTGAAAACACAATGTGGCGGAAATTACATTTTAAGCATTTTTGGAATAAAATGGTTAGATACTTTTGACTCACTAAGGCTAATTTCATCATAAACACAATTATGTTCACAATATGTTTGTTAAAAAATCTGATAAAATTAAACATGGATAAAGGCATACAATATCTTACTGTCTATAGAGATGACATTTACACAATAAAATTTATAAAAATAAAAACACCAAAATATAAAATTTATTTAAAAAAAAATAGACCAATAGATCCTTTCCAATAACTGAGTTTATGTTTTAATAACAAAGATAAACAGAGTTTAATCAAGTCATAAATATAACAAATTTAATTTGACTATAACATATATTGTACAAAAAATAAATAGAGAAAATGCCATAGATATAGCTCATGAATACATTATGTAATGGCACCACCATGTGTTTTGGAGGCACATTACTTGTCTATCTAGTGGGTCATTGGGCTCATTCCTGCCCACCACACTTGCATATATTGTTATTGCGGCATATGACCAAAAACCATCCAGACATTTTATTTTTTGAATTATGGATTTTGCATCTCTTCCATCATCCACATTTCATGTATTGTTTTTAACCCCTTGGCGTTCATGTAAAACTCTTAAAAAAAAAAAAAAAAAAAAAAAAGGCATACCCAAAGTAAATTGTATGCAGTTCTTGAGCCATTTGGAATATATTCATGGTTTTGGTCTCTTTTGAAAGGTATGTGTCCCGCAGGTGGTACAGTGGAACGCTAACCTGTTAATATTTTGTAGCATTAAATGGTGCTGCGACTACTGAGAAACCATCTGTAATTGTCTTATTCATCAAAAGAGTCAAGTAGGCTTTGGATTAATCATTTTCAGTCTTCTCAAACTGAACATCAGAGTTGTGTACAGGTCAGTTACATGCAGAATATGAGTCTTCACACAGACTGCGTGAAAGTGTTAACAGCAGGCCTGCATGAGCGACAGTATGAAAATTAGCAGGAAGCAAAAGGGGAACTGAGTAACACAGAGTCCTGTGGTTGGGTGGAGTTTTGTCCACTGTTGATCACATTCACAGTCCAGTTTAATAACCTGCACTCAGTCTGACTGGCTTCATCCTGGTGCCAGATCACAGTGGATAAAACACAACTCTGGTAAGATATCTTGGGTTTCTTTATTAGCCGAAAACTGTTCCTCTGTCAAAGAGTAAGATTGTGTAATATGCTATTAATTGTGACTGGTCAAATGTTGAGTAATGTTGTTGCTTGAAAAGATAACCAACTAACTAAAGCAAACAAATTAAGTTATTTAATAGATAGAAACTTGCTGTATAGAGATTTCAAACACAATGTAATGGAGAGAGACACTCCATGATAGTGTCTTAAAATGGCTTATCTATTTTAGCTCCTAGCTCCTCTTTCTTTTCTGTGCAAATGCTGTTTTCACCTTAAATCATCTTTACTGTTTAACCTTCATGATATACAAGTCATACCTGTCATACAAGTAAATCAACGTTTTGTTATACTATCAACAGGATCGATACAAAATACAGAACAATTACAACTTTTCCACCCCAGCATATATAATAAAGTTTTATAATAATAATGGTAACTTTATAAGGTATCATTTGTTAACATTAGTTAGTGTATTAACTAACATTACCTAACATGAGCAATACATTTATTGCAGTATTATTAAGCTTTGTTAATATTAGTTAATAAAAATACAACTGTCCATTGTTAGTTTACTGTGCATTATGTTAATACATAAAACTTTTGATTTTAATAATGTATTAGTAGATGTTGAAATTAACATTAACTAAGATTAATAAATGCTGTAGAAGTGTTGTTCATTCTTAGTTCATGTTAACCAATGTTAGCAAATGAAACCTACTGTGAAGTGTTACCATAATAATATAATTACATTTTTTTAAAGCTATCTACAAAAATAACAATGCATAAGTAAAAATAATAATTTAACAAGAAAATTACTTACAATATATGTTGTTGTCTCGCATCATGGATTTGTTCACAGTCGTAATTATTTAACATTCCACATATCTATTTGTTAAAACATTTTATAAAGGAGTTCATGCAACATTCCTGTATACTGAATTAAATGGATCCTGCATACAAAATCTTGTACAAGGGAGAAAAATTGACTTTACACTTTCTTTTTACTGTTTCACTCCATAATGTTACTGAATTATGCAAAAACAGATTCGCAGCATATACCACAGTGCTACACAAGACACTGTTGTAGGGCTGATAACATTATTAATGAGAGTCATATATGATGCAGCTTTTATGCATTTATATTTCTTCATGTAGCAGATGCTTTTATCCAAAGTGAAATCCAAATTAAGTGGCCAAATATGAACAGAACAAGGCTGGTGTTTTCACATTGGAGATATGTGCTATGTCACAACTTTCAGACAGAATGTTCCAGTGTTTTAGCAAGAATGTAACCAAACATGTAAGATATCGGTGGACAAAATGTGAAAAGTTTAGCAATTGGCTATAAAACTCATATTTATCAATAATTATTCAAATTATTTGAGGGAATCCTCTTCAATGTTAATAATGGATATAGTCCTGTTTTTAATACTGTAACATTCATAACCAACATTTAATCAAATGTTCATACTCCTACACACCTTTGTGTGTTTGTAAAAGAGTACATGACAAGATGCAGTCAGAAAATATCTAACATCTATGCTTTGCATTTGTACATCACACAATGAAAAGACTCCATTTTGGTGGATATCAGTGATGTACAAAGATGCAAATTCAAATTCCATCGAATAACATTTACTGTCATATTCTAATGTCGTTCATCATCAGCTGGGACATTTAGTAGGCTATCTCCTGTTTTAAACTTAAGGTTAAATTATTGTTAAGGTTTGTTGAACCTAAACACTTTGATCTGACTATTGAATGACAACAAAACTTAAAATGCATTGATCTGGATGGTCTTCAGAGCTGCTTTATAGCTGAATCAACTGTTTAATAATTAACAAATTTCACATTTTTGACCCTGTTATTGAATTGAATTAAAACTAAACTGACCCAAAGTGAATAACAACACTATTGTCTTTCATAGAGCTGCTTATAGTTGAATTCAACTCATTTTACACAGTTATTGAACTAAACTGAATCAACATTGAACTGACTTCAGCTTAATAATCACACTATTGTCTTTTTTTACAGCACAAATGAATTCTGTTCTCATCATTGATCATTATTTCCTGTAAAGCTGCTTAAAAACAATTTATGACTTGCTTAAAATAACTAAATATTTATTTGCGATGTTGCATTTGACTTTAAGTTAGCCAAGTGAATAAGCAAAATATGAACTATTGCTAAGGAACCACAGAGGTGTTGATAAATTGTGGTCTAATGTGGCAGACTATCTTTTGCCCAGTTCCCTCCCTCCAAACATGAGTGATACTTGCATACTTATCATTCAGGAACCTTACAGACACAGGACACTCTAGAAGGTTCCTGTTGCTCAACATCATTTTCAATAAAAAGCGAGTATTTAAACTGTTAACCACAGGGGATACATTAATGCATGTGCATGAGTCATTTTCTGCTAAATTTTCAACAGGAAAACAACACACATTAGTTATGCATAAAAAAACATGTGTGATTTAGCCTAAAATTAAGATCCACCTTCCCTGCCACTAAGTATTATAGAAAATTATGGTCTTTTTAAGCAGTGTAGGTTAAATCAACAAATTGTTAACGGTTACACTTGTGCAACATCTGCCTGGGAAAAAAACCCTGATGTGAAACAGAGACAAGCTTAACAGTAATTATCTGACTTGTACTGCTTACTGATGCCGATACGAACTGTGTTTCCCCTTCCTCTGTATCACAGATCAACATTGATGCAACTTCCCTGTATCAAGTCTTCTAAGTCATTACCCTTTGAAAAAATGTTAAGCTTTCATGGTAAACAGGGTCACTAAAACCAATGCATTCGGACTGTAGTCCTGACATTCCAAACCAAGAGTGCGTTTAATACAGCAGCAGATGCTTTTGGTATTTTAATAGTAGATTATTAATTCAGAGTATTAACTCAAATATAAATTGGCAGTGATGTTCATATTTGTCACAGACTACAAAAAGTTTTTTCACAAACTTTTTGTGACAAGCCTTTGAAGGTGTTAAAAGACGGCGGTGGTGGCAGAAGAAGAAACCAGGAAATGCTTGCATGGTGTTTAAAATAGTCAGTTTAGTTTCTCTACCACAAAACACAGACGACTCAGCATTTAACAGCTATGTGAGAGAAGCTTTTTGCGGAGGCACTGAATGTAATGAGGAACAGAACTGAGATGTTTTAAAGGACACTGGGATACAGGTAATTTTACCAAATGCTTCTCTGGAGTACAATATGTTAGATATGGCACTTTCCTATATTTTAATCAGAATACAAGAACGATATTAGGATACTAAACAGATTTTAAGGAAAAACCAGTCAACCTTGTAGGCTAATCTTTATTGATGTGTGAAGTTACATTAGGTTAGAGATTGTAGTGCAAACCTAAAAGCTGTATTCAGTTAAAAAGTTCATCAACAAGGTCATTCAATGATTAACAAATGCTTTTTTCCCTCAACACATTCTTTCTCATTTACTGGATTCAATGGTGCCCTTATGATGTTGTGTAATATTAAGATTGTCTAAGTAGTAGTGCGATGTATTTGTTTTGTACTGCCTACATGAATATTTCAACCTACAGCATCAATATTGAATAAGAACATTGTTCCCAAGACCTCTAGCTGTTGCATTTAACTAAGACGCAGGCCTTTAGGAAAGAAGGATGTGGATGTTCAGTTTTGGTTCGTAAATAGTGAAGAGTACATGGTGAGATGCTGATATGCAGTGAAAAGATGAGTGAGTTTGTGGGTTCACAGCTTAGATCAGATCAGGAAGAAGCAATCATGATCTACAGGAGGAAATATTGGCAACAAAGGATGTCATTGACAGGAGAGCTCATGCAAACCATTTCAAATCAGACACGGCTGCCTAAATCCATCTTCAGCTTTAGACAAGCAAAATCATTGTACAGACCTGATGGAAAACTGGTCTAGCATAAATGCTACCTTTAGATACTAACATATAGAAGCAGAGTGGTTTGACTGCAGGGGACATAAAAATATCTTAAAGGGTTAATTCACCAAAAAATGAAAATTCAGTCATTAATTACTCACCCTCATGTCATTCCAAGACCTTCGTTCATCTTCGGAACACAAATTAAGATATTTTTGATTATATCCGATGGCTCAGTGAGGCCTGCATTGACAGCAAGATCATTTCCTTTTTCACTGCCCAGAAAGGTACCAAAAACATATTTAAAACAGCTCATGTGACTACAGTGGTTCAGCCTTAATATTATAAAGTGAGAATACTTTTTGTGTGCCAAAAAAACAAACAAAAAAACAAAATAATGACTTTATTCAACAATATCTAGTGATGGGTGATTTCAAAACACTGCTTCATGAAGCGTCGAAGCTTTACGAATCTTTGGTTTCGAATCAGTGGTTCAGAGCGGCAAAATCACATGATTTCAGTAAGCGAGGCTTCGTTACGTCATAAGTGTTTCGAAATTTCAATAGTTCACGTGATTTTGGCAGTTTAATACACGCTCCGAACCACTGATTCAAAACAAAAGATTCGTAAAGCTTCGAAGCTTCGTGAAGCAGTGTTTTGAAATCGCCCATCACTAGATATTGTTGAATAAAGTCGCTATTTTTTATTTATTTTTATTTTTTTGGGCGCACAAAAAGTATTCTTGTCGCTTTATAATATTAAGGCTGAACCACTGTAGTCACATGACCTGTTTTAAATATGTTTTTAGTACCTTTCTGGGCATTGAAAACGGAAATGATCTTGCTGGCAATGCAGGCCTCACTGAGCCATTGGATTTCATAAAAAATCAGTGCTGTCAAATCGATTAATCACGATTAATCCCATCTAACATAAGTGTGTAAATAGATAATATGTGTGTGTGTGTACATATATATATATATATATATATATATATATACACATATATATCATACATACAAACTTTTCTGTTAGATGTGATTAATCGTGATTAATCAATTTGACAGCACTACTAAATACATATTTAACAAAACCAATTTAGAGTCACTCTCGTCACTCAAAAAGTTAACTATCATGAAATCAATGAAGACGTGAAATATGTTCAACAATAACAGTTTGTTTCCCCCCCCCCAAGCTCACACAGATTTAAACGAACATGCCAGACAGCATTCTGGAGGAGATTTTTATAAAACGGTCCCAGCAGAAGAAGAAGACCTCACCTTTAAACTTCAAAGAAAGGCTGTTCGTCCTCACTCACGATAAAATATCCTACTACGACTATGACGCCGAAAAAGGGGTATGGATGTATTTGACATTTTCTTAGCATAACAGTAGATGTTAGGAAAAGAACTCTTTATTTTAAAGTTGGCATGAATTGGAAATTCACTCTGTTTTCAAAATTGATCTTATTTTCGATAACCCTTTTCACTCACACCAACACAGAAGAAATGATATGACTCTACTTCCGTTACATTGTGACTTTAATATATTTAAACCTCAAGTTGTAATGTTTTGCGATTTTGAACTTTTTGATATTGTAATCCTATTGACTGTTTAGAAGAGGAAAAGCCTGAAAGGTTATGTGGACATTGACAAGATCAAATGTGTGGAGGTTGTTTTACCAGAAGACAGCGCACCTCCTGACCGACTCTTCCCTTTTCAGGTGGGTCTCTGCAAATAATAAGACTACACATTCTTCTTCACAAACTTAAGTGGGAACTCAACATTGGTCTTGTGAAAATTTCTAAACATCTGAATGTGCATTCTATGTGTATTTAATGTAATTATGTTACTTTCCCTTCCCTCATTAAAGTGATAGTTCACCCAAAAATGAAAATTCTGTCATCATTTACTCACCCTCAAGTTGTTCCAAACTTGTATAAATTTCTTTGTTCTGTTGAGCACAAAGGAAGATACTTTGATAAAAGTTTGTAACTAGGCCACTTTGGGGCACCACTGACTTCCATAGTAGGAAAAAACTACTATGGAAGTCAATGGTGCCCCAAAACTGTTCAGTTTCCTCAAAATATCTTCCTTTGTGTTGAACAGAACAAAGAAATTTATACAGGTTTGGAACAACATGAGGGTGAGTAAATGATGACAGAATTTTCATTTTTGGGCGAACTATCCCTTTAATATAGTTTCCTTTTCAATTTCAAATAAGTGAAGTCTGTGTCACTATATCTGAAATAAACATTAGCTGTCTAGTAAATATATGCTAATAACATCCTTAGGGCTGTTAGAAATATTATTGAGCTGATAGAGTGCAAGAAGAAACACTACTCAGGTTTTCAACCATGATAAGAGCAGAAGTGAAACCTTTCCTCTTCAAAGTCTGAAATCAGAGGAACAACAGAATTTAGCAGGTGCTGCTGACACTGTAAAATTGCCAGGCACACAGAAACACTGTACTCAGCTTCAGCAACTTAAGCACAAAAAGTGAGTTTTCCATCTTCAGACCACCGACAAACAGAAAGGGCGCCAGGAAATGAATGCGTCAAACAACAACACTTTGTGGTTTTCAGTTTTCAGATTAACACTTAAAATTATGAGCTATTTGTATTTATACATCTTTATATAATGTTACTTTTGATGAAAACATGTACGACTATTTTAAAAATTATCTTAAAAAATAGCACTAAAAAAAGAATAAACAACTTTGCAGTAAATGAAGCTTCAAAAGAAAGAGGAAACATTTGGCAATAGTATATATGATGTTGAAATGCAACAGTTGATTCATCTAAAGGCATATATAACTTTGTATTGTGTATTTTTATTTTCTCTCGCAGATAATCTACGATGAAGGTCCCCTTTATATATTTGCTAAGTCGGATCAAATTCGAAAGCACTGGATACATGAACTAAAAAGTGGTCAGTATTTATTTTAAGTCATTATCACAAAGTCCATTCAAATTTGTAAGCCACCTTCATTTGGACTACATTATAGGAAAGATAAAGAGAAAAGCATGAATGCTTCCCATAACATAACATTCAAGTCATATGCAAAACTCTGTGTTTATTCAATGTAAATGGTTTCCAATGTACCTGTCTTAAAGTGGTGCGGTTCAACAAGGATCTGATGCAGAAGTACCACCCATGCTTCTGGGAGGATGGCTTATGGAAGTGTTGCCAGCAGGAGGTGAAGCAGGCCATGGGCTGCAGGGTTCTGGAGACCAAAAATGGAGGTCTGTAAAACTAAAGTGTGAAAATAAATGAAACACTGCCACACTTCAACAATAGAGTTCAGAACGTTTGGATCTGTTAATGGTTCTCACAGGTAGATTTTTTTTTCTCGCTGAATCGGAAGAATTCGTTTTACAATCTTCTCACAGTCTTTCCAGCAATACATCTGCAACTCCTGTGTGACCAGCGTTGTCCGATTTTCAATAAATGACTCAAGCCAGTTATTCTTAGTGAATCTAAACTGAGAACTGAGCTGGATGATGACTTTTTTGCAGAACTGCTTTATATAGATGACATTAACTAATTTAACAATTAATGATCTTTGCAAGGAAACTGAATCAACACCAAACTGACTTCAGCTGGACAATGACACTGTTTTTTTTTAGAAATGTTGCCGTAAATGCATAATTCCGATTCCGAGAGCAGCTCAGAGTAAAATGTCTCGTGTTGTCATCTCATAATAACAGTAATTCTATTGTATGGACAAAAACAAAATAATGATAGAATTTTCATTTTCTGAGTGTCACGTTTTAGTCCCGATAATGATGAGCAGAGGCGAAGATCAATTATATGTCCTTTTATTAAACAAAGTAAACTCAGGTAATTCAATAGCAAGAAACATAAACGAAATAGCTTGAACACAACACACAAACAATACCACACAAAGAACTGAATGAAATGAGGAACTTAAATACACAGGGTGAATGAACTCAGGGATGAACAGGTGACAACTAGTTAATCAAAAACCATGGTAAAAAATGAAGAGCGGGAAAATGGAACAAATGAAAACAGGTTACTGAGACAAGCAAACTAAAAGTTCATGAAAACAAAAGCAAACCAGTAAGTCCGTGACACTGGGTGAACTATCCCTCTAAGGCCAATTATTGTTTTGCATTTATGTTACCTATAAAGTCTGTGTAAACACACCTTTTGAATGGTTTTAAATGTATCTAAATATTTAAATAATAAAAAGTACTGAGAGAATCATTTATTGAACCTAAAAGTACTAAGAGAATCACTAATTGAACAACATTGCACAAAAATTCATTACACAATAATGATTCTTTGCAGTTTCCATCCGTCAACAAGGCACCATTGTTTTATCAATTTAACACTTAAGCATGGTGTAATATTTAATAGTTAATGCTAATTAAACAAACTGAATTTATATTTATTCAATAAATATCATCTCTTATCCTTCTTCTAAGGGTTTTTCAAAAGAGGTTCCAAGAATCGTGATTCCAGAAAGCCTCTTCCGCCAACACCCGAGGAGGTCAGTTACCAGTCTATCCTGTCAGTGACAATATATGCATAATGTACCATTAGATTTAGCCTTAAGAAATGATCTGTGTTACCTTCCTGCTTTAGGAAAAGCCACCCAGGCCTCTCCCACCCCAACCACCCATGCAACCCCCAGGCTTCAGTGTGGGCATGACTGTTATAGCTGAATATGAGTATGCACCAATGACTCCCCATGATCTAGAGCTGAGAAAGGATGAGGAGTACACACTCTTAGAAATCAACGATCCCAACTGGTTTAAAGCCAGAGATAAATATGGGTAAGAGACTGCAAAATGAATAAGTATATGACTAGTAATGCTTGATCTATCTGTTGTAGATATCAAGATTGTCTAAATGTGCTAAACACATGAACTGCTGTCAAATTATTTGCATATCTGGGGAAACTTTTACAGGCTGTGGGTGAAAGGTAGTCAGGTGGAACTAGCTGTGCAATTAGGACTGTGTTCTCTTAGATAAAAAGCATTACTGACCTCCTACACTGTTTACAGAAAAGAAGGCTACATCCCAAGTAACTACATCGCTCAGGCCTTGAATGGATTGGAGAAATATGAGTAAGTATACATTCAACAAAATGGACAACTACAGCTTTGTACACTAGTTTGAAAAGGTGAACAATTTTGAACTTTTTAAACACAGTCCAGCTACATTGTAACTGAATATAACAGATTATTTCATATCTATCTTGTAGTTGGTACTGCAAGAACATCAACCGTAGCCAGGCAGAGAATTTACTGAAAACAGAAGTAAGTATAGAACAATGGTAGCAATGGTTATATGTTAATTTTGAATAGAATGTGCCACATTTTTTACATTGACATGATAATAAACATTAGCACACTGACTTGAATTAACCATATATATTTGTTTAATATACAGTATGTTCTGAAATGTTATCTTTTATAAAAAAAAAAAAATAAAAAAAAACAGAATAAAGATGGCGGTTTCTTGGTGAGAGACTCTGGCAAGTTCACTGGAAAATACACTGTCTCTGTGTTCACCAAGGCTGGTGGGTGAGTTTGATCAAGCTAAACATTTGTTTCACAGTTAACTTATCAAAATGAAAGTGGAACACTGACCCTACGGAAGAGAGATGTAAATCTCTTCATGCAAAACTAGGATAAGTCCTATCACAGTTCATGTTTCACACTGTATAAATTGTCACTGAGCTGTGTTGTTGCTCTCTTAAATTCTTTGTGAGACATTTTACGGTTTGACTTGAATCCCAAGTGATTATGTGAACTTCATTTCTGGTCTCTCTCCAGGGAGACTGTTGGCAGTTGCAGACACTACAACATATGTGTCACTGCAGAAGGCCAGTTCTATCTAGCGGAGAAGCACAATTTTAGCAGTATCCCAGAACTTATTAATTACCACCAGCACAACGCAGCAGGTAAATCTCACCTTAACTACGCATTGTGAATACACAATGACAAATTATGTCTCAAAAGGTATTTAATCAAAGCAAATGTGTCTGTTTCAGGTCTGGTGAGCAGACTAAAATACATTGTGTCAAATCGGGCTCAGAATGCTCCCTGCACTGCTGGTCTGGGTTATGGTGAGTTTATATTTGTTAGAGCATGGCGCTAATCACGCCAAGGTCATAGGTTCGATTCCTTGGGAATGCATGAACTGATAAAATGCATACCTTGAATGCAATGCTTTGGATAAATGCATCTGCCAAGTATATAAACGTAAAAATATAAATGTAAATATTTGGCTCTATGGTTCTGAGAGTTGTAAATGGTGTTGATTAAAACAACGTGCTAAAAATGCCTTTTCCCACTACTTTTCATTCCAGGAAGTTGGGAGATCGACCCCCGTCAACTTACATTTATCAGAGAACTTGGCAATGGTCAGTTTGGAGTGGTAAAGTATGGGAAATGGCAAGGCCGTCATGACGTGGCCATTAAAATGGTCAAAGAGGGCTCAATGTCGGAGGATGACTTCATTGAGGAGGCCAAGGTCATGATGTAAGTAACTACTTTTCAAAAGTTTTTATTATTATTATTTTTAACACTGCAAGGATTTCACATAAATGCTATTGTTTTGAACTTTTCATTAAAGAATCCCAGAAAAAAAATATATCACTGTTTCCACAAAAATATTAATCAGCACAACAGTTTTCAACATTGATTATAATAAGAACTTTCTAGAATTATTTCTGAAGAATCATGTGACGTGCTGAAAATTCAGTTTTGCCATCACAGGAAAAAAATTACATTTTAAAATATATTTAAATATATTTTACTGTATTTTGGCTCAAATAAATGCAGCCATGGTGAGTGCAAGAGATTCTTTCAAAAACATTAAAAAATCTTACCGACCCCAAACTTCTGAATGGTAGTGTTTCTCCATGTGGTTGGGATTAAAGTTGTTGATATACTTGATTGTTCATTATCAGTGTTTATGTCCTGTTTTTCATTCATGTTTATTTCTCTATAATCATTTTCTGCTGTATAATAGGAAACTCTGTCACGAAAACCTGGTGCAGCTCTATGGTGTCTGCACAAAACAACGTCCCATCTATATAGTCACAGAATATCTTGCCAATGGATGTCTGCTGAGTTACTTACGGGAGACCCTGCAGCACCCCTCCAGTATTCTCCTCCTTGAGATGTGTAAAGATGTCAGCGAGGGCATGGCCTACTTAGAAGCCAATCAGTACATCCACAGAGACCTGGTCTGTGTAACACAAAAATATTCTTTGCCAACTAGAAGAGATATTTTACCATTAAAAAAGGTTTTTTTTGTTTTTGTTTTTTCTCATAGGCTGCTCGGAACTGTTTAGTAGACTCAAATGGAACCATTAAAGTGACTGATTTTGGTTTGTCAAGGTAATTGTATGCATGGCAGACAACACTATTTAAGCACAATTCACCATACTTTCTCTCTACATAGAAATTATTGCTGTCCATACAGGTATGTTCTGGATGATGAATACACCAGCTCTGCTGGTTCAAAGTTCCCAGTGCGCTGGTCGCCTCCTGAAGTCCTCCTTTACTGCAAGTTCAGCAGCAAGTCAGATATTTGGGCATTTGGTGCGTCACCACTGCATTTCCAGGATAACTTTACCTTCTGTCAAACTGTTTCATTTTCTCTTATGTTATTTGCCTGACAGGTGTTTTGATGTGGGAGGTGTACACTCTGGGCAGAATGCCATATGACCGGTGGAACAACACAGAGATAGTAGAGAAAATTTCTTCAGGTCACCGGCTTTATCGCCCACAATTGGCCAATGACAAAATTTATTCCATTATGAACAGCTGCTGGCATGAGGTATACACAGCTTTATACTAATAGTCAAAACATTTTGTAAATTAAAACTGTTATCTGTTAATGCAATGCCTGTTAATGCTTCTCTCTCTCTTTTTTTTTCTGTTCTTGTAGAGGCCAGATGAGCGGCCCACATTCGTGGATCTTGTCATGACCATCAAGGATTTGCTTTTCAATATGTAATAGACATAACTACTGTGCACCCTTGAACATTAAGGATACAGTCCACCATATGCAATAGAAAGAATTATTATGTAACTTGTCTTGAATAACCTCCACAATTAATTTCTTTCAACTAAGAACCTAATAATGTGAATGCCGAGTTACATATGTCTTGGATAATTTTGTTTGAGTGTAAAATGTTGCAAGAAAAAAAGGAATGTGATTTCTCATTTAATATTGCAGTCTTACAAGCTATGCTGTATTTAGTCTATAAAATCCCCCTCAGTTTCGTATATAAATCAAAAGCTATTTTATTTATAATAACCAGCAGCAACAATAAAAATTTAGGACTGTAATGTACATACATCATGACTGTGTATTGATTAGGCTGTGTATTGATATACAAAAATATAGAAGTAAACTTTAGAAAAACAATCTCTTCCATGCTTGTTGTGTAAATATTTTTTATTCATATCACATTCTCTCCTGTGGTTGAAATCTGATGGTTATTTAATTAAAATTTAGACTTTGTCTTTTTCATCTGTGTACTGAATAAAATGAGAGCAGTTTACAGTATTCTTCTGGCTCCACTGATTTTTACTCCTCTTTTACAAATTACATTTGTCTTCATTAATGTCAGTAAACACTTAATTACGAGTGCAGATTCTTTTACATTTAAACATAATTTGGATGAAAATAAAAATATAAAAAATTCTGGTCTCCCAACCTGGTCCATTAATTTCCATGTTACATAAATATTTGTATTTATATTTTATCATTATCATATAACTGTTGTTGTTCAATATACAAAATGCTGATTTTAAACTAAAATGAAACATTTGATATTATGTTTACACACTTGAAGTGTTTCAAAAGCAGAATCGTACAGTTTCAACAAATGTAGTTTAAGTTATCATGTATAAACCCTGGAATGTACCTTCTGTCTCAGAAGTGTTTCATATAGCTAAAGAAAAGATAAATTCCCCAAAATGTCCAGACAGACTAGGCAGCGGGCTGACAATGTTTGACAATAGGGAAGTTAATAAAAAATATCTGGCAACCCGAGTTACAGTCACTTCAACAGGAAGTTTATTCACACGAGACTAAACTGCCACCGATGGACGATACGAATGCAAGGTTAGTCAGTTTAAGAATAATTTATATTTCTATAGTCTTTTAAATGTATTCTTAAATGTTAAGTACCGTGACATGAAACGACAATGTCTGCTAGCGTAAAATACATTAAAGCTAACCAAAATCTACCTAAATCATTCTAATAAGCAGCTTTCCCTCTTTGAAACTGCTGTGATCATGCATTTCCTGTAGTTATAAATATTTAGAGCAGATGAACAAATAATCTACAGTGAAATTGCATGTTTTATTGTTTTGAAGAACTGGCGATGTGAAAAGCAGGAGTGAGTCACATGATCTGATTCGCTTCCTATTTTATTCTGTGGCTGTGTTTTAACTCCTAGTGTGTTGCCTACCTAGACTTCATCTAGGTAGGCAGGTTTTTAGACAGCCCTGTCGATGTAACTAAAGTATCTAATAGCCAAATTCAACATCTAGTTCTTCTATTATAACTACGTTCAGATGGATGCTGCAAACCGCTCTGACTTCTACATTGGTTTGGCACTTGCTGTAAGTTCCACTATCTTCATCGGTGGCAGCTTTATATTGAAAAAGAAAGGCCTCTTACGACTGGCAAAAAATGGCTCTACTAGAGCAGGTGGGTGATTGGGTGATTTACTGAGTGACCTACCATTGCACAATACTTTTATTATACAGTATTTGAATTGCATTGTTTGTTTGTTTTAATGCTTTTGACAATATGATTGATTATTTCCTTTTTCTTGTACTGTCTAATCTGGTTTGTTCTCGCCATTATTCAGGTCAAGGTGGATATGCATACCTGAAAGAATGGTTGTGGTGGGCAGGGCTTATATCAAGTATGACATTATCATTTTATGTATTTATTTGTCATTAATAAAGCTGAATTATAGGGCTTAACCAGAATATGGACCTTAATCAGATGTGCATGTAAATATGATCAGTGTATGTGGATTTATAGATCTAGATTAAAAGTGTTGGGGAAAGTTACTTATTTTAAAAAGTAATCCATTACAATATTGTGTTACTTTTTATGAAAAGTAATGCGTTACATTACTTTTGCGTTACTTTTTCTCACCTAGGCTGGGTTTGCTTGTTTGTTTTTTAATAACAACAAAAAAGTTGTATTTTGGCAAATGTTTTAGGCCTTTTCATACCAGAAGTGAATAAGCCTCAGGCTGAAGGAAATGCATATTTATGCCTGTACAGTAAAAGGCACAGCTCAAACAAACCTTTCATTTCTATTCTGGATTAAAGAAGAATAGGATACAGGAGATGTATCCAGAGACAACACCTCTGCGCTTTATTTCTCTCAACATGGGGACAGGAGATCTGTCGATCAATAAATGTGAAAAAGTAACTTGCGTTACTTTTTTGAAAAAGTAACTGATATTTTGTTGTAAATTGAAAAATGTGTTACTTTACTAGTTACTTGAAAAAGTAATCTGATTACGTAACTCAAGTTACTTGTAATGCGCTACCCCCAACACTGGTAATTAATCACATTAATCTGTCATTATGAACACCCTAATCATAATCTTTTGTCTTGTCATGTATTTTATTTTTAGTGGGAATAGGTGAGGCAGCAAATTTTGCAGCTTACGCATTTGCACCTGCCACGTTAGTAACACCCCTGGGAGCACTGAGCGTTTTGGTCAGGTAAATTTACCTAGTATTGTACACCACCACTCAAAAGTTAGAACAATTTTAATTGCAGTCACAGATGGAGATGCAATACTGTTCAAAAGTTTGGCGTCAGTAAGATTTTCAGCAGACATTATTACTCCAGTCTACAGTGTCACATGATGAAACGATTGTGTTGATTAATATTATTGTGGAATTATAATTTTTTTTCAGGATTCTTCAATGAACAGAAAGTTCAAAACAACAGCATTTATTTTTTTGTAATATTATAAGTCTTTATTGTTACTTTTGATTAATTTTAATCATCCTCACTGAATAAAAGTATCAATTTCTTTAAAAAATCGTATTGACCCAACACTTTTGGGATTGTACTGGCTGTACAGTCTCAACTGAACATTAATTATTTTTCTAAAATGTACAACCTTCTTTTGTCGTCATCAGTGCTGTGCTCTCATCATACTTCCTGAGTGAGCGGCTGAATATCCATGGGAAAATTGGCTGTGTGCTGTGCATCTTCGGTTCCACAGTTATGGTTCTCCATGCTCCGCAAGAAGAAGAGGTTGCTTCTTTGACAGCAATGGCAGAGAAACTCAAAGATCCAGGTAGTGTTCTACCTAATTTACAAATACTCTATAGCATCCCGTGAGCTCTGTACTGTTTTTTATAATAGTCATCTTTCTTGCATGTATCACAGGATTCATCGCTTTTGCTGTCTGCATTGTCGTGATTAGCCTGGCCCTGATCATCTTTGTCGCACCGCGCTATGGTCAGAAAAATGTGCTGGTGTACATCCTCATCTGCTCTGTGATTGGTTCATTATCTGTGTCCTGTGTGAAAGGCCTTGGCATTGGGATCAAAGAGCTGTTCGCCGGAACAGCTGTCCTAAAAGAGCCACTGTTCTGGGCTCTGCTCATATGTCTTGTGGTCTGCATAAGTATCCAGATAAGCTACCTTAATAAAGCCCTCGACATTTTCAACACCTCTCTAGTTACACCTATTTATTATGTCTTCTTCACCGTATCCGTCATGGCTTGTTCGGCTATCTTGTTTAAGGAGTGGCTTCGAATGTCCGCCGATGGGGCTGCTGGGACTGTTAGTGGCTTTCTTACCATCATCGTTGGCATTTTTCTTCTCCATGCGTTCAAGGACATTAACTTTAGCTTGGATTCTCTACCTTTATATCTGCACCACGGACTTCAAGGCAGCACGTGGAGCCAACCGTATGTGGCTTTACCAACCGACGAGAGAATTACTGTGGATAAAAGCAATCTGAGTAAAGAAAGAAGCGCAAAGGGTTTTTTTCCTGAGAGTTTAGAAAAGAGGAGCAATGGCACATTTATTACCTATAATAATGTTAGCAAAAACTGTCATTCCTCATGTGAGGACTAAAATACAGATTTACTACATGCTACTGTACAAACATACATTGCAGACCATTAATACTGTGAGAGTACTTTAATTAGCATTTTTTTTTATCTTCATCTTCATCTTTCCTTTTTTACAATTTCATACTGTTGATATTTTCAGAGTAACGATGATGTTCCCAATCACTTGTTTTAAAAACAAAAATCCTGACATAGCAGCAAGTATTTGCTGTACAGTCTCATTAAATGTTACATTATTTATTTTATGTCCAAACCAGCCTTGTTTAGAATATACATATGATTTGCCAATAAATATATTTTGGAAAAAAGGATATATGTATGATTACATTCATATCAAGCACTTTAAATTGATCAGCTTAATACTTAATGCCTCATCTGTTCAATAAAAGCATGATATTGTTTAATAAAATGTGCTTGACTACTTATGTACACTACCAGTCAAAAGTTTGGGCACGGTAAGATTTTAAATTTTTTTTAAAAGAAGTTTCGTCTGCTCACCAAGGCTGCATTTATTTAATTAAAAATACAGTAAAAGCAGTAATATTGTGAAGTATTATTACAATTTAAAATAACTGTTTTCTGTTTGAAAATATTTTATTAGTAATTTATTCCTGTGATGGCAAAGCTGAATTTTCAGCATCATTACTCCAGTCTTTAGTGTCACATGATCCTTCAGAAATCATTCTAATATGATTATTTGCTGCTGAAGAAACATTTATGATTATTATCAATGTTGAAAACAGTTGTGTACTTTTTTTTCAGGATTCCTTGATGAATAGAAAGTTCAAAAGAACAGCATTTATCTGAAATACAAAGCTTTTGTAACATTATACACTATCGTTCAAAAGTTTGGGGTCAGTAAGAATTTTTATTTTTTTGAAAAGAAATTAAAGAAATTAATAATTTTATTCAGCAAGGATGCATTAAATTGATCAAAAGTGACAGTAAAGACATTTATAATGTTACAAAAGATTATATTTCAAATAAATGCTGTTCTTTTGAACTTTCTATTCATCAAAGAATCCTGAAAAAAAATATTGTACACAAATATTTTGTACAATTGTACACAATAAATGTTTCTTGAGCAGCAAATCAGCATATTAGAATGATTAATATGCTGAGTATCATATTTATACATCAGGCTTTTATGGCTCATATATGCAATTCATTGCAAATCAATGATAATTGGGAGATGGACAAATAAATGTTCCCCAAAATTCTGTTGTGTCATATTTGACATTTACATTAACATGAAAAAAAATGACAAAAGAATTTTTAATTTTTAACATTAAAATATGGTGTCTGAATAATCAAGTAAACCCAAGTTGCTTCAGTACAATAAGTGTTTATCTTACATTTACTTTATAAAAATTATTAAAGATTTCTGAGCAAAAAGGACTTTACATAATAAAAAAAGTATGAATTATCAATCAGAGGGCAGAAGGCATGAAGCAGATTGTGTACAACAGATTTTTTAGCAAAGTTTTGGTCGTATTGATAATTTATAGGCCCTAGCAATTTGCATTTTAAATATTATACAGCATTATACAATATATTCATAAATAGGCATTATACTTATTGTTCAATAGAATTTTAAAAATAATGTTTAGTTTAAGTTATGAGAGAATAAATGTTTTTTAAAATGTGGCTAAAATGTTGTAACATGCATTGCCAAACATGCATTCTGTTTTCACTTAATTTATAACCCCAAACGGGCAATATATCCTTATTTTATAATTAAAAATAAAAGTCATGTTTTTAAAAGAAAATCATGGAATTGTATTATTGGTATCCTAAGAAGATGGAAAATAGCAATAAATTAATTTTCTGATGTCTTAGAAAATGGTCTTGCCCTTTTTAGGGTTAAGAGGTGGTGCATTGTTTTCTGTGCATATTTTCTATGTATATCTGAAGTGCCTGCTAAGCTATTTTAATAAGTAGCACATCGAAACCTCTAAGAAGTCTCATTAGTATTTATTTAAGGAGCTTGAGCATTGTCTAACTTAAACTCTGCTTTCCCCTGTGACATTTTACACGTCATATGAAAAACTGCAGAAAGCATGTCGTCTTTTTATTTCAAGTTCACATTTCAACAGACACTAAATAAGCCACAAATCTTGAAACATTCCCTGTAAGACGATGAATTGTATACTTGGTATGTACTCTGACGAAAGTGAAATGCAGAGCCTCCTCCTCAATTCCAGATCAGATCTGTACAAAGGGACCTTTTCAGATGATGTTCCAAAATGTGTACTCAATTTCATACCAAAGTCTTAGAACTGGGAAATGTCAATAACATCGATGGTAAAAAGAAGGGCTTGCTAATGGGACTGTACATGCATCCATATGATTTCAAATATATGGCCTTCAAAATAATAAAAAGAACAAAAAGAGGCACTTTTGTCTTTGAGAAATTTACTGAATCCTGTATATAGCGGATGCCTCACAGTTCTTGTTGGTATGACAAAGCCTCAATAAGTGGCTGAAGTTCTACTAGTCTGTCATGGTCTCTGAGAATGTTCCTCTACTCCTCTGAGTTTGCTCTAGTCTGTTGAGGATGAATTGACTTGTATCAATGAATCGTTCCACACAGTTTACAAAACACACCTCCGTCCTGGAGTCGAGCTTTGGACCAGGCTTATCCATGCACTTCTCCTGCAAAGACAAACACACTATGAGCTCCAAAGAAACCCACAACTGATGACCTTGCTGCATTTAGCAAACAAACTACACATAATAGTTTTGAAGGGCCTGTAATCTTTTTTTCATCCATTTTGGATTGAGCTACACAACTGGACAATTGGATACAATAAAGATTTACACCACATATTACATGAGATAAATTAGTATTAGTAGTGAAGTGGAAATTTTTACTTTTGTTTATACATACATCACATCTCACATGAACAAGATATACAGCTCTTTATTAGTCATGCATATAAAAATATACTAATGTTTAAAAGTTAAGTAAAAATATAGAAATTAATACATTTATTCATTCAGCAATGATCCATTAAAGGGATAGTTCACCCCAAAATGAAAATTCTGTCATCATTTACTCACCCTCAATTAAACTTATTTGAAAAAAAAAAAAAATATTTGGAAGAATGTCATTAACCAAACAGATCTCACCCCCCATTGACTACCATAGTATTTATTTTTCCTACTATGGTAGTAAATGGGGGTGAGATCTGTCTGGTTACTGACATTCTTCCAAATATCTTCCTTTATGTTCAGCAGAACAAAGAAATTCATACAGGTTTGGAACTACTTCAGGGTGAGTAAATGATTATTCAAAAATGAAAACAGAATTTTTATTTTTGGGTGAACTATCCTTTTAAGACAGTAAAGACAAAGAACTGTTACAAAGAATTTCTATTTAAAATAAATGCTGTTCTTTTGAACTTTCTATTCATCAAAGAATTCTAAAAAATATAAGTTTCCACAAAAATATTAAGGAGCAAAACTGTTTTTAACACTCATAATAATAAGAAATGTTTCTTGAACAGCAAATCGGCATATTAGAATGATTTCTGAAGGATTATGTGACACTGAAGACTGGAGTAATGGCTGCTGAAAATTCGGCTTTGATAACACAGGAACAAATTCCATTTTTAAATAGGTTTGTAAAATTAATTACTTTGATTAATAATAATTTGTCACAATATTACCGTTTTTATTGTATTTTTATTCAAATGAATTCAGCTCTGGTGAGCTGTGAATCCTACCGAGAACCCCAAAGGGTCACAAGCTCCACGTCTAAAGAGGGCAGCACCTTAAATTAATTGCTTGAACGACATAATGAAACATCTTTCAAATCCACAGATCATAAACATGCCAGTGATCAGACAGTAGTGCAGTGTCAGCCCTCTCTGTACATGTACAGCCTCATAAAGTGGATGCATTATGCAGCCCAATAGGACAGAAACACACTCACCCAGCACACTTCTGTCATCTGATGAACTAGCTGCTGAAACCTCTGCTTTTGAGACTCGATCTCGATAAACTGCTGCAGTTGAGGGTCTGCCGTGACTCCTTGATTATCCATTGGAGAGAAGAATAGCAAATGCTCTTTAATGGTGATATCTGGCCACTATATTCAATGTTTCAGCGCTATGCTGACCTTCACGTGTCTCGATAGCCAGGAAGCAGTAGAGCGGACCACCAATGAGAAAGCGTGAAATGAAAAGGAAACGGATATGACTCACAGTTGCACGCGGAAGTTGTAGAATCCATAGCAGGACAAGGGTGTTGAGGAGCAGTGAGGTTGGTGTGCAGAAAATCTTTTCTTGCCCTTGTGTTTTGACTTTGGTGAAGTAAAAGTAGCGATATTATCTTAGTTTAGCGATTTAATGTATGTTTGTGGCGTATAAATGTGTGTGTAAATAGAGACAGAGCGACTGAGATGAATGTCAAGCAAGGTCTTTCAGAAAGCTGCTAGCCTAGCCACGTAACGCTTATAAATGTGACTAAAATGGTCAGTGAGTTTTCTCTGCACTCCTTGTCACTTAATGCTAATTAAGTAGCTATTTAGTTTATATGATTTTACGTTACTATATTCATTCATATCATAAGCTTTGCCAGATGATGTACAAAATACGTTTGAGTCTTGTTTATCAGTGTAATGTTGGTATTGAATTTAGCAATTCGTTACTCAACGAGTACCATTTATGTGCATTAAATTATCCTGACTCAAAGAATGTCTTTTCGTACAATAACGTTACATTTTTAACATGTAGCATTAATATATTTTACAGCTTTATATTCTAAGCCTGGTGTTGTACATAATACAGCTGTTTTGACTTGTTCAAATGTACTGTTTATTGAAAAGATACAAAGAATCAACAATACTAATTATTACATTAGATAATGTAAAATTTTATTTGGATTAATACCGAAGGGGAAAATTTATAAACTTGTTATATTGTTAATTATATTAATTGATTTATATTTTAAATGTACACATTATAAATATTAAAGCAAATTTTCTAAAACATCGCCCATATATTTTAGTAATTTATTCTTGTGATGGCACATTTTTTACATTTACCACCTGTTAAAATGTATTGGCTTGGTTTAATTTCTCTTAGATCAGCTTTCTTGTCATAATGGGCCGTCACTTTGGAGATTTGGCCAAGATAAGGCATGTGATCACCTACAGTATTTCCCCCTTTGAGCAAAGGGCTTTCCCAAACTACTTCTCCAAGGGAATCCCAAATGTGTGGAGACGATTCAAATCATCTATATTCAAGGTTGCACCACGTAAGTCATTTTGGGACAAAATTAAGCAATGCACAGGCACTTATTTATTTACTTTTTTTTTTTTTTTTTTTTTTTTATAAAGTGACTAAACTTCTTTACAAACCTGCATCTCTATTTACAGCCATGATTCTGATGTACCTGACCTACACATGGGGCAATCATGTGCATGAACAGAGCAAAAGAAAGAACCCCGCAGACTATGAGAATGACCAGTGAAATCGCCCCGCTGAAGATGTGTTCTTGTGTTTCTGTACAATTCATCAATAAAGAAAATATTTATGGGAAAAACGCATTTCTATCTTGTTGCCGCCTAATCACTTTGATTCTGTTTATTAAGTAACTTGTTTAATAAAGTACCCTGATGTAATGTATCACTTGAGATTCATCCTCTCATTTGTCATCAGAAATATTTGAATGACGGGAGTCTACTGCCATTTTTTACTCCTATTGGATACCAAGGTAAATTTTTAAGTGAAGGCACAGGTGAGCAAGTTGGAATGTGTTCTATAGAGAATTATTTTTCTATTGGTATACTAATGAGTTTTTATACATGAAAATGGAACTTTTTGTTTTTTCAATTACTATTAGCAAATATGTTGTCTGTCATATAAAGATTAAAAATGGTAATATTGTGAAATTTTGTTACAATTTAAACTATTAACTTTTTAATATATCTTAAAATGTAATTTATTGTGATGGGAAAGCTGAATTTTCAGCATCTTTACTCCAGTCTTCAGTGTCACATGATCTTTCAGAAATCATCCTAATATGCTGATTTGGTGCTTAAGAAACATGTCTTATTGTCATCAATGTTGGAAACAGTTTTTAAGGATTCTTTAACAAACCGAAAGCTCAAAAGAACATTTTAACATGTTAAATGCCTTTAATGTCACCTTTGATATATTTAATGCGTCTTTGCTGATTAAAAAATTATTAATTTCTTTGAAAAAAATATGATTGATTGACCCTAAACGTTTGAACGGTATCACTACCAAAAACAATACTCGTTTCCATTCAATATAACGCTGCTGTCTTGATTTGTTTCAGTATTGTCGCAAAATGCTGAAACGCGCATGCTCAGTTCAGCCCAGCTTCTATGGTATTCATTCTGACTTCGCAGTTTACATCGACACATTCCATCATAAACAAACCCATATGAATACGAAGATGGGCAGCATAGATACACCTAAATAGTTTATAACTCAACACATCTAATCAACAACACTTTATTTATTAAATATGATGTTTACAATGTACTGCAAACAGGTTTTCGTTACAGGTATGTAACGGCTGCACTTCATCGGTGATGAAGACTGTTCAGTGGTAAGTTGAGCACCCGGGATATTGGGAATGGGATTGATAGTAAAGGACAGTAATAAGCATGGGTAACTATGACTATTGTCCAGACTTGCTTCTGGGATTTACACACTATTGTGTCAATTCACAATGACTAAGCATTGGCTTTCATGTCCCTCCCATTAGTTCAACTACTGCGTTGGCCGGGGTGTTGGCTTCCTGCTTATGGAGATATTAAGCCCGTTGGCTCGACTGCGAGCGTCTTTTCTTACTCTTGGACGATCGCTGTCATCTTCTCGTAGACTGATCAATCGCAACATGGCCTCTGAATCCGTCACGCGCTTTGATTTTCTGGTGATTGGCGGAGGATCCGGAGGGCTGGCCGGCGCTCGGCGTGCGGCTGAACTCGGTGCCACCTCAGCCGTCATCGAAAGTCACAAACTCGGAGGTACCTGCGTGAGTAAAGACCATCTTGCAATACCACGTTTCCCTTAGAGTCATATAGATGTGTTCTTCAGACGAGTTATTTGCAGTAATTGGTCGCTGGATTAGTCACATGAACAGAGGTGTTTGGGAAAAATCCAGATCCAGCTCTTTTTTGTGTGATGGTTTAGTCCAGCAACTATGCATTTTTTTGTCTGCTGATATTATTGACTTTGCCCAATAAACTTCTCCTCTGCTGCAGGTGAATGTTGGTTGTGTTCCTAAAAAGGTATATATATATATTTTTTTTTAATTTTTTTTATTTTTTTACTTTTATCATTACTCTCAATTGATTGCCTAATTTAAGCAGAACTGTTCATAAATAATGTTTTTAAAAAATCCTGTCCTTTTGCATGCTTCCAGGTTATGTGGAATACATCCACTCATGCAGAGTATCTCCATGATCATGAAGACTATGGATTTGAGGGAGCAAAAGCACATTTCAACTGGCAGTAAGTAAGATAACTCTTGGGGGTTTTCTTCTGGGTTGTTTGATTTGGTTTTTGTGGATGTTGAGGAAATAGGATTATGGCAAGCCATTGTAACAATATTTTTTTTTAAATTATTTTTGTGTTAATTAGTAATTTTTGTAAACTTTACTGCACACCTAGTGAAATGACATTTGCCACTGTCAGTACAATCAAATATTTGTCCCAAATTGTTAATGTAATTTAATGTAAAACAGGGCTAGACAATAAAGACTGCCCAATGGCCCGGGGTCAGCATGAAAGACGCTCGGGACAGTTGACGGAATTGTCACTTGCCCGATCAGGCCAGTGCTGCGTCATCACAAAAGTTTATTATTGCACGTGTTTTTAAGTATTGTCAATTGAAACATTCAAGAGATTTTTAACCATTTAGATTCAAGCACAAGAAGATGTGAAAGAGAACTAAATTCAGTACTTGCGAGTGGTTTTCTGTTTGAGGCTCGGCTCTCTGTGCGTGTGCACACAAAAATCAGCGCAGGAGTACTGAATTGAGTTCTCTTTCGCATCTTGCGCTTGAGTGGGGAAAAAAGCACACAACAAAAGTGTGTCAAAAAGTATTCACATAAACACTGTCAGTTATCTGTCAACTGAACGTAAACAGATGAGAAAGAAAACACAACTAATATTCCTACTACCATCTGTGCCATTAATGTTAATCAAACAACAAAAGACAAAGAGAACATCACTGACTGATCTTGACTGAACAACTTTTGTTGTAGCTTTAATGAGGATTAATCTACATTTCATTTATACAGTGAAGAATGCTGTTATTTTACATTTGATTATTCAATTTAATGAATTGAATACTGTTAGACTTATCTGAAAAAAAATAATTTTGAAAAACACTGTTAATTTAATTCGGATCTTTGTTCTATTGTAAGTAGGTAAGTAAGTAAGTTAGTCTATTGTTTCTGGTAACAGAATTTGCCATTGAATTCTTTGGGAATCTGCAGTTCAGATATCAACATTCACTTCTGACTAGTATGTATTTAATAGTTTTAATAGTAATTAGTTATATTTGTTAAGAGTAATTAAAATAAAAGTACCTATTGTATTCTTTCTAGTTAGCATTGTATTCTTAAAAATCATTACCAGGGTAACACTTTATTTTACAGTGTCCTTGTTACATATGCTACATGCAGTTACTAAAGTAATAACTATAAATTATGCATAACTACATGTAGGGCTGCAAAATAAAAGTCTGTGTTTACGTAATATATGTGGGTGTTCTGTGTATAATAATTATGTATATATAAATACACGCACATACACGTATAAATTTAAGAAATATATGCATGTATAAATAAAAATATATATTTATATATATTTTATATTACATATAAATATATATATTTTATATTACATATAAATATAAATATTTTATATATAAATATAATTTTTTTCTTAAATATATACATCTATGTGTGTGTATTTATATATATATAATTATTATACACAGAACACACACATATATATTACGTAAACACAGACTTTTATTTTGCAAACGATTAATCGGGATTAATCGTTGTGCAGCCCTAATTACACGCAACTAACCCTAAACCAAACCAAACCCTAATCTTAATCCTATAATAAGTACATGTAGTTACTTAATATTACTCAGTACTTAAATGTATAATTACAGTGTAACAAAGACACCTTAAAATAAAGTGTAACCAATTACCAGTAACATTAGTAAAGACACTAGTTTTAAGGGATACATGTAATGATGGCTTGCCATAGAGGATATTGTTTCTGTAAGAAGATGTGGTAATTCTTGTCACAAAAAAGGATTTTTTACTCTCGTGGTCATTGAGAATAGTCTAGTTCCTGCTTGCTCTGATCCGTTACAGATTTCAGTATTTTTTTTTGCTTCCCTTTTGTGGTAATGTCAGTACAGCTTTGGATGATCTTGTCAGACACAAAAGCATAAGATGGAGTAATTTGTTTGAGTAGAGGCGAGTTAAGCATTAGAGAGCTCACCTGTCAGAATTTTGAATGATATGACAATAATAAATTAATGGAATAAAGGTCACTCGTTTGGTATGTTTTTTTTTCAGACTCATTAAACGCAAAAGGGATGCTTACGTTAGTCGCCTGAATCAGATTTACCGGAGCAACCTCGACAAGGTAGGCTGTGTTAATGTTACTTTTCAGTCAGCAAATTAAATGTAAAGTGCATTAAATGCATGATATGGCCTCTTTAAACATTTACGAATGGTATTGATGTGACTGAGAAGTTGTTTGTGGTTGTTCATAGGCCAAAATTGAGTTCATTCATGGCTATGCAAGGTTCACAGATGACCCTGAACCTACCGTTGAAGTCAATGGAAGGAAATACACAGCAGCCCATGTCTTAATCGCCACTGGTGGCCAACCATCCACTGTCAGTGAGGATGATGTGCCAGGTGGGCTTATGTTTGTTCATTACAAAAAATAATGTCATTTTTGGGTGAACTATATCTTTAAAATGATTTTTTGACAACAGCTGCATTTTGTAAATTTCAATGTTATTGCAGGAGCCAGTTTAGGCATTACCAGTGATGGATTCTTTGAACTTGAATCTTGCCCTAAGTAAGTGATTGATTGCTAAATTCTACTTAAATTATTGTGTTTTCTTAGCTTATCATAAAATAACTGATCACTGTATCCACCTAGACGTAGTGTTATAGTTGGGGCAGGATATATTGCTGTGGAGATGGCTGGTATCCTTTCCACTCTGGGGTCCAAAACGTCCGTCATCATCCGACAAGGCGGGGTAAGAGCCCTATTTATCGTCACCTGGATAAATGCCACTGTCATGTTAGCCTAAAGTAAGCAATGACTGTGTTCTTTCTTTTCAAGGTTCTGAGGAACTTCGATGCCTTGATAAGCTCAAATTGCACCAAAGAATTGCAAAATCAGGGTATTGACTTACGGAAAAATACTCAGGTAACTAGTAGTAGTATTAAGTAAGGTAATATGTAGCTGCCCAGTCTGATGTATCAGTTTGTTTGGCAGATTTTCAGTTATGGTTTTCCCCAAACTGTATCTTATATCAATATATTAAAATGCATTGTTTACAGGTGAAGTCAGTGCAGAAGACTGACAAGGGCCTCAATGTTACACTGGTGACAAAAGACCCTGAGGACAAGGATGCACAGGAGAAGTTGGACACCATCCATGAGGTGGACTGTCTGCTCTGGGCTATTGGCAGAGAACCCAATACCGCTGGCCTCAACCTCAGTCAAATTGTAAATATTTATTTCAGTTTAATTAATATTATTGTTGTTGTTGTTGTTATAAATATGATTGGTAAAATATTATTAGTTAAAATAATAATGATAAATACCTGAGGAACTTGAAATGGTCCGGGATTACAAAACACTGGCATGATGTTGATTCCGGAAGAAAAAAAACTCACTTTATAATAGCAATTAAAATTTAGTTTTACAGTAGTGCACTTACAATGGAAGTCTATGGGGAATGGCATTGCACTGGGATCAACTTTAATAATACATATTATTTTGAAAGTATAACCACAAAATTTAAAGTCGTCATGAAATGGAATTCGCTCTATTTTCTAAATGCATCTTACTAATCTTATTGTGAACAATTCATCAAATTTTTTTTTTCTGTACCTCGTAATTTTTAATCAAAATGTCATGACTCGATCTTCTGCTGAAACAACATAATCTTTCCCATCTGTCTTTGACTAATCAATGACAGATGGATAGAATGGATAGATAAATAGAAATCCCACCCTACATAATCCATTTCACTTGGATGTACATCACAATATAGAACATAAGATCTGTCCCTGCTTCTTTTACATTGCAACTTTAAACATAATACATGAGACTAGTGTGATAAAATCTCTTACCAACCTTGTCTGTGCACACAGGAATTTAGTCACTAATGCATAACATTACCCCTTTTATACAGAAAAATTAATAATTATAATTAATAAAATCTGGAAGGCATTATAACAGTGTACTTTTTACAAACTAAAGGATCAAGAAAACATTCCAGAGACGCTGTTGATAAAGTTCATATGAACCCAGAGCATTCCTTCAAATCGCAGAAGCCACACTAGATAGATAGTATTGTAGGCTTTATCTTCGCACTGTATCACTTGGTGATAAAGTATGAGTAACAGAGGGTGTATTGTTATTCAGGGTGTGAAGCTTGATGAAAGGGGACATATCGTGGTGGATGAGTTCCAGAACACTACACGTCCAGGCATCTATGCAGTTGGGGATGTTTGTGGGAGAGCCCTTCTTACACCTGGTAACTTTAATTGTTTAGCGTATGTTTAATGGGAATGTATATTCAGGTTATACTATTAAGCTGTTGTTATTTTTTGTGTGGATAGTTGCTATTGCTGCTGGCAGAAAGCTTGCTCACCGACTGTTTGAGGGCAAAGCAGACTCCAAAATCGATTATAATAACATCCCTACAGTTGTGTTCAGCCACCCACCTATTGGCACAGTAGGACTAACTGAAGGTGAGCTTATGTACAAATGATTTCTTATAGTATCTTGAGATTTTCATCAGATTCTGTATGTAGCTATTTTAGTATTTAGTATTCTATTTTGTTATTTTAGTTTTATTTATATACTATTACAGTACTGATTATTTTGAATTAGCTTTTGTTTGTATATATTTTCAGTTTTCATTTCGTAGTAATTTTATTGTGTTTTTGTAATTTGTATTAGTTTTTTATATAAATATAGCTTTAATTGATTTTTATTTCAGTTTTAGTTTGAGTAATTTTAGTACTTAAACTTATTTTATTTCAGTTAGTTACCAAGGAAACATTTCTAATTTTCCGTTTTCAGTTCCAGTTTTTTAAAGTTTACGTTTTTCATCTAATATTTTTTTTTTTTTATTGGTAACATGACAAAATTCCATTAGTTAACATTATTTAACTGCATTAGTTAAAGGGTTAATTCACCCAAAATTAAAATTATCCCATAATTTACTCAAGCCATTCTATGTGTATTTGACCTTCTTCTTTAAGCCAATCACAATTGGAGTTATTATTAAAAAAACATCCTGGCTCATTCATGCTATATAATGGGAGTGAACTGAACCGTGTTTTTGAAGCCCAAAAAAGCACATCCATCCATCATAAAAGTAATCCATACGGTTCCAGGGGGTTAATAAAGGCCTTCTGAAGTGAAGCGATGCGTTTTTGAAGCGAAAATATCCATTTTTATTACTAAAATCACTGGCTTCTGGTAACAGCCGTACATGAGTCTAGTTCCAGCGGAAGAGTGACTTCTAACCCGACGCAAGACATATTGATGAGCGCTGAAGCACAGAGGATAGAGCAAAACAAAACACCGATCATGATTTAGAAGTCTAAAACGAGAATTTTTAAAGAGAAATGTTTGTTTGAAATGTAATTTGTAATTACACATCTTAGAACATTGAGCAACCAATCAGATTTGAGCATTCAACAGCCCCGTAGTATAAGAAAGTCATATACACCTAGGATGGCTTGAGGGTGAGTAAATTATGGGATAATTTTCATTTTTGGGTGAACTAACCCTTTAACATGACCTAACGATGAAAAATAATTCTAAAGCATTTATTAATCTTAGTCAGTGTCATTATTTAAAGTGCCCCTATTATGCTTTTTTGAATATTACCTTTCATGCAGTTTGTAATATAGCTGCAATTTTTTAAAGATCAAAGTGCATTGTCTCTTGTCTCTGTTACAAACCTATTTAACAATGCAACACATTTGCATAATGCCAGCCTATAGTCTTCATTGATGACCTTCAAATGAGGTGATGTGTAATGTATATATGAGAAAATGTGTTTTTTTGACCTTGGATGCATGTAAACCTACTGTAGGAGACCTCCAAAACAAAATTAGGAACCTTTAAAGTAGCATAATGAAGGCACTTTAATAATACAGTATTAAAATCAGAAGCTGTACGTGTTTATATTATTTAATGGATTATTTAATAATATCATGATTTGTAGATGAAGCAACCAAGACCTGGGGAAAGGACAACGTGAAGGTTTATACCACTTCTTTCACCCCCATGTATTACGCCATGACCACTCGAAAGAGTCAGTGCATCATGAAGTTGGTGTGCGCTGGCAAAGACGAAAAGGTGAGGGCATAATCAGTCCTTCGATCATAAATGAGTATGAAATATCAATAAGGATCATTATTTAATTGTATTTGATAAGTCTCTTTGCTGTTACAATAAGTAATTTTCATTAAGTCACTTCTAAACCTCTTTTCTTTTTTAGGTTGTTGGTCTCCATATGCAGGGTTTTGGCTGTGATGAGATGCTTCAGGGTTTTGCTGTGGCTGTTAACATGGGAGCTACTAAAGCAGACTTTGACAGAACCATTGCCATCCACCCAACGTCCTCAGAGGAGCTAGTAACTCTACGCTAATCAAGAGTTCATATCCCAACATGCCACTTCAGAACAGATTGTGTTCCAATCCAAACAATAAAAAAAAATGCAATTTCTTGGACTGTTCTCCTAACATCTACATGTCTAGCATTTTGTAATAAGAAGCATATACTTGGTTTGTTGTATGTTTGGGGTCATGTACTATTGCTAGTGATTGAGAAAGACACAATACAGCAACCATTCATCAGGCTGTCTTTTGAACATTACATTGTTGTACCCCATCACTCAGAATTTTCGCAGGTATTATTGTTTGATTGGAACCGGGTCAGATGAAGGCTTGGAGATTAAATTTGTTTATAGTAAAACACTGTTGCTTTGCTCTTACATTTCTAGAAAGTTGAATTCAGAGAGTTGCTTTCAATAGTAGAGGGTAGTAAGTAGTGCTTATTTAATATTTGTAAAATAAAACTGGATATGCACACTTGAGCATAGACCCCGAATACATTTACAAAATAAATTTGCATCTTTGTGTGGTTAATAGATAATTTCTTAATATATGTATTGACATTGTCAATATACTTATTAATAAATTTGTCACTTTTCATAAAAACATGCTGACAATGTTCGTCAATTCTTCAAAAGCTTGAAGTGAGCAACTGTTTCGATTCATACATATGCCAAGATATATGACTGACATTTTGCCACTTACTGTGATGAAAAACAGGGTCATTAGCAAGGATGTGTGGTTGAAGGGTACAGAGGCAAAACAGAGGAAGAGATAGAAGAGGCCAAGATTGTTTCTGATGAAATAAGGGCCACTATTGTGGACCATGTTTTCAGTCATGACCTTATGGCAGTGGCGGGTCAAAAGGTATAGCCGAATGTTGGGAGAACCATGTCCTCAATTATTCAAATGTTTGTAGACAAAATAGGTATGTAATCAGACAATGTTAAATACTTGCATTTCACATTATACAGTAAATATACTTTGGGTGCTGCACTGTGGCAATCTGTAGAAGCAGTAACGCCGAAGTAAGTAAAGACAATGTAACACACAAAGACACGTACATATATACAGTATTTGTGTGCCTGAATGTATGTACACTACCGATCAAAAGTTTGGAATCAGTAAGATTTTTAATGTTTTTAAAAGAAGTTTCGTCTGCTCACCAAGGCTGTATTCATTTAATTAAAAATACAGTAAAAATAGTAATATTGTGAAATGTTATTACAATTTAAAATAACTGTTTTCTGTTTGAATATATTTTATAAAGTAATTTATTCCTATGATGGCAAAGCTGAATTTTCAGCATCATTACTCCAGTCTTCAGTGTCACATGATCCTTCAGAAATCATTCTAATATGCTGATTTGCTGCTCAAGAAACATTTATGATTATTATCAATGTTGAAAACAGTTGTGTACTTTTTTTTTCAGGATTCATTGATGCATAGAAAGTTCAAAAGAACAGCATTTATCTAAAATACAAAGCTTTTGTAACATACACTGCCGTTCAAAGGTTTGGGGTCAGTAAGAATTTTTATTTTCTTGAAAAGAAATTAAAGAAATTAATACTTTTATTCAGCAAGGATGCATTAAATCGATCAAAAGTGACAGTAAAGACATTTATAATGTTACAAAAGATTATATTTCAAATAAATGCTGTTCTTTTGAACTTTCTATTCATCAAAGAATCCTGAAAAAAAATATTGTACACAAATATTTTGTACAATTGTACACAAATGTTTCTTGAGCAGCAAATCAGCATATTAGAATGATTTCTGAAGGATCATGTGACACTGAAGACTGGAGTAATGATGCTGAAAATTCAGCTTTGATCACAGGAATAAATTACTTTATAAAATATATTCAAACAGAAAACAGTTATTTAAATTGTAATAATATTTCACAATATTACTGTTTCTACTGTATTTTTAATTAAATAAATGCAGCCTTGGTGAGCAGACGAAACTTCTTTTAAAAACATTAAAAATTTTACAGATTCCAAACTTTTGACCGGTAGTGTATGTATGTATATACAGTGCCCTCCATAAGTATTGGAACAGTATTTTGAACAAGCATTTCACCAGCTGAAGAGAAGACTAAAAGCAGAAACTCCCCAAAACAAGCAACTGTCAAAATGGCTGCATTAAATGCCTGGAAAAGCATTTCAAAGTGTGAAACCAAGAGTCTGGTGATGTCTATGGGTCATAGACTCACTCCTGTGATTGCTTGCAAGGGATTCACAATTAAATATTAGCTTTTACACTTTTACATTTGCTTTAAGTTAAACCGTCCCAATACTTATGCTCACATTAGGCAGAGGGATGAAACTCTAAAAGTGCTGTTCTTCTTAGTTGGTAAAACATTTTGTGTTGAAACAGCCAATAATAAAATGTGACATTCTGTACTTCTGCGTCATATTAATCTTTTAATCATATTTATAGATGTCTTGAAACCACAGCTAATAGAGCAATTTTGTCTTTACTGTCCCAATACTTATAGACGGCACTGTGTGCATGTGTGTGTATATATATATATATATACAGGTGCTGGTCATATAATTAGAATATCATCAAAAAGTTAATTTATTTTACTAATTCCATTCAAAAAGTGAAACTTGTATATTATATTCATTCTTTACACACAGACTGATATATTTCAAATGTTTATTTCTTTTAATTTTGATGATTATAACTGACAGCTAAGGAAAATCCCAAATTCAGTATCTCAGAAAATTAGAATATTGTGAAAAGGTTCAATATTGAAGACACCTGGTGCCACACTCTAATCAGCTAATTAACTCAAAACACCTGCAAAGGCCTTTAAATGGTCTCTCAGTCTAGTTCTGTAGGCTACACAATCATGGGGAAGACTGCTGACAGTTGTCCAAAAGATGACCATTGACACCTTGCACAAGGAGGGCAAGACACAAAAGGTCATTGCAAAAGAGGCTGGCTGTTCACAGAGCTCTGTGTCCAAGCACATTAATAGAGAGGCGAAGGGAAGGAAAAGATGTGGTAGAAAAAAGTGTACAAGCAATAGGGATAACCGCACCCTGGAGGATTGTGAAACAAAACCCATTAAAAAATGTGGGGGAGATTCACAAAGAGTAGACTGCAGCTGGAGTCAGTGCTTCAAGAACCACTACGCACAGACGTATGCAAGACATGGGTTTCAGCTGTCGCATTCCTTGTGTCAAGCCACTCTTGAACAACAGACAGCGTCAGAAGCGTCTCGCCTGGGCTAAAGACAAAAAGGATTGGACTGCTGCTGAGTGGTCCAAAGTTATGTTCTCTGATGAAAGTAAATTTTGCATTTCCTTTGGAAATCAGGGTCCCAGAGTCTGGAGGAAGAGAGGAGAGGCACACAATCCACGTTGCTTGAGGTCCAGTGTAAAGTTTCCACAGTCAGTGATGGTTTGGGGTGCCATGTCATCTGCTGGTGTTGGTCCACTGTGTTTTCTGAGGTCCAAGGTCAACGCAGCCATATATCAGGAAGTTTTAGAGCACTTCATGCTTCCTGCTGCTGACCAACTTTATGGAGATGCAGATTTCATTTTCCAACAGGACTTGGCACCTGCACACAGTGCCAAAGCTACCAGTACCTGGTTTAAGGACCATGGTATCCCTGTTCTTAATTGGCCAGCAAACTCGCCTGACCTTAACCCCATAGAAAATCTATGGGGTATTGTGAAGAGGAAGATGCGATATGCCAGACCCAACAATGCAGAAGAGCTGAAGGCCACTATCAGAGCAACCTGGGCTCTTATAACACCTGAGCAGTGCCACAGACTGATCGACTCCATGCCACGCCGCATTGCTGCAGTAATTCAGGCAAAAGGAGCCCCAACTAAGTATTGAGTGCTGTACATGCTCATACTTTTCATGTTCATACTTTTCAGTTGGCCAAGATTTCTAAAAATCCTTTCTTTGTACTGGTCTTAAGTAATATTCTAATTTTCTGAGATACTGAATTTGGGATTTTCCTTAGTTGTCAGTTATAATCATCAAAATTAAAAGAAAAAAACATTTGAAATATATCAGTCTGTGTGTAATGAATGAATATAATATACAAGTTTCACTTTTTGAATGGAATTAGTGAAATTAATCAACTTTTTGATGATATTCTAATTATATGACCAGCACCTGTATGTATATATATATATATATATATATATATATATATATATATATATATATATATATATATATATATATATATACATACATATATATGTGTGTGTGTGTGTGTGTATACAGTCAAACCAAAATTTATTCAGACACCTTGAACATTTCATTCATTAATACAGTTTATTCACTATAGTTTAAAAAAATGGTAATAAAATATGACAAGATCTCAGAGTTAAACTGTGTCAGAAAAAAATCTTAATTATGTCAGATAACACTGAAGCAAAACATGGTCAGGTCAAAGTGTCTGAATAATTTTTGGTTCCAAATTTATCACTTTTACTGGTGGTCCACTGTATGAAGAATTTTTGGGTATAATATGTCACACTTTATTTTGCTATCCTCACTTACATAAATGAACTATAGTGTCCTGCACCCACTAATAAAAATATATCAAAAATGTCTGAATAATTTTTGGTTTGACTCTATATATACAGAGAGAGAGAGAGAGAGTCTTGTCTTTTTCTTTAAATCGCAATGACATTGTACTTTAATTTGTTGACAGACCCACAGCAAAAGTGTAACTGAGAATCCTGTCCAGTCTCTTGCAATCGGTATCTCACATAGTTATGTGTAATTTGTACAGTTGAAATTTATATATGCCACACAGATAAAGTGCGGTCTTCTGCATTTTCAATCATCAAAATCATAGCCATAGTTTACATCTGAAAATACTGACAACTTGACTACATAACTTGTGAACATTGACACAAGGTCTTATTCTGATGGCACTGATATGTCCATTGACAAATACTTCTGAGAGATGAACTAGTATTTTGAGCAGGTTACAGGGTTTTGCAGGAAATCCTCTGTGCTGCTGTTTGTACAAATTGTTTTGAGAAACGCACTTTCTGGTTTGCAAATCTAAAGTATGATTCAAGAAATGTACCAAAGTGACTGAAAAATATGTAATTTGTTTTTAATATTTTAAAATGTCTTTTCTGGTGGTTGAAAACCTGAATTTTCAGCATCATTACTCCAGTCTTCAGGGTCACATGATCCTAAAGAAATCATTCTATTATGCCGATTTAATGCTCAATGTTGAAAAAGTCATGCTGCTTAATATCTCTTGCCAAACTGCAATACACTTAAATTCTTTGAGAGGATTTATTTGAAACCAAAATCATTTAACAATATGAGTCTTTGCTGCCTATTTTGGTCATCCACCAAATAAGAGCAATTAATCTTGCAGACCCCAAACTTTTGAACTGTAGTATTTACTTTAGCAAGTTCAGTTCACACTTAAAAAAAAAAATAATAAATCAGGTTTTGAACACAATGTGTTCAGGTTTCTAATTAAATGCATTAAGATTTAACAGATGGTAGCCAAAAATATTTGAAGGAATGCATGACCAACAGCTTAAAGACCTTAAACTGAATATTACAGAAAGGGTCACATCTAAAACAGTGGTTGGCATCAAGAATGGGAGACAAAAGGACCAAACAAAGTTTACGAAAAAGATTTTTTAATGGTTAAAAGGCTTATATGGCCACTGATAGATCAAATTAAATATTTTTTTTTTTTAAAAAAAAGGTTGTACAATAGGAAGTGTAATGGCATTAAAACAATTAAATTACACTTAAAAAACAAAAGGAAAGGTCATGAAATGAAAGTGAGCTGCTTAATTTCATTATTACCCCTGAGTTTCATCTCGAACGATGGATAGGCAATAAACCTAGAACAGATCATACAGAAGCCTACATGGTGTTTTACAGGCTTGACTTGGGTAAACATGACCACTGAAAACTAAACAAAGAAAACAACGCGTGTCTGCTGGTACTGGTCATGGCACAGAGCAGTTCTCGAATTTAAACCCAATACCAAACGAATAGTTTTGAAAGTCCAGTGTCCACATTTTGCGTTAAAAAAAAAAAAAAAAGAAGAACGCACAGCTTAGAGTCACATTAGTGCTTCTAATATCCACCATAACCACCTCTTCCATATCCCGCACCACCACCTCCTCCTCCTCCGCGTGGGTATGGCCCACTGCTCCTGCCGGAAAAGTAGCCTGCTTTCATGGCACCGTAACCAGAAGCCTGCTGTCCATAACCCTCGCCGAAGTCACTGTAGCCATTCCCGTTGCCGTAACCACCGGTCATCTGGTCACTATAGCCGCCTCCGTAGGCACTTTGGCTTTCGTAGCTGCTGTCGGTACCGTATCCGCCGTTCTGATAGCCGTAGTCACCATAGTAACCACCTCTTCCGCCGCCATAGCTGCTTCCCCGGCCCATTCCTCGGCCTCCCCTGCCGCCGCGACCGCCAGTAGCTTGCATCTCCTGCTTGGTGAGCGCTTTCTTCACCTCCACCTTGTGTCCGCTGATGCTGTGAAACTTCATCACGACGGCTTTATCGGCAGAATCGTTGTCTTCAAAATAAACAAAGCCGAAGCCTCGCTTTTTCCCGGTGTCTTTGTCGGTGATAACTTGGGCTTTCTCGATGGCACCGAACTGGGAGAAATACTCTTGGAGGTGTTCATCCTCAATGTCGTCTTTCAATCCCCCGACAAATATTTTCTTGACCTTGGCTAGCGCTTCTGGTCTACCTGCGTCTTCCCGGGCCACCGCTCGCTTCAGATCCACGTTGTTGCCGTCCACGACATGAGGCCTAGCAGACATGGCGGCGTCTGCTTCCTCAACGCTCGAGTACGTTACAAACCCGAAGCACCTGGAGCGCTGTAGTGGCTGGTTCATCACCACCACGCAGTCGGTCAGCTGTCCATATTGTTCAAAATGTGCCCGCAAACCTTCGTCGGTTGTTTGGACATTTAGGCCGCCAACAAATAGTTTACAAAGCTGGTTAGTCATTTTCTTACAATGGACGTACTAACAGAGCTCATACGCAACGGAAGAAAGAAGGCAATGCTTTTGAAACGGGGAGGCGTTTCCTTTTGTGCGCGTCAACATACACGTAGTTGACTCTGATTGGCTACAAAGTAAATCACTTAAACCAACCCCGTCCTATCAAGTAACATGTCGCATTATGGGCTGGACTTAAAGGGATTTGTAATTTGTAAACACTTTAGTTTTGAGTTCAGAAACAATCTTTATCACCTTATTATTGATTTTACAAAGATTAAGCTGATACATCTAAACAAAATTGCCGTTCTTTTCTGAATCCAGGATTCACATGGTCGTGGAAATATCAGTTAGTATATCAAGTATTTCAAAAGTGTGATTTTCAGGACACTGACATACTATAATGTTTTACTCAGTTAAGTATTTGTGTGTAATTTCTAAAAAAAAAAAAAAATATATATATATATATATACACTACCAATCAAAAGTTTGGACACGGTAAGATTTTTAATGTTTTTAAAAGAAGTTTTGTCTGCTCACCAAGACTGCATTTATTAAATTAAAAATACAGTAAAAACAGTAAAAATAACTGTTTTCTGTTTGAATATATTTTATAAAGTAATTTATTCCTGTGATGGCAAAGCTGAATTTTCAGCATCATTATTACTCCAGTCTTCAGTGTCACATGATCCTTCAGAAATCATTCTAATATGATGATTTGCTGCTCGAAAAAAAGAAGCTGAAAAAAAAAAAGTACACAACTGTTTTCAACATTGATAATAATCATAAATGTTTTTCGAGCAGCAAATCAGCATATTAGAATGATTTCTGAAGGATCATGTGACACTGAAGACTGGAGTAATGATGCTGAAAATTCAGCTTTGCCATCACAGGAATAAATTACTTTATAAAATATATTCAAACAGAAACAGACAATTGTAATATTTCACAATATTACTGTTTCTACTGTATTTTTAATTAAATAAATGCAGCCTTGGTGAGCAGACAAAACTTCGGGTCCAAACTTTTGACTGGTAGTATATATATATATATATATATATATACACACACACATACATAAATAGAACATATATGTATATCCTCCTGTCTTAGTTCAGTCAGTTTTTAAACACTGGAATAAAAAAATTTGACAGGGTTATCGTCAGCTTTCCCTATTATGATGGCAGTTTTATAAGCATCTTGGTGAGTAAAACTACTATACCCATAGCACATTTCACAATTGAGTTTCAGTGATTCTAAGGAGCAGTAAAATAAACATGAATCTCACCCAAGAAATACAGTATGTTAGATAGCTTTAAATGAACTAAAGTCAGTATCCAAGATTAACTATATGTAGCATATATAAATAAATCACATTTGTGAATGTTTGACTATTATTGCTTCATTGCATTACCATGTAGTTGCAAGTGACAAAATGCACTCATGTTTTACTACAAAAAGTTCATATAAAAGATATTTGGTCCAGCATGTGTGAATAATTCTTAAATGCACATTGTTGTCAGAGCACCTGCATCAATATCACAATGGACAAATACTCAACACTAATTGCGTGGCTGCTGTAGAAAGAACTGTTTGCATATTTTACACATCCCTAATTTAAGAGAAGCTTCTTTCTCCTGCCTATTCTATTGGACCACCGGTTTGTGTGCACACATGCACCAATCCAGATCCAAATAATCCTCAAACTTCTCCATCCCTACAGATTCAACCATAGGAATACACTTGTTCCAAAGCAACAATAAAGTAATACACACTAAATAGTTTCAAAGCTTCTTTTTATTAAAATATATACAGATACTTGTAAATTATAACTTTTTTTTTAAAAAAAGATCCCATGTTTCGCTGCTTCACCAGTCCATTATTAAAATAAAACTGTGGATCATGCAGATGACCAAACTCCATGGCCACAGTTGATGTGGGCAGAGTCCGGCATCCAAGGTTGCCTGGGGAGGAAGACAGGAAGAAAAGAGAACACATTAGTAATGTAACATAAAACAAGTATTTGTTAAAGTTAAGAAGAGAGAAAAAAAAGAAAAAAAAACCTTTAAATGGCATATCAAGGCCCTAATAAGCCGCGGTGTTACACAGACCCAAATTCCATCGCACCAGTTCATGTAAAGTCCACTTGACTTATGGATGGAGACTAATTAAAAACAACTTATGGAATAAATATAATCCATTTATGAAAAATTGCAATACTTGACCAACACGTAGTGAAGACAGGTTGATTACATACCTAGATCGCAGGATGATATCCTAATGAGATATTTCAGTCCTATCACAATCGAACCCAGGTACTGAACAGGTTCCCTGTACAAACAAACTGCTACAGCTATTTTGAAGTACTGGAATAACTGAAAGAACACCTATATGTGGGAATCAAGAGTAAATATAAACCATAAACACTATATATTATTTATATATACTTGTGTATCACTGAATGTGGGGCAGTCTTAAGTTAATTTTGTCAAGTAGTAGTAGTAATGCATATGTATATGCTTTAATGACTATCTCAGGTGTGGTGGAAACCCATTAAAGTCTATCAGCCAAAACGCCGTCTGAAAAGGATATTTAAGCTGTGAAACTTTTATTTAAAAAGTAACATACATTTGCATATCAATGTTTAACAATACTGGATTGATTTGAAGACATAATATACAATACAAGAGAATGTTGGAAGTAATTATGCTCATACAGCGTTGAACTGAACTTCATGAGTGAGTTTCTGCTCTAGTTTACAAAATAAAAGAAATAACGTATTCTACTCTATCCCATCATGATAAACTAGATTGGAAAAACTCGTGGTGGGTTTTACAAAGACGAACACAAACTCAAAACTGCATGCGTTAATCCCCCCATGACACTGCTAAGCAACATTTTTTATAGGAAACATGTCTTCTGAGAATGCATTGACAACATATCGCCAGTGTTGAACAAAACTGAATTTAAAAACGAATGGGCTACGAACAAATCGCTTTATATATATATATAAAAAAAAAAAAAAAAAAAAAAAAAAAAGGGGGGGGGGGGGAGAAAACCAGGGCCAACTTGCTGCATGTCCTAAAACGTGGAAAATAGAGATATATAGATATAATAGAACATGTCCTACAACTAAAGCTGGTCGAGTAAGTCAGGTTTCTGGGAAGAGATCTTCTTCCTACCTGTTAAGAACTGAGGTCTTTAAGGTATGCTTTCACAGTGTCCGCCATCTCTTGCATGGCCGGGTGAATGAGCCCAATGTGGAAACCGAGAGAACCTGGGGGGACAGCTTTCCGAGTCTTTTCCCAACCTGCTTTAGTAGCCACCGTAGCCACCCCTGCCGTAACCAGGACCACCACCGCCGCCGCCACGGGGGTAAGGGGCTCCGCCGCTCCTTCCGGCGTACGTGTTTCCACCCTTCATGGGCCCGTAGCCGGAGGACTGTTGGCCGTATCCGCTGCCAAAGTCACTGTAACCGTTACCACCTCCATAGCCTCCCATCTGGTCGCTGTAGCCCCCTCCGTATCCGCCACCGTAACCTCCTCCGTAGCCTCCGCTTCCATAGCCACCGCCGTAGCCGCCCTCACTGCCGCCGTAGCCTCCGCCATAGCCACCACCGTAGCCGCCGTATCCTCCTCTCCCGCCGCCGAAGCCATTTTGATTCCGCCCCATACCTCTTCCTCCTCCTCCTCTCCCCCTGCCGCCCCGGGCTCCACCGGCTGCCTGGATCTCTTGTTTCGTGAGCGCTTTCTTAACCTCCACTTTGTTTCCGTTGATCATGTGGAACTTGAGCACGACGGCTTTGTCGGCCGAGTCGTTATCTTCGAAGTGAACAAAGCCGAACCCGCGCTTCTTGCCGGTGTCTTTGTCGGTGATGACTTCGGCTTTTTCGATCATGCCGAACTGCGAGAAATAATCGGTGAGGTCGTTCTCTTCGATATTCTCTTTTAGGCCCCCGACGAATATTTTCTTGACTTTAGCGAGAGCTTCGGGCTTCCCCGCGTCTTCTCGAGCCACTGCTCTCTTCAGCTCCACGTTTTTACCATCTACCACATGTGGCCTAGCGGCCATTGCTGCATCAGCCTCCTCTGCGGTAGAGTAAGTTACGAAGCCGAAACAACGAGACCGCTGAAGTTGATCGTTTTGGACCACCACGCAGTCCGTTAGCTTCCCGTACTGTTCAAAATGAGCGCGGAGGCCATCGTTAGTTGTTTGGACGTTCAGACCGCCAACGAAAAGTTTGCAAAGCTGCTCCATTCCTGACATATCTCGCCGCTAGACCGCCGTGACGATTCAACTGTTAAGAAAGGTCCTTTTTTAAAACGACAGTCGTCATGACGCAATCTTCTCTTCTGCAGTAAGACACGCCCATTCGCTGAAAAAGGCGGGCTTTGTGGAATGGTGTCAAAATCACAATTTTTTAATAGCATTTTATTTTCTAAACATATAAAAGTTTAAATAAAAATAAAAAGGCGGGCTTTGTGGAATAATGTCAAAATATCACTGTATTTTAAATAGCATTTTTTTTCTAAACATATAAAAGTCCAAATAATAAAAAATAAACTATCATGTTTTTTAAAACTATTTTTCAAATGTGCACACTTCCTTTAAAGTATGTAAAATGCAGCATATATGTAGTAAATTATGTATATATAATTATCATACATAATTTACTACATATATGCTGCAGATGTTCTTCAGATTATCTTAAGAAGAATTTTTAGTATATTAAGTACAACATTAGTGCATGAAAATAGAGCTCTTTAAGTACATTATAGAAGTGTACTTTTTTTCACCTGGGCATGCACAATATGTAGGCCTATGCACACACACACACACACACGTATGGTTTGCTATCTTTGTGGGGACTCTCATAGATGTAATGGTTTTTATACTGTACAAACTGTATATTCTCTATCCCCTTAAACTAACCCTACCCCTAAACGTACCCATCACAGGAAACTGTCTGCATTAAAAAAAACAAACAAACAAAAAAAAACATTCTGCATGATTTATCAGCTTGTTTCCTCACAGGGACCTCAATTTAGGTCCCCACGGTGACACGAGTCCCTATGAGTCAGTGTGCATTCAGGTTGAAGTCCCCACCGGAATAGAAAAACAAGCACACACACGCAAACAAAAGATAATTTAATTTCTAGGCAATGAGGTCAGTGGTAAAGTGTGGTGACATAACTGGAAAACTTGCTTGTAAAACCAAATTTTCTTCTTTCAGAAGTTTCATTGAGGGGACAGATGGGTGACCTATCACTCAGCATGAGCAATAGAAACTGATAGTCGTGATCTGCATAACAGATGAAGTGTCTGGAGCCAGTACTTTACAGATATTTGGTGACCCTTAATGCTGAAGGGTGAAGACAATGTCTATTTATGAGTGTTCTCACCTTTTAATATGCAAAACACATTCATTGTCTAAGTGTGAGATAAAGTTTCAAGCTGTTATGGCTGCATATTTTGAATTGACCTAAAGACTTTAGATTTCTGATATGGTTGGGTTGAGTTTTATTTATTGATTTATTTATTTATTGTCCCTGGCTCTAGAGCTGCAATAACATGCATTGAAGGCCTGTTAGGGCAGACATCTTTTCAGTAGTTCTTATAAGTCACTGTGGGCTGGGATATTGTCCCTCAAACAGTGATGCTGTCTGTAAGGACACTATTGTAAGGTAGGAATGAATGAGTGTTTCATTTCTTATGGCTATCCAATAACAAGAAGCGGAGCTGACGATAAGGATGTGACTCATGAGTCCCGTTTACACCTGGTATAAATTAAAACAAGATTAATACTCAAATCGGTACAAATTAATTTTACCATTTACATCCGTCTTGGGTAATCTGTTTAGCACTTGTGATTGCAGCTCACTGAAGATGTATTTCAGGTGTAAATAGGGCCATGTTGTCTGCCACCTCAGAAACTGAAAGCCAAGGAATCTGAAACTGTTGAAAACCTCCCCAGGAACCCCATGAATATTGATTTCTCTGAATTCTCTCCACAGTCACACTGAAGTCAAACAAGTTTTTTACTCTTTTTGAACGTGATATTGTAGTCATGGCTAGTTAACTTGAATACCTAACTTCTATATATATATGCTATATTAAGCAGCAAAACTGTTTTCAAAATTAATAATAATAAGAAATTTTACTTGAGCACCAAATCAGCATATTAGAATGATTTCTGAAGGATCATGTGACACTGAAGACTGGAGTAATTCAGCTTTGCCATCACAGAAATAAACATTTTACAGTTTAAAATATATCAAAGAAATGAGTTATTTTAAATTGTAATATTTCACAGTATTACTGTTTTACTGTATTTCTGATCATATAAATGCAGCCTTCTTTTAAAAGATAAAGTTACTGACCTCAAATTTTTGAATGATAGTGTATCTATTTTGTTACCACCATAACAGTTTTGTTTTATAGTCTTTATAGAGGCTTATGCTTAAAAACAGCATTCTTGTTTTTCTGTGGATTTTCCATATCCTTGCTGAAATCAGTTAAATGTTAGCAACTCACACACACCTAGCCTACTATTGACACTGAACTCACTGTATAGGCCTACTCAGTTACATTTAAAAGGTAAAAAAAAACTCAGAATAGGGGTAAAACCATGCCTTTAAAGTATTTTTGTTGTTTTTATTATTTTTTGTTTGTTTTTATTTTTGCATCGACATGTAGAAAATATAAGTGATACTTTTTAATGTAAATTTAAATTTATTTTTTTAAAAATAATATAGTTGGATATAATACAACATTTACTTTCGGGTTTGTGTCAAAATCAAATATAAAGTTCGATTTTTGTAGTAAAACGTTTGGGGGAATCTCCACAGAGTGACATTTTGAAACTAGAGAACGACTGTTTTCTGTGCAGGATTGGAAATCTCGCGTTTTCTCGCGATATGTGATTGACGACTGCTGCAGAATTCAAACTAGCCGTTTGAAAGTTCCTGAGCAGGAAAGCGGTTGGGGCAGTTCATTCTTCAGATAAATTATTGCTATCACCAACTACCCTTTAAATCTAAAGGTAAATACATTTAGACATCTACTTTGTTCTCTAGCTGTCAGTTGTCTGTGGCACTAAGAAAACAGACTTCTTATGAATACAACGCGATGTTTTTGATCGAAGTTTGCATAGTTAACCCGAGGTAACGAGCTAACGCAGTTAACTGTATAGTTGGACAAAACCATCAGAGTCTGTCTTCATTTACTCACCCTAAAGTTTTTTTTTTTTTTTGGAACTGACTTCCATGAAACACTAAAAGAGAATGGCAGCTTTAGTCAGTGTTGTGAATGGTGACTGACGCATGTGTGTGTGTGTGTGTGTGTGTGTATGTTTGTGGTTCAGGTGTAATACCCTACATACGGGGACAAAATGTCCCCACAAAGATGGGTAATGTATATCTGAAATCCTTGACCGTGTGAAGATATTTTTGGTCCTAGTGAGGAAAACGGCTTATAAATCATGCTAAGTGAGATTTTTTGAAAATCTAAAAATGCTGAAAGTTTTCTGTGATGGGTAGGTTTAGGGGATAGAATATACAGTTTGTACAGTATAAAAATCATTATGTCTATGGAAAGTCTCAAAAAAACATGGATACCCAACATGTGTGTCGGTGTGTGTGAAAGACAAGTATACACAATCTTCTACATTAATGATCACATACACTCATATCATCTCATTTTAGATGTCAGATCTAGAGGATGAGATTAAAGTGTTACGGCGGAAGGTGCAGGAAGGAGAAGAGGCGCTTCAGAAGGCTGGACAGTATGGACTTCAACTTTTGGATGACAAAATGGATATGCACAACAAATTGGAGGAACAGCGAATCGAAATGTCCAATGTCATTGAGGTACTGACTCAACATTGATTGGCACCATTTGATCGACCACAATATGATGATTAACAGTAGCTGATCAGTGAATGATTTCTTAAATGTGTTAAAATGTAATTTTGACAGTATTCTCTAATTGCAGACTCTGGAACAAGAGAAATACTCTTTGGAAAGGGAAGTTGAGTTAAAGGCCCGCATGTTGGAGAGTCTGCGATCAGAATTCGAACTTGTCAAAAACCAACAGAAACATCAAATGGAGCAGAAACAAACCCTGCTGGAGAGGAACCATGCTCTTGAGATCAGTGACTTAAAGAATAAGGTCAGCTTATGCTTTTCTTGTTCAGAAGTGGTATGTTTTTTCCCATATGAAGGATTCGTTCATCTTCCACTTTTCATCTGCTAAAGTATGTAATTTATTTATGTTTAAATAATTTTTGACAGTTGGAAACCTATATGAATAGTCAAGTTGTAATTTTTGCGTTTGGTGATGCAACCAGTAGCAAAGAAATTACACACTTTAGGTTGAAGCATAATTTCAAAAAGTTGCTTATTGTCCTCAAAAGGGATGTTATCTCATCTGTGGTGCTGATAAAATGCCTTTGTAGGTGGAGAAAATGAAGACAGATTTAGAGGAGGCTCAACTTGCTGAGAAGCAGATGAGACACAAGCTGGACCAGCAGTCTGAAGTACTAAACAGCAAAACCGAAGAACTGCGTGTTCTTACAGAACGTGCACATGAAACAATGTCCTCAGAGATACTTGAGCTGCAAGTGCAGAAGATGGATATGGAATCAGCAATGGTAGAGTACTTTGTAATCTATATTTTTAATGCAGGAACATTTTACATATGTCGTAGAAATAAGTAATGTCAGTGTTCCCTTGGTGTTAAAGTGTGATCTTGTTTTGCAGGCGTCTTTGGAGCAAGAGCTACAGGAGGCACGATACAAAGAAGAGCAGCTACAATTGGCCAACACTACCCTCCAGAGGCAACTGGAGAGACTCACAGAAGAGAAGGAAGAGAGAGAGAAAGAGGCAGTGTCCTGCTATAATGCTTTAGAGGCATGTCAATTAACATTTTCAAGTAAACATGTTTATAAAACACTACCTTTCAAAAGTGTGGGGTCTTAAAGATTTTTTAAAAATGATTTTGAAAGAAGTCTCTTATGGCTCACCAAGGCAGCATTTATTTGATCCAAAAAACAATAAAAATATTACAGTAAAATATTGTTACAATTTAAAATAGATTTTTACTATATTAATATATTTTATTTGTTTTTGTAATGTCACAGCTGAATTTTCAGCAGACATTGCTGTAGTCTTTATTGTCACATAATCCTTCAGAAATCATTCAATAATGCTGGTTTGATTTGAAACATTTCTTTAAATTGACACAGTTGATAACAGTTAAGCTGCTTGATATTTTTGTTAAAACCGTGATACATTTTTTCAGGACTCTTTGATAAATTGAACATTCAAAAGAACAGCATTTATTTGAAATCTTTTGTAACAATGTTCAAGTGTTTACTGTCACTTTTTATTCATTTGATGCGTCCTTGCTAAATAAAAGTATGAATTTCCCATAACTTTTGAACAGTACTGTATATTGATAAAGTTCTATAGGTAATGCTTTAGAAAAATGTTTCTTATAGTGATAAGTATATCCACATGGAATTCTGATGCACATTTTTTTGCACTGATTGTGTGGGGGTGGGGGGACAGTAAAATAGTTGACAATTTTTGTTCTACTCGATGTAGAAAGCTCGTGAAGCCAACCAAGACCTTCAGATCCAGCTGGAACAGGTGTTGCAGCAGGCACAAGATCCAAACAGCAAGGGCAATTCCTTGTTTTCTGAGGTACAGTATTGAGAATTACTTCTACTACTTTATTTATAACTTACTTTAATTACTTACTTACTTAATTTAGAGAGCAACTGAATAACATTTTATTTCAATGCAATACCATTTAAAAAATAAGGTAGTAAACCTAATAAATTTAGTATAAAGTCGTATTGCTTCATTATAATGGAATAGTTTTGTGAAGTTTCACTTTCTTTTTTTTTTGTACTGTGACAAAATATTTGGATTTGCACAGGTAGAGGACAAGAGAGCAGAGATGGAGCGGCAGCTGAACAGCATGAAAAGACAGCATGAGTCTCTACAAAAGCAGCATGTTCTCACCAAACTGCATATGCAACGCATGAAGGTAGATAATGGTTTTTGAAAAATGCTTTACATTTTATTTGTAGTTTTCCTCATTATTGTTTCCTTGTGTCTGCTGTTTTAGATGCAGATAGCCACCCTTATGCAGCTCCAGGGCAACAGGGCCGACCCAGCCCAGCTTGAACGATTGCAATTCATGTTATCTGACAAGAACAATGAGATAGAAGGCCTGATGATGAAAGTAAGAGAACTGGAGAAAGAGAAGGTAAGCTTAGCATTTTCAACCAACATTGAAATGGAATATTACAGTTTGAGGAATGTTTTTAGCAACTTTGTCACCAACAGACGACTGTAAAAGACCAACATCCACCTGCCCCATCTAAAGAAGGCGAGCATATGGATGAGACTTATTACACAGACCTATTAAAAATGCAACTTTCAAATTCAAAGTAAGTGTTCTCATTAATTATTTGTACTGGTAGTGGTACTTTTGTACTTTTTTTAATGCAAAAATGACATGTATGTGTATAGGAAGGATGCAGAGAAACTAAAAGATGAGTTATCCATGGCAAGAATGAAGGCTCTCTCTGAAAGTCAGAGAGTTTTGGAGTTGGAGAGGAAACTCTATGGCACTGAGCAAGCGCTGAAACAAAGACACAGTGAAAATATGAGGCTCCAAGTCAAGCTTGAAGAACTAAAGATGAAATACACACCTAATGGTAATTTTTTTTTCATCTCTGAGCCCTATTTTTTTTACATAAATTATGTTTTATTAACAAAGTTTGGGAGGAGCACTTTCAAATGATCACTTTCAACCAATAGTCAGCAATCAATAATCAACATGTCTACCCAATCAGCATAAGTGGAGGACATCATAAATACACAGTCCATTCACCTGTTCCTCAACAGTTTTTCAGCATCCCTCCACCCAAAAAATTAAATTTCTGTCATAAAATACTCAACCTCATGTCGTTTCAAACTTGTAAGACCTTTGTTCATCTTCGGAACACAAAGTAAGATATTTTTGATTAAATCCAAGAGTTTTTTTTTTTTATCCCCCATATAAAACAACATAATTACCATCATTCAAGGTCCAGAAAAGTAGTAAAGACATTTAAAGACATTGTTAAAATAGTCAACGTGACTACAGTGGTTTAACCTTAATGTTATGAAGCGACGAGAATACTTTTTGTGCACAAAAACAAAACAAAAATAACTTTATTCAACAATTTCGTCTCTCTCCTGTCATTCTCTTACACTGTTTACGTTCAGCGCATCCAGGATCTACGTCAGATTGCTGATTCAGTATTGGCCAGTAATTGATGACAGAAGTTTTTTGAACTATTCCTTTAAGTACACAGTCTTGTACTTTTGTCCTTTTGTCTTATTCTTAAATCATATTTTGCTTCAAATCAAAGTTTGCAATGTTAAGGTTCATCTGATAGCTGGTTGGTTTGGTTTATGGCCTAGAACTCTTTAACGAAGACTTTTTAAAAATCCCTTTGGGAAAAATACTTTCCCTGAAAAAGTAGCTGGGCATTTTATTAGTTAACTACTGTAATAATTCATCTTCATGCTGCTATTATATACTGGTCATAAATGTAGCATTATGTATTCAGAGGTGAACAAAGCTCAAGTACAGAAACGCCGCCGGGAGAAGTTTCCTGTAGCAGTTCCAGAGGAAAAGTCATCACCCAGCAAAGAGGATACTGTAACCATGGATACTGAGCCGAACAAGGGCTTGTGTGAAAATACAGAGGAAAAAACCCTGAGTCATCCCATTGAGAAACCAGTTGTGATCCCGTTGCAGTCTGCACATCCCACAGAACCCAACCCTGTCATTCCCCGTGAGAGCAAGTCTGTTCGAATCTGTGAGGATCCCCCAGTCTGCATTCCAGATGCGACCAGGTCAGTGCCAACCTCTGCATGCCAGCCCTTCTCCCTTCTGCTGCGCTGTGTCAACTTTACAGTCTTTGTCATCTTCCTCTTCCTGGGGTTTATGAGAACATTTACTCCTCGACCGTCACTTCCTTCTCTACCGCTGCCTCTCAGGAATCCTGTTGCTCGAAGGAACTTATTTTAACATTTAATGCCATGAGATCTTGGTTTAATGACTAGACTTTAAGATGATGAAATGTTAAGGACTTTTAAATCATTGTGAAATGTAGCCTGATGTTTGAGTAATACAAGAGTTAACCTTTTTTGCTCTTCAACTGTCAGACCTCTTTGACAGTGACATTAAAATTCTTATTTTAAAGAATTACTCCTGTGGCAGTAGTAAATAATCATAACGTTAACTTAAAAATGTTGTTCTATGACATTAAATTTTAGCACTTAAGATCTATATTTTCAACCACCACAAACTGAATAATTTGCCTGTAGGTCTCCTGTATGTGACTCCAATAGCAAGAAAGAGGATCAAACTCATCATAGCAGTGAAGAGGAGGAGAACTGGAGAACTGAAAAGAAAAGGAAAAAGTACCAACAACCCACTCATGTTAACTCAGAAAAAACCATGGCAAACGAATGTGCTCAACAGTAATTTGGCTAATGCAAAATGTAAATCATTTGTCATAGTTAAAAAAAACAAAACAATATATTGTATAAATATTTTAGCTTTTCTTCATATGTTAGGTTTGTAATTAATTAATTGATTGATTTTGACTTGTCCTGTATATGCACATGATTTGTTGCACATTTTATAATTTTTTCACATTTATTAATACCTCTGTAATATAATTAACTAATGAATAAAAAATGAATTAATACAGTCTTAATGCATTATCTTGTTTACTGTATATGTTGTAATGAACTTCCTCTGTACCATTATTTCCACGTTCTATAATAGTTTATAAACATTTGGAAAAATAGAGCCAGATTGTGATGGTCATCAGTTTTTGTTTTTTTCTTTGAGACATCATAATTGATGAACAGTATATAAGCCATTGTGTTATTGTTTATTACCTAGTATTTGCCGTTTCTCAAGTTCTGCTGCAGTTGTACTTCGTGCAAAAATGGTTTATCATTAGTTAGTATCCATTTGTGCTTAATTTGTGGTCGTGGAACAAAAAGTTTTTATAGATTTTATTATCCACATATGCGTAATTAACAGGTAGTTTACATTACATTTCTAGAATTGTGTCCTGAGTCAAATATGAAAATATTTTAAACAATATCTTTCCATTAAAAAATAATTATTGTGCATGCAGCTTTTATGACCTCTTATGAATTTTCAAAACCTTGATTTTCGACAAAAAAAAAATAATGAATAAAAAAAATGGCACGTTTGTTAGAAATTTGGTTTAACCTGACTCGGATTGCGTCATGAAAATGTGTATCTTGTTGTTGCCAATCACAGCGTTCAGAAAGAATGACGTACTCCGAAAACAGACTTGCTTTTATCTGATTGGTTCACGTATATCGTTCAGATGCACTGCGGAAATGCACATGGTTTCTAGTTGTTTCTTGCTGGATGGTACAGCTGTTAGACTCAGCACGTTAGCAGATTAATTAAAACATGATTAGATATGTTTACGGTAGAATGGGCAAATCCAGAATGAGTTAATTTAGTAAAAGTTTAGGAATGGATTTTAGGTTCGGCTGGTCTCCTGGCAATGGATGACGTGTGATTGTTTACCAGGTTATTTTTATGTTTTATTTGCAAGCGTATTGCGTTTTCTTTGTCCAAGATAATGTCCAGACTTTTAATGCAAAACAAGTGGAGTATCAAATTCGGAGTGGCAATCACTTTTTGGCTTTTCGGTCTTCATTTCATATCTGCCCAAAATGTGAAGGTGAGATCTGCTGTTGGGATGTTGCATATCTTATCATTTTTTAATTTTTTTTATTGTAATACTTTAATAACAGTATAATTTTTGGCTATGCAGTCTCCAACAGCCCTGTCTATCAAAGAAAGTTCCGGTGATCATAGCAAGGGAGAAGAAACACCGTTAGAGAATGAGGATCCTGAAGATCTGGAGGTGTTTAGACCTACAGACAAGTGGCAAACTCTCAAACCAGGTGGCTATATTCCCACGCTGCCTGTTGTGCCACTAAATAAATAGATGATTTACAGATCAATTTCATATTTATCTGTTATTCAATTTAGGTCAAGCAGTTCCAGCAGGCTCTCATGTCAGACTGAATCTTCAGACCGGCCAAAGAGAGGTCAAGATGGGGGAAGAGGAAGGTCTCAAATACTGGAGAGATGGAAACAGGTATAGTAACAGAAGAATATAGTATTCTACAATGAATACTTTATCATATAGTTAGTTATTCAGTTTTTTCCCCTCTGTGGTCAGGCAAGGGATTATGAACATGCACAGCCCTTCATTCACAGCTGAGGAGCTGAAAGAGGCTCTGAAAAAAATGAAAGAAGGAATGGATGATACTGTAGACACAAAACAAGTATGTTCATCTCAGTTGATCTCTAACCATTTTCCTTTGTTGCTTATTGAGTTTTTTTAATCAAGATGTTTGAATTTAGGAGGAAGATGCGGTGAGGGCCCAATTTCGCCCCATGGAAGAGCTGAAAAAAGACATGGAGGCACTCGACATGCTTGTAGAGACAGATGTTCAAGTTATGAGGAAACTTTTAAACCAATTCAATAATACTAACAGCACAACTGATGAAAAAGTTACAGCTCTTTTTGAACTGGAGTACCTTGTTCACCAGGTAATGCTTTAATTGTGATTATGAAACAAAATGTGCTCAAAGTTTTTCTTTGAATCTTATTGTTGTTTTCCACATAGGTAGATAATGCCCAAAATTTGGTGTCCATGGGAGGAATGCAGTTGGTTACAAATGCTTTAAACAGTACAGACACTCGTCTCCAGGAGAGTGCTGCGTTTGTGCTCGGATCTGCTGTTTCAAGGTAATTGGCATTCTCTCAAGCAAAATTGCTGCCTACACATGATTTAATGTGCAGTCACATTTAACGTTGTTCAGCGAACTTTCACAGTCGAAACCCAGTCATTTCAATAGGAATCCACGCATGAAATTTTGGACAAGGGTGAAAGATTTACCCACACAGATTTTGCAGCAGGTTCAATTTGGTCATGTTGATCAACAGAAAGCTGCGTGGTTTGAAAAATGACTTCTGTGTGAACTGTGCTTCATTACATTGCTATACTTTTGACGATAGACAGTTGACCTTTTTTACCCACGTAATTTTGTGTAATCATCATCTACATTTTTCTAGTAATCCATCAGTGCAAGTTGAGGCAGTAGAAGGCGGTGCGTTACAGAAGCTGCTGACATTGCTTGCCACTCAGCGACCAATGGCAGTTAAGAAAAAGGTATAACCAACAAGAAAGCATGGGTATTATGCTGTTAATAAGAGTAGTAAATAGTTAAATAGTCTTAATCATATTTATATGTGTATGAATTCATCATTTACTTTTTACATTCTGATTTAATACAGGCGTTATTTGCTGTGGCCTCACTACTCCGTCACTTCCCGTATGCTCAAAGTCACTTTCTGAAGCTTGGTGGTGTGCAGGTGCTTAGTGACCTGTTTCAAACACCAGGGGCAGAGGTCCTCCGTGTGAGAATCATCACAGTTCTCTACGATATGATCATTGAGAAGGTTCATATTTGTTTACAAGTTTAAACTTTGTTACATTACCATGCAAGGTTTGGGGTTTGTTGTTTTTAAAAGAAATTAATACTTTTATTCAGCAATGGGGCATTAAATTGATTAAAAATAACAGTAAAGACTAGGTATAACAATATATTGTCGCAATATATCGCAGTACAAAAAATTTCACCCAAAATGAAAGTTACTGTGTGAGGAAAAAATTGAAGTTTACAGAGTTTTAGTGTCAGTACTACATTAAACTACTATATATAATGTATAATAACGCAATGGGAGAATATTTGTGGGTCCTGATAATGCCAAATGTCTTGTGTTACCAGTACTTTTGGCCTACGCTTTTTTAAATATATCTAGTCAATGACAGAGTGTAAGCATCTTCATATTTTTCTGTATTTTCAGCTTCAGAATCATGAATATTTTTAATCTGGTGTCATCTGGTGTCATCCTGTGCATTGGGTTACCAGGCAGCACCAAGTCTAAGCCTATTAATTTCCACCCCCAATGGAATACCATATTTAGTAAATTTTTTGTTAACCTTTTACCATATGTCTTGAAGTATCATGAGTTCAGTATCGTGATATGTATCGAATTGTGACATAAGGGTATCATTACATCTCTAGTAAAGACATTTACAATGTTTCAGAAAATTTCTATTTCTTTTTAACTTTCCTATTCATCAAAGAGTCCTAAAAAATGTATCATGGTTTCCACAAAAATATTAAGCAGCACAACTGTTTTGAACATTCATAATAATAAGAAATGTTTCATGAACACCAAAGAATGATTTCTTAAGGATCATGTGACACTGAAGACTGAAAAATCAGCTTTGCCATTACAGCAATAAATTACATTTTAAAATATATTAAAATAACAGTTAAAATCGTAATAATATTTCACAATATTACTGTTTTACTGTATTTTTGATTAAATAAATGCAGCCTTGGTGAGCATAAAAGACAAAAAATTAACAAATATTTCCCGGCCCCAGACTTTTGAATGGTAGTTATTTAGAAATGGTTTACATTGCAAACTGAAAATGTAATTTCCATATTTATCAAGCCTATTCTTAAAATTCACTTATACTTTGTTTTGTAGGAGCTGATATCACAGGTGGGAATGGACATTATACCAGATTCCTCTCACCAGGAACGTTTGCGACAATATGCTGAAGTCTCCCTCCTGCCCGTGTTGGTGGAGCAGGGGTGGTGCAGCCTGGTGCCTGAGCTTTTAGCGTCACCTGAGCACGACTGGAGAGAGAAGGCTCTGCGCACTCTGCTTGCCATGATGGCTCAATGTCATGCTCAGTATAAACAGAATCCCTCATTGACAGCCTCTCTGAGTGAACTGCAAAAACAATACCAAGAACTGGTGCTCACAGAGCAGGACGTAGGGGAGCAGGACGGCTACTTTGGAGAGATCCTGGCACTTGTGGACTCTATGGTGGTTAAAATGCAACAGGTGTAAAATGGGACTGCTATCTTCTTGAAACATGAAGAACTAATAAAATGATTGAATTTTGAATGATAGGCTTGTCTGGTTGTCTGGCTTGTAGTTCAGTTGATGCACCATGTATAATGTTTACAAAACTAGATGGGTCAATGACAAGTGACTTAAAGTAAGAGTGTTCACAAAAAGACAAGGAAAACTAAGTTTTTAGTGTTCTTTCTCATGCTGGTTTCATATGGTGATGATACTTTGATACCTTTTTAAAAAAATATGTGGTGTAACCAAGTAAAATTAGTTTTGACAAACACACACACATACTGAATTGATCATGCTTATATATCAGGTTTTATTTTCTTTTAATTGGGATTTTTCTTCATTATAATTCTAATACAATCTAAAGACAGTTGTATCACCCTGATATTTTTTTACTTTACCCTCAAATGTCACAATGAGATTAATTTCAGAAAATAACATGTTCATCTAAGATAGAATGAACTGAATGTTTTTTGGAATAAATTAATTGGTCGAAACAAACATTTGTCATGTCGTGTAGATTTTTTAAAACAGAAAAAATGCAATGTGCAATGCAAAGTGTTGCTGTAATTTCAAGGACAGCGACAAAACTTACGTAAAGGAAGGAAGAAATTCAGAGTATGAAAGTAGTTTATTTGAAACTATACTTTTTAATCATTACTTTCGTAATAAAATCTTAAAGCTCTTAAATGCTTCATTGATTTATTGCATTACATTACAGGTTGACAAATCAATCTTTCATAAAGTTCCAATAGCATATGACCTTATACTGTATGATACTGATTAATATTTGATAGATCATGCTGGTTGTTGTAGCATCTAAATGGAAAGCCATTATGGATGTCATAGCTGTAATAGCAGTGAAATCAGGAGGTCTCACATTTTCCTTCGTGCTTTACATTGACATTCTGGTTACGAAGCCTAAACAGAGAAGATATGTGTTAGAAGAGGCACACATACTGTTAGAACTGCTGTCAAGAATGTTTACTTTATTGAAGGAAAAAAAAAAAAGTCTTGCTTTTTTTGTCAGAGATATTGAAATGAGAAATGAAAACATGGGTGTTTACTAAACCTTGGCAGATTTGTAAGTGGTTCAAAGCTGACATCTGGGCCTAGGTTGAGATTTCTAACATCTGCTGCCTCAGCCTTATCAAAATGTTGGATTTACATTGCATAAATGTTCGGCTGACTTACTTGCTCTCCCAGTGTAGCATGCACTCATTGGAGTAAGTGATCCCATCGTCTCCACACACTGGAACGTACTCACGAGTACATCCAAAAACAGGAGTATCGCTGTCCTATTATGGAGTTATCAGAGAGATTCAAACCACATATCATAACACTACCTCCACTGTACTTGATTATACACTACTGTTCAAAAGTTCAGGGTCAATAAGATTTTTTTTTAATTAATATTTTTATTCAGCAAGGATGCATTAAATTGATCGAAAGTGACAGTAAAGACATTTATAATGTTTCAGAAGACTTCTATTTCAAATAAATGCTGTTCTTTTGAAAAGATAATAAGAAAAGGTTACTGAGCACCAAATCAGGATATTAAAATGATTTCTGAATGATTATGTAACTGAAGACTGGAGTGATTATGCTGAAAATTCAGCTTTACCATTACACAGATAAAATATATTAAACTAGAAAAATGAAAGCTGTTATTTTAAAATGTAATATTTCACAATATTAGTCTTTTTTACTGTATTTTTGATCAAATAAATGCAGCCTTGGTGTACGAGACTTCTTTCAAAAGCATTTTTTTTTATTATTTTTTATTTTTTTAAATAGTTATGGCAACATCTGGTAACTTTAAAATGATGGTTTTACTATAACTTACCTCTCTCGGCTGCGGTTCTGCCGCTGTAAAAACAGTAAAGATACATTATTATTATGAGAAATGAACCAGGAAGGGGAGTCATGCTTTCCATGATGAAATTCCGGACAAGGCTTAGAATAAAAGAAAGCTGCTAAGCAAGTTTTGCTCTTTCTTTTCAACCTATTGTATGTTTTGCTTGAATAGCTTAGGCACTTTACGTATGTGGTTATCTCTTTCATTTCAACATCCTTCTGCGTTTATTTGCATGGATTAAATGGACATATATTCCAGCAATACTTCAGACAGGTTCAGGTCAAATAATCAGAGAATCTAAACTTATATCAACAACTCAACTTATAGATTCTTTATACCAGCTCTAATCATGTTGTTTCTGTCCAGATTCTCTCCCCACCCCAAACATGAAATGGTTTTGAGTCAGTCATCAGTTCTCATCAAACCATGGATCTCTACAACATGGACCCATTCCAAAATATCACAAATCTGGATTTTCAGGAAAGCTAATAACAATGTAAAAGTCATCATCCATGTTAAAAAAAAAAAAAACATTGTAGGTATTTCAAACATGCTTATAACACATCAGTGTCCAATGATGTATATTAAACAACAACAGTAACCTGGCAAAGGATAAGTATTTGGTTTTAATTAAGATAATTTTTACAACATATAGTATTCACAGTTCAGTGATTTTATGGACCTTAACAAACAGACATTTTGATACTTACAAGAGAGGTAAATGAGAAAAGAAACGCAGATCAAGACAGCCAACTTCATGGTCACAGTTGTTGAGCGAGTTGAGAGTGGGAAACTCAGCAGGTGTATCTTTGTAGCTGGTGCTCTGCAGTTATATAGCTTTCGAAATTAACCAACACTCCTCCCTCTCTCCCATTGTTGCTGCCTACCCAGAAAGAACCTGACTAGTGACATTCATGTAATGGGTCCACAAACAATGACTAAGGGCATTTGGGACTAAGGTCATTTGTGGTTTTGTAACATTATTAGAGAAACCTTGTCAAAGTGCATCCTAAAGAAAACTGTTCAATTATATGAAACGTTACTAGAGAGCAATACTTATAAGCATAAAATCCCTCTTGTCCATGAGAGGAGCAGAGCTGGATAATGAGGTCTAAATAAAGGTCTCATTTTACCAACATGATGTCTAACTTCATTAAATCTCAAAATGTTTGTTGCAGAAATTGATGGCTTGTTACCTGTAATTGCTTTCCTATTCAGTAAATGTCTTGTTTTCAAAATCTTCATTGACTTCACATCCGTAGTCATAGCTCATTTGCTTTATTTTGCTGATGACCTTTTTTTCTTTGCCAAGGATGCATTAAATTCATCAAAAGTGACAGTAAAAAACATTTATAATATTTCAAAAGATTTCTATTTCAAATAAATGCTGTTCTTTTGAACTTTTTAATCATCAAAGAATCTTGAAAAAAAGAAGTTTTACAGTTTCCACAAAAATATTAAGCAGCACAACTGGTTTGAACATCGATAATAATAAATGTTTTTGAGCATGCTCCAAATCAGCATATTAGGATGATTTCTGATAGATCATGTGACACTGAAGAATATATTTTTAAATATATTAATAAAGAAAACAGTTCTTTTAAATTGTAATGATATTTCACAATATTTCTGTTTTTCCTTTTACTGTCCTATTTTCAAAATCTGCATGGGATTCACATATGCAGTCATTACTCATTTGCTTTATTTTGTTGATGGCCTCCTATCAGTTTAGAGAAGCTTTTTGTTTTCTGAATGTGCTTTTTATAGTGAGTTATGATAAGTAAATCTTATGTTGTCCAACTTGTCTTGAAACCTTCAATCAAGAAGATTAGGTAATAATTCATCACTTTGATGTAGTAGTCAAACAGAACTAAAACTATAATTAAGAGGGACGTGTGCAATAACTTATTGAGAGAAACCTTTAAAGAGATAGTTCATCCAAAAATAATTTACTCACTCTCATGTTGTTCTAAACCTTTAAGACTTGAAGGGATGGTTAGCAGAATGTCAAGGATGGTCAGTCTAAGTAATCATTATTTTAATGTCATCTCTTTTTTTTTCATAACAAGAAAGCAACTGGTGACTGCCTTAAAATCTCTTTTTGTGTTCCATACAGGGTCAAAAAATCATGAGGGTGAGCACATGACGACTAAATTTACTTTTCTGGTGAACTATGCCTTGTTGGCAAATCTCATTAAACCTCACTAGGTGGCATCAGCGAACCATGAAGCGCAGGTCATCAACGCGCGTTACCGTGCACAGTCATCGCGAGACGTGTAAATATTGAACATGTCAAACCAGTGCGAACAACTTTCATGGTGCCAACGACACAAATATAAAAGAAATACCCAATAAATGCCTCTGATAATAGACAGAAATGTATTTAAATTATGTCGTGCATTTATATTATGATAGCACCTAATTTTTAATAAATTCATTAAATAAATTCATAATTCTTGATGTATAATATAAAACAGCTCCCTTAATTTTAAAGATCATAACTAGGGCACCGACTTTACAATAAACATCCCCAAATTCCAGTGCGCGCCCTCGAGTTTCTCACCGCTCATTCCCGCAGCCTCGCTGACATCACGCGTGAACCCCTCCCCTGCCCGCGGCGGCGCGCTTTAGCGCGGTCTCGCTCCTCTCTTCAGATCAGCAGAATCTGTTCATCCCGAGACGGACAAGATGGCGAAGTGAGTGGGTTGCGCTTTGAGAAGAAAGCAGCGACTCACATAATTTCTTCAACATTAAAACGTCGGTTGCCTTGATGTACGTTCGAATAAGCGGGAAAGCGCTTCTTTAAGAAGAAAAATCGCCCCTCATAGCGAGGTGATTCAAAGAGAGCGTCGAGGACATCGACTCCGTGTCCTTTCAGGCTAAGCTGCTAGTCAGCTATTCGGGGAATTGCTCAAGAGAAAAAAACAGCCTCAACCTCAGGGGAAATAGTCTTGTTTTTTACTGTGTCGAGGCAGCAAAACTCCTATTGAAACAAATGTCCGTTATCATCTCCTTTTCGGCGTTGTGAGTTGTTAAGGACACAAGCTAGTGATACCCGTTTTAGGCGAGCTAGCATTGTTTCTACTGGACTGAAGAAGAGAAAGCAGCCTGAAAACCTCACCCGTTCACACAGTTTCAGAGTAACTCGGATTTTAGGACATGGCCAGCAGCAGTGGCTCTAAAGCCGAGTTTATAGTCGGTGGAAAATACAAACTCGTTCGTAAAATCGGATCCGGATCCTTCGGTGACATTTATTTGGCAATCAACATCACAAATGGCGAGGTAAAGATGAAATGGATGTTTAATTCATGTGATGAATGTCTGGGATAAGAAGATTGAGGGGTTTATACATATGTCCAGCTCATCACATCTGATTACCTGGACACTTCATATGGCCACTGAAAAATATAGTTCATATAGTCTCGAAAGATTACAATATTTGTATGGGTTTTTATGAGGGTTTACTGTTTGTGGGAAGTCAATCAATGTATCGTTGCGGATTTTAATAGAAATGGAAGGTTTCCCAGATCAACTACTAAAGTGTGCTCTCAAATACTGAACTAAATTTCATTGCTTTGCTAAAAATATATATGTAGATTAACAATATAATTATAAGCAGATAAATAATACAACTTAATTTTGAATTTTTCAGGAGGTAGCTGTGAAATTGGAATCACAGAAAGCCAGACACCCTCAACTCCTATATGAAAGCAAGTTGTACAAAATTCTCCAGGGAGGAGTCGGGATCCCACACATTAGGTGAGTACAGATGTCTTATTATACGTGAAGTTAAAATCTGTTTTAATTAGATTGGGTAGCTGGACTAGTTTTATCTGGTTGAAAGACTAGCATGAGATCGAAAGCAACGGGTCGAGTACAAAGTACACGTTCATCTTCGTGTAATATCTATCTCTACGCATAGTACTTGTCTTAGTAGATTAAAAGTATATATTCAGAATAGGATATTTATCCTTTTTTTTAATTTACTTATGATAGTGTCGACATGCTAACTAGCCCGTTCATTAGCACTAGCGTTTCTATGAAAGAACTGTGGTGAAATATATCTTTATAAACCTTGTGTTCTGTATAATGTATGTTATTATAGTGTACTGAATGAGATTTGATCACGAAGTGTGTGTTTGTGCGTTGCTGAGTAATGAGTAATGAGCGAGTGGGAAATGGCCGCTGCTCTTTTGTTGTGTTTGTTCAACATGTCCTCCCTCTCGATCAGAAAATGGCGGATGAGGGAAAACAAGTTTCAGGGCCTAGTGCGACTGCTACTCTCTTCTCAAGGTGACTGAGCCATACGAGCGATGATATTAGTTTTAGAACACATTTATAATTGTATAAAAGAACCCATCTTTGACAGAATGCTTTCAATAACTGATTCTGGATGTATATTTGAATAAAGCATAGTGACTGTTTTGGCTTCAAACAAAATGGGTACAGGTTGTCACGAATGTTTTCTAGTTTGCATGTTATCAGTGAAGGTAAATGACGTCATTCGTTTCAAAATCCGAGCGCAGAAATCCCCTAACAGGTTAAGGTTTCTTGGTGGTTGAGTTAGTCTACTGATTTTTCTTATGCAGTTATGTTGGGCTTTTATAATGTTTTGGTGCATTGTCATATATTAACTAATTTTTACCCTGATCCTGGGACATTTGAGATGCTGAGGGATGAGTTGGCCTAATCTTTCATAAATCTACTCCAATGAAGTAACTTAGCATAAAAACATAAACCATTTTTTATATAAAAGTAACATAGTAGTTTTCTGTGAAAAGGTTATAAACACCAGGTAGATCATGTTGAGATCTGTTACATGGCTTTTTCATGGTTAGATGCAAAGTGCAAAATGAAAAAAAAAAAAAAAAAAAAAAAAACAATGCTTAGGGTATGTTCATGTTAATTACCCTGTTGCCCAGAAAGATAAGTCTTTATCTGCTTTCAAGTTTTTAAATTTTTTTTATTATTCTCAACCTTCCCCTTTTTGGCTCTATCAAGCCAAATTACTATGGTAATTATGCATTAAAAATTAACTTTGCTGCAGGCATTGTTGATGGAAAAGGCTGGCATTACGTGCAGACACAAATGTGATGAATAACGTGTGACCATCAACACAATAATTTATTGAATATTTCTATTAAAATTTGATTACATTTCTATAAATATTTCTATTTAAAATTGTTTATTATTTCTGTCATGGTTTTTCACAATGATTTGCATGGCCAGATCTGGATGGGGAAATCTTTTGCCCTTGCACATGTTTCTTGATTGCATTAATTCCTATTCAAATGACTTGATTTTGTCAATGAAAATTCACTGAACAACAGTAAATGTAGCCTAACTGCACATTGCAAACTGCAACATTTCATACCAACTTGTTTGCTGTGAACTGCGGTTTCTTTTCCTAAAGTTGTCATAATTGCTTCACCAGCCATGGTTTTTGTTGGTCATTAGGTTCTCATTTCATTGTAGACCGTAATATATCATTTAGTAAACTAATCTAGCCGACAGAAGGTTTCCTTAGGTAATGATAGTATAAATACAAATGCCCTGCCTTTTGCCTCTAATGAACTGCCATTACAGATTGCATTTAGGTGTCCATTTCTATGGCATCTCATGCTGACAGCAGCTTGGCTGATTTAGAAATCTGAACTCTGCCATAGCTAGTTATTTAACCCTGTGCAGTTAAGAGTTAGGTAACCCCTGTAATGGTTGGATGGATTTACCAAGCACTTTAAGGACAAGACTATAAAAGCAGCCATTAGTTATAACTAAAAAGCATAACATGTTAAACTCTGCTCTATTTACTTTATTGCTTTCAGGCTATGTGTAATTTAGGTTATTTATAATTACTGGATTGAATGGGGAAGATACTGGTTTTATGTTTCTCATCTTTTTATGCTATTTTGGCTTAAACTAGTTTTTAATGAATGAGTAAAAGTTTCCAGCAGAAAGGATGCGTAAAAGTACTGGTTTCAGTCACTGGTTACTAGAGCTGGGAAAACCTGCCATACAAGATCTCCCTCCCCCACACTCCCTAAAATCACTCACTGCCTTTGCTAATGAAAGAAAAGAGCTTTGTGTGCTCTTCAAAGTCTTTTATGTAAGCTCAATCACAAGAAAGTGTCTCCGCACTTTATTTAAGCACATATTTTTACCCCAACACCTCTGTGTGATTAATAAACAGCCTTGTGTTTGAAGTTAAAATGTTCAGGCAAACTATACGGTTTTGTTCAATTTCCCCTTAGTTTTGCTTTGAAAAGAGGAAATGAGTGTCCCACAGAGAGGCCTGTAGTTTCCGTAAGCAAGAGATTACTGTTTGCTATGAACTGCTGTAACCACTGTGAATAACAGCAGACTTGTTAAACATAAGGTTTTTTTTTTTTTTTTTTTGGGAGTTATGTTTGTAGTATACATTGCAGTATTTTTGTTTTTAACTTATGGGACATCTTTCCTAATCTTCCATTATTTCTGTTTTTGCTTTTGTATTCTAGGTGTCGCTAAGAAAATACATACATATTTGTAAATTATCCTGGAAAAAAAAGCCTAAAACTGAGAATCAGTGTTCACTGATTTTATACGAGCAGTTAGCATGGATGGGATTGCATCCTAGGGCCTCTTTACACCTGGTCACTTCATGCGTTTTCACTGATCGGATAGCTAAATAAAAAAAACAAAAAAACAGGTGTAAATGTCCTCCAAAAAGCATCCGAGACTGATTTAAATCCGATCACTCGACCTTTAGAAGGTGGTCTGTGACTCATTCCAGATGAAACTGGACAAGTGTAAATGCATCTGGTTGTTGAAACCACAAAATTTTTTTTAAATTTTACTCCCAAAATGTTAAAAAAAAAATAAACATGGGAAAACGTGTTTTAGGCTGACATGTTAAAGCCAGATATGACTGCTACTGCAACACGCATCGCCACAGATGAGTAGCTGATTATCTCTTCAGCAAGCCAACGCGCAAACTGCCACAAATGAAACAAAGTAAGTCGCAGACGCTCAACACAATCATTTTAATTTAAAGTAGTGAGACTAAATGATCTTACCAGTGTTTTTGTTGCGCTCTCTCCTATTGTGGTCTTTGATCTTGAAATTGGCTCATGATAAATAAAACGCAGCTCATATGTTGCTTTCGTTGACTTGAATGCTGTTAAATTTGCGTAGTGCGGGAATTGAAGATTGGATTTATATTTGTTTTGCGGAGACACATTTATATGGCCAGGTGTAAATGGAACCGTTTTAACAAATCAGAGCAGTGAAAATACATGAAGTGATTTGGTGTAAATAGGCCCCTAGATATAAGCATCACAAGGATTAGGAGCCAGTTTGTGGTTCAAAGTACATTTTGCATTGTGAAATGGTAGATGTTGGTTTGCTGGCAAAGATGGCCAAATGGGCACTAGTCTACTGCTGCACCTTGTCTCTCCACAATACCTCTTTGTTTAGGAGACTCTCTAGCATGATGGTTGCTTGGCGACTGCTGTAGCAATGTGTTCACTAAATGTGTGACTCTTTTGAACCTCCACCTGCTGAGCTGTGTGTCTGAGTACTGGTTGTCAAAGCTTCACTAATATTTTTAAGAGCCACTAGGTTGATTCTGTGCAGGCTTTTGGCATAAACGATTTAAGCACTGTCCTAATACTACACATTTCTTTTTTGTCTTGAGGGGCCCCGTCCATTCTAGAAGTGTCTAAAGTGGTTGAAGACTAGTGTAACATGTTACATAGTTGTTACTGTGGACGCTACAGTCATGTCACCAAGCTGGATATATTAGATGCCATTGTCCAGAGGGTGTGCCGCATAACTCTGGCACTTCCTTAACTGATAAGATTCATGCTTTATTGTCTCAATATAACTTGGTCAGCTATGTGCAATTTTAAGTGTTTTAATTTAATTGTAATTTGCTTGTACTAAAATCTCATCTTGTAAACTCGAGCAAAGTGTCATGCATCACTGAATTGATTTGAAGGATCAGCTCTTTTTGAAAGAAGTACAACTTTTCATCATTTAATTGCTTTTGTAGTTGTCATGCAATCCTGAGTTTCATCTGTTGGTGTTCATGATATGTGATACTGTTTTTCAGGTGGTATGGCCAAGAAAAGGACTATAATGTCCTAGTGATGGACCTGCTGGGGCCAAGTCTGGAGGATCTCTTTAACTTCTGTTCCCGCAGATTCACAATGAAAACTGTCCTAATGCTTGCAGATCAGGTAATGATGGGTTAACTAGCTTATAATAACACATTGAATGGTTTTGTGGCATGATCTTAACCTGGTCGTTTTGCTTTCACAGATGATCAGCAGAATCGAATATGTGCACACAAAAAATTTCATCCACAGAGATATCAAGCCAGACAACTTTTTAATGGGTATTGGCCGTCACTGTAATAAGGTAAACTTTCACCATTTCCTTATTTTAAAAAAGACAGTCTGATTTAAAAGTGACATGGAGGATTGACTGCAAATAAAACTGCAGATCACTAAGGTTTCCTGTTACATTGAGACTTTCTCATGGGCGAACACTGGCTTGAGAGCCTGTGATAGTTACGTTTGATGCCGCTCTGCTGATTCGGGATGGCTGGGTTGTACAAAGAATATTTGGTGGAAAATTTTAGGATCAGATAAATAAAACCGCAGTGAGTCCTTAGACACAATGTTTACAGCTTAACTTATTGATGGTTTGAGAATCACCTGACGTTGGGCTGTGGACATCTGTGGACATGGATTGTATGTCTTTCACTCCTCAAATGGAACTTGTGCATGATATGTGACTAGTGGTTGTTGTTGTTTTCTTTTTTTTTTTTTTTTTTAATTTCTCCCTACGACTGAGAGCCTTTGAAGTCCTTTGCACAGTTTTATTTTTCTCCATTCAAATGTGCAGAAGTTGCCTGATTTGTATTTTGTTTCAGATAACTCGTAATTTTGAGCCCTTGCAGACAGGCAACATTTGGCAAAGTTAAAGCATCATCTGCAAAATAAAACAATGACCTTCCAGCTCTGATGGTCGTCTAACAGTTCAGATCAGTTTCCACTACAAATTCTGGTACTGTTTGGTACTTCAGTGAAGCCTGTATTACCATTTTTGGCAGTGCTGTCTGGAATAAATGTTTACCATTGTGTGTCTGTGTGAATGCCAGCCTCAAGCTTTTATTTTTATACATACACATGAAATCGTCACCTTTTTCACTAAAACTCTGGATGCACACGCTCTGCTTTTGGATGTGTAGCTGTCGACATCCACCCTGGAAAAAAATAAATCATAGTTAAGAAGTGCAGTGTACTCAACCAACTTGAAGATCTGATTTATCTATTGCTTTGCAAACCCCACTGTCCTTTGGTGAGGAATCAAAAGGCCTATCAGCTTGCATTATCCACTGCTCTCTGCTTACATTTCTCATATGATCATTACCACTCTTGTCTTGATCCAGCCCCCAGTAAAACTTTTTTCAAGAATAACACTGTTAGCTTGGGGAAAGCATGAGGACATGTCTTGACCAAGAATGGTGCAGGCCAACAGGTGACATCAGTACAACACAAGAGTAAGTCTAAAAATGGAAGTGTTTAAGAGAATTGTTAATGTTTCATGCAGTTATATTTTCCTAGATTTATTTACAAAGTTCAGATCCAAATATTCCTGCATATAAAAAAAATATGCTTTGCCGCAAGTTTCAAATAGTCTCCTCTCACACTCCCCCACTCTCCTGTCACATTGCAGATAACCGTACTCAGCTCGGCACCATTGTAAACTAATGGCTTGTTTTGTTGCTTTACCCTGGGCTGCTCTATTGAACTCTCCAATGTCACTTCCACCGAAGCTGTCCCATCTTGTCTTTTATAACTAAACTAAAACTGTTTTTTGCAATAACATGCAGGTTAAGTCACGCACCTCTTAAACTGCACGCATTTTTTATTTCGTTTTTTGTTAGAGCTTGATCCCTACCTGATTTGGCCTCTCCACATGCCAAAGTATTCTAGCCTCTTCCTTACTGTAGGTGGTCCAATGATCTGTTAAACATGAAATGCATTTATCCTTCACAGGAGTTTAAAGGGGTGGGGCTGTTTTGGTTGATTGCATTTGTTCTCAAAGCTTCTCATGCCTAATTTTAAAACAAGTGCCCATTGTAGTGAATGGCCTTTTAGAGTTTGCCCTTCTTAACCCTAGTTGTGCCATTTGTCTTGTTCGCCTCATGCTAAGGTGGGCTTAGCAGTTAAATACTGTATGGCACAGCTAGTGTTAAATGCTGCCGAATGTTTATGGATAAAGCCTTGGCAAAGTCAAAAAAGAGAATCAGGCTTGGGGGGACAATTGGTATAGATGACATGAATGAACACTGGGTTGGGCGGCCAGAGGTGCCATGTACAGTTTGCCTCTGTGGCTCAAGAGCTGATGAGGCAAGCCGGCCCTGCATTATATGGTCTGAAATAAAAACAACTATAGCTACTATATGAGCCTAGGCTTATGGGAAGACGTCTGCCATTAGCAGAGCCTCCTCTGAGTTTGAGCTAGGAAGCTTGCTGGTGGATGGAGGATTGCCTTAGGCTTTCTCTTCCCCTCCCTCTGCTCCTTCTCGCGTTCTTTTTCTGAGCCTTGGTGTTGCCTGTCTGCGCTGGCCGTGTGCGGTTGTCAGCAATACTGTTTGATGCACTGCACCCTCTATTGTCTGTTCAGTGTTTAGAATCTCCAGTGGGGAAGAGGAAAAGAAGCTTGGCTGTTAGTTCTTCTCAGGATCCATCTTTCTCAGGATTAAACCAGGTCTGAAACCACAACCACCTCCTAATCGCCCAAAATTGTTTTATTTTTTTCCTTTTGGAGTTCTTTATCCCATTTAATTTTGATTTTCAACAATAACCATTGACGTTTGTTGGCATTAAACCAGACACACATGCTAAACAGAACTATGCTAAACAGAACTAGAGATTAAACTCCTAATCCAGATTGAAGGGATCTCTGTACAGGCAGGTGAAGGACTTGTCACTTCGAGAGAAAATAGGATGTTTGTTCTCAGTCCTAGTCAGTTCTTAAAATTATTGTCATAACATGATAATTTTCCCTTACTTTATCCTTGATTTTCAGTGCTAATGATGTATTTGGTGTAGGAGAATTTACTGTGTTCTGTTTAAAGTTGGAAATCGACAGTGCCCAGTGCTTTTCTGATTTGTAATCAAAGACTTTGACAGAATAATTTGATTGGCCTAATTTCACTGCATTGGGTGCTTGTTCTTGTTGCAGAACACATCTTTCAATTTATCAGCCGTGCTTTGTGGCACTGAGGCTTGTTTTTCTAATCCAGCCATCTAACATTGGACTGTGCTGTCAGAATGTTGCCTAGCTTGCAACCATTTGCCCAACAAGACGCATGAAAACTGTGGCCTGGTATTGACAGGGTTGACCTTTTAAACACTTGCTCTTTAAATTGTTGCATGTGTTCTTGTCCTGAGATATGTGCTTATGCTTATTTAAATGTTCAGTTCAGCTAAATAAAGTGGAATATAACATTTGGTTCTCAGCTCCTAAAATCTAAGATTGTCTTTGGGCATCACAGCTATTTGTAGTCATCTTGAGAGCACTGACAGGCAGTTAAAATAGCAAAATATTAAATGTTTGCATGGGTTTTCAAAGTGATAGCCAAGTACTTGTACAATGGACTATTTCAGAGGAGAAGAGATCTTGCATAATTTGAAAATGTTTAAATAACTTTGGCCAAAAACACGTATTTAAGGTTCATGATACAAAATAGTTTTCCATTGCTGGGGGGTGCTCTTTCAGGTGTCTCTGCTGCAGTGTTGTGTTTTCCAGGGTATTGTTTTAATAAAAGTTGGTGAGCAAAATGTAAATCATAATGTATTTTGATTTCTAGTAAGCCTTGGTTGTGTGTACCACTTTTCTCCTGACTTGACCTTTAATAGAAAGGTCCAAGCGGAATTGCATGTTTGGCGTAACTAATTGCCTTGACAAGAGGAAATGCGTTTCAAATCCCTAGTTGAGCCAAGCAAACAGTGGCACGGCTGAGTGGATACGTTACAATATGGCTGCTGCCTCAGTAAAAAAAACCAGTTGGGTGAGGCGCTCTTGCTGGGACTGCGGGCTGTAGGTGTGTGTGTGGGACACTGGATCTGACTGGCTTTCTACTAATGAGAATATTTCAGTCAATGACAGGCTCTTAGAGCTGACTCTTACATCGCTGCTTGGATAAAGGGTGTGTTTCCTTTTCCAGTAAGCTTCATTTGCGTTGTAGACTCTGACCCCTTCGCTTTGATTACAGCCTCTGGATGTGATGTTTTTGTTCTGAAGTCCAGGTAATAGGTCAGACAGCACACAGAAGTTGGAGGAAAATTAAAAATGATTTTGCGGAATCAGTGATTTTTCTTGTTTAGAGTTAGTTTTAAAAATTAAATGTCAGTGTTTGTGCTTCTTTTTACTTTATTTATATAGTTGTTCCTCATCGACTTTGGTCTGGCCAAGAAATACCGAGACAACAGGACACGACAGCACATACCCTACAGAGAAGACAAAAATCTCACAGGCACAGCTCGCTATGCCAGCATCAACGCACACTTGGGCATTGAGCAGAGGTGAGTGCTCCTGCCTGAACATCATTTGTGACCTTCAGTCAATTTATTAATTTTGCTCATTGTGATTGAAATGGTTAAATTTCTGTCAAATTATTCTGCTAGTAGTAATAGATAAAATCTGTCAAATTGGAAAAATGTGAGATCTACAAAGCTTTTGAACCCTACTGTACACTACCATTAAAAAGTTTTGGGGTGGTAAGTTTTTGAAAAGACTCTTATGATCACCAAGTCTGAATTAATCAAATACAGTAAACTGTAATATTGAGAAATATTCTAACAATTTTATTGAAATGTTTTCTATTTTAATTAGGGGTGTAACTATACACTCATGTCACCATTCCATACGATTCACAATGCTGAACTCGCAATTCAGTGCTATTGCAGTACTTAACTTTAAGCCAAAATAAAGAGGGGTTATATTATTATACCTTCTAAGACATATGATAGCAAGTTAACAAATTGTTGATTTAAAAAAAAAAATGCTAAATTTGGTATGGACCTGGGGGGTGGACTTGAATAGGCTTGGACTTTGTCCTCCATGCACAGGGCAATGATGACACCAGATTAAAAATATTCATGATTCTGAACCTGAAAATACAGAATTATTTTACACACATACTTTGTGTGCCCTTGTTTTACTGGTAAAATCAGATGTTTGGCAAACCCCCATTGCATTATTATACGTTATATTCAACATTAAAGGATTGGTTCACCCAAAAATGAAGTTTCTTTCATTAACTACTCACCCTCATTTAATTCCAAACCTGTAAGACAATCACATCATAACCAATTTATAAGGCCCAGAAAGGTAAAGACATCTTTAAAATAGTCCATAGTCCATATCGCCACATTTTTATAGCATGATATCTTGATATATGTATTGTTACACCCCTAATTTTTAATGCATCAAGTGTAATTTATTCTTTTGATGGCAAAGCTGAATTTTCAGCATCATTACTTCAGTCTTCAGTGTCACATGATCCTTCAGAAATCATTCTAATGTGCTGATTTTGTGCTCAAGAAACATTTCTTCTCATCAGTGTTGAAAACCATTGTACTGCTTAATATTTTTTGTGGAAACCATGATGCATAGCTTTCGTTGAATATGTTCAAAAGAATAGCATTTATATTTGCGTACTTGCTGAATAAAAGTGTTCATTTCTTTGCAAAAAGCTTACTGAGCCTTTAACTCTAAAGCCTTTTGCAAGAACTTGCAGCACCTTTAATTCACGGTTGTGACATTTTGCTATCTTAAGTGATTGATAGGCTTTGCTTGCTTGCCATTTACTGGAGGAGTGGCATGTCAGTGGTCAGCGAGTTAATTTAAGTGTGCTTTACTCAAATCACCCCCTGCTTATATTCTATGCACTAATTTTGCTTTTTAATCATTTAAGTTTGGGTTTTTTTTAAATGATCTGCCCTCAAGACATGTTTAAAAGCCCTTTGGCTTGACTTAATCTTATTTCGGCTTAACAGTCGTCGAGATGACATGGAGTCACTAGGATACGTGCTGATGTACTTCAACAGAACCAGCCTGCCATGGCAGGGCCTGAAGGTAAGCAGGACAGAATCCAAGTTTTCATTTATAATAGCTGGATTTTAGATTGGATCACACAGGATGTCTTAAGGATTTCTTTTTGAAAAGCATGCCAGTGACTTTTCTACTGTATATGGTTTGAATATAGGACATGTTAAATATGGATGTTTAGAAATGCTGTCTATATGTAATTGGAGTAGGTTAATGTCTGTTAATGTGACTGAATATTGCTATTGCATCTTTCTTTTACTGAACAGGGAAAAGCCTTAAAGAATGAACTAAAAATTGCTAGGCACTATGAAACAGGCCAACAGGTGGTGCCTAAAAAAGTGCTGTAAATCTTTCAGCTGGGTTATTTATGGCCCCCAGCACTGTGGGCTTGCACACTGATGAACAGTTAGTACCAGATTGTACTGTAACGTTTTAATTTTTTACCCACAGGCTGCCACAAAGAAACAGAAGTATGAGAAGATTAGTGAGAAAAAGATGTCGACCCCTGTCGAGGTGTTGTGTAAGGTATGTGAAATTCTACATCCACACAGCAAGGCTTTTCAAAGGTGTACTCTCATGCTTTGCTTGTGGCATACACGCTACAAACATCTGTTCAGTTTCAAGGTGGTGATAAAGTTATGAAACTCCACGAGTATGCAAATTAGTTACCTCCAGAACATTGAATTCTAATAATGAGTGTAAATTTCATATGTCAGACCAAAAACTTGATTAACTTAATGTTTGGATTAAATCTTCAAATCAAACATCTAGTTGCTTATATGAAGCTCTGATCCTATGCGCATTACTCGGCAGGTTTTTTTTTGTTCTACATGAATGTGATCTCAGACAGCCAGTTTAATGTTAACAGTGCCATCTATTTATTATAATACTAGGATATAAAAGGCACTGTGAGAGATAAATTAGAGATATATATATATATATATATATATATATATATATATATATATATATATATCTCTAATTTTTTTTTTTTCTTTTTTCATTTCCCCATCCTTAAAAGGAGCAGGTTAGGTTGACATGACATTTATGTAATTTTCTGCCTTTGTAACATGAGTTTGGCACTTTCTCTAGGGGTTCCCAGCAGAGTTTGCCATGTACCTGAACTACTGTCGTGGGCTACGGTTTGAAGAGGCACCTGACTACATGTACCTGCGTCAGCTTTTCCGCATTCTTTTCAGGTGCATGAACAATTTCCGGCATTACCTCGACACTCCCAACTGGGCCAGAAACACATCCTAGTCACAACTTGTTTTCTATATCTTTGTTACCAGTAGAGGCTGTCACAATTTTGTAAAGGAAGTTGTGAATGGTTTGTATGGTTGTACTCACTCCTGCTTTTTTTTTTTTTTTTTTTCACTCCTGCTTTTCCTCTCCAGGACTCTGAACCACCAGTATGATTACACATTTGACTGGACCATGCTGAAGCAGAAAGCAGCACAGCAAGCAGCCTCCTCAGGGGGACAGGGGCAACAGGCACAAACCCCCACAGGCAAGCAAACTGACAAACCCAAGAGTAACATGAAAGGTTAGTAGCAAACAGCCAAGCGACGTTTTCAGCGCAAAAAACAGAGACACCAATTGCTTACATTTGTTTAAAAAAAAAATAAAAATAAAAAAAAAATGAAAAGTGGATTTGGAACATTCGCTCCCAAAAAAATTCATGAAGCATAAAATGCAAAGAAACGGTGTTAGTTCAAGGATGCACCCCACTCGAGAGGGGGAAAAAAAAAATTTCAATTGGTATGTTTTGCAAAAGCAAAGACGTCCTTGGGAAATTTGACTACTAACTTTGTACCAAACAAAAAAATGTCTATTCTTCTCTGGGACGAAGGGTTGGCTTCATAATCTTTTCTGTGAATGTCAGATAACCATCCCTTGAATTAACCCCTTTCCAAATGGGATGCTCTATTTGACAAATTTCTCCCAATCATTGTTCCTGGATCTAACACTTGTTAGTCTTGATTATAATGGTCTCTTCAGAACAAACATGGATATGTGGGAGTGATTTCTAACCACAGACTAACAAAGACCATGTCTTTTCCACATCTCTTCATTGACTCTTACTGTTCTATTCTAACTGTTTGGTGTTAAGGGAACTGTAATGGTGTGCTGTTATGTTCATGTGATGAATTGACAGTGATGTTTTTGTGATTCTAGTTGTGGATCTACTTTCCAGCAAAATGCATAGCCTTTTCTAGGCACGTGGACCTGGAGTTGAAAGTGGTTTTTCCTTTTTATTCCATTCATCATTTGTTTCCTAAGGCAGAACTGTTGACGAATAAAAGGGATGTTGATGAGCATATAGAGTCTGTTTCGCACTACATTAATAAGTAGTTCTGGTCAGATGGTGTAAGCTTTAATGTAGTCTAAATCTGTTGTGCATCTAATGCTGCAGAGTAGGCTTGACACATAGAAGGGCACAGTTAGGTGGAAAAGCTGCTGTCACTCCTCTTCAACTGCAGTGTCCTTTAGTGGCCTGGTAAAATCGGACTACAGTGGTATTTGGTCTGGGCTGCATAGTGCGTTAGGATGTTTCTCACCGTTAATGGTACACAGTTTCCTTTAGCCCTTAAAATAACATGTAGTCCTAAATTTTAGGGATGTGCCAATATGAAAATATTGCCCAATAAGATGATTATTTATATTTGAAAGCTGATATATTAAATGAATCTAAAATATATATAAATCCAAATCCAATTTTATTTATTTTTTTTTTTTACAGTTTGAGAGCCTGATTACAGTAACTTTAAATGCCGAGTCACAAGCACTTCAACGTAATTCAATAATTCGGTGTAATACAGGACAGTAGACTAGTTTGAACCAGTAATTTTTTAATTAATTTTACACTCATGGCCAGTTTTCTTTATAAAAAAAAAAATAAAAATGATTGTCTTACAAATAAATAAAATAATGGTTAAATAATGCAAACAAGTAATTTGGCAACATTACTCGCTCATAAAGAATTAATGCATGTGCCATGGATGGATAAATTAGAATAGCGTCTACATCGACAATAATCAAATGATTAAGATAACAGCGTTGCTGTTTGAGCTGTAGCTGAAGGGCTAAATGAACACTGGTAAACTCTAGTGCTTTGTTATCAGGTTAATTAACTCAACAGAATGCATCCTATATGAGAGAAATCATATATTTATACAACATAAACATAACACAACTTGTATCTGCACAAAACATAAAAAGTGAGCTTGAACTAAGCTACGTGCTAGTCAGAATGTGTACACATAAAATAACCATATTACAACTTAAAATTGCACAAAATAAAAGGCTGTGAATACACAAGCCAACTTGATTCTGCTTGTCATGGTGTTGTGGATGAGCTTATCCCGTAACGACTTGCTAAAACACGTGCAAAAAGAATTCGCAACATTCTTTTACAATAGTGTTCTCATATTTTTTGTAGCCTATATGACAGGCTTGCGCTGCACATGTTGCACTTAATTGTATTTTCCTTTTTGATTTAATTCCAATCATATTTCAAGCAATTCAAAACCATTATGGCGAACAGTGCACATCTGAAGAGTCTCAGCTGAAGGAAAAAATCCATTATTTTTCAGTTTTAATATATTGGCCAAATTTTCTTATCGGGCCGATAACACTAACATTAAAAATGAACATATATCAGTCAGTACCAATATGGTGGCTGATATATCGTGCATCCCTACTAAATATCACATCTGCAGACCTGAACTTTGTGACGTCTGCTAGATTTTGTAATGTTGGCTTGCAAAATGTTTGTAGGTTGTGGGAATATATTCCAAACTAGATCAGAAATTTTCTATCTTGCAGTTGTGATATTTAAAGCGTATCATGCTGTAATCATCTATATAATAGTGTATGGGATGTAATTTTTTCTTACCCCTTCAGGCCTAAATGGCCACAGAGGACAGTGGGTTTAATATAGCAACTGTGTGCCGTCAACCCATGCAGGCAGCTTTTTCCCAGTTGAGCTTTGATCTATTTCCTCTGACGTTGTACGTGGCTTTCAGAGTCTTTTTCTTTTCAATCCCGTGGTTTACGTCATGTTCTTTGTTCATAAATGCACAGTGAAAAGCAGGAAGACTGTTTTACACTCAAGGTTCGTCCTGAATTAAGGCAAAGAACAACTGCTGTTAAAAGTGGCTGAACTAAGAATAGCATTTGCTGATGAGGTGGTATTGGCCTAATCCTTTGTCCACGCCGTTTTAGTTTGATTGAACCCCATCCCCCCCTTCAAAACCCAGGATGCACAATGTACCCGGCTTAGAAATATGATTGCAACATTTAGATTGGGATAACTCCATCCATTCAAAGATTTAAACTTGGAGGATCAGAAATAATGTCCCTTTAAGATGGCTTCACTGAATAGCAACAGCCAAGAATTTAAGTGGTGATGCTCAGGAGTGTTTTAGCTTGAAAGAACTTTATTTGCAGGGGATTGTTAGTTTCTTGGTTACCAGAGCAACTTTGTTAGTTTTGCAACAATGGAGACCCGGACCTTGCTCTGCTGTTATTGTGAGATTTGTCCTGAGAGTGCTCCGTCAGCATATTTCCTCACTGTTGATAAATGCAAACTTGTCAAGCATTTAAATTTTTTCTCTTCCCCTTAATTTTTTTGTTCCATTAGTGTCTATAGAAATGTCAAGGCTGTGGTAGCTAAATGTAACCATACTCTGCAAGTGGTAACAGCTCGAACCTAGCAATCGGGTTACTTGGCAACTGGTTTGGATCATCTTTCCATTGTGGATTAGTTATAAATGACACAAGCAGTGACCTAAATGGGCGACGACTGCTTTTGAATTTTATTAGTTGTAATCTATTTTTTTTTTTTTTTTTAATTAGGGAAACTAGTATATATTTTCCAAGCATGATCAATTTATTTTTCTCTATAGTAACGTTGCAGCTGTAGTGTTAAAATGACTCTTTAGATTTCCCTGTCCATATTATCCTGTTTGATCTTGTGCTCTGTTTGCCTGAGGCAAAAGCACATTGATTTTTAGAAGCAGACCACAGTTAAGAGTGCTGTGCTGGAAACATTTCAGCATACATCAAAACTATGTTGTTTGGTGGTGTATGTACATGATTTGAAATTCTAGGGCTGCCCCTAACTAAAGTTTTTTTTTTAGTTGACTAATTGCACGTTTATATTAATTTAATTACTTAAAGATATACTGAGAATGCTAAACCATAATAAGAATTTAACATATATAGGCGTAATAAAGCTTATTTCGCGCTTAAGCATGCATTAGGCTTGCCGCAAAGCACCGGCTAAAGTAATAATTATGAATGTGTAGGGAGAAAAATAGCAAAGAGACATGCTGAGTTTCGGTTCATTTTTGTGATGCGCTCCAGTTCAGGGAGACCGAGACAGCAGAAAGCGCATCCTGTTTCTCTTTTTACAAAAGTGCAATGTTTTCTTGTTGTAAGTTTACATAAATAAAAGTTGACCCTTTACAGTTTCGAAAGATGTAATAAAAACACTTGGATATGTGCCTAATAATACAGCACATTTATCTAGGTTAACGTTAGATTGAGTTGCCATGTAAAGTTGCTATAACTTACATAGGCGAACGTTTTTTTTTTTTTAGGATTTCCTGCCCGACATAATTGCCACAAGTACGTACTGTGTGTGGTGTATCGCAGTTTTTCGGTTCGGTTTGAATATCATTACACCCCTAACACACACACACAAACAATCAAGCAAAACCTACGATTTTGACAATTAATCAAGTAATTGGATATTTTTGTGGTTATAAAAATAGTCCTAAGCAAACAATAGCCTCTAAAATGACTTAACACATAGATAATAGGCAATAATTTTAACTCAAATATTAAAGATTAAGAATTTAGGCGACTTAATCTTTAATATTTGGCCACTATATGATAGAAGTGCTATAGCCATTGTAATTTCTTGAACAAGAATATGTGGACAAAAACATGCAAACTCAGAGTGATGGTTTAAACTTTATTTTAAAATCGTGATGAACAACTGTTTGCATATTTAGAAACATTGATGTATTCTCCTGTGTTGGTGTAGGTTTAAAAATGATTTAATCAAATGGTGCACATTGCGTTCCCAGATTAGTGTTATAAGCAACCCAAACTCACAGCATATGCAGAGATAAATAAGTTCATGTGGAGCAGCATTTACTGTGAACGGAGCCACACGTAAAAAAAAATTATATATTAATTTTTTATTAGTGTTGTCAAAAGTACCGGTACTTCAGTACCAAGTTGGTACTGAAATTTTTAAAATATGACGATACCCGCATTTCTGTAGTACAGAGAATCCGGGTATATTCGGTACCCACTGATGGGACTGTGTCAGTATTTACATGAATATGACACGAGTGAAGCACGAAGCTTTGTTTACAAAAGAAATAATAGGTTAGCAAATAAATGTGACATCGCAGCCATGGAAACATTTTGATTCATGCCAAATGAGAGGGGTACGGGAGTCCATAAATTTTAGCTTTGTATTCTGTTTTGCCAATGGCGATCTGGTCACCCGATTAGCAGAGAATTTAACAGTATTCCATTAGTTATTCCACTGAACATGAAATCTGTTTCTTTTCTCTCAACTTCACTCACGCAGGGGATTATAACGATTCTTCCTTTCGTTCGCATTTAGGCCTATTATAGGCTATTCGCGTTCTTCGCTGTGGTAAAGTAGATAAAAACACCGTAGGACAGAAACCTTTTTGCTTGCACGTCAATTTCTATTTAACACAGTTTGTACTTATTAGACTTTATAAGGTGCGTCAAGTTTATAGTTGATTTGTATATAGCACGTTTTACACACGCCGGTAATTTTTACTTTCGCTTTCTCTGGCAGCGCAAAATCAAACATAGCCTGAATGTCTTGCCCCTGCTGAAGATGAAACTCGCTCTTCAGACCTTTTACAGCAAGTGCCAGTTGCTTGTAACATCAGGAGATAACATGAAGATATTAAAGAGAAAATGGTTTCTCTCGTGTCCCACATCCCTCTCAAAGCGCAGAGTGGCTATATGACGCATCTATGTGTGGAAATAAAACGAATGATTTTTTTTTTTTTTTTTTTTTTTAAGTAATACTTAACTTTCTTATTATTTAGGTTACCATTATTTACTGATATTTATTTCATAGTTTTACAGGCTGTAGTGTGTCGTTTCACTGAAGGAATAGCTAAAGTAAATACGCACGTCTGTTACAAAATGGATGTTTGAGCTTTTTTTTTTTTTTTTTTTTTTTTTTTTTTTTTTTATATTTCAAAATGTATATTATTGAGGTATATATATACACACACACAAACATACACACTCCAAATATTTATATGTATGATTACCATATTTAATGTTTTTAAAATGGGCTATATAAAATAGTAAAACAGTTCCAACAGATTTTGCTGTGGTACCGAAATTGGTACAGAAAACTAATATTTTTATGGTACTGGTACTGACTACTAGAATTTTGGTACTCTGACAACACTTTTATTTATTTTATATATTTATTTATTTATTCACGAATTGAGTTTTGTTTCATGTTGTGCTTGAATGGTTTAAAATCGCATTAAAATGCCTTCAGTAAATGGAATCTGAAATGCTCTTCTGGAATCCACAGATCTTAAATTTTGAACTGGTTATAAAATAGAACCGATAATCTGATTACATTTGATTTTCAGTTTCTGTAGCTGAACTTTCAGTTGTAATTGTTTGTGGTATTGCTAATTCGTTTTTGTTTTATTATTGATGGTTTACTTATAAATTAAAAACATTATTAATGACATTAATGTAGTTTTTGCTGTGGTAATTTTGTTAAAACCGTAGGCAAAAGTTCCTTGCAAGTTTTCTTTAGGCTTTTTCAGTCAGTCATACAGGTTTGGAAGCTAAATTAAATTATTATTTGGATGGTCTATACCTTTTAAATAGTGTCCCTATTTGTGTGCTTTTTAAGGCTTCTAGCATGTTTTTGGGTATATTGTCATGCCCCCTCCTTACATTTAGGTCTTAACATGAAGGATTCTTGAAAGGACAGCTGCTTTGCTCTGAGCTGGTTTTATTTAACTGTGGGGTGACTGATCGTGCAGCAGCTGACGTGGTTAAGGAGTCAGTCTGTTACAGTAGCATATGACTGAGTAACACAGCCATGTCATCATTAGTGAAAGTCTTAGCTGCCCCGAAAACGCCCTTAGCACGCTCCGACTACAGTTACACAGTCCTTCAGACTTAATGTGGAGTAAATGGTAAGCCTGGACTGTTGTAATGAAAGAGTTTATCCCCTTTGAGCCTCTGTGAGTTCGATGACATGAATGTTTTTCTGAGATGCTCTGCAGCAAGTCTCGACTTCACTGCAGAGAGGGACTGATGACTTTGCACTTTCTCTCTTCCAGGACTGAATAATGCTTTGACTGGGTTGGCCGCATTGATTACAGTAGCTCAACACCATTCAGCTCTGTGCCACCAACTCTTAACCCTCTCTTCTCTATCTATCTGTCTCCCTGTCTTGCAGGTTTCTAAGCATTAAGACAATGTAATGAAGCAGAGCAGAGTGGTCGTAGCAGGATTTGCCTTCCAATCACACCCCGGCATCTAGGATCAAATTCACCAGAACCTGCCAGGCACTGTGGGCAACCTTTTTCCTGTTAAAGAACTTTTGTTCCATATGCTATATATGTAATCGGTATATATAGATAAGATGCTCTGCATATATCTATATATTGGTATGTATATACTATATCCACACAGAGAGCAGGCTTGGAGTTGGAAGCTGTAGCCTTTTCTATTGTCCTGTCCCTTAAGACTTTTCGCCCCCTCCTTCTTTGAAATGGAAAACTGTAGAAAATGGGGATATCATTGTGCACATGCCAATATTGTCCCGAGTTTTCTCCTTCAGGAAAGCTGTTTGGGGTCCTTCCTGAATTCTTGGTTGCCCATCAGAGCAGTTTTGGCCCCCTTTTCCTTCTCATCGTCCTCTCGTCACCAGAGTGTGGCACGAACCCAGACACTCTTCTGTCAGAATGGAGACATCGAGACACATTTTCGTCCTTCAGTTTATTTTTTTTCTTCCTTTCCTCGAGCAAAGTGAAACATCTGAGATTAAATCTGTTTTTTTTTTTTTTTTTTTTTTTTTTTTTTCAAATGTATCCAAATGATTAAAAAGGCAAACATTGGGTTTTGTTCTTTTCTAAAAAGGTAATTATGATTCTGCCTGCTGATATGTGCTAGAGAGCTTCTAATGTGAAGATTAAAAAAACATTCTAGTGACTACTAGGTTTCTCTTTAGAGCGCTGCATTAACTATATTGTACTTGGTATTCTGAAGTCTAAAAAATAAAAAAAAAAGAATAAACTCCACAGAATCATATTCATTACAAATTAGGCATCACTCTGAACTAAACCTGTATGTTAATTGCTTAGATGAAAATTGTATGCATCGATGATCTGGGTTTTTTTTTTTCTCTTTGGAAAATGTTCATGTTGATTGAGAAAGTAACCATTCGTATGATTAATTGCTATGATAGGCTCAATGTTCTGTTTTTTGAGAGAAAAATGTGCTCACTCCACCCTTCCCATTACCATTTTTATATGCATATATCTTTTTTTTTTTTTCTTTTTTTTTTTTTTTTAAATAAGAAAATATATACTTTTTCAGTTTTATAGTTGTCTTTCCCTGTATTCAATTGATAATTTTGGGGAGATATTTTTTTTTTTTTTTTTTTTTTTTTGTCCTCCATGTGGTGAAGCAGATCCTCTTGTAAAATATCTCTGGGACTTTCTCTCTGCAACAGTTTTTCGCTGCTGTTTGGTAGCGGTCTTTTGCTCATTTCCTTTTTCTTATTTTTTTATTGCAAAGAAAATGTTGGAGGGTTTCTTTTCTATATAGTTTTGGGTCTTGTGAGGCAAGAGCATTTTGGTTTTTCCTTTTTCCCTCAGCCTTTAGCCACAACAAATGCACACCAGTAACTTGGCTTTTTCTTTTTGTTTTCCTTCCCTCCAAACTGTCCCTCAGAACCAGCTTTAAGTACTTTACTGCTGGACGTTCTATAAAATTGTAATTTATTCCCTTTTAGCATGTCAGAATAAATTAAAATGACTTCTCAGAACTGCTGTCCCAGTCTCTCTAATTTTATGAGAATGCACAACTCTGATTACTGATAGTTTGCCCCCATTCCATTTGTTCAGGTATCAGTTCTCTAGTCTGCACAATTATTGTTTAAGTACCACACAACCAGGCATCAAACTTTTTTTTTTTTTTTTGTTTGTTTGTTTCTGAAAGTGAAAATTAAAATGAAATGGTTTAAAATTGAGAAATCAAAATGCTTGGTTCTCAAAAAAAAATGTAAAGCTTTGAATGATTTTGTCTCAAGTGTTGAAACGGACATCTTTTTGGAAATGATCTCAAGGTATTGCTGTATTCCAGGAAAGCAGTTCTTGTGGGGGTGAGGGGTAGTTCTAGGTGCTCGTGGTGTTTTCAGTTTCCAGGATTTATATCTGTAAATATTAAAATGGCTTCAAATGGCAGGTGTGGAAATTGGTTAATGTGCTTCTTGACAAACCGCAGAAACAACCACTTCAGTTAATTTTTCTTGAATCGCATGCCAGCATTTTTAATATTCAACAGTGGATTATTCTTTTGTGATACTAATTAGTTTTTTTTTATTTATATATCAGCACTGCAACAGCGTTGTCAGACTTGTTTTTTAGTCATCTCTAGGTGTTTCAAATCAAAGCATAGTCATAACTTGCCTGTTAGTAAATTCTGTAAATGACAAAGCGGTTTAAAATGTGCTGAGAATAAGTCTAGACTCGAATGGGACACTTGAGGAAAAAGAATGGGGGGGAAGGGGTGGAGTTCAGATCAACACATGTACGGAACAGCTGCTGCTCATAGGGGAAAGGAAAAGGAAGGCCCATAGAACAAACCTTTTCAACAAAAAGCATCAGTATGTGTAGTTAAAAAACAAAACTAATCTAACTACCTTATATGACCAAGTATTAACTTTTCTTTTGCAAATAAGTTTTTTTTTTTTTGTATAGCTTTTAGTGTGTTATTTAAAGCATATTATTTAAATCATAAAGTATGAGTTGTTGCCCACTAAAGGCTCTGCTCAAGGCCACTCTTCCGTTTATGGAGGTGGAGTCCTGAGAGACAGCTCGAGTCAAGCGTCACGTGACCACAAACCGTACTGCTGGAGCTGTAATGTAATCCACGCTACACTCTACCACTTAATCACCCTCAATTCATGCACGTTCCTCAGCACGCACAATGAAATTAATGTTTAAAAAAGTTTTTTTGCTTAAAATATACCTAAAAGCATTTAGAAAATTAACATTAAGGGGGAGGGGTAAAACTAGCCTACATTAAAGGTAAGAAATTATATATTTAAATTTGTCCATACATTTTGTTGTGCTGTTGTCAGAATAATAAAATGTAAAAAGAACAATGAATATTGAAATTTAACTTTTTTATTGCACTAAATATTAGTGTTAATAGATTACACGTTATTTCACGTGTGTGTGTGTGTCAAATCAAAAATATCTTTGTTGAATATTTCCCTGGGGCACTGCCATCAGAAAAGCAATTTAAATGGCCATAAGAATGTAGTTAGGCCAAGAAAATCATTTTATTGTTTTATTTAAAGTCGTTGCTCATTATTAACCATTATATTGCTGCATTAAATGCAATGTTTGCAAAGCAAATAATTTGTATTTTGTATTAAGCCTCGGGTAACAACGCAAAATTCATCATTTCATCATCCATTCATCATTTTAAGATATAAGATTCGGAGAAGAAATCTAAAAATAGGCTGTGAGCGACGGAGGGTTTGAAATTGATGTCCGTGTGTCATGAGGTGAATTTACATCAGACTTAATCTCGTCCAAGCAGCAGATTATCTCTCTGTGGACTACTGGATAAACCGGGAGTGGCCAGTCCATATACAGCATGACACACTCCTCCTGTAGGGCATCACTCTTTATCAAAGAGAACGCTCCCTAATAAAAACACTCCTGTTCGAGGATGATGAATTTAATGTCTGATATCTTCCATTAATGACGCATGGCAAATCAATAAAACATTCATTTTGTTTATCCTGGATTATTGATTTAAGAAAAATGTTTCTCTCATTGTTTAAACACTTTCATAAGGGACAAAATGCATCAAAACATTTAATATTTTACACCACTGCGAAAGTTCAGAATAATTTTTATTGCTGCTTATCCCATAAATGCTCCATGCAACGTCATGACACATCCTAGTTCCTCCCTAGTCAAACACACGCGCCTCCTTGTGGAATTAATAAGAGACTGCATCGGTTTCGATGATCCTTTGACACACATGCTGCTTCAGGAAAAGATCACATTTCTTCCTGTTGTTTGAGCGTCAGCTGGTGGGCTGGGTTCAGTAATTGTATGCTTACTATGATAGGTAAATGAAAACCAATCCATTTGAAATAATATCAATGTCTTGTAACACAGAACTATCTGAGGGGATTGTATTGCAGGTCCCCCTGCACTTCCACTGTATATGTAATTAGAAGATTCGTGCTGTGGTAAAAGAAAGAATTCAGAATACCAGAGCAAACAGTGTAATGTCTTTATTTTAGCTAATTAAGTCTATAGTTATTTAGTTTTCATCACACAAATTAAACAAGAAACTGCCGTTTTGCCAGACAAAATATACTAATTTTATAACGAAGTAAGGAATATTTAATTAGCGTCTCATGAAACTAATGAAAAGTACAAGGCACCTTTGAACATTCCGACACACCCAGCGCAGCACAGTTCTGGAAATGCCCCCAGCATGTAGTGTCATTCACCGGCTCACACATTTCCGACACACCCTATCTTAAACTGGCATTTGCTTTGACGTTTTGCAACGCATACTTAACACGCAGAGAGCAGTTACATCAAATCCATCAGAGGACAATGCTGAGTGAACGACTGAGTGATTGTGAATTATTCATGCTGGGATTAGCCACTCCTCATACAATAGTAGGCCTAGGCTATGAAAGGCCCACATAGTCTATAGGCTTGCTTAATGGCCTTAACTATGAAGTTTGTACATTTTTAGTTCACTTTTCATGACTATATGTCGTTAATCGGTGTCATTTTCATAACATTCCTCGCCCTCCATTGACTACCATAGTAATTTTTTTCCTACTATGGTAATCAATAGGGGGCGAGATTTACTTGGTTACAAACATTCTTCCAAATATCTTCCTTTGTGTACAACAGAACAAAGAAATTCTTGGAACTACTTGAGGGTGAGTAAATTACAAGATTTTCATTTTTGGGTGAACTATCCCTTTAAGGTGAAAGAATGTTGCAGGAATTTTATGAAACCAGTGTTTCACTGAAGTTAAGAAAACTGGATATGTTTTTTCAAGTTTCTACAACCAAAATGTAATGTTTGGAAAACGTGTGAACAAATATTTGAACCGAAATGAATTGACACTTAACCTAATGGCTTATTCCGTAACGTGTCACTAGATACACACAAGAAACACCCTGCTCGTCTTATCAAACACACGGTGGACAGTGTGGCAGATCACGGGAATTCTCACTCAAAATGGAATGGCGGTGTGTGGTCCTGGTTTAACAGATGGCTAAAGACGTTTGGCCTTGAGAATGTTGGCATTTGCATGAGAAAAATGGACGGAAGAAGAAGAACACACCTTGGCATGCCAGGTGTGCCATGACCAGATGAATCACTTTGTGTGTGTGTCACATTTGCACACCATTACCAACCATACAAGTCTCTGCATTCTGTAGATCTGTTTCTCTGCGTCATAAGTGCATGTCTGAGCCAGAACAGAGAGATTTGTGTAACACGTCGGTCAGAGTTTGTACTAGCATTATCAGCCAACTTTATTTAATCACAACTCTGTGTTTTATACAAAAACAGGTCATTTAGAAGTAACTAAACTCATTAACCTGATTAAACATTTGATTAAATTCTAGTCTAAATCCTGTCCTAAACATCAGGTTTACTCTACACTTGCTGATCACAATAATCATTTCTGAAACAGCATTTTATTATCCCTCTAATGCTCTAGACACGTGTACTAGCCTTTTGAGACTTCATGACTCAGACGTTTTTTTTTTGCTAAACTGCTAATAGTGAACAAAGGTGTGAAAAATCTTGCAATTTACCCTTACCATTTAACATTTCCTTTAACCACAGCACAAACAGGCAGTGACTAGTCTGTGGAAAATAACAGATTACTTTTCCCTTCTCAAACTTATCGTGATCATGCTGCATTAGGAGACCTGAGCAGCATGTTTAAAAGTATTTTAGTTATTCTTTTGTCACAAAACATATTCAACAAAAAAATCACAAACATATACAAGAAAACCATACTGTACTGAAATTATGTTTAACATTTTTAAATTCTTAACACACACACACACAAAGTCAAGTGTGCTGCCTGGAAGCTACATGGTTATGCTGTCACTTTTTAGCGTCTTGTTTTCTGAAGCTGTCTTTGTATCAGCGTTTCTGCCAATGTGGATTCAGAGGCTCAGAATCAACAGAGCTGGATTCCACCAGGCAGCTGTTGAGCTGAACGTGACATGGTGCAGCAACCCACCGCAGATCCTCATGCCTTTCCCTTCCCCCTCTTCAATTGTAAGCAAACCATCAAAATTTTTTACATCTGATGTCTCTGTGGAGACCTTGATTGTAGGAGTGAGTTGTTTTGAATGACAATCTCTTTTAATTTACAATTTATTTACCATTATCTTTTTTTTTTTTTTTTTTTAAAGGAGATAATAGCCTTAGCCTCTTTGTCAGAGGGCCAAACGTGTGGATCTTTTCCTCCCACACAGTCACACTTTCATTGCCTGCAATGATGAACAGTGAACAGTATAAGAAATCTCACATAAATGTATGAGCATCGACCGCCCACTTAATCCTCAATGACTCACTGCACATACATCGGTGTTGGAGCATCTGTATACAGGTTCTCGCTGAAATCTGTGTGTGCAGGTAGTATTATAATCCTCTCTAAAAAATAGATAATATTAATAAATGGTCTCCTTTTTTCACATTTACATTTAAACTTAGATATAGGGGTGCTGTATATTTATAATATATAAAAGACTGTTATTTTAACTGTATCCTACAGAAAAAAACAATATGTAAACTGCTCCAGTCACACTTTGTAAAATTCATGTAATCCGAGCCACCACGTGTGGGCTGCGGTTTTCATTTGAACCGTCTCACAATGTGAACTTAGCTGCGCCCCCTTGTGGACATTATATATTGATGTTCTGTACATTTCAACTAATAGGTGGCGCTGTTTCTTCATGTTAAATTTAATTAAACACATGTATAAAGACTACAAAGCAGTATAAACACAAATGTTTAAACAGAAATTTATTAAAAAAAGGATTCAGTATCAACACAGATGAATAAACAATAGCTTTATTAAATCATATTGTAAAGGATAATACATCATAATATAAAAAAAGGATAATATCTTTATTAAAAATGTCTTACATTTGCAATATACACACATTCAAAAGTTTGTGGTCAGTAATATATTTTTTAAAGAAATGTATTCTTTTGCGTTCAGTAATTTTTAAAAAAAATACATTAAATATTTTAATTAGCAAGAATGCATTAAGATGATCACAAAAGATTTTTTATTTCAAATAAATGCTGTTCTTTTGAATTTTCTATACTTCAAAAAATCACTTCAAAAATTCAGCTTTGCCACCACAGGAATAAATTACATTTTATAATTAATATATTCCAATATAAAACAGTTCTTTTAAATTGTAATAATATTTCACAGTATTACTGCTTTTACTGTATTTTTGGTCAAATAAATACTGCCTTGGTAAACATAAGAAACTTTTTCAAAAACACACAAAAAATCTCAACAACTCCAAACTTTTGAACAATAATCAATATATTTATATATTTACTAAAAGTGGCAATACATGCTAAATTAGCGATAATACAACTGTGATTATAATACATGATAATATAAAAGAGGTACAGCTAAAATATCATTTGATATATTCAGTTGTCTAGCCCCACCCCCAAGAACAGTATTTCCAGGAATCCCCCTTGTGATTGCCCAAGGGATTCCTGGGAAAACTGGACCCCGGGGATGGGGAAATGATGGAAGACTGGCAACCACAGAAACACATTTCATCACAGAACTATCAAAACTTGGCCTATCAAATGTACGTAATGTTAAACAATAATGGTTAGGCAACTACTACTACTAGTAAATTAGCATTTTATTCAATAGAGATCTGTAATGTAAAATCAAGGTACCTTATTTTCATTGTATTAGCAGGCAGTGCCCTTCCTCCCGAGCTACAGTGCTTCATCTCAGACTCCCAGTTGACCAGAGATGCAGCACTGCACCTTGGGCCTGAGGACTGTAGCGGGAATGAATCATGCAGGACTCCTTTTGTGCTTGACATCTTACCGTCTTTGATCAGTGTCCTCCTACGTCCTGTTGATTACATGGGAGTCTCATATTCATGACTCAGTCTCATATAAAGAACCAGAGGTTTGGATGAATTCCTCAGCCTGTCACTCAGCCAGCCAGTGCGACACACAGCTATGAAATTTAAAGATCAGGGGCAGAAGATGAATACTCAATTACACATGAATAGATTATATTTATTTACTATTTTATTCAGTATTTATTTAGTATGCTATTCAGTATTTAAAGGGTTGAAATTTCTGTCATTAATTACTCACCCTCATGTTGTTCCAAACCTGTAAGTTCATCTTTGGAACACAAATTAAGATATTTTTGATAAAAATCAAGTTTTTTTAAAAAAATGTTTTTTATCCCCAATACAAAAAAACGTAATTACAGTCATTCAAGGTCCAGAAAGGTAGTAAAGACATTGTTAAAATAGTCAACATGACTACAGTGGTTCAACCTTAATGTTATGTTTCTTCTCTTCCCTGTCAGTCTCCTACGCAGTTGACGCAGTGAATGCAGTTCAGCACTTCTGTATTTACGTCAGAACGCTGGCTCAGTATTGGCTGACGCTGTTCACGTGAGCACCACGACGCATGCATGTGATGTTGACACAGGAGCCGTCCAAAAACGAGCCGGCGTTCTGACGTAAACACAGAAGCGTTGAACTGTGTTCACTGCGTCAACTGCGTACAAGACTGACAGGATAGAGAAGAAATTGTTGAATAAAGTCATTATTTTTGTTTTGTTTTTGCACACAAAAAGTATTCTCTTCGCTTCATAACATTAAGGTTGAACCACTGCAGTCACGTGGACTATTTTGGGTACTTTACGAGTACAGATACTTTTTTCTAGTACTGATGCCTATACATTTATTAATTTCTCTCTCTCTCTCTCGCTCTTTTTTTTTTTTTTTTTTTTGCTTCTGCAGTTTTCCAAGCACAACACAGTGAGACTAATGAATGTAGGACAGCTTCTTTATTATTACTCTAATGAAAAAAGTAATAATTTTTATGTGCTTGTCACAAACTTAAAGAACAAAAATTTCAGTGTCCAATAACCTTCAAAGGGCATAATTAGCCTACCAATATATATAATTGTTGTTATATAAAAAGAAATTTACAAACAAATTACAAACAATACAACAAATTAAATAAACTTGTTTTTCAGACACAGTAGGTTTATTTACCTACCTTTCCATACATTTTATTTAGCATTATTTATTTCATACATTTATTTAACATATTTTGTTGTTTTATTAACATTAATGACAAATAGGCTACGGTCCCTTTAAGACTGAATCCATGGATACTGACACATATCCTGTTTTCACCCAAATGTTTACGTCCACTTAAGCCATAACCGACTGTATTTACGTGAGATACTCCACACGATGGACATTTTGACTACTATGTGTGCATTTGACCATTCGGGCGCGAGGAGAACTGATAGAACTGGGATTGCGCGCAAGAAAGAGAGACAGCGCGTGCGAGAGAGAGCGCTTCTGGTCTGTGTCATTCAGTGCGATTCCGCCTATCCCACCTTCACTAATCGATAACGAATTGTGACTGAAAGCATGCAGTTCGCAATGTGTGTGTTGTCATCATTAATTCTGAAGTATTTCCACACCTTTGAGGCTGACATTGTTTCTGCTGCTGCCGCCAGTGTCCCTGAGCACGGAAAATTCTGTCAGTTTAGTGAGGTGTCGGGGGTATTTTTACGAGTACAAGTACATGAGCTTGGTATCAGGCCCGATACGCATCCCTAATTGTAATGATGTCTTTAATCCCTTTCTGGACCTTGAATGACGATAATTTCCTTGCTTTCTATGGGGGATAAAAAAAACCTCTCGGATTTCATCAAAAATATCTTAATTTGTGTTCCGAAGATGAAAAAAGGTCTCACAGGTGTGGAATGAGATGATGGTGAGTAATTAATGACAGACATTTCATTTTTGGGTGAACTAACTCTTCAATGTTAATACAAAAGACAAACAAAGATTCTTGGAGTAGCCTACATTTTACAAGAATAGGGTTTTCAGATTTTCTACTTTGAAATTTCACATTCAATTCAATGCAGTTTCTTTGTAATTGTTTGTGAAATTTAGCAGCAATTTCTGAGTGAAAATTGTTTATAGACAAAACTTTTCTCGGTGTGTGATGGATGCATTAGTTAGGGACATTGCTTTTAAAATTGATGGATGTGTGTGGGGGAGGTGTTGTGGGTGTAGGAAATGGCTTTGACCTACATGCCCTGATCTTCCTACAAACATCTCAGCTCCTTTTCCTTCCTAGTTCTCTCACACTTCTATTCCAGCCTTGATCCGCTCACTTTGCTTTGGAATGCCACCCAGGATAACGAAAAGCCTTTACTTAGTGATTCAGACACAAATAAGCTTGCCAGCCTGACAGCGGGATATTTAGCATGAGCTCTTGCCTCTGAAAGTGGCCGTCGCCCAAGAAAAACCTTGGAGCTGCAGGACTCCAATCCGCTGAATAAACAACTGCACGCTCGCTCCGACTTCTAGCGCTGCTCTGCCCCCAGCGGTACGGCACAGATCGGTGGTTACAGAACAGGATGTTTATTCCTGCTGCGGACATCTGTACTCAAGTTCAAAGGCAACATCAATGCAGCCGTCTGCCGTAGTGCCCCTGAGTCACTCGGCTCAGTGTACCGCAGAATTCAAGGCCACGCCCCTTTATACACAACCATCTTATAAAATCCCACCCGAGTAGACATGAGAAGCTTACTGAGGTGGCTAAACAGGCTGATTTGACACATACTTCAACTTTGTGAAAAGGCAGGAAGTCTGAAAAGGTTCATAAACCTGTCAGAATCCAGCCAATGTGAGTTTTATCTTCTCAGAGAAGCAGACGACATGTTTTGGATAAAAGAGTCTGCCTTCCCAGTCATATGATAACACCACACTGGCATCAGCATAGCAGAAAATTCTCGCTCCAGTGCTGTGAGCTTTCTGAATATACTGCTGTCTGATGCTGTGGTGTGTGGAAACCACAACATGCTACTGTATAGCACCCAAAGCTGAGCTCATTCTCACAGACAGGCAACTCTCTATATTTTGTGGATCGTTTTCACTTCTCCAACCAGGAAGCGGGTATGATTATGCAGGATCATTCGCTCACTCTGACACAGCTCTCTAATGGCTTTCCCATCAGTGCTGTGGTTAATGGAGAGAGATGAGGGCAGAAGGCATTAACACAGAGATATGCAGCCTATCCACAAGGTACTGTTCACAGTTTACAGTACAATCCTTTGGAAAAGGACTCAAGGGCTCAGTTGACAAGCACGTCTGGCTCCACTTTGTTGCTGTTTATAGACTGAAATGAAGCACGGTGACCTAATTCTGAGTACAACAAAGGAAAAACGTCCACTTAGTACTCCTTTCAAGTATATTCTAAGGAAGTCTGTTTCCACCTCAGAGTCCAGGTTAATTGTGAGGTGAAGTTTAAGAAAATAAGGAATATTCACATTGTGATTTAAAGAAACGACTGTGATATAGTAACAAGTGCAAGATTTCAAGTCAGTCTTAAAGGGTTAGTTCACCCCAAAATGAAATTTCTGTCATTAGTTACTCACCCTCATGTCGTTCCACACCCGTAAGACCTTCATTCATCTTTGGAACAATCTTAAGATGTTTTTGATGAAATCCGATTTTTTTTTAAATCTCCGATAGAAAGCAACAAAATTACCACAATCAAGGTCCAGAGAAGTAGTAAAGACATTGTTTAAAATACTCAACGTGAGTGGTTCAACCTTAATGTTATGAAGCGATGAGAATATTTTTGTGCGCAAAAACAAAACAAAATTAACGACTTTATTCAACAATTTTGGAGTCACGTTGACTATTTTAAACAATGTCTTTACTACTTTTCTGGACCTTCAATGTGGTAATTTTGTTGCTTTCTATGGGAGATAAAAAACCTCTCGTATTTCATCAAAAATATCTCAATTTGTGTTCTAAAGATGAACAAAGGTCTTACAGGTTTGGAATGACATGAGGGTGAGTAATTAATGATAGAAATGTCATTTTTGGGTAACCCTTTAAGATATTAAGTCAAAATTGTGAGATATAAAAAATAACATTCTGAGATTTAGTCACAACTGCAAGATATAAAGTAAAAATATGAGATATGACACCCCAAATGTGAAATATCTCATAATTATGAGATATAAAATTAACATTCTGAGATATAGTCACAATTGTGAGATTTAAAGTCACAAATGTGTGATAGTGTCTCATTAACAAGATATGAAATTTGCTTTTTTAGATGTAGTCACACTGTGAAATAAATGGTTAGATTTAAAGTCACACTGTGAGATAGAAAGTTGCAATTACCTTTTATTAAACCTATTATTATTACTATTATTTTACTCTGAGGCGGAAACAGGTTTCCATAACATTTAAAAAAAATCTCAAGGATATGGAAGGGAATATGTTCTTACCTGAAGCTTGTTGTGTGTCAACTGTCCATGTTGAACCTATGCAGATTTTCCCTCCTGCAGACTCTGTAATGAGAGATAAAGATGGGCTTTCATAAACGGCAATTGCAGCACATGTTAGGCTGCTAAGTCCATCATTCCGGTGTCATGTGCAACAACTCTGAAGAATAGCTCAGCCGTGAGGTACAAATATCAGTGATTTTCCACACATTTCTCAGGTGATTATGTGTGAAAAGACCTTATCAACAATTTTCCTTGTAGGGTTTCAGAATGCCCCAGGCAGCTTTGATAAGGAGGATAAGAATCCCAACAAATCCCTCTTAATTTAATTTGTGGAGTATTAAATTACAAAGCAGGAAGGCTCCTCCAAAAATGGGGGAAAAAGGAGAAACAACATGAAAATTCCTAAGCCTTTTTTTTTTTGAGTCTTTTCCAACAAGTGAGAGCTTTAGGTTGTCTTGTATCCCCCTTCTGGAATCTCCCTCAGCCCATATAAGGAATTCTGAAGGGATTTTATTTTGGGATAATGGAAAATGTAGCTGTGCTTTCGATAAACATTCACTCTTTCAGCCTCTTACGGCCCGTGATTGTGGAAGCAGATAGTTAGATAGTTTGTCACTGCTCCACGCGCCCTCCCCTCCCCCCGTCGCTCTCCGCCGCACTGCCTGCATACATTCCCTTTTCTAGTCACAGTCGGCGGGAGCCTGACATAAAAGGCAAAAGGGAGCTAAAGGTGTAGAAGAAACCAGGAAACTTAGTGACAACGACCACTTTCTGCTCAAGTATGTATAGCCGAGGCCTTGGGCCTCATATTCGACACGCCGACTGACAGAGTTGTGAATATCCTTTCTGTGAGATATTTTAAAGCCGGATGTGTCAGTTATTATTCCATGTGAGGAAAACTCAACAATCACATCCTGCTCCCAGGCTCTACACTTATGAGGAGATACTGATACTGAACTACTGCCTAATAAGTGAGCCCCAATAATAAACATTACATCCTGTTGGCTAAATCCTAGTTCCCAGGCTCTGTCCTACTTGGAAGGCAAGAGTTAATTTGTCTCACAATGGGAATAGACTGCATATATGAATTAATATTTCTCTCTTTTCATGTCCTATTTTTTGTAAAGATAATTTCTCAAACTCTTTGTATGTTAATGGTCATTTCAAGTGTGACATACAAAGAATGTCTCAGATTTCTTGGCATGTTGTGTTGTATGAGAAGTGCCACTAAGACAGTTTGGCTGTATGCTTAGCTGAACCTCACACACCTCCATAAATACCAGATGGCCTTCATTTTCTAAGAACATTGACACACACACATACTTGAATATGTGGTTACAGGCGTAATGGTTTTTATACTGTACAAACTGTATATTCTATCCCCCTACACTAACCCTACCCCTAAAGCTACCCATCACAGGAAATCTTTGCCATTTTGTGAATTAAAAAAACAAACAAAAACAAAACACCCTTTAGTATGATTTTTTTTTTAGCCATTTGGTTTATGAGGACACAGGAAGTTTCCTCATAAAGCATGTTTATGCTGTAATACCCATGTCATTATACACATTTGTGTCCTCATAAACCATATATACAAGAACACACACACAATATATTTTATCCCCTAACCCTACTCCTAAACCTACCCAGAGAAAACTCAGAGAAAACTTTCTGCATTTTTACAATAACAAAGACCATCATTTAGTGTGATTTATAAGATGTTTTCCTTATGGGGAACAAAAAATGTCCCCATACGGTTTCTGGTATTGCCATCCTTGTAGGGACATTTTGTCCCCATTAAATAGGAAATACCTGAACACCTCTCTCTCTCTCTCTCTCTCACACACACACACACACACGTTTGTTTTTGTGAATTGTGGGGACATACCATAGGTGTAATGGTTTTTATACTGTACAAACCGTATTTTCTATCCCCCTACACCAACCCTACTCCTAAACCTTCCCATCACAGGAAACTGTGCACATTTTTACTTTCTCACAAAAACTCATTCTGTATGATTAATAAGCCTTTTGAAAAATGGGGACATGGGGTAATGTCCTCTTAAGTCACCCTCTCCTTGTAATACCTATGTCATACCCATGTCATTATACAAATTCGTGTCCTGATATGTCACAAAAACACGCGCACAAACACACACAGACACAGTCTGGTCGTTTGGGAGGAAGTCTACAGTCCTGATCTGAAGATTGTCTAAGTGTTACCAGCTTTATATGCTTTGCAGCATGCCAGCTGCTTTCTTTGTATGTGTGTGTGTGTGTGCGCGCAGTGGTTCAAGAAACAAAACATTCGTGAGACAATCAAAAACAAACAGGGAATGTGGAAAGACTTTGATTTTATGTTAAAGTCCAGTTTGAAACTCACTTATTCAGAGTGTGTACACATTTTTAGCTTAAAAAATAAAACTAAATGTCAGAATATATTCTTGTTAACTGAAATTAAAAATAAATAAATAAAATAATTGTATAAACTGAAATTAAAAGTAACTCACATAAAAATAAATTACTTTCTGGTTTCAGTTTCTAATTCTGTGTATATTATACATTTTGAACCTTTAAAACCTGCACTGATTAAACATGAAATTTTGAATAATTATCAATATTTCATTATAAGTAAATAAATAAATGGATTCTATTAATCAATCAAGAATCAAATTTAGGGGGCTGCAAACGCAGTTATCTTAGCAGCTATAAAACATATAAACTAAAACAAAAATTATAAATATAATACATATTACATTAAAACATTGATTTCATATTAAACATAAAAACCCAAATAAAAACTTGAAAAACTAAGCTAACCAAAATTAGAAGTTAATAATAAAATACAACAAAAAATAAATTTAAAGATGTACTCTTCTCATGAAATGACACACGCCAGGGTTACTACACTGTGAAACCATCAGTGAGAGCAGAGCGAATCATGGGGCTGATGGAAATGGCATGTGATCTGTGTAAACGTGTGTATGTGATCAGTAGAGAGAGAGGGATACAGTGAAAGAACGAAAGAGAGAGTTATTACAGTGACAGTCCAGACTGGTGCCAAAGCGCTCACCTCCACAGAAGAGGCAGATGCTGTGTTTACACAGACACAGACTCTGGCTTGATAATGGAGAGCGCAAGCATGCCTAAACATTGCCTTTTAAGGTTCCCTCTCATTTCTCCCCATCTCCTTAAATCATCACGACAGGAAACGTGAAGGAGGGAGAGAGAGGAGGGAGGGCAACCGCCTGTTACCTCTCTCTGCTCCGTCTAGCTCTAGAGGCTAATCTCCCTTCTGAAACTCAGGCTTATGCGTGAACTACAAACACAAATATTCATCCATTCCAATAAAGGTTGAACTTAATAGTCGTTATCTACGTTTAGATATATATCGGGAATTCGTGAGGATGCATTGTTAGCGCACATCTTGTAGCGTTTTACTGAGAATGAGGTTTAGTGTAATTGGAACAATACTATGGGGCTTGTTTGCTTGTGATCTTCTGCTCGACACTTGTATTGTGATTCTGTCCTTAAGGTCGTTCAGTAGAAGTCAATACAACCCCTCTTCACACAATGACTGCTGTGCTCAGAAAACATTCACTGTGAAAAATTCCTGTTAAATTTATGGTTAAAACTTACAGCTGTGGATATGTTGACAACATTTGATAATCACTCAAATTATGAATTAAAGGACTATTTCAACACCTGAAGGGTAGCTCACACAACATTAAAATAATGCAATAAATATCAGATAAACAGCATAAAATGTAAAAAAAAAAAAAACCTAATGTACATAATTGATCAAATAAATAAGGAGAAACTTTAAATCCAATGTGATATGTAATATAGGGCCTTTTGGGATGTCTGTTTTTTACTGTAAATAATTAGGTGACTACTAAAAATAACATTGAAAATTTGTTTATTATTTTACAGTAGAACTACATGTACTGTCCTTTTAAATGTAATATTTTTACTATATATGATGGTAAGTTACAGTTAACCTATTAACCAATTAAAATTACACTTTTGCACTCTTTTTTCTGTTTAAATTACAAACATATCAAAGCCAGATTTCTCAAAACTGGTTCTACGTGGTGCCATTTAGTCTGGCAAAAAGAAGAAAGCTAGAGAGGCTGATTTATGCATTGTTTTGTGTTTGTGACAATAAAACTGCTGGAACAAGCATGTTACTTTTTGGGTCAGTGTTATGCCTGATGCCTAAGGACAAACTTTTCTTGCTAAGATATGGCATTCTCATATGCCACATATTTCTTCAACAGATTTGACAAGGGTAAAATGAAAAGAAAACATTTGCATCTGACAAGAGATAGGAGATCTTTAACATTTCTCAGGTACATCTAAACATCATTAAAACCAACATCCCCTTTTACAAGGCAAAGGCCCAGCAGGAGCGCTTTATGGCCCAAAAAGGAACTGACAAACCCCTAAAGCATTCCTTAAACACAAGTAATTGGAATGTGGAGTGTTGTGGAGAGTATGTGGAAAAAACATACCCAGACAGGACAGCGTCTCTATCAGCACCTTAGAGCTTTAACCGGGGGTGCACTAGTACCTAAAAATTTCATGTTGGTTTTAAGGGGGCCTGAGGCTGTGTGGACCCTTATGACATGGCTTTGGGCAGTCCCTGGTGAGCACCTAACCCCCCTTTTTTCCCTTCCCACTGTTCATGTGAAAGTGACCCTGGGAACTGGGGTCCCCAGGGGCTCGGGGAGGGGAGCAAGTGATGTGGGGGACAGGCCAAAGCACCAAGGCCACCACAGGGTCATGTGAAAGCACTCTGCTCCGATGGCTGCCAGACTTTTGACTCCTCAGAAAATAAATAATGCACTTCCTTTCCCTCCCTCACTGTCTCCAACTCAATAACCCCTCCATCCCTCTATCTAATCTGTCCATCTGTCCATCAGCACACATATGTTCATCCATCCAGCAAGACTTACTGTATAATGATAGATTGGAGTATAAGACTGAGATTTACAAGATTTTGGGACTCAGGACTCATGTAACAATTAGGTGAATAAATGTGCATACAAAGCTAATAATGTTTCACAGCTAATAAGGGATGTTCACTCTAAAAAATACTGGGTTGTTTCAACCCCTGTTTGGTTCAAATATGGACAAACCCAACCGTTGGGTTTAAAATTTAATTTAAAAATTTAAACCAACGGTTGGGTTGTCCATATTTCACCCAAACATGGGTTGACACAACCCAGCTTTTAAAAAGAAACTTCTTTTTTAAAGAAGTTTCGTCTGCTCACCAAGGCTGCATTTATTTAATTAAAAATACAGTAAAAACAGTAATATTGTGAAATATTATTACAATTTAAAATAACTGTTTTCTGTTTGAATATATTTTATAAAGTAATTCCTGTGATCAAAGCTGAATTTTCAGCATCATTACTCCAGTCTTCAGTGTCACATGATCCTTCAGAAATCATTCTAATATGATGATTTGCTGCTCAAGAAACATTTATGATTATTATCAATGTTGAAAACAGTTGTGTACTTTTTTTTCATTCCTTGAAGAATAGAAAGTTCAAAAGAACAGCATTTATCTGAAATACAAAGCTTTTGTAACATTATACACTACCGTTCAAAAGTTTGGGGTCAGTAAGAATTTTAATTTTTATGTTTTTGAAAAGAAATTAAAGAAACTAATACTTTTATTCAGCAAGGATGCATTAAATTGATCAAAAGTGACAGTAAAGACATTTATAATGTTACAAAAGATTATATTTCAAATAAATGCTGTTCTTTTGAACTTTCTATTCATCAAAGAATCCTGAAAAAAAATATTGTACACAAATATTTTGTACAATTGTACACAATAAATGTTTCTTGAGCTGCAGATCAGCATATTAGAATGATTTCTGAAGGATCATGTGACACTGAAGACTGGAGTAATGATGCTGAAAATTCAGCTTTGATCACAGGAATAAATTACTTTATAAAATATATTCAAACAGAAAACAGTTATTTTAAATTGTAATAATATTTCACAATATTACTGTTTTTACTGTATTTTTAATTAAATAAATGCAGCCTTGGTGAGCAGACAAAACTTCTTTTAAAAACATTAAAAATCTTACCGTGCCCAAACTTTTGACTGGTGTTGTGTGTGTGTGTATATATATATATATATATATATATATATATATATATATATATATATATATAGGAATATAAGCATTAGCATAAGCTAATAGAGTTAATGCTTTGAAATCACATAAGACTATAAACATTGTAGCAAATGTGTTTATGCTGAATGCAGCCAGATTGAGTATGCTCAAAGTCTTTCATCCAAAAGTATAAAAGTTCAGGAAGTATATGTGCCATAATTGTTCTTTGAAAGTTCTTGATGCAAACTTTCAGTCTATCTGCGATGTCCATGCTGTGGATTAACATGTCTTTTACTTTATATGGGCATGTTAAGATTCATCTCGAATATGTTGGAATGTGTGTGTGCGTGTGAAAGACACAGAGTGCGTTTCAGTAGGTCACCAGAGTGGCATCCCTCGACTAGAAAAGTTAAACGCTGACCCGAGCCTACCAACAGCTGGCCACATCTGCTGGCTCTCCTCCTCCTCCCCCCTGCATCTGATATTTGCAACAAGGTCTTTCCAGAAACAAAGAATGGGAGGAATGGAAGAGAGAGTGTGGGGGATGGAGGTCTGCCCCTCATTTCTCTTGCTCTAACAATTTCATTAGACACTGCTGCTGAGATATTTTGTAAACTTCCCAATGTGCTTATTGACAGGAGATACTGCACATGGTGGAAAGTCTAATAGCTTAGTCAGGTATTGTTTTCAAAAAGCAGTAGATTTAAGTTAGTTTTCTGAAAATGTATGAAAGAATTGCTCAATAATGCATGTGAAAATTTATAAAAATCTATGATGATAGAATAACAAATGAGAGATGTTTTGATTACATTTTCCCATTTATATTATTTTATCATCTGCTTTTGCAGAATTCAAGTTCAAAGTCAAGTTCAAAGGCCAGTTACACAGCAGCCGGATCACATTCCCCACTGAGGCTTTTGGGACTGTGCTCTGTGAGGTCATTTCTCCCCACTATCCCCAGGTGAACTCTCCTGTTACTCTCTCTAGCACACACTCAACCTGCAGCATGCAAGCACAAAGCCAGTCATCTGCAATTCATCAATACTGTTTGAAAACATAAAACCGGGTTCTCATAAGTAATTCCACCCTGTCTTAATCAGAGGACTTTGATTGAGCTTTGATTCTTAAGTGCACTCCTACAAGAAAGCCACATTTTGCGATTGTTTCCTGGCACCCTGTCGCTCTCAATACCTGAAGAGGACACGCTCACTGTATCAGTGGTGTGTTTTTAACCAGCTGGATCAGCTCAGTGTCACACTGCTCTCAATGACAGCTTGACATGCCTGGTATGTATCAGTATCTCAGAACCAACATGAGCAATGACTAACCAACAAATTAATGTATATTTACCTTCACGAACCCAGTTGGATGTTTAGAATAAGTTGAGATAGACTTACCGCAGTCTGTGTCTTGAAGAAGAAGGATCGTTCGCACTGGTCCTGGCCACTTTGGTTGGGTGGGAGGGTGCTGGGTATTTGGTGTCGGGATGGGTAGAGATGCAGAGAGGGGGTCCCTGCTCTGTTCCTATGGATGCCGTGCGCTCCACCATCTGAAGTGTGTTCCCGGCGCGAGGCTCCTTTTTGAAGCATGGCCGGTTTGGGGAGCAAAGACTTTTCTTTTACCTTATATGAGGCAAGGGGCTGGTCCACATCAGAGCGGCACATCAGGGAAAGCCTCTCGAGCTGCTTGATTGGCTGGTGTAAGAGTCCCCGTGACCCCGAGCTGTGACCCGCGATGTGCGAGGATGAGAAGGGATGGGGAGGGAGGGCTCAGGCTAGGGGGCCGGGCCCGCCGTCTCAGCCTAAGGAAGGCACGTTTGACAATTTTCATATTTCTTCTAAATTTGGAGATTTCTGCCCGTGCTGGAGTCTTGGCCGGCCTCTCTGAGAGTCCATGTGGAAACCATTAACAACAGAGGGCTCCTTGCCATTCCTGCCTGGGAACACACGGGCTCTGCACAGACACAGTTATTTAAAATAATTAACTTCCTCTCAAAAGCACTGCGCTTCCCCATATGGGAAAGCATTTGCTTACAGAATGCTGGGAATCAAATACAAGTCACAGGGAGAAAAGAGTTAGAGAGGGGGCAAGAAAAAAGGGAGAAAGAGGTTTGTTTATTTTCTTGAAAGAAGCAGATTTACAGTTGGGTTAAAAAAACTGGGTCTCCACATGAAGACGTTCCATGTTTGTGGCTGTTTGGTTTAACCAAATAAAATGTCACAAGAGATTTGGATAAATCAGAATATATATATTTTGTTGTCACACCTGTTACTCTACAGATTATTCCTATACAAAGTGAATTATTAGCACATATCCCAATGTCTTGGCTACAAAAACACTATTTTCCACGGTTTTTGCATAGGAAAAAACTTTTAATGCACCAATAGCTGGACATGTAATATACCATTGGGGTTTTATTATTTTCACTTTTTTTTAAAATCAAATATAATGGTTTGAATCCAGTATACAAAACCACTGCTAGAGAAACACATATACAGACTACTGAGATGTAACGTTTGTGACAACTTTCTTGTGTGACAACTAGCCTCAGGCTCTCCTATACATTTGACAAAATTTTTAAATGAAGCCTCAGAGTGTTTTTGCTTTCATGACACAAAGATTAATGGGAGTGAAATGGTCATCTTCATGATGATGGACATTGTGTGTAACAGGCCTAGAGAAATCTGTTATCTAATAATATAATATGGCTCTGGAGATCATCATTACACTGACCACTGGCAACACAAACAGTTCCCTAATGAAATCACAGACCCACACGGATAAACTGGAATCTGCGTGTTAATGATTAATCTATTAGCGTTTAGAAAAGTGTTTTTTTTTTTTTTTTTTTCTTGTGGAGGTCTTCAGATGGTCAGATTTGATATTTTTCAAGTGTGTTTTTGTATTTATTTAATTGTAATGTAATACACAACGTGTTGTCTTACATATGCTGACTTTTTTCTAATTGTGAGAATGTATATATTTAAGCAGCAGACCTTCACAAACCAGACATTCATTCACACCACATCTCGGCATAAACGGACCAAGACATCTGCCTGAGAGGAGAGATAAGAGTGATTATAAAGGAAAGCAAGACAAAGCCTTGACCTTGTGCCTTGCTCTCTGCCAGATGAATTTTCCTCCTGGACACATCGAGCCATGGAGGTCAAAGAGGCAGATTGGATATGGCTAAAGAGAGAGCAAGGGGGTGGTGAGATCTGTCTGTGAAACGTCCATCAGGGTTAGATCCCCTTCTCGCCCTCGTTCATAAAGGAGCCTGCAGAGACTAATGTTTGGAGCGGCTGTCTCCTCCAGACCCATGCTCTGGAAAGACTAAATTTAGACAAGAGTGGGGGGACTGAAGTGGAGAAGCGTGACAACACGGTGTCGATGTGAGCCATTGTTCGAGGAGCCCTTCATTAGCTTCAGCGAGTGGCAGAAGAGGTCGCCCCCTAGCTCTTGCTGAGAAGTCTTAAAAAGGCAATGTTTGGGGAAGATTCTCTGTTTACATCTGGAGAAACGGGGGCTTTTAAAAACAGCAGCCAACCAGTGCCTCGTGGCTTGGCAGCCTTGAGCGCTAATGGCCCGGCTGATGAGCTCTTTTTCTCCAAATAGAGAGTGTCATACAAGTGGAGCGTAGCAGTGTTATTTCCTTTCTTGCAAGATTTCTTTATTTTATGATATTTGAATAATGACTGGGTGCAAGTATGGGTATTGCAAAAGAAAAGCTGTTTTTTTTTTTTCTTATGTTGTACGTTTTTTCCCCCAAAAGCTTTTTTATTTACGCAAAAAAAAAAAAAAAAAAAAAAATACAAAAGTGCATTTAAAAATATCAAATCTGATCATCTGAAAACACTGGAAAAACAAAATGACGAGTGAAGAAAAGTGTTGCCATTTTTTAAAATCAATTAAATCTGTTGCAGAGAAGAAAGAGATTTGCATCATATATTTATTTTTGGAGTATTTAATTTTTTTTGTACATGCGTCATTATTAACTCCATACCTCTATATACGTTAGAAATTTTGAGATAGGTTTTTGTTTTGAAGCTGTTTTCTGCCACAGACTTTGACCCCAAACAGAACAGAACAGAACAACGTGTTTAGTTCTAGTGATAGATGACTCGTTGAGACTTGTACACAGCTCAAATATACAAAGATGAATACAATCTGCAAGACTGTTAACATTAATGTGTATTTTTGGGGGGGCTCTTGCTTGGGTTAACAAACTGTGACGGACTGATTCTGAACTTTTAAGAATAAACAATACAGGTAACATCTTGAAACAATTGCAAAAACTGGAAATTCTGAGACTAATTTTACAGTCCATTTCCATGAAAAATATGTACTGGTGTTTTCAATTAGTGGACCTTTCTAAGGCAAGAGGTTTATTCTGTAGAACTGATTCATGATAGCGTGATTCATTCCGAACCATTTGCCTTACATAAATAATGTTTGGACATGAGTGATCTGAAAATGTTATTAAAAAATAAAAATTCAAATAAATGTTTATTTCAAATAAACACTCTTCTTTTGAACTCTCATCATGGTTTCCACAAAAATATTGAGCAGTACAACTGTTTCAATATTGATAATAAGAAATGTTTCTTGAGCACCAAACCAACATATTAGAATGATTTCTGAAGGATCATGTGACTGAAGACTGGAGTAATGATGCTGAAAATTCAGCTATGTCATCACAGGAATAAATTACATTTAAAAATGTATTACTGTAGTAAAACTGTTTGATCAATTTAATGCAGCTTTTTTGAACATAAGAGAAGTATTTCAAAAACATAAAGCTTACTTATCTCTAAAACTCCCAAGACTAACTTTAAAAGAAGGGACCTGAACTATATTTCTGGACAATATACATATCATAGAGAGGCAGGCTTTTTTAGAGTTTGGCCAGTAAGCAACCACCTAGCAACACTTTAGCAGCCAAACAGAGAGGTGCTAATATAGCACAGGCTAAAAGATACATTTCTGTAGCAAGCAACTCCATCTTGTTTGTTAAAAAGCATCCTTTTATCAGAAAGGATGGCAAAGAGCCCACTGCAAAAACATAAAAAATCCAGCTGGGTCAGATGAACCACTCTACAGAGGATACAGCAGGTCATTGGCTCAAAATAGATAAAGAGGACAAGTCTCGATATCATAATATGTACATTTATTTTTGTATCCTCTGATGCTTGCATGGCGATTTATAAAAGCTAGTCCATTAGCAGTGACCCAGAAATCACAAAAGGGCATTGAACATCACAAGATTTAAAATCTACTCTTCCATCTGCCAGTATACAGAAAGTTACTTACTGTGACTAGCTTATGGATATTATACCATTACACTTCCTCCAGTCAAGCTAAATGTTATAAATACATGTTTATCAATTAAAGTGCTATCCCCGGCACTGTCCTCTGAATGACCTCTCTGTACTGCAGGAATAACTTGCAGTAAATCACCGTTCCTTGGCCATACTGAGAAGACAGACATTGGATTATCTCTACACACTCAAGATTCATTTGCTTTACCTTTACATGCCCTGAAGGAAGAGAGCCAGCCAAGGTGTCTAATTTAACTGGCCTGTCACATCTGGTTGTACTTATGTCCACCAGAGCAGGTTCAGCACATCCTTTAGCACGTAGCCAGGGAGGTAAATGACAAAAGCCATGCGCGCACACATGGCAGGATGTATCAGCAAAGGGAGAACAATAGATTCCCAGTGTCTGACAGCTGGAGCTGTGCTCTATGTTTGATGGAGACCAGTGGGGTGTTCTCATTCTTTACATGTAGTCCTGCAGTACTGTTTACACTACATCTGATACCGAAGGTTCTTACGGGTTTCTAAGTACAGTGGATTAAAAAAAAAACACTTGTGAAAATATCGTTATTTTCAACAACTTTTCAACAATATCTAGTGATGGGCAATTTCAAAACACTGCTTCATGAAGCTTTGAAGCTTTACAAATCTTTTGTTTTGAATCAGTGGTTCGGAGAGCCAAAGTCATGTGATTTCAGTAAACGAGGCTTCGTTACGTCATAAGTGTTTTGCATTTTCAATAGTTCACGTGACTTTGGCAGTTTGACACGTGATCTGAAACACTGATTAAAAACAAAAGATTTGTAAAGCTTCAAAGCTCCATGAAGCAGTGTTTTGAAATCGCCTATCGCTAGATATTGTTGATTTTGGCGTGCAAAAAGCATTCTCGTCACTTTATAATATTAAGGTTGAACCACTGTACTCACATGAACTGTTTTAAATATGTTTTTAGTAGTTTTCTGGGCATCTGAAAATGTTAATTATCTTGCTGGCAATAGAGGCCTCACTGAGCCATCGGATTTCATCAAAAATATCTTAATTTGTGTTATGAAGATGAATGAAGGTCTTACAGGTGTGGAACGACATGAGGATGAGTAATACATGACAGAATTTTCATTTTTGGGTTAACTAACCCTTTAAAGGTCACTTCGTCCCCAAACATATTTTTTTCAAGGAAGTTCTCAGCGATTAGAAGTCAAATCGTTTAACCATACTTCAGTGTGTGAGTATGTGTTGAGCTATTTAAAACACGCACCAAACATAACATTAAGTATTTCTTCATTTTACATCAATACTTTTATTTATTTTAAACAATTAAAAATTCTAAAACGTTATGTGTATTTCCTAATTTGAATGAAAATGACAGAATTTAAATGTGGCCTGTCTTTTATCCCACAGTACATTTATTTACAGCCTGTGTTTACAGAAAAACTAGCTTAGCTATACTTCTTATTTCTAACTGCAAACGGTCTGAAGATGATAAAGCTTTAAGCATGGAGTTTTTTTTTCTTTATAAGGCTTTGACTCTTAACATTTCACCATGGTGCATTAACCTCCAAAATGTTTTTCCTCCCTTTGAGAATGCATTACATCACCAACCACTTGCATCTTTTGCCCTTAACTGAGGAAGGAGGAGGAATGTGAGGGGTTGGAAAACAAATAATGCTAAGAAAAGATCTGTGAAGCTTAATTAGTTGGAATGGGACTTAAGATGAAAACGACCATTAGGAAATTAGACTCAGTGAGACCAGCTGCAAGCCTGCAACCTGACCGTACTGATTTATGCAATCAATCCATGCAAAGATAATCGATGACTTTCTTGTACGAAGTAGCCTGTTTTGTGAGGATTATTTTCCTAACAAGATATAATAGAGTGTATGGTATATAGAGTAAGTGGCTCTGGAGTGCCTCAAAGAGACAAAATGATGTTTACATGAACTGTGAACATTAACAGGAGACAATTCAAAAAGGCAAGCTGACAAAGATTAACTAAGATTAGATTAACTAAGATAAAAAAAAGAAAAAAAAGAAAGAATGTAAATGGTGTAATTTAAAACGATTGACTTTCAGTCACGTGACTGCCGCAGAAGCCTGGCGAGCAAAACAGCCATATCGCTGCAGCACAACCCTGTCAATTTTCCATCTCAAAAACAAAAATATGTGATTAAGATGCAAGTTTTAGTAAAAAAAACAGTGGAACATTCTAAAATGCTTAACGTGAAAAACACTTAAAGTGTCTTATTATACTAAAATATTGATATTAAAAGATCAAATTCAGTTTACACTTTTTTTTTGATGATGCGTACTGTATTTCTTTATAATGATTTTTGATGGGAAAAGCACTTAACAAGAAACTGCATGTTGCAATTATATTCTGGGTTCATCTGCTTGCCTATATATAGTATGCATCACCAATAAGGTGCATAATGAATTTGGTCTTTTAATATAACTGTCTTACTACATTATTTAGCACTTAGTACAAACCTGGTAAAAAATGACAGACTGGCATCAGAGGAAAGCCTTGTTTTGCCCTCCAGGTGGGCGTTTCTATACGGGTGTGTCGTCATGTGAAAATCATACATTTTTTAATAAACACAAATAGATTCTTTATATATGAAAATGTTTAACGAGGAGCATACTGCAGTTGTTTTAACTGCTTTTCTATTTTCTGAATTTGACATTATATTTATGCATTATTTATGCATTCTTCAGGATTATGGATCTGGTTCTTTAGAGTGCAACACTGTCCGCCAACTTTTTTAGCGGCCATGGTTTGCTACTTTTTCCATTCATTTTTCCCTTAGAGATTTTAAAATGATTTTGTTAGAGTTATAAGCTATGAACCAAACCAACCAGCTACGAGAATACTACAAACTCTGATTTGAAGCAAAAAGTATTTGAAAATCTGACAAAAATGAAAAGGTACAAGACTGTGTATACTTAACAGCTTTAATGAGGAAAAGAACTACAACTTCTTTCGAATAACAGTTGAAATTAAAGATATATACATATACTGTATATTTACACAAAAGTGGTCACGATTCTCTGACTGGTGGAGATTTATTTGTGGTATCATGGGTAATGTAGGTTTTCATCAGGAATTCTGCTGTTTAACAATTATTTTATTATAAAAAAATATGTTGAAAATATGCAGGCCGATGGCTTAAACAAAAGCATATTCCAATAGCAACCTCATAGCACACGGCTCAAGTTGTTAAAAATCAATACCCCTATGAAAAAAAATCAATGAGATTTTTACTTTTTGAAGCCTACCTTATCAAAAACAGAAACTTCAGATAAATTAACTAAGACTGCAGTGCACTTCAAGAAAAAACATCAACACCAACCACACGCTTGTGTTTACTTCCTCGCATACATGTTTGGCTCAGGACAGCCGAAACTGATTAACAAATGTCCTAAAAGAAAAAAAAGTCTTCCACCACTGAGATTGATTTCTCTTGGTGAAATTGGCTGGATTTCATTCGGAAAGGTTTGGCCAGCCCTTTCAGACAGGAACCGAGTACAGGAGGGGTTATACTCTAACCACAAATCTCTCCTCTTCCTGCTTATACAGTGTTAAGCGACAAATGACCTGAAACATTAAACACCTTCATGGTGTCAGTGACACATTGTAAACAATGTGACAAGACTAAATCCAGAATGGGTCATATACAACAGCAAAGTGTGTAGACAAGCGCCTCTCTTGCCTTTTGGGTTATTGAACGTAGCCCCGTGTCTGAGCATGGAAATGGATTTCACACACACACACACACACAGTTGGCATGTGGACTGTTACACAACACTCTAAAAAATGCTGGGTTGTTTCAACCCATGGTTGGGTCAAACATGGACAAACCCAACTGTTGGTTTAAATTTTTTTAATTGCATTTTTAAACCCAAATAAACTGGGTTTATCCATATTTTACCCAAAAATGGGTAAGAAAATGACTGTAATTGGACACATGCAGCTGTGTGTAAAACCATGACGGAGGCCACCTTAAAGAGAAAAATAACCTTATGAAGGGGCTGGGGACAATAGATACATGTAGGTAATCAGAGCAATGTTGACATTCAGACAGCACGATTTGCGAGTTATACTGCTTTTCTGAACTACACAGCTCAGTAAACATTAAGTTAAAATCAAGTACTTAACACTCTAAAGACAATATTATCTGTTTGTCTTTTTTTATGCTCTGGCAACAAAAACAGTTCCTGAAGCCAAAGAGCAACACAGTAATGGTGATTCAATGACTCACTCATCTGTGTTTTTGAATGAATCGATTAAGTGAATGATCCAGTGATTTACTATATAACTGCATTTAACACGGCAGACGGCATAATTGCAGCGCATGCACAAAGTTGGTGTGGAACTTTATATTTAAAAGTGATTCCAGTGATATCGTTTCTCTGTGCTTGTTTTAGTTATGGTGTCAACTTAATACTAGTTATCCTGGGTGTAAACCGGCCTTAATACACAAGGTAAGTCTATCTGTAACATGCAAAAAGTCAAGCGATACAAGTGATCCTAACCAATTAAATGCACTATTTTCTAATAATTCAACAGTCCGGAGTCAATTATTCCGCTTATACTATGGTTACCACACCTCAAGACACTGTCCAGATGTTGTATTTCAAGACATTTGCCAGGGGTTTGTCTTTAAAACACTCTTGTGTATGGGACTAATTTCTTACACATATCATCCCAAGCCTCCGTTGCTAATTCCAAAACATCATTTCAGAACTAGTAACGAAGGCTTGAGCCATTGATAACAAATAGCTATTAACACAGTTATATGAGAGAGAGAGAGAGAGAGAGCATATGTGAATTAGCCTACCTGAGTCTTTGCATCACTCACAGCAGCAGTGTCTCTACTAATAGCGAAACTGTAAGTTTATCTACCAGAAGAACCGCACAGTTATTACCTCGCTGGTGAGAAACGTCATGTAGCTTTTAAGTTGCTAAACTATTTTACTGATTAATTCCTCAGAGTGTGTGTCCGTAGTGTTTTGAATGAGAGAGAGAGAGCGGGAGAGAGTATGCGCTTTTTTTATTAAAACGTACTTTGCGACAAAAACCATGACAATAATTTGTCATTTTTATTCTAGCGTTTACTATATTTATTTGCTTGGTCAGTGTCTTTTTTTTTTTTTTTTTTTTTTTTTTGCGGTTGTAGGCTGTAAGGACCCTTTGAAATAAGTGAAATAAATTGGGCGAAGTGATATGGAACTGTAATGCGGCCAAGACCTGCCTAGAACTACTTTAACCCATAGCCGTGCATTTCCCTGAAAATAATTTCACACCCAGAACGTTTATCAACTAATCAGATTCAAACATTCAACAGCTTTGTAGTAAGAAAGTTAGATTATACATAAGATATATAGAATATGACATAAGATAAAACAAAAATAGCCACGCCAGAACGTCTTAGTGAAATATTTATTCTTTTATATAAACATATAAAACAAATCTTGGAAGATCATTTAAATACAGAATATCTGTACATGAACTTAGTACACAAGTTTCTGCAGTGCTCAGCACGGGTGCAGATTCAATTTATGGAGTTTCTTGGCTTTTGAAACATGGCAGAGTGGGTCACCCAGAAATGCAGAAAGTAGAGCAGAGATATGGGGGTTTTCATGCATCAATAGCTTCTGGACTTGCAGCTCTCTCTTAATTAGACTAGTTTCCCCAACTACTCTTTACAAACACAAGTTGGTGAAATCTATCCTGAACCAAGCAGACAGTTAAGACAAATTGTGCATTTTATTTTATTTCCATTTGTCAATTTTGAATGTTAAAATCTGTGCCAAGGACTAGGCAAGAAAGAGGAAAGAAGCAATCCAGAAACACATAATGCTGACTCTGTTATCTCTGGTGTAGATTATAATGCAGGTTAATGGCACAGGGTCATTTTTGAAGATGCTTCACCATATGATAAGAGCGAGTTTGTGAGAAAAGAATGTGCGTCAAGTCATCTGAAGATGAATAAGGGATATGCCTGGCAACTTTATACACTGTGCTTCAGATTTAAAATGAGTTCCATAAAAATGTGGGTCCAACTAAAGGGAGAAAAGAAAAAACAAATCATGTCTGCTTAAAATAGTCTCAACTTTTCTGTTTACACAATTTTTTTTAGCTCTATGAAGACCACAGGGAGTAAAACGAGGTACATCTATTGACCAATTCTGCCACGTTCCTCTCATGGGCCAAAAAACATTTAATCTCTTCACCAGGTTCTGGGTTAAACTGACACCAGCACCGTTAATAGTGAAAAACACTCGAGCCAACCTCTAGGGGAAAGGGAAGAGGGAAAACAAAAATAATATAAGAAATTATAAAAAATAAAATAAAATAAAAATAAAATAAAAGGTCTCTGAAAAGGTATGAGGTGCAAAAAACAACTCTAGAATGATGTTATTGCCTGTAACAGTACAGATACACCAGAAAATCATGCCAAGTGGCCAAACACCCTGTCTGGCTTTGAAAAAATAAAAATAAAATTCTACCAAGGACTATCTTTCTGTCGCCACCAAAAACCAAACAAACGATTTCATATGCCACCTTTCATTACTCTGCATGTCTTTTCCCATGTGCACAACCGTAGCAACAATGCATCTGCTGACACCATCACCCCTCTTTACTGTAAGTTTGCTGCCTCTTCATGGAAGGCTTGCCATTCATCCTTCATGTAAAGAACACAAGCAAAGCAGCCTGGTGACACCATTACTCTTCAGTTCATTAGTCTAGAATGAACTCACAAAAAAAAAGAATGGCCGATAGAAAGCGATTACTCTTTGCTTCAAGTCAACTCAGAGATAAAGGCAACTGCAAATGCCTTGGTATTCCACACTGAGGCTGCGTCTTAGTTGCCTGTCTGTTCTCACACAGAGGTGGTCAGAGCCTGGCAGAGGGCTGAAGAGCTCTCCACACCTCTCTCCAGCATTTCCAGGCCCTCTAGCCGAGCGGTGATCATTCTACATGTAGTCGTCTTCCACCGGTTCCCCCCGAACGTCACAGTAGTGGATGAAGACGACCACCACACGCTGGAAAACGCCCCTACGTGTCTGCCGTCGCTCTGAGATCTCCTCGCCGATCGTCTCCATGCAGATGTCGGCCGAGAGCTGTCCCTTGCGCCGTGGCGCATAGATAGTAGCTGACGAATAGGAAAAAGAGTGGATGTTCATACTGTTCATTTTTTTTTTTTTTTTTTTTTTTTAAATGAGGGACTATTTTTAAAAATGAGGGACACATTAGAAGGAAAAGAGGAAAAATGGGAATAAATATACACCACCGTTCAAAAGTTTGGGCTCAGAAAGAAATTAATATTTTTATTCAGCAAAGATGCATTAAATTGATCAAAGCAGCAAATCAGCATATTAGAATGATTTCTGAAGGATCATGTGATGCTGAAGACTGGAGTAATGATCGCTTTGCTATCACAAGAGTAAATTACAGATTAAAATATATTAAAATAGACAATCTACTTTTTACAATTTTACTGGTTTTACTGTGTTTTTGATCTAATAAATGCAGCTTTGGTGAGCAGAAGATACATCTTTCAAAATTACTTTAAAAATCTTGCAGATCCCAAACATTTGAATGGTACTCTATTCTAAACAGTGGATGGGTAATAAAAAACAATTTAACCAAGATGGGAAAACATATGAACAAAGGTCACAAAACAGCTGTGCTATAGCTAGGATTCATCTGCATTTGAATCATTGAATTGTGATGAATAATTACACCTGAACTTGGTTATTTCAGTGTGTTACTTACTGCTTTCGTCATCCTCAAAGTCATATCGAGCAAAACTGTTGGGCTCTGCTGTGCGTAAAGAGCGAAGCCACGGGAAATCTGTGATCATTGAGTACGGGGCCCCATCTACTACTCCTAAAGCACAGAGAGTGTGGGAAAGATCAAATGCCATTACTTTTTTATTCCTTTAAAACTAAAATGGATCTTGTAAATATTTATGGGCCGATGCAACATTATGGGAGCTAGCAAATTCTCATCCATTAAGATAATTTACTTTACCATCCTTGAAAGGCAATTTGTTATGTAGACAGCGGCATACATACATGTACAGCAACACAACACACACGCACACACAAACAATAACACACATTTTATAATAATTTAAAAACGTTACCCCAGCAAGTATAAAAGGAATTCTTATATCTATTTGATTTACATAAAGGGAGAAATTAGCTGTGTGTTAGGGGTTTGAGAAATGTAAATGCAATTGTAAATATATCTCTTCACTCTCTCACACACCAATATAACTGTGTTACCAGAGGAAGTGAGGGGAACTTGGAGCTAGTCTCAAAGGACTCTGATCTGTTTCCTCTCACCCTCTAATGTGTAGATGTCTCGGCCCCAGGGATAGCTGGGATACTTCTTTACATCCTCTTCCGTCCGTGTGGCCTCCGGAAAGAATTCATACTTGATGAGTTCTCTTGTGAAAGAACAAAAACACAGATCAGTGAGCCTTTGAGTAAACCATGATAAGAAAATAGTGCCATCTGGTGGACAACGTAGGAATTAAATGAACCATTTGGAAAGTCAGCATTTTTGCAGAATCAAATTGTAATGAAACAAGACACACACAAATTATTACTTTTTACACACATTATTATAAAGATGATACACACTAAACAAATGCTAAACAAAGATTTTATTCTTGATCTATATGGGTATGTAGTCCACTCACTGGCTAATGTTGGCAATGGTGTCCATCCAGCTACGTACTCGCACCTTGTTCCTAACATTGGGTGGGTTACTGAACTCATGGATAATAGCAATATGGTATGGGTATGGACCGCTGAAGAGCTTTTTCTCCAGAGCCAGAGAATCAATCTGGAGATGAATGTTGAAAAGAGCATAAGTGTAAAATATTGTGCTTTAAATACCTCAAATACCCTTTACAGGGCTAAAAACTCTATATAGTAACTCTATAAAGTATATAGGTAACTCTATAGTAAACCAAATCACACGTTGGCTGAAAAAACATTACATATGGTGCCAAACATTCCAGATTTACAGTATAGTAATACAGTAAAAACAGTAAAACTGCAAAATATTAGTACAATTTAAAATAACTGTTTTCTACCTGATGGCAAAGCTGAATTTTCAGCATCATTACTCCAGTCTTCAGTGTCACATGATCCTTCAGAAATCATTCTAATATGCTGATTTGATTCTCAAGAAATATTTCTTAGGACTCAAAACAGCAGCATTTATTTGAAATAGAAAATTTAATGCATCCTTCCTTTCTTTACATGGCAACCATAACACTGACCTGCTGCATAGGTCTCATGTAGATGATGCGGTTTCTCTCCGCGGGCATCCGTAAGATCTGGTCGAGCACCTGCTCCATGTCCAACTTCTTACATTGTGCGTAGTCAAAGCGGTTTACTATGGGGGCACTTTCCACCAACAGGTGTTTTAGCACCCTACAGCGTGTCGCTTGGGAAGAAAGAACCAAATTATGCATGAGGATCTGAAACAGTCTGACTCACATGTCACTGTGCGTTCTGCTATAAACTCACCATGGACAAACATCATTTTGGGGCACTCCTTAAGGACCAGGTCTGTGATGCCACAGTTTGTAAGTGTGATTCCCACCAGGTTTTTGGATTTAAGGCTGAGCACCTGTATGATGTGAAAAATAATTGTGAGCGGTCCCAAAATTATCTGAACACACAAGAAAATATATAGTTGAGTGAAACCAGACTATGGACCCACCTGCACATGGTCGTCTTCAGTTACAGGGTCACTAGTGCTGGTGGACTTGTCTGCCATACGTTTTCTCTTCACCGCAGCCCGAGGCTTTGCTTTGGGCAGTTCTGGACAGATCAACAGGTGATGAAGCATAGTAGAAATTAACTTTAAGTCTTACTGATTAGACTGATTCATCCTGGCTAAATCTCATCTAATTATTTTCAACTAACTATTTTGCATATCATGGGCAACATACCAAGACCTGACAAACTCAGATTCAACATGATCAATTGGTGGAAACAAGAGTCGTACAATGGCAACAGACACCGGGTAACGCACTGATCCAACAAAACTCAATTGATCAAAAGTGACATTCAGGGCATTTATAATGTTACAAAAGATTTCTATTACAAATAAATACTGTTCTTTTGAACTAATAATAATAATAATAATAATAATAATAATAATTGACAATATTACTGTTGTTACTGGATTTTGATCAAATAAATGCAGCCTTAAAGGTGCAGTAGGTGATCTGAAAAATGCTAATATTAGCCTGCTAGCATCGGAAGCAAACAATCCCACCCTCCCTGCATATTGCTGCCCAAAGCCACGCCTGCTCCAAAACACATGAACGCACACACACTCCCACACACACACACAGCTTCTCTCTGCAAAGTATCATAAGAGTTAAAATAGCTCATATCTGATTGATATAAATGTATAAAAATACATTTAGACCATTTAACATAGTGATTGCTATCAGGATATGAGGAGACTTTCAACCAGTATAAAAAAAAATTTTTCTGTAGAGAATCACGTATTGCACCTTTAATGAGCATAAGAGACTTCTTTCAAAAAAACATTAAAAAATGTTACTGACCAAAAGTATGTAATTTTAATATTAAAATTCAGTGTTATATAGTCACATATTATACTTCACACTTCAAGACATATTGTATAGATCTGAGTGTTGCCTGAAAAAGTGTTAACTATCCCTAAAATAAATGCATCCAAACTTGAGTTGAGAAGTTTTACACCATCAGTGGCTTGTTAAAATGCATGTTAAAACCCTAGTTTCTTACATTTGGTCTTCTTCTCAGCACTGTAGGTTCACTAGGAGTCAAAACCGTGGTACCACTTTATCTAAATGTCATGAACACATGGAGATATACTGCAGTATAGTTGCCAATATAGACTAACAGTGGAGTAATCCAGACCCCCAGCATTCCTCCATCTGCTTTTATGCTATGCACAAATGGCACACCCAAGGGTCAGCCTTTGCCCAACTGTGCCTTTTTTCCATTGCTCAATTGATTCTCTGATGTCCCACTGTGAGGAACCTCTGCTCTCGTCTTACCTGACTCACAAACCAGGGGCACAGAGGAAAGTCTGCTGCGGGCACGTGTGATGGGTCTCCTGGGGAATTCGTCCGTAGGACTTCTGTTTGATGAGCCTTGCTGGTGGACTGCATGTCCCTCAGATGAGCTCTGTGTCCTGGGTGGAGTGCTGGAGTGCCTATCCTCCATCTCATCTCCCCCTGCTCTCTGCTCTGGGCTGTGACATTCTGGTCTGTCGCTCTCATCCCCCGCTGGTAGGCTGTGGCCACTACGAGTCCTGTTTTCAGAGCCAGGACGAGACCGACTGCACGTGCAACGAGTCCTCACCATGTCATCTTCCCCTCTACCCGCCCCACCCTGGTCATCCTGATTGGCTGAGTCCTCTCTCCAGCGGATGGAGCAAACACAGCTGCCAGCAGTGTAGCCTGAAGCAGGACTAGATCCACTGTTTCTGTCTCTGGCTCCACGCTCAGCCGTTTCAGTGGCCGCCTTCATGTCAGCCTTGATCTGCTCGCTTGTTACCTGGCAGCCTTTCTCACAGCTGAGCTCCTGAGGCTGCGGTCCACGTCTACGCAGTGGAGTTTTCCCTTTACCTGTCAGAATACAGCAGATATCAGCATAAGTTAGCCATCAAGATGAGATTTGTTTGGCGCAGGCTTTTTCTTAAGGCGTTTTTACACTAGAGCTTCTGCTAGTTTAATATCTCAGTATCCTTTAAACAGGGAAATTCAGGAAGACAGCACTTAGTCAAACTGGACTATGTTCCTCGCAGATGAGAACTAACTGCTGTTTATTGATAATCCTTAAAATTTTTATATAACACATTTTATTCAGGTCATATCACATTTATTGTATAGCGCTTTATCGAGTACAGATGGTTTCTGAGCAGCTTCACAAAAATAAACAGGAAACTAACATAATTGCAAATTATGCAATTATTAAATGACTTCAATTTCAGTTGTAAATCAGCTCTACAGAATACAATTGTCATTATTCAGCTCAAGTAATGTTGATTCAATTCAGTTCAGTAACTGTAAATGTGGCAAAGTTCATAAATTATGAAATGACGTCCAAGGCAGCTCTACAGAAGACAAGTGTCATTAATCTTCTCAACTCAGTTCAAGATTTTGTTTAAAAATATTTAAACTCTCTTTTACACCACAATTTGAAATGTATGAATGTCATCAAATTAAAAGATAAAGTAACAATTGGGGTCAGTAAAATTAATACTTTTATTCAGCAATGATGCATTATATTGATCAAAAGTGTCATTATAGACATTAATATTGTTTAATTTTGTGTAATAATTATAATAAAGGTGATGGAATTGTATGTGTTTGAAAAGATTTTGTACTATGAAACTACCATTTGGAGTCATAGCTGTGCTGCTCTTCCCCTGGGCTTCTGTCTCTGGGTACTGGCCTTGAGAGCGGGCGGCAGCCGGTGTCCTGATTGGACTGTACTCATCCTCACTGTCTGAGTCTGACACCACCACCGACTGCTTCTTCACCGCAGTTTGAACTCCGCTAGGGCCTAAACAAAATCATAAAAGAGGAAGCAAAAAAAAATTTAATGGTTAATCATTAAACGTATCCCATCTGTTCAAATTATTCACAGGGTTTCTTCAGACCTGCTTGTTCCTCATCCTGTTCAGGAGAAGGTTTAGTAGTCTGGCTGGAACCCTGGGTTTCTTCCTCTGGATTGACAGCCACAAGAACCGGCTCAGGCTCCATGTTGTCTGCCACCATGCCCTCCACATCGGGAATCTCTGATTGAAGTCAGAAAATTCAATTCAAATCTTTCAGCAAGCAAAAAACACTAGACATACACTACCGTTCAAAAGTTTTCTGGTCAGTAAGATCTTCAAAATTTTGAAAGAAGTCTCTTATCTGCACTGAAGCTGCAATAATTTTATCAAGAATACAGTAAAAAAGAGTGATATTGTGAAATATTAAAATTTAAACTAATTTTTCTATTTTAAAATATAATTTATTCCTCTGATGGCAAATCTGAATTTTCAGCAGCTATTACTGCAGTCTTCAGTGTCACATGATCCTTCAGAAATCATTCTAATATGCAGATTTGCTGCAGTAACATTTCTTACTATTATCACTGTTCAAAACAGTTGTGTTGTTCATATTTTTGAGAAAACCATTATACATTTTTGTCAGGAAAAATGTCTGTTTTGTAAATAGAAAGTTAAAAAGAACTGCATTTATTTTTAAATAGATTTCTTTTTTGCATTATAAATGTCTTTACTGTCAATTATGATCAATTAATGCATTCCTGCTGAATGAAAGTATTATATATATATATTATATACATATATACGTACCCTCTGGGCCACGGTGGTGTTGCTGAGGCACATCATCAACCTGGTTGTTGTTGTTATTTGGTGGAATGTTTCCATCATTATTATTCTGGTGATTGTTGTTGTTATTGTTGTCATTATCATTGTTGGAATTCTGATTGCTGACCAGGGCAGATGATACACCGATACCTGTGCCTGCACTGAGTCCCACACGGGCACAGCCCTGCAGTAAACACATGAAATTAATATGACTGACAACATTTGAACTCCTTTAGTATAGTCCATATTATATTATAGCAATTTCATTCATATTGTAATTTCTTATTGTGATGAGCTGAGGTTCATACCAGTGGAAAGACTTTTAACTGTCTGTTTACCACAAATGGTAATGATATCTAAGTGATAGTCACTGTCAACTCAGTTTTCATGGACTCCCATGCTCACCTTGGGAGGTTCACGAAACATCTGATCTAGAGAGATAAATTCCAGGCTGGGAAGCATCTCAATGAACTGACTGAACGACTCCAGCTTGATAGCATGACAGCGCACCAGAGTGAGGTCCACCAACCGACTCCAGCGTGAGTGGTCTTTAACAAAGAGCGGCTTATCAGTCAGATTTAAAAACGAATAGTGAAACATGCTTGTTTTGAGGACGTTCTAGATACTACATTTTAAATAAAATAGTTCAAGTAGTATCATTATCTCAGGAAATACATAAATAAATGAGGATGAATCTATTACCTGTGATCCAGTTGTGTGGGTTGTGAAGATGTGGACAGTTATAAATGACCAAATACTTGATGGAGGTGAACACCTCATTAACAGCCTTCATTCCAATGTCTGTGATGATTCCTGGATTTTCGATCACATCAGCAAGACCGTATTTCACTAACTCAGCATGGCTCATGTTACCTGCGTGAAACATGTTTTATTGCAGGTAACTGAAGGGTTAGTTCACACAAAAATGAAAATTCTGGAATCATTTACTTTGTCGTTCCAAACCCATAAGACTTTACAAATAAAGATATTTTTAATGAAGCCAAACAGAAGTCCATTCCACCAAAACATTTGTTTCAAAAAGTTTATAAAGACACCATAAAATTAATCCATATGAATCAAACAGTTTAATCCAATTCTTTTGAAGAGACATGATCACTTTATATGATGAACAGATTTCATTTAGGCATAGATCATTTCATTTGAGGCAATGATAAACATAAATACATAGAGCACATCAAATATGGTTAACAGATGCTCAAACATGCTTGCTTGACAATTTTATGATGTCTTTATGAACTTTTTGATGCTTTAAGGTTTCGGTCAAATAGACCTTCTGTGGAGGAACATACAGAACAGCTCTCATGTTTCATTTAAAATATTTATTTGTGTTTTAAAGGTGAATGAAAGTCTTAATGGGTTTGGAATGACATGAGAGTGAGTAATTGATGACATAATGTTTATTTTTGGGCTGAAATATCCCTTTAAAGATGGGAACAGATAACTTCAAAGTTATATATAACCCAATAATCATACAGGGCCGTAAGCAGCATTTTACAATCACTGAGGTCCCAAATTTGACGTAGTTAGGGGGGTTAATTAGGGAAAAAATTTTGATTTTGATTTCTCTGATCAACATATGTGCAAAATGTTGAAGGCCAAAAAAACTGGATAATAGCTTTAGCAGATTTTAATCGTTTGTCAATATCTGATCTCTCCTAATCTCCATCACTCTTTCTTTTTCTCTCTTCCCCTCCTAAAGCTGAGCTTTGACTTATAGTCTTTTCATTTTTGTCTGTGAAGAAAATAAACATAGGGTCAACTGAAATTTATATGTTTTATGAATCATTTTCTTAGTTATCTTACAGATAGCTACCAGGAAGCTAGGTAACTACGTTTATTAAATTCATTCAAAATCTGTACACAATCATTATCAATCTTATGCCTAATATGATGAAAATGGCTTTGTTAATGATTCTTGTCCCCTCACATTGACAGTTACAAATTTTTACTTTACATGAATCACGTAAATAATAGGCCTATTTTCAATTAAAAATGGCAAAATTAGACAAAAGTTCATTAGTTTGCTTCGGTGACCTCATAGCTAGCTACGGCCATGCTTATAAAGACATAAGCTAAAAGTCACACTTTGACAAGTGTACATCCAACTGTTTACAGTAACATCTGCATCCATGATGCACCTGGCAGCAAGATGTGATCATTCACATTATATAACAATGACTTACATTGCAAGAGAAATTCATCAACATATCCGAGGTGCAAAGTCTCAAACTGAGGGAACTCTAGTTCTGCCATCTTCAGTGCAGAGAATACCCCATCTTTGGTTAAAGAAGGCTGGATTCGAACTTCATGCAACCTGGACAATGAAAGTCGATCCTGTCAACGTCTAATTCTAAACAGGAGTCAGTGTAAGTTTATAATGTTCTTTAAACATTTAAAAATAGATTTACCTGCGAGCAGCAGTAATGATGAGGTAGCCCAGATCCACTTCAAGTGCATTTTTACAGGCACCAAAAACAATTGTGTGCAAATTACGAAACCCCCCTAGAAGAGATGTACGTTAAACAAAATGACACAGACCTGACACGTTCTTTTAGTAGTGGACACTGCATACTCATTTCTTGCTCAAAATATGTAGACAAAACTAAATTGTTATTTCATACATGTGGTCAGTGAGAAATACAACAAGAGTTCTGACTATGTTTTACAATACAATAATATATTATTCAGTCATTCTAATATGCCTCCTATTTATAAGGAGCTGGCAACATTTTGTGGTTACCTGATCTCCAGCTATCCTCCACCACATGCTGAATCAGTCCCCCTAAGAAGGGCACCCTCACCAGCTCCAGCTGCTCTAAGTTGCGGGCGGAAGCCAGACCAGTGACAAGAGGCACATACTTAAGCGAATTAGTGGGACCGGCACAGTTCCTCATGACGAACGTACGCAAGTTCACACAGAGAAAGTCTTTGAAGGGCTGAGGCTTAGTGAGGCGCACCCACTTCAAGTACAGATGTCTGAGCATTGACAGACAGGGGATCTCTGGCACATTGACACCTGCAGGAAAGTGCAAACAGAAAGGTTTGTGACAAAATATAACCAAGATGACATATGATGGGAAAAAGGTTTGCACAATCTGAAACTCACCAACAAGATGGAGGGTCTGGATTTTAGCTGCAGCTGGAATGGTAAGTTTGTTCTCTGAGGGAATAGGAAAGGCCCCGTTTCGGTTCCTGAACTTCCCTAGAATGTGAACCTGAGGCATGTAGTTCCATACAGCCTCCACCAGCTCCAAATGGGACGTCTCAACTCCCTGTAAGTGCAGATATTATCATTTTCAACTGTAGTAGAAAACAGACACTTCCATTTCCATAAACTGAAATGACAATTATCTCTGACATTAACTTACTATAAGGTTGGGACAGGCCTGTAGAGCCTCCAAAACACCAGGAATACTGAAAGCCTCATAACCTCTGACCCTCCTTCTCTCTAGGTAACGTGGATGAAGACCATACAGCTGCTCCAAATCAGGCATCTTCTTCATCAGCATGAGGAAACTGGAGTCTGTGAAACCTACATTACAGACACATGACAGTTCAAACAACAGCAATTAGGAAAGACAATGAAATGAGAATAACAATTACATTTTACTGGCTTTAGGACTAGTATTCTTGGATTCACAGACTTAGACTACCATTCGGAAAAGACCAATATATCTGCCAGGTCTATTAATCGTCCAACCTGAACTCACTCTCTGGCATTGGCTGATAATCAATCTGACTAACGTAAGTTTCTCATTATATCAATTCTAAAACTCAATATTTACTCAATTTTAGTGAACTAAATAAATGTTAAATATTAAATGATTAAAATATTAAAATAATTTAATTTAATTATGGAAACTTATTTGTATACAATAATGTTATACTGGTAATATACACCACCATTTAAAGATTTTGAATGAAATCAGCAAAGGACACATTATATATTCAATTAAATTGATTAAAAAGTGACAGGAAGTATATTTAAAATGATACAAAACATTTATATTTCAAATGAATGCTGTTCTGTTGAAATTTCTATTCACCAAAGAATCCTGAAAAAAATGGTCGAAACGTTGCAATAAACCATTTTTTATGGAGCAGTTATATCAGTGGGCGGACTTTGTTTATTTTTTGCTAAGTCAGTGTTTTACCATGTCAAGTTAATGAGTATGATACTTTATCTGAATATAAACTCAAAGCCCTTATGCAGACAATTTATACTTATACTTATTAGAGGTTTAGGAGAGGCGGTATTAAGATTAAGTGACATGACATCTGACGCACAGAAGCCAATGGCACATGTCGCTATGCTTATTGACACATCCCGTCTTCATTGGCATATGCCAGTGGATAGTGACATTGCCACGAAACACTGACACTGAGCCATGGAACATGTCGCTGTATGTTGTGACACCTCCAGTAGTGACTGACAGATGAGTTGAGCAGCTATACTGACGTAATTGTGACACAAAATCCTAAATAAATAGCCTAATTTAGTGATATTTTAAAATAAATTGGCATGTGCCACTAAAACTGACTCGTGGCTGGTGTTCGGGCATAGAACACGGAAGCCTGCACTGTGTTCACTACGTCAAATGCATATGACAACAGTTCAAATAGGTAAATAAAGTCAATATTTTTTATTTTGTTTTTGCTCACAAAAAGTATTCTCATCGCTTCATAACATTAAGGTTGAACCATTGTAGTCACATGGACTATTTTAACAATGTCTTTAATACCTTTCTGGACCTCAAAAGGTGCAATGATGTTGCTGCCTATGTGTGGTTCGGAAACCCTCGGATTTCATCAAAAATATCTTAATTTGTGTTCCGAAGATAAACGAAGGTCTTACGGGTTTGGGATGACATAAGGGTGAGTACTTAATAACAGAAATTTCAATTTGGGGTTAACTAATCCTTTAATGTTAACAACGCTTCTGGAGTTTAGTTATAACCAGATCCCAGTAGTGAAATTTGACAGAGGAGGAGCATCAAGAGCGCCATCTACCTGAGGGCATGTACTCCCACCACCGGCTGGCACAAAGGTCCACCACCTTCACCACCCGCAAGTACAGAGTCACAGCCTCCCGCAGTTTACGTGAAAGACACTCCATACACATTATGTCCTGCATGGGTAAGTACCTGAAGGGAAGATAGACTTATGCATCATAATACAAGTCAATTATAAATCATTGCAGTTTGTGTTGTTAACCTATTAGTAACCTATTAGACAGTTAGGACATGCAGTTAAATGAACAGATGGATGGATGATAAAAGCATTGCTAATACAGTAGCTAACTATTGTACTAACTAGTGGTGGGGTGTTGGGGTGCTGTACTGACCGGAATATGTGGCAGAGCACCTCATGTGAGAGCTCATTAATGTAGTCTTTGGGTTCCTCATGCCCGAGAGAGCTAAACGTTCCTCCCACCAAACTATGAGTCCTGGTGAACTTCCTCCGTGGGCCCATCATGTCCAGGACAGTGAGATATCCACCAAGGGAAAGTAATAAACTCACTCCCTCTGTCCCGATCCTCTTGTTTGAGGCATCAACACATAATCATCTCTCACTACTGTGTAAAAAATAGATACAATAAACATCTGTGAGACAAAGAACAAGAGCATCACTTTCACATTATAAGTAAATCCATCTAAACTATCATAATTCAAAAATAATAATTTTCACGGCTGTCAAAAACAAAACTGAATAACAGCTCAAAGAAGTAAAACAGAAGAAAAGCTCCATAAACAAATCAAACAATAGAACAATAATCTATAACAGACTGGTTGTAACACTCACAGCAGACTAGCAGGAGCTATGTTATGATCTTAACAGCGGTTGTTGAGAGACATCATGGCTCAAATGGAGAAGAGCGGAGCTGTTCATTCATCAGCAGCATGTGGAGAGATGATGATACTATTTGAAGTTGTTATGATCCCCAGCTCTAGCTAGCGATCAGCTGTTAGCAACCTCACCACTGTTTGCGGACCTAACAGTGCTGTAAAAAGACCTTTAAGGCAAACCGTTCAGCAGAAACTGGTCTATTAATCTCCTCTGATTTTCAGTCAAGCTCATAAGTGCGATTTGTGGCCAATATGAAGGTGAACAGCAGCAACTATCTGTCTGGATCCGCGTCCAGTGGCGACATGAAGCCAGCGTTAGCCTTCCAAATACAAACAGGAAGTTCAGTTTATTTTTTTACAAAATAAAAGACGCGAAAAATTAGTAAATGGATTTAATGTAGGTACAAATATGACCTGAAACTATATATATATGAATCTCTCTCTCTCTCTCTCTCTGTCTATATATATATATATATATATATATATATATGTATATATATATATATATATATATATATATATATATATATATATATATATGTATATATATATATATATATATATATATATATTTTTTTTTTTTTTTTTTTTTTTTTTTTCTACATTTGATTTGTAGAAAAAAAAAATTGTGATTGGCGATACAACCATTAACAGTTGTTGGCAGTATCTAGGGTACAAATATGACCTGAAACTATATATAATTTCTTTTTTTTTTTTCTACAAATCAAATGCCCATACAGTGTATGAGCATTTGAATTGTTGACAATTTGCTTCCGCTCTGGAATGGCATCCCTTCTCTGATGAGTGGTGCACTTTGTAGGCCAAAACTCATAAATCTGAAAATTTGCTTCCGCTCTGGAATAGTGTCCCCTCTTTGATGATGTCAGTTTGATGGCTTGGAGTGGTGCGGTTATGACATCACTTTGTAGGCCAAAACGCGGAAACGAGTTAGCGTTTTAGCATTTATTTTGCAATAATCCAAAAGCCTATGTAAAAATCCTATTGGGTTTTTGTCGAGGGAACCAGCGTGATGCTAAACTACCAAATGGCCTACAAAGTCATACCTGCACCACTCTTCTGAATATCCTTAACCACTCCCCTCCAACCGTTAGTCTGCTATGAGCGACAAATGGAGAGGGGGTGTGCTAAAATAAAACCTCTCCCTTTATTCAATATTCCATTTCACTTGGAAATACGTCACACTCACAACACTAAAGTAAAGTGGGTTGCAACTTCCGGTTCATGGGGACAAGACAATCAAGCCAAAGCAATCAAGGCAACAAGGGTAAGGATAAAGAATTTTATCGAGTTTTTATTATTATTATTATTATTATTATTATTATTTTTAATCATAGACAGGTAATAAAAATGTTTACTTCACTTAAAGAATACACAGTTAAACTTAAAGAAAACATTTATTTTATTTCATGTCACTCATGAACATCATTGCATCTAACAGAATTATCTGACTGTGAGTTTGATTATTTATTGGGTCATCATGATTAAACATCTATGCAGCTTGACATTTATACAATGACACCTTCTTCATAGTGTACTGGCCACTTGTCTTCACATGCTACAACAATTCTGCGAGTGGACAAGTGACCTCTGTAATTACAGTTTGGCCGTCTTTCCCCACTTCTTAATGTACATGTAACCACAGGAAATGGATATTCGCTAATATACAAATCTCTGTTTTCATGGAGTCGAGTTCCAGCCCCAGTACAAACTGCTCTAACTTGGTTACTATTTGCCTGTATGAAGGTGTTGACTTCTTTGCAGTCATTGCCATTTTGCGATTGTGTGATGCGTCTGTCGCGGATGACCCTGTCACATCTCTGCTCAGTCATGGCTCCATACACATGCTGTGTAAGGAAATGTTCATAACGTCGCCTTACTTCTGCTGGTTGACCATAAATGGACAATGAGAAGAAGGCACAAAGGACCAGTAGCACAATCACTGTAGACTGATGAATACCCATGACCTGGTGAGCAATACATCATATATCAAGACACTAACTACTGTCAATTGAATAAATAAAGTGTTTTGGGAGATTAATGAAGAAAATAATGAATGAAAATAAGTGTCGTGGTGACATACCTTGCTCTTCTTGACAAAGCAATATTTTGTTTAAACAGTCTTCTTTTGTCTGAGCTGTAAAAGGTTTAAAAGCAGGTAAGGTATAACAAACATTTCATGAAAAAAGCTTGTGCTGAGCTGTAATATTACTAACCCGATGCAGTTTTGACTTTTCTGCTGCCTGTTAGTAATGCTGCTGTTTTTATTATAAACCCCTCAAGACCTTCACATGTGACCCGATTAAATGGTAATGTTTAACAAGTACACAAACATGAAAAATCAATCATTTTTGAAAAAGCACTTTTTATTATTAATTTAATAATAATATATTTAATCAAAAATACATATACACCTATATGCAAAGTAAGAAAAATCTCAAAAATAGCAGAGATAACATCTTTTCAGATCCAGTCTGCTTATTTTCAGTTGCCCCTCTGCACTAGTGTACGTCATCATTGAGGGTATCTGTTTTGGTTGTCAATATTTCCCCCCTTAAATTCTCTATTCTCTATCTATATAAAAAAGACTTTTTTTAATTTAGCAGTGTGAACTTGGATAAACCACAACATACAGCAATGAAAATGACTCGCGTCGGAGACATGGCCTTGTGGACAGTGTTTTAACATATGATGAAACAACTCTTTAGGCGACCCGAGTTTGAATCACTCCTGTCTCCCCTTGACTGGCCTTTCAAATCATGGCAAAATGCCCAAAAATATAAATGAAAAATACTCTACACTCAGTGTACAGTGTCCTGTTTATCACTCTTCTCGTGATTGCAATATAATGATGGTTTACTTGACCTGTTTCTGTTAATAATAAACCACAGAAAAGTGGTTGGCAAGGGATAAACACACCCCAACAACATTTACATATAAGTCTCTGTAACACAGTTCATTGATAAGGGAAGAAGGAGGCTGACGGCTAAAGGTCTGGACTCTATTGCAGTTTTCATTGGCCAAGGGCCACCCAAGAGGACGTTTGACTGACATTTAAAGCAACAGACCAAAACAGACCAACATCAATTTATTAGATAGTCATTCAAGAACATTGTGCAAGTTTACTGCAACAGTGGAGCCACAAACTTCACATACTTTTGAAAATCCAGCATTTATCCTGGCAAGCGCTCATTCTCACAGTTGTAAACACGAAGGCGTTCTTCTTCTATGAGGGGGTTTGGCGTCACTGCATTTGTTTCCAGGTGGACCGTTAAAGAACGCAACACGCACGTCTCCCAGACATCCTGTAGAATTCAACCAACCAGATGACAACTTTGAAACTCCTGAAGGGTTTCCAGATAAGTGTTCCATATGCATCAGATGTTCAGCAAACGGTCTGTGGGCGTGACGTCTGAGGCTGAGACTACCCTCGAGACTGCACTCTACTTCACCCCCTCCAGGGGGGTCAGTCACAGTCGCCGCAGCACCTCGGGATAAGGACAGACGAGGTGAGAGAAAAAGAGACAAAAGCATGAAGAGCGACAGAAATGAGCACCAAATCTTGGTCCGGTTCCCAAAACGCACTGCCATCCGGTCCTCCACCAGCTGGGTAAACTCCTCCGGGATGCCTGGTGTTGGCGCTGGATAGCCCTCGGTGGACGGCTCGACAATCCTCCGGTGCCTGGTGGATGGCAACGGCTCCTCCAGGTTGGGGCAGTCAGCAGGAGTCTCCTGTTTCCTGCTCCTCCCATCATGGCAAACAGCGGCGACTCCTCCGCTCCTCCACGGAAGGCAGCCGCCCCTCCACAACACAGGCTGCCGGCAGAGACTTCGTCCGTCCCACCGGCAACTCACGCCAGTCCACCGCCTTGAGCGTCCATGGCGGCAGACTCTGCTCAGCCATGCTTGTTGGCACCGCGGATTCCCCACAGCGGCGAGGGCTCTATGACAGAGTGTTCCTCCTTCCTCCCGTGTTTTGGTAATGTAACACAGTTCGTTGATAAGGAAAGAAGGAGGCGGGAACCGGCGAATGTTTAAACACTTTAATTTCAAAATAAACAAACAAAAAACGAAAGTAAAGCGGCAGCCCCTCATGGACAACTGCTGCACACACATAAACAAAACACAACGTAAAATACAGGCCTGGTCCTCGTTGTTCACTTTTATCACTCCTCCTTTTATGCTTCCGAAGCTCCTCCATGAAATACGACACCTGTGTGGCACGCAGGTGATACTCATCATCAATCACTGGCCTCGCTCAAATTTGGAAATCTTCCTCTATTATGATTTGATTAAATAGCATGTTTGTGGTACTTACACTCATTTTAGGGTGAAAATATGATTATGTGCTTATAAATGAGTCATGACTGACACCATCCACTTATGCACTAATCAAATTATTTAAATCCTATTGAAAATTATGATCCCCTAAAATCTAGAGTATGATGAAAACTGAGTGAAATCTGGTGTAAAACCATGGAGGCTGTTCCTGGGAGTTTTTCCTAAATTGGCTCAGTGCTCAGTGCTTTGAGCAACTTATCTCAGACATGAAGCGCATAGCTGGGCCTCTGATAAATCTGCCCACTACAAATGTGGAGAGACAGAGAGAACTGAACACAGCCTGAGGAGAGGTCACCTCATAACATCAATAATAACATTGGCAATACCTACTTCATATAAGAGAATGTAGTAACACCTTTAAAAATTAATGCTATCAAAGAATGAACAGGATTTTGCCAGCTTTTCATCTATCATCCTCAGGCATACTGAGAATTTAGTTTTTTTTTTTCTTTTCCATATTTTATTTTACTGGCACGAGTACAGTAAAAAAAAATTAACCTGGGAGAAAATTACAATTTGACTTTTTTTTTTTTTTACATTTGATGTTGCACATTTAGTAGGCTATAAACTTCTCAAAAAATCCATGTAACTCATGTACCATTTTTAAATGTATCATTATCAAAGTTAAGTTTAAATACATCCATTTTTATGGTTTGTGGTCAGTAACGAAAATGGTACTGAATGCTAATAATAATAATAATTTAAAATAATACTGTGAATTGGTATAGTAGAGTTGCTAAATAATGTAACCTGGAGTATCAGCTCTCTATACCTTTAGTTTTACTTACAGAAAATGAAATAAATTAATAAATAATCATGAGATAAGTAGTCAACTTCTCATATATATATATACAGTATGTATATATATATATATATATATATATTTTTTTTATTTTTTTTTTATTTTTTTTTTTTGAAGAAGAAGAAGAATTACATATTATAACCTTGAAAAGCTGGTTGCTGGTCAAAGTGGTTGCCTCCACAGGATAGACCTTCAAACTTTTTTATTTTTTTAAAAGATTTAGAGAGTGAAATAAAGGTAAATGAGTCTGGGACCAAATCAAGTCTCACAGCAAATTTATTTACAGATTGAGAGACGTGATTGAAACACTGCTCAAATAATCATCCTGAGAAATAGGAACACATTTCTTACACTTGTGTGAAGAAGACTTCAATCCACAGCTCAAGCCAGAGATAATTAATCATGCCATTACTGCATCTGCCAATGAACATCATGTAAATGTAGCATCAATCTGCATGCTCAGCCATCTCACAAGACATCCAGTCAGCCTGTTGAAATGTAACCTCTCGCTTGATTTGACCAACTGCTTAAAACCAATTATAAATGAAAGCCAGTGATGTCTGGGTCCAGATGAGGAGACGAGTTCCATTTGATGAGAACGAGAGGAGACGATGAGGAGTGGCAGCTGTGGGATTTTGGCCTGGTGACACAGTAAGGCGGACGGGTTGAGACGCATTATTCAGAATCCCCTGAGACAAACAAAATGAAGTACAAGATGAGATTCATTCCCACGGCTTTCCTCTCTGTGGGGGTGGGGGCTTGTACTTTAAAATGAATGACATCAATAACACAAACTTTTTACTGGTTTCTTGAAAATGACAGTGCCATTGTTATTGCATTCTTTTTGGAAATAACATTGATATGAAATAGCATACAATAACGCAAACCAATCAATCTATAAATAAAATAATATTACAGTTAGTTGATTGGTCTAGGACAGTGCTTTTTTCATCCTCATCTGAGTGACCCCTTCCTAAGACATAAAAGACTATGTATTTTCATCTATAAAGACCCAATTTATGATGTGTAAAATATTATTTATTTTGTTACATTTTTATTGTTTTTTTTTTTTTTTGCTCACTGTAGTACTATACTGTTTTTTTACTTAGATTATTTACTTAATTTAATCAAGTTTTTTATTTTAGTTTCATATTTTTTAGTTTAATCTTATTTTTAACATTTGTTATACTGTTACATTCATATATTCATATTCAATTATTATATTGAATATTCATATATTCAATACAATAATTATATATTCATATAATTATTATATTGACAATTAATATTAAACTTTGCATTTAAATGAATATAAACATACATAAATGCAAGCTTTAATATATAACGTTTTTTAACAGATTAAGCTTTCGTGTGTTCTTTTGAGCTCTTTGTGAACCTATATAAATTATTTAAATTCATTTGATATGTATATATGTAGTCAGATATTTTCATCAGCTGCTTTCTCAAACTCTCACTGCAGCAGTATTTATTTATTATTAACAATCTCAATTTGTTAAGATTCGATCTCATTTTCAAGAGAGAAGTGAATGGCACCGATGCTCTCTTAAGAAGAGAATCAAATAGACGCTCTCCATGTTCCGCGTGATTGGCTGTTCGCTGCATATGCCACACTTTGTGCACGCGCTCTAGAGTTAATCACAAACGTTTACAGAGAATGTTTACACCATGAATTGTGAGCCCGCTGAACCTGATCTAAACCAGCTTGGATTTGTATGGTTTTGTCAACTCTAAACCTACTCTGAAACTCAGAGTTTGTTCAACTAGCTTCATACTACAAGTTTCTGGTGGGGATTTTTCAGTGACACTTTCAGCAGGTTACATTGCCAAGACAGTAGGTGGCGACAAGTGACTGTCACTGAATCATTCCTTCAACCGATTCATTCAAAAGATTGATTCAGAAAAGAAGTGACTGCATCCGATACTTCCCTACTATATAGTAGGTGAAAAACAGTATGTGACAAAAGAGGTATGACCGAATTCACAGTACTCATAAAAGAGTATGCAAAAAGTACCCGGATGACCTACTACTTTCGGCAAGATTCTGAAGTGTGCATACAATGGATACTATCCCATGTGGACATCGGGGAGGATTTGTGAATGGCGGAGAACTTGGCGACGCAACTAACGCTGGTAGGGCACATGATAATGACAGCATGGCAAATGTAGCATGTCCAGATTACATTTATACACACATTCATACTTTATAGAACATACTTTTTTAGCAGTCGTGAAGTAATTACTACATACTTTACATGGCAGAAATAATAAAAATAGTATGACAGTAGGCTATGCTATTTCAAATTCAGCCACTACCTTAAAGTGAGTCATATCATTCCCTCTAATGAGTCATTCAGGAACTAATCACCAATGTTTTGCTGGGGCAAAAATAGACAAGTAATTGGCTATATTGTCTTTAAAGTGTAAGTTACTGTATGTTAACTGCTTTTTTATTGAACAGTATCATACTCGTAATTGTTTTATCTGGATCTAAACCTGGGTGTACTACTGAACTTATTTAAGGTTATAGTCCCCACTTTATTAAAGACAGCCCCATTTGTTTTGTTTCACAAAAAGTTTTGAACAGCTATTGAGAAGTAACATGTTTGAGGTCTTTTTGAAGAGTTTGGTGAGGAAGTAGCGGCCAAGTTAGTCCCAGACAGTCACTGATCTCTTACATGCTTCTTCTTTTTTTCTTTTTTTTTGTAAAGCTCCTCAGTGCTTGGTAGATGCCAGCAGGCAACTTTCTCAGCTGAGCGGATAACTTTCTGCAAGCAGGTTTTGGAGCAGGTGGATGGGAAGGGGAACCAAACTGTGACTGAGGAAGTGAGGATACATTCTGTCTTCTGTAGGACTTGACCGCTCGATAGGTGAGATAGTTTAAGTTTGCCTAGCTTGATACTTTAAGAAGTTCCCAAAGACTTTCTTTCCACCTGAGAAAGAGTAAATAAAATAGACATTAACATTAGACATATAACTTTTTTTGTTGGTTGCTCTACGTACCTCAGATCAAAAATAGGATATGTGAAGTCAAAAATAATTAGCACATTAACAAATTATATGCAAATCTTTGTCATGTTTACATGGTCTGAATTTATCTTTCTGACCAAGAACTACACATCAAGGCACAGGTCCTGTCCCAGAGCTTTGCATTTATTTGTTTTTATTTGTGCTCCCTTTAAACTGCAATTCTGTGGTCTTTGTGGCTCGTATTGTCCCACCAACAAAGGGGCATAAGCTCGGTCCCTGCGGAGAGACAGAAAAAATGGAGACAGAAAAAGAGAGAAGATATATGCAGCTATTGTATGAGTATTTGTTCGCTCAGGCACACTATTCCCACAAGACTAAAGCCCTTGCAGTGTGTTCTGTAATGTACACATCAATAAATAATGCATTGCAATGCTTGCACAAGCTCTGTTTAGTTCTTACTACATCCTCACACTGGAGTCATTGGCAATTAATTCTGTAATCCTAAACACCTTGGCTCTTTGAGATAATTATTACAATACAATACCAGGCATTTTAATATGCTCAAACTTTTTCTTCTGTTCCAAAGTTCCATTTTGCCTTATTTGTGCACATTTTAAAAGGAAATAAAAGGCTATTTTAGATTTCAGAGGAACTAAAAAACTTTCACAGTCAATACTCAAAACAGAAGATGCTTTTTAGATCTCGCCAGATTTACATATCAGGTATATAAAGTTTTAATTTTTATATATATAAATATTTTTATATATTTTACACCCTATATATATATATATACACACATATACACATGTGTGTGTACAATGACCTATCATCAATTATTCCTATATTAAATATTCAGATTTTGCCAGATTTACATGTTATATAAGTTGTATACTATATAGCCACTATATACTATATATATATATATATATATATATATATATTCCATGTAATATTTTATTTATATATATTTTAAAGAGTGACTTCTTAGGTTAAAGCCAACCAGCATCCATTATATAAAACTTCGACTGTCTCTTTATGGAAGATTGCACTTTTTTTTTTTTTTTCTGTCATTTTTATTTTAAACAATATTTTGAGGGCATCTTAATGTCCTGAAACCTCATATAGGACCCAACAAGGGATACAAGATTAAATATAAGGTAATTTGATCTAATATCTGATATTATATTATATATATTTAAAATGTTTATGATTTTGAAATGCAATGCACTGTACATTTGCATACATTTGGGGACAAGAAAAGTCACATTTTTCTGAAGGGGATTTTTTTTTTTCGTACTCTACCTATAATGTAACAATACAAAAAGTAACACATAAAAAGAACAACTGCAAGGGGCATTTTTAACAGACAGTGAATCAGGCTCTATGATTATACCTTCAGCAGCAACTAGAGGGCAGTATATATTTCCACATCAGGTGTTCCATTGACTACCATTTTGCTATCCTATGATGTAGGTTAACATATTCTGCACAGATCATTTTTATTTAAGCATAATATGTCCTTTGAGTTGTGAATGTATAAAAATATATATTTAGTTGGTATGCTATTGATACGTTTTATGTTCGCCTCTCAGTCAAAAGGGCATTTTAGAGTGGGAGAGATGAAAGGCATCCGCTTCTCAAAATAATGCGCAGCCAACAACATTAAGAGGAGACAGCTGAAGCTAACATCCCTGAACTGAAGACACTGAGCTAAGAGATAGAAGGAAAGAGAGAGAGAGAAAGCTAGAGACACAAGAGAGCAGACACTAAACGGCTGGCAGCCGGAGGAGAGGGGAGGCTCAAAGCCTGAGGAGACGTCTTTTGCATAATGACATGTTACTTCTCGTTTTGCGCTTCCATGGCCCAGGCCTCATAAGTGCTGCATCTGTTTACAAGCACACCACTTTTCCAAGGAGCGCCCATCTATTCGACATTCATGAGAGATCTCTTAAGAGTCCCCAGCTGGAAAAATTGAGACAAGGAAAAGAAAAAAAAACAAAACAAAAAAAAACCCCCAAAGCAAACAAAAGACCCCTAATCCATCTTTGCAGATCTCTTTCATATTATGTTTTCAGATTTGATTGAGAGCCAAAAATGAAAAAAAAAAAACGAACATCAACAACAGCTCAACAGCTTCCAGCGCTGACAGAAATAGAGCTGTATTCTGAACATGACATCTGCTTTTGGTTTTGGTATTGTTGCTTGAGTGGTCCGGTTTCTGTCACTTGAATGCTTAATTTTCTTTGCTTCTTGTTATATGTCCAGTGTCTGAAGGCTCAGCTGTTCTCCAGACCAATTCATGACAAGTGGCACAGGAGAGACGAGACAACAGACAGCTTAAAATGAGGCAGTGTGGGCAGTAGTCATCTGATCCATGAGTCACATTGACACATTCAACAAGCAATGACCAAGGTAAGGTGTTCTTGCTTTAATGCACTGTGTATCTTTATATACTGTACAAACTCTGTCATGGACTTATAGTGAATATCACATACATTATGAAGCAAAACCAACATTCATTTTAAAGTGGTATAAAGAATCATTATTTCAAACATTTATTGTACTTCAAACCTTTAAGGGGTAAATGGATAGAGATAAAGCAGAGACTCCTGTTTCATATGATGCTGATGATACAAAGTCATTAAAAATACTGAATGTACACATATTGAATATTGATGTATGCATACACTACCATTGAAATGTTTGGGGTTGGTAAGATTTTTTAAATGTCTTTTAAAGAAGTCTCTTATGCTCACCAAGGCTGCATTTATTTGATAAGAAAAGAAATAAGAATAAGAAAAACAGTAATGTTGTGAAACACTGTTATAAAGTAAAATAACTGGTATATCAATACATTTTTTAAATGTAATTTATTCCTGGGATGGCAAAGCTGAATTTTCAGCAGGCATTAAACCAATCTTCAATGTCACATGATCCTTCAGAAATTATTCTGAAACAGTTGTGCTGCTTAATATTTTTGTGGAAGCCATGATACATTTTCCCTCCAGAATTCTTGGATGAATAGAAGGTTCAAAAGAACAGCATTTGAAATAGACATATTTTGTAACATTATAAAAGGTTTCTTTTGATCAATCCTTGTTGAATAAAGTATTATAAAATTTTACCGACTCCAAATATTTTAAGGATAGTGTACTTGTACATTGCATTTTAATTTTACTTAAAGGACACCTATTATGCCCCTTTTCACAATTATTTAAAATAAGTCTCTGATGTCCCCAGTGTGTGTTAAGTTTTAGCTCAAAATACCCCACAGATAATTTGTTATAGCATGTTAAAATGGCCATTTTGGGGGTGAGCAAAAACGCACCGCTTTAGTGTGTCTCCCTTTAAATGCAAGAAGGCGGAGCTTCAAGAGCTCATTCTCCGGTGTCAGGAGTCAGGACGAACTAACTAAATAATGATGAAACTGAGAATATATGCTGCATGGAGATAGAACAGGTATAGTTTAGTTTAATTACAGTTATAAATTATGTTTTCATCTTGCTTTTATCCATTATTAGTACAAGCCTGTTGTAGCGGACACATCTGAATGAGTCAGAGTTTTATCATGTCTGATTTTTATGATGTTTATTGTAATTCACACAAAAGATGAAGCATCCTTTTTCACACCTTCATTACTGCTGTATTGCTCTGGAGACTGTAAGCTGGATCAAAAACAGTTTGCACTGATCTATCCTTGAGTAACAACTTTTTAGCAGAACCTGTTTTGTATTGTCCCTTTGTATTGACATTCGTTCACAAAGCAGTCTGGTGATGATTTGCGCAGACATGAACAAATGTAGGTATATGGGGGCGCATTCTCTTCAAAACAAAACGAATCCACTACGTCTTCAGCGGCTCAGATGTTGGGAGTACATGGATATTTTTATTTTCACTCTTACATCCAACAACAAAAAACACCTCAATCACTTACAAGACATTCTTATCGCTACAGCTGCTCCAGCCTGGAGAAAATGGCTGATGTACAACTCACTCAGGGCGGGGTCAATGCTAATAAGGCAGAGTCCATCAGCAGTCGTGGGTGGGGCCTGTTCAAAGTGATGTCGCTTTGCCCAGAATCTGCAAAAGGCTTGTTCTGAGACACTGCTTATGATTTATGGGAATTAAAAAAAAAAGGAGTGGGTGGATTTTTATCATTATAGGGTGGTTGTGTACACACACTGCCAACACACATTTAAATTTTGCATAATAGATGCCCTTTAATGCATTTTGATGTGGGAGGAACAAGTAAACATTTAACTGAACTTTAGATTCTTAAATTTAGCTCTGGTTGAACATAACATTGTTTTTTTTTTAACACATATTTACATTTTGATTTAATAAAAATAATTAAAGAACTATAATTGGCAGACCAGCAGTACCTCCATGAACCTCCTGTTGAAGACCTTTGCTTTTAGTCATACAATTCATTTCATTGCTAAAATTATGTTGACAGGTATCCAAACATACATTTGAGGATCCCCCCCCCCCCCCAGCTAATCCATATTTGCATGTAGAGGAGATAAAATAACACTCGAAGCAGCACCCTGTGACTCACATTCATCAGTTCTCCATATTCCTAGAGATCAGATTACCATTTTATGAGTTTCTCTGACTACTCTGACAGTTATGAGTTTAGTGTGATTCATTACGGTGAGAAACAACACACACACACACACACACAAACACAAAACAAACTGATGAGGTAGCCTGAATCCAATCCTGATGTAGCTGTTTTACCAAGGAAAAGATGGAGTGTTGCCCAGGAACGAGACGTTGGCTTTGAGGGCCTGGGCTTGAAAGACGAATGATTGTTTTTGTAGGATGATGGAGGAGACAGGAAAAAACAAAGGAGGAGGGTTAGAGGGGATAGCTAAGTGACTAATCGTGTCAAATAGCGCATCGAAAACAAACCCACATCTTTAGATGCACACATTATGGTTTTAATGAGGCAAAATGACACCGGCAGAGACCAAACAGACCACTTGATGGCAGCCAAGCACAAGCTATGGGAAAGAAAAGTCTAGCACGTGATGGATCGTGCCACATTTGTCATCTAAACTGACAGACTGAGTGGAGGAACAGCTTTACTGGGCATCCATAATGTATGTGATTGCTCATGCCATTACAATCGCATTCCTTTGAGATTATACTAGCATTGCAAGATTGACCATATAGACCAAGTTACGCACTGTTGCAAAGGAAGTCAGGAAGATACAATGAGCTTTCAAAGACTTATGTGACTTAGAAAATGTTATTAGGGGCTCATCAACCTTCAAAATGTTCATCGAATGACATGCAGTAACATGTCTTTGCAACATTTATATGTAATCACTGGCTGTTGGAGAAGAGACTCCACATCCTCTCCTGTCCCTCCCAAAATCAACGTGAGTCTTCACAATACTCTTTTTTATGTATTTTGCATAATGTATGATTAGGCTTTTTGATTTTCATATTTTATATTGGAGACACGACTACATCTATCACGCTTTTTTCTCTTTCCCTCATTCTTTATGCAATTTTCCCCTCTCTCTTCAGAAATACAGTAGCTTTGCACACGTTTCAGAGAAAAGAACAGCTTATCTTACAATGGAGCTTAGAGGAAATACGTCTGGAAAGATTTCTGCATATTTCAGTTTTCATCTTTGGACGAGCTGATTGTTACCTCTCCATTTACCTATTGAGTCAGGTTTATCATTTGCTCCAGTGTGTTCAGTCATTTTCACTGTGTTATCTATTTTTTTATTTTTGGACTAAAACTAGTATATCTGTTTAAGTGAACATGATCACTCGGATGGTACAGTTTTAGAAACAAAGCCACCACATACTGTCACAAATATTAAGTGCCACATTGTAAAATATATATATATATATATATATATATTTAATAACTAAAAATATTTTATTGGAACAAAGACAAAAATACTAATTATTATTATTTTTTTGCAGTGCAACAAAAAGGCTGACTTGCCAATTCTTATCCTATTGTGAGAAGAAAAATAACTTAAAATAAAATAAACCATCTCCCCGAGACATACCCCCTTGTCTCCTCATTAGCCTGCTGTGGATGAACACCACATCTCTTCCTTGGAAACAATGCTTGGGCCTGTGGTCACCCCAATGGTTGCTTTAATTTGCTGTGGCCGGGGATAGGATGGCCTCTGTGGTCCAGTTGAAAGACAGCGGCTGAAAGGAGAGGACAGCGGTTTGGGTCTGTTAGATTGCACTCTGTCCTTTTGTGCTTGCTTTTCACTTTCCTTATGATTGGCTTTGTTGCCATATGAAGATTGGTGGAATAGAAAAAGTCAAAACATAATAGTTGAACTGAAATTCGACAGAATATGCACATTTTACATTGCTCATGAAGGTAAAACTTTGGCATGTTTGTACAACACCTCAAAAATAAAATAAATGGCAAATATACATAAAAAAATATTTTAGTGTATATGAACTTTAAACAGTTTTAAACTATAAATGTAAATATTCTGTGCAAATGATTTTTCTTTTTTTTTTTTTTTATCTGAGAGAGGCTAGTTTTTCTTCATAGTTTTGTCAATCTAAATGACAACAAACTGACAGGTGTGTAATTTTTTGTAAAAGTTTTTGAATTCATAATTATAGACTTACATTTTAAGTGTAACAATAAAACAGTTGTGAAACCAGAAAGTTCATTTCAGACAACTGCCAAATATGAGAAAGTTTTATTTGGTTGAACTTTTAGCTTTTTTGATGTTCGCACCTGCTTTGTAATTTTCACAGGTGTGTGCTTTTTTGCCTCAAAAACCTGTTCAAGCACTCTTTGAAGACTACTCTTAAAAACAGCTGAGTAGATCTGATTAAAGCCTGTTTTTGTCTGATTAAAACCTGTTATTGTCTGCACTCTTGAACCTTTAAACAGTACTGGCAAGTTCTGTGAGTTCATAATTTTTCATTCTTTTTTTCTGCATGCAGATGGAACTAACAACCAGAATACAATGCGAGTCTGGTGATGAGCACTTTGGAAAATCATCACGTCCCATCATCCCCTATCAATTGTAAGGATTTTAAGTAACCCCTCTGACTGATTCCTCCTCAGGCAACAGTGTGCTATCTGGAGCAACGTGTAGCACTACCGTGCTAAATGTTCCGCTCTACCCTTTTATCAAAGAGATGCGAGAACATCTCCACACCTCTGCGCACCGCAGCTCAGCAGCTATCTGTGGCAGGGATGAAAAAAGCGAGGTGTATTACAACCGAGGATTGACCCCAGTGAACCCTGGGCGGAAGTGAGACAAAGCGAAAGAGAATGGAGTGTGACTGAAGTTGTTTTACTCTACTCCTGTGAGTGCACTGAGCTCTCGATGTGAGTGACATGGGCTGGCATCCTGCTGGAATGTGAATCGACATGCCACTCACACGCCGATAACACCCAATAACCCGCTCCATTGTTATCTACCTTTTAATTCCCAACTCTCCGTCTGAAGCCATTCAGTGGCTCCCCATAATCCTTGCGTCTTATTTTCTCTTCTCTGACAAGCCCGTGTCTGATTCCATTTGCTCCCTCTTTTGGCTTGTGACCGGGTGGTCAAAAATCTTCCCGAGGCCGGGGGGGATAAAAGCTTACTGAAATGTGTAGGACCTCCAGATAAGTCTCTCTCTGCATCATGTTTACTTTCTCCTCAACAGCCTGTTGCAATTACTCATCAGCAGGGCTGGACTGAATCTGCGTGCACAGAAAGATCCAGGTTTCCAAAGAATTGGTAACCTTGTCAATTGTCAAAATGTTCTATGCATATTACACGGCTCTCTAGAAAACTTGTTTTTGATTGGTTAGTCATGGTGTTCTGAATATCGCAGTCAGACGTATTCTTACAGGGTTAGTTCACCCAAAAATGAAAATTCTGTCTTTAATTACTCACCCTCATGTTGTTCCACAGCCGTAAGACCTGTGTTCATCTTTGAAACACAAATTAAGATATTTTTGATAAAATCCAATGGCTGCATTGAAAGCACATTAATTTACACTTTCAAACGGCCAGAAAGGTACTAAAGTTAAATGTAAAACAGTTCATGTGACTACAGTGGTTCAACCTTAATGTCATGACGCTACGAGAATACTTTTTGTGCGCCAAAAAACCCCCAAAATAACAACTTTATTCAACAATATCTAGTGCTGAGCAATTTCAAAACACTGTTTCATGAAGCTTCAAAGCTTTACAAATCTTTTGTTTCGAATCAGTGGTTCGAAGCGTGTATCAAACTGCCAAAGTCACGTGAACCATTGAAATTTCGAAACACTTATGACGTAACAAAGCCTCATTTATTGAAAGCATGTGACTTTGGTGCTCAGAACCACTGATTCTTAATTTGTGTTCCGAAGATGAACGAAGGTCTTACGGCTGTGGAACGACATGAGGGTAAGTAATTAATGACAGAATTTTCATTCTTGGGTGAACTAACCCTTTAAAACCTATACATTTTAAAATAAAAACAAAAACCTAATAATCCATCCATCCATCGCTTTAAGCAACCAATAAGAGTGCAGTACTCTCAGCTCTTTTGCCATGTTTAGATCCACCCCATCAAGATTTTATCCAAAAATCAGTGCAAAATATGAAAAAAGGTCATTCATCACAGCATCATTGGTCTTTGCATACGGGTTTGAGTATGTGTGAAAGAGAGAGAGTTTGTGAAATGCTGTCCTTATGAAAGATTATCCGCTCTGAGAAGTATGCATTGAAATTCCCGTGTTTAGTAGTGCATATAATTTATCTGCAATGTGTGAATATGTTTATCTTCTCACTCGTATTGTTTCTAAAGCCAGAAATAGCCTTGAAGCATGAATGCTGGTACAGAAAAAACAAAAAACAAAAATGTGAGATGTGTATTAGTGCCATTCTGCTATAGCATACAAACTGTTGATTCATGTCTTTAGGACCAGCGTGACTCTGGGCTCCATTAGACAACTCGCTGCTGGGACAGACTCCTGGAGACAAAAGTTGGCCCACTTAGACCTGCCTTAAAGAAAGTTCTTGGCCAGACAGGCTATTGATTTGATGTGATTTTCTTTTCTCTCTCCACTGCCATTCCCCAGGAGCACTGAAGAATCCAAAGGAGGTGCGTGCTCAATCTCTCATCCCTTTGCACTCTTCTTCTGTCACTCTTTCATTCATTGTCAGTCCTTCTCTCACTCATGTGTGGACAGGGGGTTACCAAACCTCTCGTTCTTCCTAGCATTTCATCCCGGGCTTATTTATTTATGGTTTCAGCGAGCTGACAAACGCAGGTGGTTTGTATGAAGCTCTGATGTCCCCTGGCACCACACACTCAGTGTTTGCATAAAAATCACCAGAGACTGCCAAACCAGAAACGGTGAACCAAAAGCACTTCTTCCTGTGCGCTTGGGTCAGTTCCTGAAAAGAAGAAGAAAACAGCTCATTGTTTGTTAGGTTCCAATGGTCTCTCTTACTTACAGTTTTGTAATGAAATTTGGCCTAGCTATAAGATGAGAGAGAGTCCAGTATCAAAGGAAATGTATTGAAGAAGCCAGAACTCATTAAATCACACAAGAACAATAGGCCATAGTATTGACATTAAACTGATCATGACCTTGACTCATAATTCAAATAATAATTAAAATTCAGTAATATTGTGGCCAGTAAACAGGAAAATATCCCTCCAGAGAAAGCACTACAAAATTAAGACAAATAGCAGCCAAATGAAAGATTCTGATTACTATTCATTGACTCACGCTAAACACAGTTTTCAGTAAACCCTGTTGGAAGATCCAAAACCTAAATTCTCAAACTGGGGACAGAAAATGTCATGTCCTAATTTATCTTTTTGCAACAGATGAAAAGCAAATATGAGAATTTATTCAGATGATTGCTTGTTTGCGAGTATGCAAAAAATCAACCAAGGTCAATGTATTCAGCTTCTCAGTGCATTTTATTTATGTTTTCACTATAACAACATCTTAATTATGAGTTTCAGTCACCTATAGACTATATATTATCAGATTCATTTGTATTCTGTTTAAGGATACTGTCTTCCAAACTGAAGACCATTCATTTGTTTTTATATTTTTATTTTTATATTATATTTAGATTTTATGGCTGTAATTGAAAAGAAAATATTAATTCAAGGAACATCTGTAGTTTCATAAATGCTCTTTAAATTAATGAGCATTTCTTTACACTTGTTGATGGTCCACTTTGGACATTCTACTAACTAGGTGACTTTGCAACTACATGTCAACTCACTCTCATTAGAGTATTAGTAGACTGTAGTAGACTAGACTGTTGGGGTTAGGATTAGTTGTTAGGGTTTGTAGAATAAGTTGATATGTACTTGGAAATAGAATGTCTGTTGGGGGACCATGAAAATAAAGTGTTAGCAGATATCAGGCAGACAAACTACAAATAATAATGTCTGGTATTTGACATGTAGTTGCAAAGTTACTTAGTAGAATGTCTAAAGTGGATTATTTTAACCAGTAAATTGCAAAAGCATTTCTAAAAGACAGATTTGAACTCTGATTTCCTAAAGGCAGAAAGGCAGCCTTGTGAGCTAAAAACATAGATGTTTTTTAAAAAATCATGAAAATAAAGAGAGGTATTTCATATCAAAATTCTGTCTTGTATTCCTTTGTTAGCAGTGATGACTAAGGTTAGTGCATTATTGAAAGATTAAAAGTTTATGAATAGACTGAAAATGTGGCTATTGTGCTGAAATGAACTCAAATGAGATTGCACAGTCAGACGGTGACAGCCAGCTGCAAGAGTATTAAAACTTTCTGGCAATGACAAGTTTTTCATAAATCTCTTAAATGTTCTTTTTAATCACGGGTGAAAAGCTATGTACCTTTATCTCTTTTAAATGTAATGAAATAAAGCACATGCCATTTTGCTTTTGGAATATTCAGTCCATGGAAAACAGTGGTATATTTGTCAGATTATTTCACATTGTAAATTATAATGTTATTTCTGAATGATAATTTTTCAAATACCATGCAAATTATACAAATGTGGTTTAGAAAAGTGGTAGTACATACTTTATGAAGGGAAGATTTATAAAGTATGTATGAATCTTAAGAGATTCATAAAGTAAAATAAACACAGACTTCATGATAATAAGCTGTCTAGTGACATCTCAGGGTATGCAAAGGCCCTGATTTTCTAAAAGTTTGATTGCACTTGATGGAAAGTGCAAAAAAAAAAAATCAAATGCAAAAATTACTGACATCTACCGGGTTTGTAGTTGCACTGCTGTTTTTACAGATGTCCGATAATCAGTGTAATTTGGGGTGTAAATTCATACAAGAATTCATTCAAGTGCAAATAGATTAAATTACACTCACAAAATTATTATCAGTATTTTAAGTCATTTTAGAAATGATAACTGAATATGTAAATTAATACCATTGAAAAGCAGGTACTAATCTGCTGTCTCTGTGGACCAAAGAGGTTCTCTCAGGTTCTGTCTCTCTTACAATGGGTTTCTTTTCATTATAAATTAGTGGTGCGAAGTGCTTAAATGTGTAAGTAATGCTGCATTTTCTTCTGTTGTTATTTGTAAATTCGGGCAAATGTTCTAGAAATGTTGGATATGGGTATTCTGATCAATTTTATAGAAATTATATAAATCATAGTTACCCTGGGTATTTAGAAAGATTTAATGACTTGAGCTGCTATTAACATATGTAAAACCTGCTTTAAATATGGGTTTGTCTAACAGCCAACCTATTTGCATGTGTTTTGCATGCTTACAAAATGCACACAATTTGATTGCAAATTTTTCCCTGGCTCAAAATAAAGTGGAGATGGTAAAATCCTGATCACGGCAGAAGAAAACACTTTTTACAATCGCATATATTTTTTTTCAATATTAAGATAATTAGATATTCATTTTTCAGAACACTATCATATATACAGTGTTTCCCACACGATTTTGTGTTTTTCTTGAAATGTTAGTTGCTGGATTACTGGTCCGCATAGGATACTGGTGGTGTGCTGGTGGACAAGAATATGTTGTCCTTTGGATGCTGGTATGATCCCAGCAAGACCAGAACAAAAAGTGTGTGTGCAAAAGTTGAAGTCTTTCACCATTATGGTGATTAGTGTTCTCCTTTATTTGGCCACTTGGCCTTTTACTAAGTTTACTTTAGTACTTTAGTAACTTTACTTTAGTAACTTTATTGGGGTCTGCATTTTGACACACTGAAGTTCCCAAATATGTATGAAAGTCCATAAAAACAACAGAAGATAAGTACAGCACTGTACTTTAAAATTTCAGATGACTATGCTGGTCCACCAGCTAGACCAGCACTATATCAGCACTAACCAGTATAAACCAGCCAGGACCAACATGGAATTAATGCTGGTTTATGCTGGGTTTTTCAATTGAGTAGTAATTAGTAGTGTTTTTATTGGTAGTAGTGTTTAAAAGACTGACTTTTGACAATAATGCAGGTGGAGGTTGGATAACGCTATTCAAAGGCAGCTGCAATGACAAGTGGATTGTGATAAAGATCTGTCGATATTAAACAAAGCCTTCATATTCGTGAAGGAGTGCATGTATAGTATAGGGATATTTGAATAACACCCCCCAAGCAGAACAGAGCAACGGCTCTTGGTATTTACCCAATCAGGACACAAATGCTGTCACGTTTCCACATTTCATACAGTTTCTCATAGATAATGCAAACCATTTATCTGAATTATTAATATGAATATTTGCACATAATTTCAAGGCTCCATTACAGTGATTCAGACAGGATTTGATTTAATTTGGCCAGATTAGATGCAAGCAGACAGTAGGTTGAGACGAAAGGGTTAGGTGATTAGGAGAGATAATCTTGGTCTGGGTGGGTGTGATGGAGATGGAGTGAAAGGTTGTATTAGCCTGTGTTTGCATATGAATACTCTTCAGTGCCATCAAATGAGCTGATGACATTGTTTTCTTAGCCTCGCTTCCTTCTAAAAGGTGGTGAGAGCTTCAGAGAAAATGCCAGGCCTTTTGATCACACTCTGAGTAATATCTTGACGGTGGCTGTTAACTTCACCTGCATGCATAAATTATTATTAAAACAACATTAGAAGCTGTTGCTGTCTAATTAAAGTGTACGGCAATGGTATTTCTGTAACAACTCAGGTTAGACTGTTGCCCTACAAAAGCAAAATTCACATGTCAACACTGGAACTGAGAAGCATTACTTATTTTCAAAAATATACTGGTATGTTGAATATATAATGTTGAAGACTGAGGGATCTCTCACTGCGGAAATTGCAAACTGTATACTGTAGCAAAAATGACAATGCTTGACAACAGTGACAACTGATTTCAAATGACAACTGTTTTCAAAATCGATAATAATAGGAAATGTTTCTTGAGCACCAAATATATTACAACAGAAAACAGTGAAATTGCTGTAATATTTCAGAATATGGTGACAATATTAATCATTTCATGCATGAATTATGATAACCTTTTTCATGATTTTGTTTTTCTCATGTGTTTTTATTGCTCTCAGGGCAGGAAAAACAAGATTTGAATTTTTAATTTTTCACATTTTTTAAAGAGATTTTCAGATGTCCACTTGAGTGGACAGTATGCATTTTTGGTTCTAACTAAAGAGATACTGTATTAAACATAATACAGTAATAACACTACAATACTGTGTGTTTTTAAATCAAATGAATAAAAGTGTATAAAATCATGTGAAAACTATAAAATAAATACAAAAAAACCCCGTTTATTTATTGCCAAAAAAGTTACTGCAGGTGAAGTATTTTCAAGAACAACAGTCACAGTAATAGTATGAATTGTAGCTGAAATATAGATGATGTCCAATTTACTGGACAGATGATCAATCAGAATTTCCTCCCAATCTAAAATCGATACTTGGAAAATTTAAAATTGCTACAACTTTTTTTTTTTTTCTACCTGCAAGAGTCTCCTAGCATAGAAGGAATGGATTGATATTTCAGAGCAACTTGGCATTTCTGACTGGCCAACTTGGTTTCGAGAAAAAATAAACAACCTGGCTTGTCCCTTGGTGGCAATGTACAGGACAATGCATTAGAGTACTGTAGAGGTTGTGCAACTATGCCATCAAAACCCATGCATACGCAAGAAAATGCTTTATGAATAGCTGTCAATTGCGCATTAAAAGTTTTATTATTATGGTTCTGTATAGCACTTTCAAATCATGGCCCTTTATGTAACCTTATAAAAAAGTTAAAAGAATCCTGATCAGGTACTATTTAGATTATGTGTATTTAAAACAAATCTCCATTCATTGTATGCCTTGGAGGAGAAAGCAATGCAATTGTCAAAATTTATAACTTTCTTCAAGGAAGTTTTACACTCAGCGCCAAGAATGTGGCTGCATGTGGAAGCACAGATGTCTCCAAATGGTCTAAAACCTGTTAGAAAGACACATCGCCACTGAACCCAAACCAAGTCTAAACATCAGGCACCGGGAATCATTGATTCATGCACAAAATTAGTTAATTTCAACTGAGTTGACTAATCTGCATAAATTAAAATGACAATGGCTCTTTTCACGAGCAAAATCACTTGCTGAAAGCTCAAAAACTCTGTTTGTGCATATAATATCTTAAAGAGAGAAGTTATCATGACTATCACCTCTAGTAAAACGTGAAATACCCAAGGCAAGTACTTGTTTATCATCTTTACCACAAATAAACTGTACCATTTGTTAATGACTAATGTGCTTCCACTCCAGCTGTCCGGCTCTTTTATTAAAATCCATTCCAGCTCACCAGCTCTCAAACACTCTTCCTCTTCCACCTCTTTCTCCATATCTAACTCTCTCTTCCCTCTCTCCAGCCTTTAAATCCTAATAGGTCTGACAGTTTTATTTTCTGTGCTGTAGATAAAATCATTATTGTCATATTCGTCCGCCTCGGCTGTCAGTGCTTCCACTGCATGCAGTTATTTGCAGAGGGCCTTCAAGCTGTCGTTTTGGGGATTGATGGGCCCCCGATGGCATCCTACTTACTCGGTAGCTCAGAAAGAAGGGGAGATGGACTGCCAGACTGACCTGAATAAGGGTAAGACACATGGTTGTAAGTGACAGGGCGGGATGCTTTTATGACAAAAGAGGAAATGATGCTGCCATATGCTATTAACTTTGTACAGTAATCCAGAGTGCTTTATTTTAGATGAGCCAGAATGACCCAGATGATAGCTATAAAAGTGCATTGTGCTTTGTATGCACCCCTGAGAATACTTTACTGAATAGTCTGTGCGCCTTGTGACAGACCAGTGCTTCATAAGCCATTGTTGGTCTTGCGTCTTTATCTGAGCCAGTACGCAATGAGTTTGGAATCACTGAACAATGAAGTGCAAAAAAAGGTAAAGCATAATCAGTTTCACACTTTGAATGTTGAATGTTTCTCATTTGTACGTTTGGTGGGCCTATAGTCCTTCAGGCATATTAATGAGCACTTCACTGAAAAGCAGGAGAACATTTTCCTAGGCTTCAAGGCAGCGTTGGTTGCCAGCCCCTGAAGTACTACCACGCTGTGCCCTTCACTGAATGTTACTAAAAGTTTGATTTAGCGAGCTGAGCGGGGAATTTCAAAGAGCATTGTGCGAGCTCTTATTATCAATTAAATGTGAGGAGCCTCCCCTCTTATACAGCTGCAGATAATGAAAGAGAATTACGCTGTGCACTGCTCCTTCGCCGCTTTTATGGATCTCTATCCCATACGGACACTGTACCAGGCTTAATCAGATTCATAAATAAAACATGTCTGCGGTCCATGGGCAAGGACAGCACCATATTCACCACAGCTCCACAAAAAATTTTGATCATGAAAAAAGGAAAAACTTTAAAGGTGCGTGTGCCTAAATGAGTGAGCACAAGTGAGAGAGAGAGAGAGAGAGAGAGGTAGGAACTGATAACCTGCTGAATTAATGAAGCTTTTTTTCGTCTGGAACAAACCGACAAGGGAAGCTACCGTGATCTTTGACCTATCTTATATGCATGCCTTGGAGGGCAGCACATCTCACTAAAAAGCAAATTAGCTAATGCTAATCTCTCTAAAGACAGAACTTTGTACCTTTTCAAGGCCAAGTAGCAAAACTGCAATCACCTGAGGAAACAAACTGGCCAAACACATCTGTGTCTTTAGCCCTGGCCAAAATATTGTGCTACCAGTGGGAAAGGGGTGAAATATGAAGGAACATCTGGATGATAATTTATGACCAAGGCACCAGGTGTTAGACACCCTGTAGTCTCGCATATAGCCAGACCTTCAGATTGACGGCAGAAGGTCTGGACTGGCAGCTTTCATTGGCCAAGGACCACCCAGAGGCCGTCTGACCGACATGTAAAGCAATCAAACACAGTTTTGTTCAGCGTCAAGTTTAGGGGTGTGAAAATATAACGTCGATGTCACTAATACAATAATATTGTGACAGTTGTAAACACGATGGTTTTCTTCTTCCATTAAGGGGTTGGTGTCACGACAGCTTTGTTTCCAGGCGGACCATTAACGAACACCACAGAAATCCTGCATTCAACCAATCAGATGACAACTTGAAGTTTTTCCAATTTTGTGTGCCATATGTATCAGACATCTAGCCAACAGTCTGTGAGCGTGACGTCTGAGGCTGAGACTAGACACTCTGCAAATGTGAGCTGCAATTAAGGTGGAGGTAAAGACCATCTGCATTTTTCCCCTTTTATCTTATCAAACTCCATTATGGAGAATTTCAATACAAATGGTGGGATCAAAAGTTAAAAGACAACCACAGCTGGCAGAAAAAATGATTCTAGCCTCAACACCTCACTGACAGACACAATTATAAGACTAGACAATTAGACAATTGAGGTAGCAAATGGGAAAATGACTATTTAAATTTGAGTGTAAAAAGTACTTAAAATGAACTGAAATTCAAAGAAATTCATTTCACCATTATTTTTTTTATCTAGAAATGTTTGAAAAAAGTTTAATATCATAGACAGGCAGATAGATAGACAGTCACATTCTAACATTCTACTGTTACATTCTACTTCAAAATGTAATCTTTAATTCCATTTGATACTTGCCATTTCTTTGTGATTATCTGAGAAATTTCCTAGCAATTTCAGAGTAAAAATTATTTCTATACCATTTTTTCCATTGTGTGAAATACAAATTCCTAGAATGCATCACCTTTGTTAAATTTGAGTTGCAGTTATGGAAATTCCTCTTCCTGTCGATTCAACCTTTTGTTTTATGTGGCCAATTTAAATTCACACTCCAATTCTTAAATTCTAAATTTTGAACAACCATACTATACAGTATATTTTGGGATCAATGGTATAGATTTGTTTAAAAAAAAATGTAATAATAAATTAATAAATTATAATAAAATATTTATTAATTTATAAAAATAATAATTTAAAAAGGCAGCAGTAATAAATAAAGCAATACATTTCTATTTACACTAAGTGAAAATAGCATATTTTCTTAACGATAGATGCTATTCAAATGATTATATTTATTACAATTATTAAATGGATGCTGCCATTCTCCAATGGATTGGGAGAATAAAAACACTCCCTGCACCTTCCCCTAACCCTGCGCAATAAACACTTTTAATATTATTAAACACTCGTTCGCAGTTTATTTCCACTTTTAGAACATTATTTTAAATTTTATTGAAAAAAAATGCGAGCTCGGCAAAAGGCGGATTTAAACCTGTGTCGATCGCGTTAAAAGCCAGGTCTGTGAGCCTTACTCGCTACTGCTGCGCCACTGAAGATGTTGAATTCTGTGTGTCTTTTTTAAAACTTGAGTGGCCCAACCAGACTTTGGTGGGCGGAGCTAGTGTAAATAGCGCTATTTGCACTTAGTGTAAATAGACACTCCATTAAAGGCATGTCATTATTTTTTATGCAGATTCTTGTAAGCTAGGTAGCTGGCATTTTCTTTTACTTAAGTCAGGAACAATGGGTTCTCCTTGTCATTGAAAGAGCATACTCATGCCCATTAGTTCCAAAAAATCTCATTCCACCCCTGACCATCTAACACCATCACTGACCCACTCAGCCCGCACAGTGCGACAAGTGTGCTGAACTTTCGAACAAAAGGTCAGAACATTCTTGAAGAATAAAAAATTAGCAAATAAAGTTCAGTAAGAGAAGAGAACATGGTTGGAGGTGGGGAGAAGAGAGTGCCTATGAGCAGCAGATACTTTATGGTAATTAAAAGTGCACTCTTAACCTTACCTTGTGCACCATCGTACTAATCCTCCCAGCCGACCTGCTTTCACCTTCCATTTCACACTTTCATTTCAGTTTAATCACGGGAAGCCAAAAAGCAACCTCTAATTGGGGTTCTTTTGGTCCGCCGCACCCCGATTACAGCTATGCTTTATAGGGGGGAAAACCAAGAGGGGAGGAAATATGTGCCAAGACAGCCTAATGATGTTAATAACATTTCATCAGCCTTATCATCTGTCCTTGAGATAAATAGCTTCTGACCTGATGTGCAATTCAGTGTAATGCAATTGTGTAAATATTATATTGTTTAAAGAGGTAGAAATATTTTGTGTCCAGAAAACTACAGACCGGAGGTTGGACAGATTTGAAAAATTGTGAATTTTCCAAGATGAAAAACATCCTAAACTCATTTGCTGCCCTTAGCTGGTCTCCCAACCTGACCAGGCTGGTCTGGCTGGTTTTAAAGGGGTTTCCATTCATCCACTAAATAAAACTATGAAATCTGACACAGACAAACAAACATTTACTGCCCATCTGAGAGGAAAAACTCCTGTGGCTTCCAGCAAGGACTATCATTTCTCCTGCCTCTTTGTCTCATTTCCTTGATCTTGACCTGTCAGTGGAAGCATTATCTTTTTACACAATTTTCTTTTGTCTGGCAGGAGACGGGTCTTTTCATGCTCAGCTGAGGTTAAAGGAAAGAAAAATGCTCCATCTAAAAAGCAGCTCACTAAAACCACAACAACAGACCACTGGAAAACATAATTCATGGTCTCAGTGGCTTTGGTCAGGCATGCTCGACCCTTAAGGAGGTGGTTATAATGTTGTTGAGACAGGTCTCATTATGTAGCCAGTCCTGCTGGCCTTCACAGAAGTAAAGATGACAGAACAGGGATTGGCATGTTTGCTCATGTTGCTTTGAAAGCGGGTTGCTGTAGGAATGGTTTATATTGCTGCTGTTGCTGATTGCTGGCCTTGATATTGAAGCCTAGACACAGGCGAATGACTGATATTACAAATGGAGATGACATCTGCATCAAAACTATGAATTACATTAAACCTGCATCCCACAGAATATATAAATGATTGATATAGATGATCTATATGCATCCAGTGATGTGCAGTTGCAATCTTTGAAAATGTAACAATATAAAGGGACAAAAATGTGAATTCTGTCATTTATTCATCTTCATGTTGTTCAAGAATTGTTTGACTTTTTTTCAATTAAAAAACATTCTAATAAATAAATAAATGAAAATTAAAAATCTGTTAATAAATACCTGCAAACTAGTCACTTTTCGGCGAAATTCGCCGTTTTGAATCAAAATATGTAATTTATGTGAATCTTGTTGATTCGAAGAGTTTTTTTTTTCGGGGGTGGGAGGTGTCAGGGTGAGTTTGCAGGCACAATAAATCGAAAATGGGCTACTTTCCCATAGACTGGAGTGAGACTATAAATGTCTCTCAAACTGTTGTGATCTTTTTTGGCGCTCTGTGGTGTGACTGACACATCGCTGTAGCGCTTCAGTTCAAACAGAGGCAGAGCGCACGTGAACCGATCATCTCTTCCGCTTTACAACACAAAATAAACATGAATGGATGTAGGATGAATGAATACCGAAGGTATGTTGAAAGATCCAGTACAACTTACTGAAATCCATATCATGTCATATGTAACGTTAATCAATCGTTTCAACCGAGGAAAAGCGGCAATAAAATAGCTTGTAAAAATGTCAAATTTACCGTAACATTTACCTCAGAAAACCTGTTCAATGTCCAAAAACTTGTTAGTCAGCTACAAAAATGAGCTTAGGAGCATTTTGATATATATTCACTGTGACTATAGGCCATTGAATATTCATGTACTTAACATGTGCTTCAATACTGAATGTATAAAACCGTTTTATGACGGCCATTTAGGCTGATATTAAAAACGAGTAGAAACAGTATTTAAAACGAGTAGAAACATAATTATGTCATAAAAAATTTATTATAACGTTATTATAAAAACTTATTTATGTGTAATTTATATGTAAGTAGCTTACAAATCAATTTAACCTTTAATATTATAATGATGTACCAGCTGTGGCTCCCTGTATAATTTACAGCATTAGTTGAGAGATAATTTTTCTTTGAGGAAATTTGCCATGTACTATACCAAATTAATCACTGAATTGAAGGTAATCAAATCGAAATCAAATCGCAAGCTTCTAAATCAAAATCGAATCCAATTGTGAAAAAATGTCAATGCCCAGCCCGTGTCAATAAATGTTTATTTATTTATTTATTTATTTATTTTTACTTGCAGCAAATGTTATTTTTTCCATTTATTTTCTTGTGGGAGTGCACCACAATGCTTAGTTTATATGTTAAAATCACGAAAATTTTCTCCTGGGGGAGGATGCCCTCAGACCCCCCTACTATTATTTACTTTGTAAACATGTCACCTTTTTCACCACTTTGGAGTTTGCAGGTATGATAATAACCTGAACTGATTCATTGAAAAGGTTTCAAAAGAAAGACCTACAGGTTTTGGTACAACATGAGGGTGAGTAAAAGATGACAGAAACATTTGTTTAATCTACATCTGACTCTTTGTCAGTGATGTTCAATGATCTTGACCTGTATCTGACTCGTCATGAAGGATGGCTGCTCATTCAGTTCTCATAAAATGAGGGTTTAAAGAGAGCAGAGATGCTACCTGGTACTGAAAGAAAACATTAAAACATAGTGAAGTGTAGGTCTGTTCTTTAAGCTGCATTTCTATCATTGTGCTCTTTTCGTGCATGTTTTTTTACTGAATGCATTAAGATTAATTTGACCCCTTTTACAAATACAAATTTCCCCATTTATCTCTTGCTCTCCCTAATCTCTGACACTCATCATATGTTCATTAAAGCTACCTTTGCCTGGATGCATTATTTGGCTCTGGAGTCTCTAAACAGGCTTTGTTCTATATTACACAGTTGCCCAAGTGCATTTCACAAACTCATTAAAAAACTATTAGTGCCTGTTGATTTCTCAGATGCTCCCCCATTATTGGGTAAGATCTACTCTTAGAGATGCATTCACAAGATACCGGCTCATTTTGTTTGTCTCTCGGCCTGCTTGTCCATTTAGCTTTGCCTGTATCCAGAATTACTGCATGCACAGTTTCATCCACATGAAGATGTTTCAGTGCACTTCTAAAGAGAACCGGCACATTCATGTGCCAGTCTGTATATATTCATGATGGCAGGAGCATTTTATATGTTTTACAAGGGAATATGTGTTAGCATGTTCTTGTTCTTGCCCTTCTCCCATGTCTCCTGGTCCCAGCTGTGCTGTAGCCTTCAAGTGCTGAAAAGGGCCCGTCTTTTTCATTCTTTCTTTCTTTCTTTCTGTGTGCAGAAAGGAGAGAATATGAAGGCAATAAAAGTGCCGTGCTAGGCCTGGCGGAACTGCAAATACATCAAGGGTTCATTCTCCTCTGTTTGCCATTATTCACATTTGGCAGCCACGGAATGTCACACCTGAGCTATTGGGGCTTTCACTGCCAAGATATATGGCCAGACTATTTCATATTTGAAGTTATTTACCCTGTCGTTTGTTTTCATTTTTACTGATGTGGGTCATTTGACAGTTTGGAGTAGTTTCAAAGCTTTCGCAAACAAACACCTATATGTTATTGTGTCAAGAGCATGGAGATGGAGACCTTTTTCCTTTGCAGTTAAGGGTGTCGTAAGATTATTTTGGAGGAAACAAGCTAAAATACTGAGGAAATATGGAGGAAATAAGGCAATATGCTAAAATATTATTCTAATAATGTGTGGATATGTCTTGAGGTAGCTTTACATTTCTTTATTAGGAAACTAATGTATAGTTTATCTGGCCCTTATATCACAATTACCAGCAAATTCACTTGGATAACCTTTGAAATACGATTAGTTAGATTGCATTTTCCCCTTTTGTCCTGAAGTCTACAAAACCTTAGTCTGAATAACTTTTCCATGTAATAATGGAATTATATTGTGTAATTTCACTGCATTTCCGAATGACAACACTTAAGTGGATGCTTTTTTTAGCCTTTTCTCATAACTGTAAACCAAGGAGAAGTGCAGTTGGAAATGTTGAATCGTTCTAATTAAACACTTATGGTTGGAGTGCTGGCTGGCAAAGGCAAAAAGTTTAGCTCTGTTTACGCTCTGCAAAGTTCAGTAGGATTGGCTCTGCTGAAATCAGTACACACTACTAATCCTTCTCATCTGGAATCTGATGAAAATTCAAGATGATAGCCTGATCAAGTGCACATTCTGAAAACAGATTTATGGATATTTTGTATCACATTACGACCTTCTGGCACAGCAAAATTTTATATAAGTGACTTATCTAAGTAAATGAACTGTAAGTAATTTTTTTGTCATAAATTATAGATCATCTCTACTCCATAACATTATTCTTAGATCAGATATATATTTTTTTGTATCCATTTATGCTTTAGTACTAAAGTATATAATTTGTAACTAAACTTAAAATTAGAAATGTTGCCTTGGCAGCAAACTGAAATAAAATATGTTAAACTACAATTACTAAAAACTAAAACTGAACTAAATTAAGCTATTCTAAAATATTTTTAAATAACTAATGAAAATGACAAAAGCACAAAATTACTAAAACTTAATCTAAAGCGAAAACTGAAAATATGTAGATAAAAGCTCATTCAAAACATTAATAAATACTATAATAGAATATAAATATTACTATATACTTTACTAAGTTCATATTCAGACCTATAGAAAAATTAAAAAAACAAGGTAATATTAAGCCACTTACATTTTAAACAAAATTGACAGTGATTTTGTCTGTTTACGCTGCATCAACATGAATAATTCCAAACGAAGCCAAAACAGAATCAACCCACTTCTGCAAGAAAGCACATACAGTACTGTAATAGTGTTTCAATTAGTCAGTCACTCACATACAAACCTTAAAGGATTTGTTCCCCTTTAAATCCAAACTTTATAATGACAGTGAGTGGGATTAATGAGAATGAGGTGAATAAAGTGTCTCTGTCCACATCCATCCATCATAAACATACTTCACACGGCTCCAGGGGGTTAATAAAGGCATTCTGAAGCGAAGAGATGCGTTTGTGTAAAAAAAAAAAAAAAAAATCCATATTTAACGAGTTATAAGATAAAATATCTAGCTACCGCCAGACTGCCTTCCATATTCAAATTATGAAAAAAACTGAACTGGCGTTGCGTTCATTCTGTAATTTGAATTGGGAAGGTGTAGGACATACAGCGTAAAGCTTTTTGAAGAATATGGAAGGCGGTCTGGCAGAAGCACTTGTGAGGTGATCATTTGTGTTTATAAAGCATATACATTTTTTTTTTTTTTTTTAGAAAATGACCGATCGTTTCGCTAGATAAGACCCTTATTCCTCGTCTGGTATTGTTTAAAGCCCTTTGAAGCTGCACTGAAACTGTAATTTTGACCTTCAGCCGTTTGGGGTCTATTGAAATCCACTATAAGGAGAATAATCCTGGCATGTTTTCATCAAAAACCTTAATTTATTTTCAACTGAAGAAAGAAGGACATGGACATCTTGGATGATATAGGGGTGAGTAAATTATCAGGAAATTTTAATTTGAAAGTGAACTAATCCTTTAAAATCGCAATATGTGTATCAAACAATGCTTAACCTCTATTAAGAAGGTATGTTCAGGTGCTTGTTTAGTGCAGTAGTGTAATATGCTATTTGATATTGCAAATCAAAGTCTTCCTAAGGTAAAGTCATTAGAGGAACAATTTGAGTATAGCTGACAAATCAGGCCTGAGAGGATTAATTACTCTTTAACAAGTTTGTTAATATTTGAGCTATTGTGTGTTTCCACAATGCACTTATGATATCAGACCATGTTTAACTGCTTCAGAGCTCACCTGAGGCCCCCATGATATTTCCTCATCAGCATTCATATATATACTAAATCTGTTGATTTTAACTGCCATTAAAGCATAATTTGGCTAAAGCATGTTGTTAACCTTTCGGCAGATAGCAGGAGCAGAATTTGTTTAAAGCTAATGAATCTTGATGAGTTTATCTCATAAAATAAACAGTACATCCATGCTTGCACATTTGTGTGTGTTATGCAAAGGCAGCGGATTGTTAATGTTGCAATATATAGAGCAATAAGGATGTCAATAAGAAAATAAATAATTAAGGAATAATTTTAGGTAGACACATCAATACCTGATATGCAGCACATGTGATACAAGTTCATTTCAGTCACTTTATGTCAACAGGGTCTTACATGAACAGACTATATACATATACAAACTTTAAGATGGAAACAGAACAAACCAATTAATAAGTTTCTGTGATTTATTCAGTCATGGCAGAATTCCCAGACTGGTATTAAATATAGATTAAAGCTTCACAGTCCAAGATGTCTCAACATTGGGTGGCTGTAGTGCCTATCAGACCCTTTCTTTGCGAGATCTAGTTGCTAATTCTAGTCCAAATTAATACAGACATGTTAGAATGACCTTTCGAAGCATGTCACACTTTTGTTGAAGAAAAATGCACTTTAATTTAGGTGCAGAAAATAATCTCTCCTGGTTAATTTCTCAGTGTTTTCATTCCAATGTATATCTGACACACTTCACCAGTGCCGTCATTGGCTTGTAAGCTTCTGCTACCAAGTCTCGACAGTGCTAAGAACCTATTCAGGCAGAAACAGGAGAATATGAATGAGATGAATATAATGTCTTTCTGGATGAGCTAGGGCTGTGTTATTTTCATGGTAGACTCCTCTCTTGTGAAAGGGCAATATGGGCCTCTTCCATATCACTGCTCGCTTGATGGGAGCCTCGTGGCTTCAGTGCACATCTTAACAAATAAGGGTCACTGGCTTGTGTCTGGCAATGAGTTTGATCTTTTTCTGTGAAGAGAGATGTTCTCTGTGTTTGGCTGGGTGCCAAATACTGACAAAAATATGTCAAAAATGGTGCTGGATAAATAATAAGAGTTCCCTTGTGAAAAAGAAGTGCCCTTGATTGTATTGAATGTGCACTTGTAGTGTACTTCGGATATATTTTTTAAAAACTTGCACTTGCACATAATATTAATGAAGTAAAAGGCCACTTAAAGGGTTAGTTCACCCCAAAATGAAATCACCCTCATGTCAAAATATCTTAATTTGTGTTCCGAAGATGAACAAATGGGTCTTATGGGTTTGGAACGATATGAGGGTGAGTAATTAATGAAGAAATTTCATTTTTGGGTGAAAAAAAAAAAAAAGTGTACTTAAAAAGAAAACACTTGACTGTTTCTTAACATACTTAAAAATAGCACTTTAGAATGTCAAATGAAAAGTTTTACTTTAAAGTACATTTGAAAACATTATGTTTTAATAAACTTTTGTTGTGCTTTAAAGAAGTACGCTTATTTTGATGTGTTCGCAAACAAACTAAATCAATATCTAGGCCAGTCTTTTGAAATGAATGATGATACAAAGACAAAAAAGCATTTTAAAAGTATCATAGAAGTGTGAGGAATAGACTGATATTTATCATTATTCAGTTAGAATAATGATCCACTCATTTATTATCTTGATCCAGTGACATGACGATTTATGATCCAGTTAGACAACATTCCATTTTTGTAGTTTATATGATTTTTGTAGTCCATTTTAGGATGTGTTCACACTTGGCAGCTTTGGTTCAATTAAAATGATCTCTGGTGCGATTGCTTTGTTAGTGCGGTTCATTTGAATAAGTGTGAACGCTGCCATCTGAACCCTGGTGCGCACTAAACAAGTGGACTGAGATCTTTTCATGGGGTCTTAGGGGGCTTTTACACTGGGCTCGTTTGCTGCGGTCCAAGCCCTGGTGCGATTGTTCCTGGTGCCTCCCGTAGCATTGTTCTGGTTTCACACTAAACTTGATTCTATCGAACCCTGGTGCGTTTGCTTTCATCTTACATCATCACAAATATGCAGGGTGCATGACAGAAAACAGAACGCGGGTCAGTAAATTGTGTTTTTTATTAATTTGGTGCTATTATGTGCAGCAGAGTAAACAACACTTGGCTTTACTGTAACGCGTGGTACATAGACAGCTTTCTGCTGCTTGCAAACAGACTCAGCTGATTGCCATTCATTTGCCACATGAATACACTGCAGGTTCACTCTCGCTTGAATCCAAGGTAAATCATCAACCCTATCTTCTCTTACATGTGTTTTATTTAAGTAAATACATCATAATTGGTTAAAACGCATGCGCAGGTTACTTTATTTCCTCAGCAAGTGTGCATCCGAGTCTGTTTTGCTTTCATATTTACACGAACCGTGCCAAAGCTCGAGTGCAACCGAACTCAGACCACCTCCTTCAAGGAATCTTGGTACCCCGTTGAGCACCCGGGTCACTTTTGGCTGGTTCCCCATGGTTCACTTTAAGTGAACTGGGTTTGGTTCTTTTAAAACGAACTATATGTGAAAACACCCTAATGAACCAAAAACAGGACATGTTGTCACAATGCAACCCTGAAAAGGACAGAATGCTCAAGCATAACCACAGCAGATCTTCGTTTGTGTGTAACGGAGGAATTTCTGCCGCTGTTTTGACTCCTTTACACATATCATAATTTGTTATCATGAGTTATCAGGTGTTAAAAGTATGTATCATATGTACGCACATACAACAGGTGCATTTAGCCCAGCAAACAGCATTGTTTTCCATGTTTGGTAAGTTCCGTCACAACATATTTGTCATAAAGGCTGTTTTTTTGTTGTTGTTTTTTTTGTATCTTGAGGTTGGATGTTAAAAATGACAATGTGAACGCTAAGTGAACCTGGACTAAATGTTTTTTTTTTTGGTCTGGACCAAGGGAAACCAAGAGAAGCGTACTACAAGTTTGAACACATTTTTTGTTTTTTTACATAACAAGTAATGATGACTTCAAGTAATAATGACTTCAGAAAACTCAAATCATATGTTTTCATAAAAAAAGTTTTTATCTAGTTCTTTCATTTTATGAGAAAGAGTGCAATATATTTTTCAAAAATTCCTTTTGTGCTCCACAGAAGAAAGAAAGTCATAGAGATGTTGACTGACATGATTTAAGTAAAATAACAATAGCATTTTAATTTTCGAGTGAACTATTGCTTTGAAGACAAGGAATGCAACAACTCACTCACACACAACAAAGAATAACATAAGCATGTTGACAGCTTGAACAACCCCCTGCACATAAACACACACAATCTCTGTAGTGCGGCAAGATTTATGACACATACAATCCAGCCCAGTGACATGGCCAATAAGGAGTTCAAATGCATTGAAATGCTTTGGTATATGGTGATGCATGTACAGCTGAGTGTGAAAGAGAAACCCATGGGTTTTCTTGAAGGTGTTATAAGTGTAATCAGACGTGCCAACAACATTCAACCACATTGTGAAGGTCTAGATTTGCTGAGTCAACAGAAGCCCCCTCAGGCAGCCTATGATCAGCAATACTGAGGAATAAACTGATAGGAATGGGACCACCTGGGAGTTGTGCTTTCTCATTCCCCACACAATAAAAACGATCCATTAATGCATTACATAATATCCAATTAAAGATAATCATAGCCATTGTTTTTGATTGGTCAACACAACATGTGTTGTCTGTCATGAAATAAAGTACTGTTCAAAGGTTTAAAAAGACTGGTAAGACTTTTTTTTAATGTTTTGAAGGAAGTCTCTTATGCAGCATTTATGTGATTAAAAATACAATAAAACTGTAATATTGTGAAGTATTATTACAATTTAAATGAACTGTTTTCTATTTATATAATATATTTTTAAATATATTATAAATTTAAAAAATAAAAATAAAATGTCATTTATTGCTGTGATGGCAAAGCTGAATTTTCAGCAGTCATTACTCCAGTATTCAGTGTCACATGATCCTTCAGAGGACACTGACCCCATACTTTTGAATGTTAGTGTAGTAATGAATTTGTCTATTAAAGTAATTTATGCCTGTAATATATTTTATTATTAATATATTATTATACTCCTAAATTCTTTATGAACTTACAAACTAATAAATGTTTTAAAGGCACACTTTTTTTTGCAAATTTTTGCCAGTAGAGGTCGCTTATTCAAAACAAAGGCGTAGCTTGATGACGCCTTGATTTCGCGGAATCATGGGAGGTGTTGTCTTCACGTCTACAGCCGGTAGAAAAGAATCGGGATGGGACTCGGGTGGAAATCATGTTCATGGATAAGATTATTAACGTTATTGTAGTATGAAGCAGAGCAGGGCCGAGTGTTGTGCGATCAGAAACGAGGCCGCTGGAGCGATTGCTAATGAGACATGAGCGCGACACACGGCTCGAGAGCAGCAGAACTTTTATTATTCCACAGTTGCCACTTCTGCTTTTTCCAGTCAAGCGTATGTGGGGTAAAGCAGCTCTCTTTTATCATATTAGATACATTTTTGTGTTGAAAGTTGTTATAGTGCTACTCTGCGTTCACTCAGCGGCATGGTAAAACATGGTACTCGCTGTAAATCAAGAAAACGAGATTTAAACAATAAGAATTACTGTGTGCGTTGAGCTATATAACATGATTCATTGAATGTATCCATCCAAACAGCTGCTCACCTGTCTAATAAAATACATAATATATTAAAGTGGATTTAAACATTCTTTGGGATAATGTAAGGACACAAGTCAACGAAATATATAACATTGCTCTAGTGGTTTTTGAATATTTGAATCCAAAAATCTTACATATTGTGCCTTTAATGTTTAGAGAGATTGACTGTATTGTTTCAGATACGCACACAAAAGACGTTTGGTCAGGTGACGTAACACAAAATTGACCGTTTCAATAATAGAAAAACAAACACATGCTGTAGGCCTCTATCAAAAACCACTTGACATTTTCATCTAATTGGCTGTATGCATCAGGAAAGGCTTTTAGACTGCAGGGTCTCATTTAAGGGCGGAAGCCTGCAAACCACCCAAGGACTTCGGCCGTGAGTTATGTGAATTTGATCAAGGAAAAGTGAGGTTCTAACCAAGGGCAGAACAGAATTTCTTTATACAGTGGCGTATTTGGTTTTGATGCAATGTGAATACATCTTTGACTGCAGTTGCAGTATGTTCTACCATTTATGTAGGAGAAATTGAATAGATAATTTGTGAAATATTGCCCAGATTAAAAAATAAATAAAAATAGCCACAACAAATAATTCTGTCAGTTTTAGCCTTTAAATGATCGGAAAGAACATTTCTTGTCTTTTACTTTGTGGCATTTTCATAGGTATTCATAGTTTTCATAGTTTTGGTTTTTGTAATTATGAAATAAATAGTTTTGAGAATAAATTTAAACTTTAGCAGAAGAAAAATTAACACATGGTTTCTCACACCTGAGTTGTTCTTCACACCTCATAAACCTGACATTTTTTAATGGCCCCAGAACGCTTCACACTGAGAAAAACTCAGGATGTGTGTTAACAATTATCAAACATCTGCAAACTTTAAGCACAACAACATAACCTTTGAAGCGAGTGATTCAAAAAGATTTAATTCCCTAAAGAAACAGGCAAGATTTTATCTAACCATATTATTGTGCTTAGATTTTACAACAAAGATTTTTCGCTCTAGTTAAGAGCAAGCTCTAGTTGTGATCAGAGGTTGAGCCTCGGCTCTTCTCTCTCATTACCGTTTCATCATTTCAGTCGTGCATTTATTTTCTGGTCTTTTTAGAGCTGCAATTATATAGTATAACAGACACTTTTTGTCTCTTCATAAATAAAACAGGCTGCTGTTCACATATACAAGATATATATACTGAAATTAGAATTAAATTATGTGTGTATATGTGTGTGCATATGTATTTTGTTTGTTAATAAGCGAAATTCAATTAAAAAAAAAGAAAAAAAGAATGAAATTATAATGAAACTTATGACTAGTCTTTTATAGACTTATGACTAGTCTTTTCCTACTATGGCAGTCAATGGGGGTTGAGATCTGTTTGGTTACAAACATTCTTCCAAATATCTTCCTTTGTGTTCAGCAGAACAAAGAAATTTATACAGGTTTGGAACAACTTGAGGGGGAGTAAATGATGACAGAATTTTCATTTTTGGGTGAACTATCCCTTTAAGGGTTTTCAAATTGAATGAAAAAAAAAAAAAATGCCTTTCTAATTACAGACTTAAATTTACACATATTTATATACTTGGATTAACACACACTTATATACTTTTACATTGTAATTGAAAATAGGAATAACATTAGATTTCCAATACAGCGACCATACAGACTAGGATCCTGGCAGTAACTGAGCTTCACATTTCTTCAGAAGCAGTAATGATTTCAGGAAACTCCTTCATGAGAAAATTGAAGCTATTTAAGAAAAACTATTTGCTAAAGCTAATTAACTTGTCGCTTCTACTTGGTCACATGCGAAGAAATCTTAAAAGGGGAGTCATTAATTCCCTAATTAAGAAACGAAATGTTGATCAGTGTGATTTGGCAAATTATTACCCAATTTTAAACTTTCATTTCATCTCCAAGGTACTGAACAATTCTGTTGCTCTCCAGTTGTGCTCATCCGTGCACAGAAATGACATATGTGAGATGTTCTTTTAGATAGTCAATCTTTATCACCCTATGACATCATAGAGTCTTTTTCCTTGCACATTTGTTAGTGCAGTACTGCGCATCACTGACCACAATATTCTCTCTGTAAAACTTCATTTTGGGAATGAGGTTCAAGTCAGTGTGTTCTATTTAACTAGATGTTGCTTGTTTTCAAACATATTCCATTTCATTATGTTACACTGATACCAAAGTACATATAGCTTTTTTATTTATTTATTTTTTTAAATTTTGCTAAATTTAAAAAGCCCCTTTAAAATAATCTTTTTCTAATGTGAGCTTCTGTGATGTCACTTTAAATGACATTATAAGTCAAATTAAATTTTATAATTAAATTAACAACTTGATAATCAAAATGTTCTTTTCAAGGGAGTAATACTAGCTGAAAACAGAAAATTTGCTTTTGAGTTTGTGTATTCTGGCAGGTGTAAAAATGAATTTGTTTTCAAGAACAAACAAATATATGAGCAAAACAGAAGTATTTGTTTAATAATATGTCATTATTTTCTTGTTTACATGAGGCTAGTGGTTCAACTTTGAATGACTTTGTTATGTAACGGGTGGAATAATATTTACGTGTCGGGTGCGGTGCGGGTGCGGGTCGGACAAGCGGTAGGCACGGGTAGACTGCGGGTCCCATAGCCAAGACTATTTCAACTCAATTCGGTGCACAGCTGCTTTCAAATGGTCCTGTGCTTATTTGTGTTCACGCTCTGTCTGAAGACCGTTAAAGGCTTCTAATTACAGCAGGATTTGCAGCGCTGAGCATTGTAGCCAATCGCGCTGCATCTGATTGAAAGCTATAGTGATTATTAAAGGGAGCGCGTTTTGCTCGCTTTATGTATTTATTATAGGCTATTTACAATTTGAGTAAAAGTTATAGAATATTTTTTTGCGCTGCTACAAAGAGGACAGGCGGCCAGGTAAACACTGCTTAGTTTCAGAAGAGACAACCGCATTTAAATGCCGAGTGAATCTGATAAAATATTTAAGCTTACAGTTAAATAGATATTAAAACATTCTTTGTTCTATTATTTTCCTTGTGTTGTTTAATGCAATGTTTAATTAGATGCAGCGACATATAATGCCTAATGTTGGCTTTATTACTTGTGTTAGGCTACATGAGGAAAATATTTTTGTCTCTGTGATGTAGGAGATTTAATGCGGGTGCGGGTCGGGTCGCGGTTTATATGTCAAACGGGTCGGGTCGGGTGCGGGCTAAAATTAGTGTTTCTGTCGGATATCGGGTCGGGTGTGCTGTTAATAACTGCGGGTACGAGTTTATCAAACAGGACCCGTGCAGGTCTCTGGGTAGGACAATACATCAATTCTTGATGATTCTGGATCGATTCTGATATTTTCTCTCTCGAATCGATTCTAAGCTTAATTTTAACAGCAGATGGCGCTCTAGGCTAGCTTTTAACCGCACACTCAAATACACTAAGAAGATTGTTGGAGAGCGTTCGTGCATTTCGGCTGAGTCATGTAAGTGGTTAAATATACTTGTATCTCAGCTCAGAATGCTTTTATAATGCGAGATTAATGTAAACAGCCCACTGCAAACACCCTTGTAATTCGCTTCAAACTTTTCTAACTTTATGAAGTATAATTTAAGGTTTAAGTGGTGTTTGTAAAGGAACTGGAAGCAAGCAGAGTACGGGTGTTTCTAAAGCACTTAGTGCCATCTTCTGTTAAAAACTAAGCTCAGAATCGATTCGCGATACAGAGAAAAATATCAGAATCGCGATACATCGGAAAATATCAGAATCGCACCAGATTCTTTGTATCGCGAATCAAGAATTGATGTATTGTCCCAGCCCTACTACTTTGGAAGAAGTTTTATTTTTACATCATACCAAAAAAAAAAAAAAAAAAAAAAAAAAAAACTCTCTCTGAAACAAACATAGCTGCATTTATTCATTTTCTTTCATTCATATTTTTACAAAGAATATCTGGTGAGCACATTTCAGTACCAGTTTCATCTTCATCTTGCATATTGCCCTGGGCATACTGCTCAGTCCTTCCAATCAAGAAATAAAATCGAGAGAAATACTTCTTTACAGCACATGGCAATGTACTGATATCCAGGGCTGGAAATAGTTGAGATTCACTAGGGGGACTCTATATGGGAAGGTGTTTTTTTTTTTTTTTTTTTTTTAACTTTCAATTACTTTTCAGATGTATTTAAAAATAAAATATTATATAATTATATAATATGCTAACATTAAACAGGCCTATTTCATGTTCCCTTTCAGTCGGTCACGTTCGACGTACGTCAGTAGTGACCGACGAATTGGGATATCGCTAGAGAGCCCTATCAGCTTCGAGTGAACTAAAACAGGCCAATGAAGTTGGCGTGCGATATTTGCATAATGCGCACCGCCCCCGCCAGGTGGTATAAATAGGGGAGCAGATGCAATCGCACTCTGTCTTTCGCTTCGGAGCCAACCAGTTGTTCCTGCTTCAGACTAGAGTGAAGAGAAACAAGCCTCTGTGAAGTTCAGCGTCTTGTGTTGGTGTTAAGGCACTTCAGCGAGGTTGCGAGCTTCGAGGAGCCTGAGCTTAAAGCTCTCAACTGCTGTTTTTACAGCAACTTTTTCCAGCGCTTGTGTTTGTTGCGATTGGGCCGGTTCCTCCGTTGTGTTCGGGGAGTGGTGTACCCGAACACATTGTGACACTCCCTGTGTGCTTCAGCACAAGTGAGCTGATTCTTCCCCTTCTGAAAGAGCTTCACAGACGAACCCTGCGTCTTTTTCAAGATGTCATTTCGTCTGTGCGTTACTGGATGTGGTCGTTCATTGGTCCCCGCTGACGGCCACAATCGCTGCATCACGTGCCTGGGTGTTCAGCACGCTGAAGCAGCTTTTGTGGATAGTTCATGTTCTCATTGTGGGAACATGACTATTGCAGTGTTGAGATCGAGACTCTCGTTCCTTGGTTCTCAGGGAGCGGGGGTCCCCTCTCCTATGCCCCGTGCCGCCGTTTTCTCTGGCTTCGGCCGAGGTGACGGTGTGTCGGCGTGTAGACAGGGTGATCTGAGGATTACGGTCAGGGCTTCCCCGCCGAGCGCTGCTCCGCGGGCCCCTGCCCCCTCTACTTCACTGCAACCGGTGGTGTTGCCGACTGAACGTGCTGGTCCCTCTACGGAGCGACCAGCCGTCTCTTTCGGTGCACCGGCGGATGACCGTATGTCGATCACGGCATCGGAAGGTGAGCAAGAGTCCTCGGGAGATGAGGACTCGGCTGCGTTACCTCCCTCCGGGACCGTAGCGTTGTCCGAGCCCGATCCTGAGTTGACGGCTATGCTTTCCCGGGCTGCCGAGAAGGTTGGGCTCGTCTGGAACCCTCCACCGTGTCCCGAACCTTCTCGGCTTGATGATTGGTATCTCGGGGCGGCCCGCGCTGGTCCCCAGCGCCCCGCCCCGATGCCATTCTTCCCGGAGGTGCATGATGAGGTGACCAGGTCCTGGCGGACGCCTTATAGCGTTCGTGCGAGACCTGGTCCCTCGTCCGCCTTCACCAACCTGGATGGCGGGGAGGCTAGGGGATATACGCGGATTCCCCCAGTCGAGAGGTCTGTTGCGATGCAACTGTGTCCAACGGCCTCCGGCTGGCGCGGTGAGCCGCGTCTCCCATCCCGGGCCTGTAAATTCTCGTCAGGCTTGACAGAGAAAGCTTACAGAGCCTGCGGACAGGCCGCCTCCGCCCTGCATGCCATGGCCCTTTTGCAAGTTCATTAAGCAAAAGCGTTGATGGAAATGCCCCAGGGAGGTCTTGACCAGCAGCTGCTTGGGGAGCTGCGTGCCGCCACGGACCTCGCCCTCCGGGCGACTAAGGTGACGGCACGTTCTGTTGGTCAAGCGATGGCCACGCTTGTGGTCCAGCAGCGCCACCTGTGGCTGACCCTCGCTGATATGAGGGATACCGACAAGTATCGGTTCCTGGACTCCCCCATATCACAGGTCGGCCTTTTCGGCGACGCGGTAGAGAGCTTCGCCCAGCAGTTCTCTGCCGCCCAGAAGCAGGCTGAGGCTATCAAACACGTCCTGCCCCGGCGGTCCGCTGCTGCCTCCACCCCGCCGCCGGCCGCACAGCCTCAGCCCGCTCGTCGCCGAGGGCGCCCGCCTGCGTCGTCCTCCGCCCCTGCTAAGTCGGCAAAGCAGCAGCCTACACCAGCCAAACAGCAGGGTGCCGGTCGCGGACGCGGCGCCCAGCCCGCTCAGGCCAAGCCAGGTGGCAAGAGGTCGAGGAAGACGCGACCCTGAGACGGGCGACCTGGAGGGGAAGGTTCCTGCTCTTCGGGAGAGGACTCCATCATCTCTCCCACCCCCGGAGGAGGGCCGGGGGGAATTTGTGAATTTGTCTGTCCCGCCGCTGGCTCTCCGGAGTCCAGCGGTACCCACTTCATCACAAAAAGAGCAGTTTCCCAATCCTCCAGGTCACAAGAGACTGCGGCTGTCAGTGCGCGAGGCCCCCCCCTTGCCACTCGCAGCCCACTCTCACTTCGCCAGCAGGTCCCAGTGTGATGGTCGAGGCCGCCCCTCAGCCGTCTCCCATTCACACTGCCACCTCGCAGAGTCTGACCTCACTTCGGGCCGCTGTGCCGTCCGAGTCGGGTTCCAGCACTCTGCTTCGCTGCCCCACCCCCGGTGCGTCTGTGGTGCCTTTGGTCCCGCTGGCTCGGTGTCTGGAAGCCTGGATAGCGCTCCCCAGCCCGTCCCGCTGGCTCATTCGTACTATCAGACTCGGCTATGCGATTCAGTTCGCCCGGCGTCCCCCGGTCTTCAGGGGTGTCCACTACACTCAGGTGTCCCTGGACAATGCACCTGTTCTCCGGGCGGAGATTGCTGTCCTCCTGGCGAAGGATGCAATCGAGCCGGTCCCTCCAGCCGATATGAAGTCAGGGTTCTACAGCCCCTACTTCATTGTACCGAAGAAGGGCGGTGGGTTACGGCCAATCCTGGATCTGCGTGTCCTGAACCGGTCCCTTCACAAGCTGCCGTTCAAGATGCTTACGCAGAAGCGCATTTTCGAATGCGTCCGTCCCCAGGATTGGTTTGCAGCGATCGACCTGAAGGACGCGTACTTTCATGTCTCGATTCTGCCTCGTCACAGACCCTTCCTACGGTTTGCGTTCGAGGGTCGGGCATATCAGTACAAAGTCCTACCCTTCGGGCTGGCCCTGTCGCCCCGCGTCTTCACGAAGGTTGCGGAGGCGGCCATTGTTCCGCTCAAGGAACAGGGCGTTCGCATCCTCAACTACCTCGACGACTGGCTCATCCTAGCCAGCTCGCGAGAGCAGTTGTGCGAACACAGGGACATGGTGTTAGCTCACCTCAGTCGGTTGGGTCTTCGGGTCAACTGGGACAAGAGCAAACTCACCCCCGGGCAGAGGATCTCTTATCTCGGTATGGAACTGGATTCGGTCGCCCGGACTGCGCGCCTCACCGAGGAGCGCGTCCAGTCAGTGTTGACCTGCCTGAGTACGCTCAAGCGCAGGACAGCGGCCCCACTGAAACACTTTCAGAGGCTCCTGGGGCATATGGCATCCGCAGCCGCAGTCACGCCGCTCGGATTGCTTCATATGAGGCCGCTTCAACACTGGCTCCGCGGCCGGGTCCCGAGATGGGCGTGGCAGCGCGGTACGTTCCGTGTCCCCGTGACACCGAACTGCCGCCGCACCCTCACCAAGTGGTCGGACCCTTCGTTCCTGCGGGCGGGAGTTCCCCTCGAACAAGTGTCCAGGCATGCTGTGGTCCACACAGATGCCTCCGCCACGGGGTGGGGAGCCACGTACAACGGGCATGCAGCATCGGGTCTGTGGACGGGGCCCCAACTGCATTGGCATGTCAATTGCCTCGAGTTGCTAGCAGTACGTCTTGCACTGGGCCGCTTCCAGAAGCTGTTGTCAGACAAGCACGTACTGGTCCGCTCGGACAGCACTGCGGCCGTTGCGTACATCAACCATCAGGGTGGTCTACGCTCCCGCCGTATGTCGCAACTCGCCCGCCATCTCTTGCTATGGAGTCAGAAGCATCTGAGGTCGCTTCGTGCCATTCACGTCCCAGGCGTGCTCAACCGTGCAGCCGACGAGCTCTCACGGCAGCCTCCGCTTCCGGGCGAATGGAGACTCCATCCCCAGGTGGTCCAGCTGATCTGGCAGCGCTTCGGCGAGGCACAGGTAGATCTGTTCGCCTCCCCGGAGACTGCCCACTGCCAGTTGTTTTATTCCCTGTCCGGCGGCACGCTCGGCACGGATGCCCTGGCAATCAGCTGGCCCCGGGGCCTACGCAAATATGCGTTTCCCCCAGTGAGCCTTCTCGCACAACTCCTGTGCAAAGTCAGGGAGGACGAGGAGCAGGTCTTGTTAGTGGCTCCATACTGGCCCACTCGGACCTGGTTCTCGGACCTCACGCTCCTCGCGACAGCACCTCCCTGGCCCATTCCTCTGAGGAAGGACCTCCTGACTCAGAGACGGGGCACCCTCTGGCACCCGCGTCCCGACCTGTGGAAACTCCATGTGTGGTCCCTGGACGGGACGCGGAGGTTCTGAGTGATCTCCCGCAAGCGGTCGCAGACACTATCACTTCCGCTAGAGCTCCTTCTACGAGGAACCTCTATGCGTTGAAGTGGAACCTGTTCGTCGAATGGTGCTCCTCTCAACCAGAGCGAGAGGACCCCCGATCATGTTCGGTCAGAACCGTGCTTTCCTTTCTGCAAGAGGGCCTGGAGCGAAGGCTGTCTCCCTCCACCCTCAAGGTGTATGTTGCCGCTATCGCCGCACATCACTATGCAGTTGATGGTGAATCGCTAGGGAAGCACGATCTGATCGTCAGGTTCTTGAGGGGGGCGAGGAGACTGAATCCTCCCCGGCCCCCCTCTGTACCCTCTTGGGATCTGACCCTGGTTCTTACATCTCTCCAGGGTCGTCCCTTCGAGCCTTTGCAATCAGTCGAGTTAAAAGTACTGTCCCTAAAGACCGTCCTCCTGGTTGCATTGGCCTCGCTCAAGAGGGTAGGGGACCTGCATGCATTTTCGGTTGACGAATCGTGCCTGGAATTCGGGCCCGGTGACTCTCACGTTATCCTGAGACCCCGGCCTGGATATGTGCCCAAGGTTCCTACCACTCCCTTTCGAGATCAGGTAGTGAACCTGCAAGCGCTGCCTTCGGAGGAGGCAGACCCAGCCCTAGCTTTGCTCTGTCCCGTCCGCGCTCTGCGCCTGTACGTGGACAGAACGCGAAGCTTCAGGACCTCAGACCAGCTCTTTGTCTGTTACGGAGGCCAGCAGAAGGGAAAGGCTGTCTCCAAGCAGAGGATGGCCCACTGGATAGTGGACGCCATCGCCCTGGCGTATGAGTCCCAGGGCGTGTCTTGCCCGTTCAGGTTGAGAGCCCACTCCACCAGAGGAGTGGCCTCTTCCTGGGCGCTGGCGCACGGCGCCTCGCTGACAGATATCTGTAGAGCTGCGGGCTGGGCGACACCTAACACGTTCGCTAGATTCTATAGCCTTCGTGTAGAACCGGTTTCTTCCCGTGTACTCGCTTCCACCAGCCGGTAGACGCGAAGAGCCCGTTCTAGTGTCGGCTTGCAATGCCACTCCCGCTCCCTGGGCCGGATACGTGCATCCTTTTTACTCCAGTCGAGTTCCCCGCTTGGCGAACCCTGTCGAGTTCCTCCGCCTCCCCCTTCGGCTCGGACATTGCGGAGTGTCTGATGCCAGGCCAAACCTCCGTCACTGACGCTGACGTTTGGCTGGGTTCCACATGTCGTGACCCCTCCACGTGAGTGGTCCCATGTGTGTATTTGTCCACGGTCAACTCCCTACGGCGAGCCCGTGTCTTTCCCTTAGCAGAGCCAGCTCTGCTGTCACCTGTCAGATGAGTCTCCCCCTACCCAGGTGGAGCCATCCCAGGGACTCCATATGCGTACTGCCCACGGCCAGTCCATATGTGTACTCTCCACGTAAATTCCTCCCCTACGGGTGGGTAGTGGTCTCCGCAGCGTCCCCTACGGGTTCGCTTCCCCAGTGTAGTCTAGTTTACTTAGTGGGTATGTCGGAACAGCAGTAGACTCTCTCGGCGTAAGCTCGCCCCCTTCCCCGTCCCACTGGTGCGCCGGGTGGCTAGAGCTTGCGCTGGGCACTGGAAGGGGTTCATACTGTGGCGCTTTATTTGGGATCCCAATTCGTCGGTCACTACTGACGTACGTCGAACGTGACCGACTGAAAGGGAACGTCTCGGTTACGTATGTAACCCTCGTTCCCTGAAGGAGGGAACGGAGACGTACGTCCCGTCGCCACAGTTGCTGTACCCTCGCTGTAGTGCGGACTAGGTTGTCTCCTCAGCGAAAAACAGAGTGCGATTGCATCTGCTCCCCTATTTATACCACCTGGCGGGGGCGGTGCGCATTATGCAAATATCGCACGCCAACTTCATTGGCCTGTTTTAGTTCACTCGAAGCTGATAGGGCTCTCTAGCGATATCCCAATTCGTCGGTCACTACTGACGTACGTCTCCGTTCCCTCCTTCAGGGAACGAGGGTTACATACGTAACCGAGACGTTTCCTCCAAACAATATTTTCTTAATTATCAAGCAGGCACATGAAAGGTCAATGAACAACATTTATGAATTGTGTGGCACAAACATGTTCATTCAACAGAATCTCTGCTTGGAGAAAATTACCTGTTTGATTTTGGCCAAATTAAAGATACATTGTCCAGGATTTTGCATATGTGGTGCATACTGAATTGAACATGTCACAAACATTTTAAATACATTTGTCCTCAGGTTAAAGAAAACCTAATGTTTTGGATGGCTACTCCTCAGTTTACTATACTTTGAAAATCAACAATTAATGGAGTAGTCTCTTAATAGGTTGTTCTCACTCTTACAACCCGCTTCATCACATGAGGTTATGATGCTGTTTTTAGTCAATAAGCTGCAAGATTCTGGAAATTGAGAAGCACATTTTTTTAAAATAGTGTTCACAATTCTCCCATGATTCTGAATAGATAACTAAAAAAAAAAAAAACTAAAAAAAACGTAATTTACTAGAGATTCTGACATAATGTTAGTTGCTGCAGTCTATTTTTTCAAAAACCATTAATTATTTTGAATGAATTATTTTTTAAAAATGGTTTGAATGATTCAATGACTCAATTATGAAGATGTAACTTGTTTCATGAATGAATCAACGTTTTTAAACAATTCTTTGTAATAAAATATTCAATGACAAATACATTTTTAACAATCATTTATCACCACCTACTGGTGTAACGATGTAATTGACACAATGCTTATTTGAAGTATCAAGTTTCAAAGGGTGATTTACTCTATTTTGTTCACTTCCGATTGGGATGGGAAATTCCTCGAAATTCACTCCCGGGACGCCGTCCCCCCCGCATTACCCCCCATTTCCAGCCCTGCTGATTTCAGCTAAAAACCATAAAAAAAGATGTTTTCACTTAGCTATGGCATGGCTTTTCTCCTGCTCAGTAAGTGTCCACTGGAATGGATATTCCCAAAAACCATAAACGCAGCATTGGGTCTAAGCCTGCAAATAAACATCAATATCCAGCCTTGGTGACACATTCACATACATGCAACATGCTGAGTGGAAAATAAAAATTATTGACCTAAAACAAAGTTGTTTTGTAAATTGTTACTCAGAACACAATGAATGCTAAGTTCACCGAAATATCAAATATAGCTCCAGGGAAGAACAAATGCTGTTTCACATCTCTCTTATTGTCCTTCCCATTAAACCCATCTCCCCTGCTGGAAAAGAACAGCCTAGCTGGTCACCAACAAATGTTGCGTTTTGGATTCTGGTGTGCTCAATTTTGTAAATCAGCAAAAGAAATCAAATTCTCAGCTATTCATACACCCATACAAGTGTTTTAGACTAATCAAATAGTGGCATTTAATAAATTATTCTCACAGGAACAATGACACAGTTTATTTTTTACTGTATGACATTTGTATGTTGTCTGTAAAGCATTTTATGAAGACAGTTTTAAAAGAGCTACATAAATAAAGCTTTACTTGCAATACTGAAAGTCTGGATTGATGTATCACTTTTTTATTTATCACTTCAATATTTTCTTTTCTTTGTATTTTCTCATATATCCCATATAGGACTTTTATATCATATTAAATCCCATCCATCTTCCTTCATGATGGGCCAATCAATCACTTGTGACTTATGTACCCTGTTCGTAAACAATATCTCATTTACATCTAAATATTTAAAATCCTTGAAAAAATACCAAAAGAAAACATTACAGGGGAAGGCTAGTTGCTACATAGGAAAGTTGTAACAGGCTAAATGCCACTTACTAAAAGATTTTATTTGGGCAATTTGTTACATACTTTTCACATTTATAAAATATTTAACATTTTCACTGTTTTGTGATGTTTAATATTTTTTACTGTTTACATTTTAGAAGCTTTTATAACTAGCCAGGATGAGATGAACAAGCCCCTTAACTTCCATTATAAATATAGTCTATAAACTGATATCAAACTCAGAGCATTAGATGAAAATGAAGTTCTGTTATTTTTCTGTTACTCAGTTTTTACAGCATTTACAGACTTTTTCTATTGCTATTTATTTATTTCATTTTCTTGCCACATATTCACACATATGAAACAGGCAGGCAGGAAACCTATTCTGTCTATTCTGCTCTCTGTCATGGTGAAAAGCCCCACCACAGGTGCTCTGGTGGTGGACTGACAGCATGGCACTAGAAAAGATGGAATGCATAGCCTACACTTAACTAGTTGGCACACGCCTGTAGTTTATGCCTCATGGCTGCAGAGAGGATTTTAGTTTTCCCATGTGTTGAATAAGAGGGCCTCTTGAAGACACATGCTGCCCACCGAAAGCAGGTATTTTGGAATGAGCGGTGCTTATCAACACCATCAGACTGCTGAGGCTTTGATTCGGTCCGCAGCGTAGGCTTTGAGTTTCACACAATCTGCTCTCTTGCTAAAAATAAAAAAGATACTTTTACATCTGCCACAAATACCACTATTGGGTTTCATTTACACTTGTGATATTTTTGTGATGACAGGGGAGATATAATAATCATAACTATGTGATGTTATCAGCAATTATTGTAGATTTGAGTAGATTTGTTTATTTTTTTTTCTGTTTATGATTGTAATGAAAACTATAGGTTACACTTTATTTTAAGGTGTCTATGTTACAGTTATTATAAATTACTGAGTAATAATAATTAATTAAAGCTGCAAGCAGTGATGAAAGGGCCCTCGCACCCGGGCTTACCGCCACCCGATGGCCTTAGGAAAACAGTGAACAGTGGACGATATTCATTTAAGTGGATAAATAGAGGAGAAATATGGCAAAGTAATTTTGATGCACCACAGTTCCTGCTGCCAGCAGGTGGCGCTTTGACAATTACTGAATATTGCCAAGTAGATGTCTTCAGGCCAGGACAATTATCAAACGTGAAGTTTGGAGCAGATCGAACATTGTATGCCTGAGTTACAAAAACTTCCTGTTTCGGTCCCTAATTATATGTACTTACAATATAATGAGGATTAGGATTTGATTTAGGGTTAGCTGCATGTGATTATTCATAATTTATAGTTATTACTACAGTGACTACATGTAACGTGTAACAAAAACACAGTGTTACCATATTTTACATTCAGTGTAGTTGTTAAAAAACCTGAACCATATCTATGTAAATGGTTTAACAAGATTTAGGGCCCTATTTTAACAATATAAGCGCATGGTTTGAAGCGTATGGTGAAGGTGCACTTAGCGCACTTTTGCTAGTTTAACGACGGAAAAAACGAGGCGCATGGTCCAAAAGGGTTGTACCTAGTCTCTTAATGAGTCAAGGGTGAGTTTTGGGTGTAATGTGCAATAAACCAATCAGAGTGTCATCTCCCATTTCCTTTAAAAGCCAGGTGTGCCTTGCCTTGCCACATGTTTTGCCACGATTGGTCAAATAATTAGCCTATTTCATTCGTCATTACTGCAAATAGGTAATTCTGATACATGCAATGACTATCCATTATGACATGTAAGCATTTTTATCTTTATGTATACAATAATAATCTTTTACATTGTAATCCTTTAATTTTTAATATTTGGCATGTTTGTGTGTAACAAGCAGAGTGTACGCATGCTGTGCACCCGCCTATAGGTGCATATTACTAATGAGCCCTTTAAATAAAAAAAAACATTGCGCCATTGTTGGTTAATGGCGAAGTCATTTTCAGTTGCCTCAAAATAGCAACACGCCAACAATACATTGTCATATCAGTAAATAGGCTACTATGACACGTGTATGGTGTAGAAGTGGTATAGGTTAGAGCATGCTAAATCTCTTTTTTTTTTTTTTTTTTTTAAACCACAGAACACAGGAGAGTCTGCAGGCAAAAAGAGAATGCGACAAAGCTTGTAATAAAACAAGATTTAACATTGGCTTTTCAGAGTACTGGGGGATTTTAAATGTTGTATAAGCGTTGCGGAAATGGCGTTTTTATTACTCAACAGGTGAGTAAAGTATTTTATTGAACAGACAAATTGTCGCATGTAGCTCACTAACAGAGTTCATTGTAAAGCATAATCTATTGTGAAGGGCCATTTCATTATAAGTTGTAGCTGATGCGCTGTGCTGGAATTTATTTTTGAGGAAGTATCATGTCTATTCATAGGTATAGCTACAGTAATGTCTTCAGCTAGTCAGCTTGAGATAATTTCCATCTAAACTGGTTATATTTGTCTTGCATATGAATGTTTTATGAGCAGTAGAATATTTACATCCATATTCATTTGCACAGTCACGCAGCGCAGAAGCACAACCAAAATAATGTTCTTTCGCAAAATGCAGGAAGTTTTGTTTTTTAACCACTAGGAGGCCTAAAAGTTATATAATGTACCTTTAAATAAATATTGATATATTGATATTCTCCAATTAAATATGAATACAAAAAATAATGTTCTTAATTAAATAATTTATCAGCATAAAAAATTTTTTTTGGTATTTGTCAAAGGTTGTCTTCTATGCCATCGCAGATGGTAATATGACAACAATTTGTTAAAATTGATTTTCTGGTGTGAAATCATCTTTTATATCACCTTTAACACACACACTCTTATTAAGATATTTGTGCAAAACAAGGAGTGGTTATGCGTAGCAAACCATTTAAAATGAGCCTCCAAAATAAATCTTGTGTGTGAGGAAGAGAGAATTACTTATGGGCAAATGATAATTTGCAGCTTGTGTGGACTGTTGGAAAAGGAGGAGGGGAGAAACGAGCTGGCAGCAGTGTAACATGGCATTTTGTGCATGATGTGTCTGACACCAAATAAATAGTGCATTTCAATTTTTTTAAGCAGTTGTAATGATAAACATGGTGACAGGATTTCCTGGGAGCCTGTTTAGATATATGATGGTGCTCCTACACAATAGAGGTATTTAAGATGCATATCAAAATGCCACGTTTTGTGAAAACTCTTCATATCTTGTGAAAGATCAAATGTCGCATTTTACCATTTCATTTCTCTGAGCCTCCAACAAATATGGCTCGCCATGATGACGAGAGAAAAAAAAAATCCAGACTGGGAATTCAGCCCCACCGTCTTGTATTCCAAGGTAATGTGGTTGCCATGGTTTCCAATTATTTGGGCAAATTGAGGAATCAGAAAGGTGTGAGACAATTTTAACTATTTCTGCTGTCCTCTGTATCCTGCTATTCCCAAGGTCCAAGACTCTTGGTAACCAAGCTAATTCAAATGCTTTGCCAGATCCAACTTACTGCACTGCTGACAGCTGCTTTAATATACCAAAAGCAGTTCACCTTCAAATGCAGATATTATTTTCTAAGTATATTTATGCGTCTTGTTTAATGTTGTCATTTTGCAAAGTCTGGCATTGAACAAACACTTAATTTTATTCATAGTGCAGCATGTATAAAGCACAAATCTGTCAGTTTAGGGTGAGCAGAGCTGATGGCCCGCAGTCACCTCTGTATTAATTCGCTCGCATGCCATTTTTTATGCTCTTACGATTTTCTTCCCACCTTGACATGTGTACACACACCATCTGACTGGTTTCTACCTCTCTTTCTCACACACTGCAGATTCTGTTGACAGTACCAGAAGATCAGAGAAGAGAATTTCAGGGACCAGAGATGTAAGGTGACAGGTAAGGAGAAGAAGAGCATGGAGACTTGGTCTTACGTCTGTTGCTATCAAAGGCTTCAGCATGGGGAAAAGGGTTGAGGTGGAGGGATGAGAACACCGACTCTGTAGCTCTCATATACTCACTAACACTTCTCTGGCCTGTTTACACTCTAGATCCACAAAGACTATCCAAATCAATGCAATCACAGTGCTCTCCCAGCTTATATAGGTGTCAAGACCAAAATACGTATTTCAAAAACAAAAATAATTCTGCATTCTGAATAATTCATAGTAGGGTAAAAGTAAAAAACAAAACAAAAAAACAGCAATTTTTTTTTAAGACATTTCAAAACTATCTACTATCAACTACCAAAAACTTCTCAGGGTTATGTAAATAACCCTGTTCCCTGAGAAAGGGATGTTTTGGAAGATAGGTTCTCCGGAGGTTGCATTTAAAGGCCGCATATACATCTATTTAAGAAAAGTAACCGTAATAAAACTGACTGTTATTCCTCGTGAGGTGTGAAATACTGTAATTTCTTTTTATTTTGCAATCTAACGCTTACTTTTCTTAAATGAGACTGCCTCGATAGCGTATGCGGCCTTCAAATGCAACCTCCGGAGGACACAGAATTCGAAATGAGATGCAGGTGACTTCCGGTTATAGGCGAACTATAGAGTGACACATGGCCGTGGGGGTTCCTGCAGAATTCGACCATATTTCGATACTTTTGCACATTTCAACATAATACTCAGTGTCTACGTTTAGTGTTGGTTAGTGGTGTTTTATTGTTTTTCATCTCTTGCAACAAAAATGAAAACTAAAAGCAGTAAAGGAAGTAACGCGCAGACTTCGCAACAGCGGCCTGCTACTACAAGCACGTCCTCGGCAGAGCGGGATTCAGCCAGCCTGGAGGAGTGTACTGATTTTGCGACGACTTCAAATGATACACAGTCCCTTAAAACCGAGATACTAACTTCGCTGCGCAAAGATCTGGCGGAAATATTTCACTCCGAGTTGCGGTCCATGTTGTGCGATGATTTGGCTATCATCAAGAGCGAGATTCAGGCGGTTAAAGCGGAATTCTCTAATAGTATGGTTTCGATGCAGACGGACATGTCGACACTGAAAAGTACAGTGAAGGACATGGAACACTCGCTTTCCACCTGTTCGGATGACATCACCGTGCTTCAGGAGAAGGTAAAGTCTCTTTTGGCCGCTGTGGTAAAACTAGAGGATAAGTGTGAAGATCTGGAAGCTAGATTTCGTCGTAACAACATAAGGATAATTGGAGTTCCAGAAGAAAAACCCTCTACCACCGTGGCAATTTCCAAGCTACTTAAGGAGGCACTTAACATTGACAAGGACATCATCATTGACAGGTCACATCGCGCATTACAGCCAAGGCCAAGACCGGGGGAACGTCCGCGAGTTATTGTGGCAAGACTACATTACCACTCGGATTCTGTTGATGTCTTAAAGTGGGCACGAAATGAGATGCAGCAATAAGGCTTGTTTGACAAAGCTTCTAGATGACAAGCCTGCAACCATTAGCCAAAAAAAGCGTAACGGCTAATGCTAACGCTGCAGCTGCGGTAAAGACTGCCAGCACGCAGGAAAGGAGACCAGAGGCCATAACACGACAGGCCGAGAGGTGCCGCACGTGATTAAGTTAGCCGTTACGTTTTCTCCAATGGTAAGAGATACAGACCCTCTCATCTCCCTATAATAATACAATCTCTGGATTTGAAAGCAGCCTGCTGAGTCAGCCAGTCAGGTTTGCCAGGTTTTCAGAACAAAACCCGCCCAATTGCTACTCAAAACTAGCCCAAACCTAGCCCAATCATGTTATGGGGGTTCCCCTGGTAAAAAATCGCGTTCCTGGGGGTAAAATCCGTGTTTTTGGTGGGGTTCTCCTGGTAAAATTCGCATTTCAGGGGCTAAATATCATGTTTTTGGGCTCACTTCAACCTGCGGACATGAAAAACAACCAGCGGCAACAGTGTAAAAGTAGCTCAATTCCAAGGGAAAACCGCAGACTTGGCAACACTGAAGCCAGTGTCATTTCTGAAGAGGAGCTGCACAAGCTCTGATGACTACACAGCTGTTCCACGTGTGTTTTGTGGTTATTCTCACACCTTCAGTTCCACTAATGCTCAAAAATCTTCGCTGAAACATCTGTGTATTAGTCAAATATTGCATTTATTTCACAGCTGTAATAAAGTATGCAAACGCAGCGCAAATGTCACAACGGGAAGCAGAAAGTGTCCGACTACGTCTCCATTTTCAGCTCCTCCCCGCCTGTAAGGTGTGTTTGACATCGGCTGAGGCTGGATGCAACCGATCGGCGAGAGTAGCCACGTGCAGGCGGGGAGGAGACATGTTTCAGAGACATTTTCATTCAATACTTTATGTAGCCTACTGCTTACAGCGTCTGTTTTTACAAGAATAAAGTTCAACATAAGCATATATTATTTAAATACCAATGTAGTGGGGTCTTTATAACATCGCAACTACATGAAAAGAGCTTTAACTGTTATAAAAATACAGATTTTTGAGCATTAGTGGAACTGAAGGAGTGACAATAAACACGAAACACACGTGATCGTTGTCATGCGGTGAATCCGGCCAATTATGAAACAGCTGTGTCGTCATCAGCGCTCGTGCAGCTCCTCTTGAGAAACTGCACTGGCTGACTCAGGTGGTTGATCTCGAATCGCTCTTGCGGTACATTGATGCCACACGTCACAGTCACATGGCGTCGGCACTGTCTCAAGTCGGAAAAAATTTCTTACCGGCATGCACTGCTTCAAATCAGCCGCCGATCGGTCTGTATGGCGCTGCATCATGTTGAACAATCCTATAGACTTTATCAAGCACAATGTTGCGTCACCTGACACTGTCCTTGACCAATGGCTTGGTGTGAACTACACGGACTTAAGGCCTTTGCACACTGAGTCCGAAATTCGCATGCGAAATTTTCGCACGTTAAAAAATAAATACGACCTCACGTTGTGTCAATCATGTTTACACACTGCCTCTGAAACTTTCGTCCGTCATAAAGACAGATTGTGCCAGTAGCAAAGCATCAAACTGAGCCGCTGACATCCTGAAGTAAACTTTGAAACGCTCGGGTTAATCACGCAGCTCCTTGATGAGATGAACTCTCCTGTATCTCTATGCAATCTTGGGATTGGATGGACCTAATATTTCCTTTCCTTTTCTCTTTTTAAGAAGAGAGGACATCTACATCATGCTCACTGCTTGTAGACTCCATTTTGTATTGTTTTGCAAATTTTTTCGCAACGGATTCATTAATACACATCGGACTCAGTGTGCAAGGTCTCTGTGCGTGACGAATTTTTAGGAGCACAAATACAAAAAAACGCATACGAAAATTTCGGACTCAGTGTGCAAAGGCCTTTAGACACCTGGTCACGCTGAAGGCTTTCCCATAGAATCAACACCATGATGCGGTGTCGATATTCTCTCATGTAATAATTTATAAATTGTACAGATTTATTTAATGTTAAATGATTTATTATTATTTCATAATGTATTTAATTATTTCATATTTAACTTATTATTTGCAAAAAACAAAGAAAATAATACAAATCAGATATATTTTTTAATAAAATTACTAAACTAAAATAAAGTAGCTTATATAAAGCTAAAATAGCTTATATAATATTTAGCTTGACCACCTGAAGTTCACAAACAACATTTTATAAATGTTAACAACCTTTTTCTTGTAAAATGGCTTCATTTTTTGGGAGTTTCAGGCCATTTTGCAGGTACTTGTGTTTTCATGCTACTCCAAACCCCCGAAATGTTTGATTTCTGAACAGTGTTGTATATTAAGAGAATATTGCTTAAATTAATGTGGAAACACAGAAAACAGTGTAAAAAGTTCACGCAAGACTAGCTGCCTGTCACTTGTTCATGTTATTTTCTAGTCTTGTGTCCCTGTGCAGGGTACTGAAGGCTGTATTCCAGTAAGGATTGTAATAATTGACTCTGTGACCAACATCCTCCTCCAGTGCGACAGGGACTGGAGATTTCTCCTCTCTCTGGAGACATCACATCCATGCCTGAGCATTAATTGGATCTTTTTAATGAGTGTGTGGATCTCTAGGAGCTCAGACACCACGTTTGTCCCCACTGATGAAGTGGATTTCTGAGAATCTAAGCATTTCTGTCCCAAGTTTGCTCCTCCACGGGTTTCAGTGGTTGGCTGTTCTGCTTTAACCTGTCATTGTGAGCAGGAGAGGCTCCACAGAGGACAGGAAGTGAACAACATACCTAACTCAATAAAACCTTATTGTAAAGTGTTACTAATAACACTTGTTCTCAATGTTACTAAAAACTATTACACTACTGTTGATTTCATTTAGAAGCCATAGATTTTGTGTGTGCTATAAAAAAAAGTATCTTATGTACCGCGCCATCAAACAGTACCAGGACTGGTGTTTAGAGTTGAAAGATGCGAAGCACCTGTCAATTTTTGCCTCTCTGTACCATCTGCTGCTTGCCATCTAAGACAGATGGGTATCCCATCAGCTGCCCATTCATGCCCCCCCCAGGCCTTACCTGGCACACCCACTTCTCCTCCCTCCCACAATGCTCTCTGGTATCACACTGTGACCAACAAGGATTAAAGAGTGAAGAGGGAAAACATGGAACTGAATGTGAATAATTCATCGGAAGCTATTTGAAATATCACAAATGTCATTCTCTGGCTTTAGGAGGCAGGGGCGGTAAACAGCATCAACACAGTTCTAATTAAAAGTTTAGATGTCGTAAATTAAACATCAGCTTGTAATATTGCAGATGGGCCAGTGCCTAAATTATATTTAAATGTTAAACTGGATTACATACCGCGCATTCGATGCAACAATGCTTTTGTTGATGTTAGAGCAATTTGTGAGAAAATTGCTGGGAAAATGGCATCCTGCTGAATCAAATAATCTCACTGGCATCCACTGTGCACGTTTCACATTAGAAAATAATTATAATGGATTTTGAATGTGGGCTAAAAAGGTGGACAGTGATTAGTTGTTTGTGTAGCACAAAAATCTAAAAAAAATATAACGAGAGAGAAAAACATTATTTGAACAAAGAACAAATTAGATACCTCACAGGCAGTAAAACTATGTGAAATAGTCCATATATTTGCTGAAGCTTAATTCAAAAGTGAGATAACCACAAACGGTGATAGTCCTGTATTAGTTTTAACTGTTTTGAGGGGTGACCATAATGAATCAGTCTTAAAGAACCTTTTTGTGACTATTAAAGGTGATTCTTAATCATTCATTTTCTTTTTATGGGTGACACAGAATATGCTCACTAAAAGTAATGTGTCTGAGCAGTGTAATGAAAGGCAAACAAGTACAGAATAGGAATTGAAAACTTTTTACTCCTTCATGAGAATCTGTCTGCAAAGACAGTTCTCGTCTAAATGTAGTAACCTTCATGTGTCGCTTCATACCGATGAAATCTTCTGAAGGAGAACGGCTCATTGTTTTAATTGCTTCAGTGCATGTGTGCAGCTGTTCACAGTAATGAATTGAAGCACTCTGTAACAAAAGAGACAGTCTCTTTATTTAAAAAATGAAAGGAACAGAGAAAGAGGCAGAGAGAGAAAGTTTGGCTAAGATTGGCTAAGTGTTGTAATGACAGCAATGTTTAGAAAGCAATCAATTTGGAATTAAAATACACTTAAGATACAGGACTCGCTACTTCACAATAAAGAGGCCATCTGAAGATCGATGTGCTCAACAAAGGCAGTACAAATTAAACTACAAAGTACTGTTTTCAAGGTTAGTAGTTATTGACAAACCCATGATATGGAGGATGCCGGTATCTTTATATTAAAATCCTGAAAACAAAACAAAAATCACGCAGAACAAAACATTTTTCCATGAGTGGTTTATGGCCAGTTTTAGGGAGGTTTGTATGCTAAATTTGTAATTTAAAGGTGTTACTGTCAAACTAGTCTTAAAGTCCCCCTGTAGTCAATAATTGTATCCCTTAAAACTCATCTTTGATGATCACCAAAATGACATTTTTTTTTTAATCTGTGAAAATAATTTAAAATAGATTGAATGTAACTTTAAACCCTCACTTTATTTAGTATATGGGGAACCATGAATATGAATATTAGTCCCCACCTCCACTCAGTCTCATCAGCTGACTACCTGATCCACTCTGTCAACTTTACTGTAGTAAACGCTGCACAATGGCAAGTGTAAATACTGGTTTAATTCAGCCACATATGTTTGAACCAGACACTGATTCAGAAGAAGAAATGGAAGAATGAATTATACAGGGCCGTCTGCAAGTCAATGTATCAGAATGGTAATGCGTTTTATGTATCCCCATTCACCATCTCAAAGTCAGGCAGCTAGCTGTCTTCTAATAATCGGCATCCTTACGAACGCTTTGAACAACTAAGAAGGTCAGTGGAAAAAGGCGTTTACTGAACAGTCTGAATGAAGCCATTCACCAGAATGAATAAGACTTTCCAAATGTTGCATAAATTATGACAGAGGACAGTTTAGTAGAAAACATTTGATTATAGTCTTAACTCTCTTTTAAAAAATACTGGGTTAAAAACAACCCAAGTTGGGTTGAAAATGGACAAACACAGAAATTGTTTTAACCCAGTGATTGGGTTGATTTAACCCAGCGATTATGTTGTTTTAACCCAGCGAATGGGTTGATTTATTTCAGCGAATGGGTTTATTTAACTCAGTGATCGGTTGTTTTAACCCAGTGATTGTTTTTTTTAACCCATTTTCAACCCAACTTTTTTTTAGAGTGTACACGTAGTAGTATTTTGTCACGCTATATGGCTGGTTGTTAAAAAACGATTTTATTTTCTACTTTAGTTTAGTTCTTCATGAGTCATGTTTTAACTCAAGACTATCTAGTTAAGCATTAATTAATGCATGATACTCTCTAAAAAGTGCTGGGTTAAAAACAACCCAAGTTGGGTTGAAAATGGACAAACCCAGTAATTGGGTTTTTTGTTTTTTTTTACCCAGCGATTGGGTTGTTTTAACCTTGCGAATGGATTGATTTAACCTAGTGATTGGGTTGTTTTAACTCAGCGAATGGGTTTATTTAACCCAGCGATTGGGTTGTTTTAACTCAACGAATGGGTTGATTTAACCTAGTGATTGGGTTGTTTTAACTCAGCGAATGGGTTGATTTATCCCAGCAAATGGGTTTATTTAACCCAGTGATTGGGTTGTTTTAACCCAGCGATTGTTTTTTTAACCCATTTTCAACCCAACTTGGGTTGTTTTTAACCCAGCATTCACTCAACTATTGTTTAAAAATGATTGTATTGCTTGCTTAAAATGAACCCAAAATATGTCGGAAAGTAACATTTATTAATATGTTTAATGAATGAAAATTAAACAATAAACATTTATTAATTTGCTTATTAATAAATGTTCACCTTTTGATTCTTATTGTTGCCTCTAGTAATTATGTGTCTGATTTTTAATTTCCAAACTATTTTGGGTTCATTTTAAGCCACATAGTAATTTTTAAACAACAGTTGGGTTAAATAAAACTGCCCAGCACGTTGGGCAAACATTTAACCCAACCGCTGGGTTTATCCATTTTCAGCCCAACTTGGGCTGTTTTTAACCCAGCATTTTTTAGAGTGTAGTACATCTGCATTGTAAAGTGTTATCAATGCGTTACTACTTCTAGTTACTTACACCCCACACTGATCATGACAGCGGTTTAAGGAAACCCCAGTGACCATCTTTCAGTCATCATAATGGACAGAAGCACTTTAGATGACCTCTTGCATACAGGGCATTGGGGGGTGAACAAATTACAAGCTTAGCTTGGAAGCCCAACAGTAAATCACAAAGAAAATCCTGACAGGGAGAATAAAACCTTATTTCAGAGAACATATTACCTGTCAATCAGTGCAGGGAGTGGTTGGGAGCCAAAGCTCTGGAAAGGTTTAGATACTGACTGAAAGGCAGAGCAGAGAGAGGAAAGCACAGCTTTGGCGGCCCTCATAAGCTTGTTTCTTACGTTTCGCAAAAGAAGTGAGTGAAACATTTGGATATCGCAGATGCACACCTGCACAGCAAAATGAGTGAACGCTCTGAAGAGGGGCCTGTGGCTATGAATCAGAGAGAGGGAGAGAAAGAGAGGGGGAGGTATAAGGAATGAGCGTTAGAAGGGCTGGTGAAAAGATGAGAGCGAAGAGGAGAAAAAAAAAAAAAAACCAAGGGGAAAATGAAAAAAGAACTAAAAGGAATACAGAACTCAGGTGATAAAGACACAATTAAAAGACAGAAAAGAGAGAGATACGCAGAGGGTCTGAGGCATATTAGAGAGGCATAAAAACGCAGGGGGATAGACAGACAGGCAACTCAGACTCATTTTAGCGGAGCCTGCCACATCTCTCATCTCTCAAAGGGAGGCACATTTCCTCAGGCTTGGAAAATGGTGCTGATGCAGAGAAGACTTAGAGAGCTGTTTAGTCAGGTAGAGACACAACTTCTCTCTCCCACTGCTCCCACCTGAAGTTTACTGGTTCTGCTGCAATAGACATCTCCTGCAGTTTTGTTAGTTTAGTGATATTTTGAAGTTAAGTTCTGATTTAAGTTCATTTCCTGGTATTTATCCATTACAAATGTATAAACACAGCAAGGAAGAATCTGCTCTAAACTTCAGCTATGATGCTAATTATTAGGCTCTACTCACTTACTTTGAATCAGAAAATGCAGCATTATAATTTTTGCTTATAACTGTTAAAATTGTTGTGGAAATTAAAATGTTTGCATCAAATATTGCCCAATTTATACTATTGTTAAAAAGTTTGGGGTTGGTAAGATTTTTTTTTAATTTTTTTATGTTTTTTAAAAGTCTCTTATGCTCACCAGGGCTGGATTTATTTGATCAAAAATACAGTAAAAAGTAATAATTTCTTAAAAAAAAAAGAAAAAAGAAAAAATCTTACTGACCCCAAACTTTTAATTGGTAGTGTATTTCTTCATATGACCACATATTGAATCATATGATCATAAACAGCATTATCTATTATTAACTTAGCCTTGCGGAAGAGCCATTTGTGAAAGGATTTAGATTTTAGAATTTAACTTGGCACATTTAGGAGAACTTATAGGAGTAGGTAAAAGAAAAATGATTTGGTCAGAAAATAGAGGGTCATATTGGAAAGACGAAAAAGGAGGAGGAGGAAAATACTTCTTAAAGAGAAGCGAGTGTGGCAGTTCCTAATGCAGCTGTCAGTGCCAGGGTTGGGTTGCGGATACACGCCGTCAATGCCGCTCGGGATTCTACCGCTTTTAAATGAGCCGCAGCCAGGGGGAACGCCAGCCTGTCGCCCCTCGACGACACCAGCTATGATTTACCGTGCCATTAATCTCACAAGGGAAATCTGCCTGGTTTTGGTACCCCTTGCCCCTCCCATCCTAACCTGAGATGTAGTCATAAACGTCTCTCTTCACTGATGGAGCTGAGATAGATTGACAGAAAGAGAGGGAGGCCCCAGATTTCCAGTAAGGATTTTCATATTTTACAATGATAGAAATACATCTCAATAGTTCAAACCTAGGCTTTAATTCTTCTCATATAGGAGACCTTCACACTTGCTCCTCAACTATTTCTACTTTTCCTTCCTCGCATTATGAGAGATTATGCTAAAGTTGTAATGCCACTCTTAAATCACCTGATCCAATTGAGTACCATCTAGGCTATGCTGCACAAAAAAGCCCAAGGTTGTTGTGGACACGGCTGTATCAAATCAAACAGAAAGGCACTGAATGCGTCATTCACTGAGCGCTGCTAAGAGGCTTTCATTCCCAACTTGCTCAGTTGTATTTTGTTTTATTACTTTCATCTGCTTCATAGCAATGTTTTATAAACTGCACACACCCTGATTGGCTTATTACATATCTCTTTTTAAAGTAGGAGGCTGCGTCTTTGTGTTTAATGAATATACACCTGCATGCGCAGTGAATAGAGTTCCCATAGAAACCGTTGTTTAAATTTATATAATACATCTGTAAAAGAGGACTTTTTGACACTGAATCAACACTTATGCACCCACCCATTCCCATACAGATATATCAATATAAACACACTAGAACACAGATAATAGAGAAAAATACCTTTTTTTGACAAAAGCTACATTAAAATAATGTTCCTGTTATACAATAATAATAATAATTTGTTACATTTATACAGCGCTTTTCTCAGCACTCAAAGTGCTTTACATATGGAAAGGGGGAATATCCTCAACCACCACCAATGTGCAGCATCAACCTGGATGATGCGACGGCAGCCATATTACGCCAGAACGCCCACCACACACCAGCTTATTGGTGGAGAGGAGATAGACCGATGAAGCCAATCAGTATGTTTATGGAGATGATTAGGAGGCCATGATGATGGACAGAGGCCAATGGGCAAATTTGGCCAGGATGCCAGGGTTACACACCTACTCTTTTTTGAAGGACATCCTGGTATTTTAATTGACCACAGAGAGTCAGGACCTCGGTTTAATGTCTCATCCAAAGGACGGTGGTTTTTGACACTATAGTGTCCCCCCCAGCAGCAACCTAGTTTTCCCAGGAGGTCTCCCATCTAGGTACTGCATGCACAACCCTGCTTAGCTTCAGTGGGCAACCAGTCTTGAGCTACAGGGTGATAGCTGCTGGTGCAAGACATTTTCATGCCGCCATCATACAGTGCTGCTTGAATGTTTGTGAACCCCTTGCGGAATCTGTGAAAATAATTTTAACAAAATAAGAGGGATCATACAATATGCATGTTATTTTTTATTTAGTACTGTCCTGAGTAAGATATTTTACATAAAAAATGTTTACATATGGTCCACAAGACAAAAAAAAAAAGAAAGCTGAATTTATAAAAATGACCTGTTTAAAAGTTTGTGAACCATTGATTCTTAATACTGTGTGTGGCTATCTGGATGATCTGCGACTGTTTTTTTGTTTTGTGATGGTTGCTCATGAGTCCCTTGTTTGTCCTAAACAGTTAAACTGCCCATTATTCTTCAGAAAAATCCTCCAGGTCCCGAAAATTCTTCAGATTTCCAGCATCTTTTGCATATTTGAACCCTTTCCAGCAGTAACTGTATGATTCTGAGATCCATCTTTTCACACTGAGGACAACTGAGGGACTCAAACACAACTTTTCATGTGTCCCCAGTTTCACTTTTTATCCTTTTATTCTTTTGTAAAATTATTTTTAACTAACAAATGCCAGCCCTTACTGATGTCATCTTCCAGGAAGTGGCCTCAATTGTTGGAAATAACAGGGAAGTAGCAATGAATTTGATTATTTCTGTGATATTTTGTTATTACAAGTTGGTTTGTCTTGTTAAAAAAATAATACTGTTTGATAAAATAGAAATCAGTAAGGTATCAATATTTCAAAAGATTTTTTGATATTTAAGAAATAAATCATGACATTACATATGCATATTCTATTTATTTTTCAAAAGTGATGCATGAAGTTAACAGATGATTAGAAGAGCTGCATATTTTAAATACTAAAAGCACAGTGACAGAAATCTTATATGAAAAAGTGAGCTTAATTTTGAACTACTGTAGAAACACTTTAAACATCCACGCAAGGTTTGGCACTCTGCCCTTTCATTTATTTATCTCTGCCTAATTTGATGGCATAGATTCAGTGAGGTTGATATTCTGCTAGCTCTTTTAAAAAAATATGAAGCGTCCTGCACAGGTCTGGTGTTGGGGCTCATCATTTGTTGGGCACCCATAATGTTGTACATTAATGAGCTCCATTATGGCTACAGAAAAAGGGACCAAAATGCTCGGTGACAAAAGAGGGATGCTAATTCACAAGTGCGCACAGATGCTGTTTGCAAGCTGTAAACAATCTGTCAACTGGGAGGGGCATTAGAATGTTTGTTTTAATATTTAGCAATGGAACAATGTACCAAATGAGAAAGACTTAAAAAGTGTTTGCTTTTTCAGTGCTCTTACAGGTCTTTATAATCAAATAGAAAATGAAGGCACTTGAACAAAACACGTATGGGTAATGTGTTTTCATTTCCTTATGCTGTCCATTAGGCGTTAATGTTTGTGGTAATGAGCGCTGGAGGCAAACCAAGCTCTGTCAAATGGCCTCCTCCTCTCCCTCCTGTCATCCTCATGGTCTCAGCTGCATTAGAGCCCAGGCGTCCTCCCGCGGGCAGTGCCGGGGCCACTCGAGTCCTTGCTGAGGCGGGCCCTCGGATTGCTGGAATGTGGCAGGAGCCTTGGAGTGCTCCTGTTGCTAGAACTCATCATTTGAGGATACGCTGCTATTAGAGACAGTATGATTCATTAAGCCTGGATCCAAGTACTGAGGGAATGGCATATGAACCTCCAGCACTTTTACCTCTGATATGCCCCCCTCCCATGTCCCTTTTCTCATTCTCCAGATGGGCCGTAGCTTTGCTTGCCAACTATTGCAGCACGTCAAGGAAGGGAAAAAGAAAAAGAGACCATTAATGTCACTCAACATGTAGATGCTTGGAACACGGAGCACTTAGAATTTCACTTCTTAACATACAGAGAGAGCTGAAAGCAAGCAAGATTACCAGAAGAAAAAGAAAGGAGAAAGCAAGAAAGCAAGTGTGCGAGCAAAAGATGGAGGGTGTGGTGTAAAAGATCAAAAAAAGAGAACATAGAGAGAAGGTATGAGGAGAAATGCTTTGTGGAAGCCTATAGCACAAGATTCTTCTATTCTCTCTCTTTTTGCCATTGTGCCTGTGCTAGTTTCCTCTTTGTGCTTAAATCTGCCTGCAGGATTAGACAAGCCCTCTGCTTGGTCTTCAAAGCCAAGCTCAACTTTTTTTCTTCCTACTTTCCTTCTTTCTTTCCTACTTAAGTTTCCTTGCCAAAGATGCTTAGTGGGGCTCTATTTAGTGGTCCTGTCCTACTGCGGAGTTTAACAAATCCTCACAAAAGTCCTCGTCCCAATGTAGGAGAGAGGAAGAATAATAAACGGACCAAAGCATGAGTAATCCCCCCACGAATTGAGACATTCTTACTCATCCTCTGACCACAAAATTGCCATTTGTGCACCGAAGGAAAGAACTAGGCAAATCAGGATCGGTTTTCTGGATAAGTTCAACAAGCATTGTGTCATATTAAGACTATAGTTTTTAAATTTTAACTTTTCTTATTTTCATTTATATTGGAAATTAAGGAAAATGTTACTGACCCCAGTTGTCTGACTTTTTATGTTTGGGAGCCTAATAATATATAATAGTATCATTTTTAACTACTTTCTTTTAATACATCCCTTTGACCTAATAAAAATGCATTCAGTTTTGTAACATCATCAATTTGAAGCATGTTTGGGTCATTGAGATAACAAGCATTAGTAATGGAAAATTTTTATGGAGGAAATTTGAAGCAATCATGTAATCAATGAAAATTTAGAAAGAGCTATTATATCTCTGAGACCCCAAACAAAACATGAGAGTTTACTTATAAAATAAATAAGGTTCAGGATCAGGAATTAATCATTTTGTTACATGAATGTCTTTTACAGAAGTGAGTTCCTTCTCTTCCACCCCTTTTCCTTATATGGTGTCGAGTGCTTTATGTACAGAAAATCAACATTCACGAGCCAGATTCGGTGGGAGGGCAAGATTTTGAGTGAATAACAGCTTTAATATTTTGTCTGTTTTTCACACAAAGTGATTGAATGACTTGGAATGTAGCACACGAATCAAATGGACTACTGTTATGATACTTTTATGTGCTTTTTGAAGCTTGACAGTTACAATCACCCTCCTCTCATCCCTCATATGTGTGTTTCACGGATGAAAAAGTCATATGGGTTTGGAGCGACATGAGGGTTGGGTGGGTAAATGACAGGATTTTCCTTTCATATTGCTTTTGCAAAACAGTATCTCTTTTATATTTATTTTGAGATATTGTACTGGCCTTTTTATGATTCAAATATTTTGTTGTGTAGGACTGCAGTATGTTTGTCAAAAAAAAAAAAAAAAAAGAAGTTTTCCAATAAAGAGTATAACCTTTCAGTTATTCAATAAAACAGTGAAAGCTGAAAGAATACATGCAGTTTTATATAAAATACTTTAGTTATTCATTAGAAAATATCATAAATTGATGTTTATAAAAAGACAAATTACTATTAATTTCTTCACTGGATGGTATTTATTTTAGTCTATGCAGTCATAAAACATGACTTTCTTCTTGGAATTTCTTAATGGATTTATCATGGATTCTGTGGGGAGGAAGTTTATGATGTAAATTGACAGTAAAAAGCTGTCTGGTTGTGAAGAGCATTAATACTGTACTTCACAAATAGACAAGAGTGCCTCTAATTAACCCTCTATGGCTTGTTCATTTACATGGATGCGAAATGGTTGTGATAGACTGTATTCCCTATATACTTGCATTTTGAATCATATCAAGTCACTTTGCTCTAGCTAAATGTTAGAGAGCACTCCAGCCCAGCGGTTCATAAATACCTTCTTAGTCTAAAAACACTGATTATGAAAACACTCAGACCTTCACTTGTAATCAAAGATCTCTGAAAGCAGGGAGAGGACATCAGATATTTTATATGCATGATTACCTCCTCAGAGAGTCACAGGCCTTTCTGGTTGCCCACTGAGGGCCAGAGAAAGATACATTTTGTGGGCTGGGCTGGGCGTATGTGCAAGATTTAAAATAAAAGCCTAAATTCAAACTGTTCATCATATAAAGCGATCGTGTCTCTTTAGAAAATTTGGATTAAACCGCTCAATTCATATGGATTCGTTTTACGATCTTTTTATAAACTTTATGAATAATTTTTTAGCTAAATAATTTAGCTAAATAATTTGTGCCTTTTGCCCCATGCTGGTGGGGTCCACCTCGACAGCTCATGCATTTGAAAGATTTTTAAACACTTTTAAAACACTTTTATGATTTATTTTCACACAAAATCTGTTGCTCCATCAATGTTCAATAAAAACATTTTTTATTTCTGCAATCATACACTATGAGAGTAGCGAAAAGCACATTTTTCTTAAGGTGTGCCTTTAGCCCCGTTGTACCCTACAACAGACACAAGACTTTGTTACAAAGACAAACCTCACTTTCAACCATTTAATTGAGACACGCAATTACCAAGTACTACTAAGAGCTCACACCTCCTTTAATGATATAAATTACACTTTCATGGATTATGCAAGGTTTAGGTTCAGTAAATTCTGCTTTTAGTTTAGTGGATTTAAACGCTTCTTAATGCAAATATAAAAATTCTGTGTTTTATTCCTTGCATTAAAGGATTTCTTTCTCATCCTGAGCCACTTAAGAGCATAAATTGATGCTGTGTGACCAGTGGAATCCTCCTGGCTGACACAGCCCTCACTTCAGAGCACACCTCTGAGATACTGTACTCTTGCTTAGCAAAGAGGCTTGTCATTTAGTTTATGCCAGCATGGAGAGAGAGAGAGAGAGAGAGAGAGAAAGAGAAGATGCTTCCTCTGGTCTTAACTGTGCCAAATAAGTGTTGATGTGCAACTGGGTGAAGCAGGGCTGACAGTGCCCCACCGCTAATCCGGAGTTAGCGTTCGGATGGCTTCTCTCCCAGCAGAGGTAAATACCTGGGCGTAAGACAGAGATAAGAGCAGCAGTGGGTTTTAGCATCTTCTGCTGAAAAAGGTTTTCCTCTAATTATTTCCTTTTTTGGAGCATCGAAGGCTGCAACGGTCTGAATAAAAACCCACAGAACCACAAGTACGGTCAGGAAGTGCTCAACATGTAATCATGCACAAACTCACGCCAACGTCAAATTAAATCAAAGATTTCATAGTATGTTCTGCTTAACCTTGGGTAAGCTGAAGGTTTTAGTCAATATTTCTTTAATCCTGCGTGTGTGCATTGTAAATAATTTCTTGTGATTTGTAAAATTAATTGCACAAATAGCCATGCAAAATGGATACACCCATATTTTAAGTAACAGTTTATTTTCTGAGCTCTCTCTCTAAATATAGTTAAGACTATTTTTATAATGTATATACCCAGCTGGAAAAAAGTACACTTCCATAATGTACTTAAAGTGCTCTATTTTCGCGAACTAATTTTGTACTTAATATACTAAAAATTCTTTAGTACTTTTTAAGATAATCTTAAGAACATCTAAGTGTACTTAGCTGTGCTATTTTGAGTCTCCATAAGATATGAACTAAAATGTGCTTTTAATATACTATCTCTGTATTTAAAAAAAATTATTTAGATACCATTTATAGTACATTTGAACCCATAGTGTACTACAAGTGGTAACTAAATATAGTTTTTAAATACAGAGATAGTATATTAAAAGTACATTTTAGTTCATATTTCATGGTGTCTCAGTTGAGTACACTTAGATGTTCTTAAGATTATCTTAATAAGTACTAAAGAAAAGTTTTTTAGTATATTAAGTACAAAATTAGTGCACGAAAATAGAGCACTTTAAGAAATGTACTTTTTTTTTTTACCTGGGTAGTTTGAGGAGACAAAGTCCTCACATTTTTTTATATACTGTATATCAAATGTAGATTTATGTCAGTTTTCCTGGTTAAATAAACAATAGAGACCAAATACAATTCTATTTTGTATTTTTTTTTTTTTGCAATAACTATGTAATGTTCTTCATGTCTTTATAAAACCCAGTATACATTTCATCAAGTTTCTGTTTTTACACATTTTCACATTTATTCCAAAATAATAACTGAAGCTTTTCTTTTTAATAGTCAACTTATTTTCAGCAGTCATCAATCTGGTACATACTGGTGACAGACATGGAGATGTACCTTTAATTTCCCCAAGCTGATTGCAAAAAACCCCCACAGTCATCGTGTTTTCAGGCCATTACATGTTTGATTTTGATATCCAATCATAACCGATCATATCCAATCAAAGAGCGATGGAGACATTGCCTCATCTCACGTGACTTTCCCCCATTCATTCTCAATTAGTGGGGGGTAATTTATTCTCAGTTATCCCCCACTAAACCTGTTCACACCAACAACGATAACTATAAAGATAATTATAACCATAATTGCGTCCACACCAATGAACGATAGCGGTCTGTTTATTGATATTAAGCTCATGTGCTGCAGTTTGTTGCATTTACGCGGTTTTAACCAGCAGATGTTTTTTTGCATGAATATTTTTTATGTATTGGTTTATTTGATAGGGACCATGCATATTCATGAACACTGTTGTATAAAATACACCATGTAAATATGCCAGAATTAGTAAAAATAACTACTTTTCATCTGCAGGTTACCTACCTTATGTTACCTACCCTAGGCAGGTAACATAAGCCTAACATAAAGACAGCCAACAATCATACAACATTCATTCACTAATAGCTAGTGTAATCATCAAATCTAACAGTGAATTTAGCTGACGTAGTCAATACAGTGGAATAAAAACAAAGCCTAGTCTTTTTCACCGCAACTTCAAAGGAAGGAAGACAATGTTGTTGAAACTAGTGCTGGATCTCTGAGGTAATTTTATGTTAGAATGTTTGCTAGCCTGGCATAATGATCTCATCGTTAATAATACTCACCATTTATTCTGAAGTTATAACAAATTGTTTTTCATATATCCATTTTCTCTAAAGTATCCTTGAAAATGGGGTTTGACTTGTCAAATAGTGGTGGCTTTTCCTGGAACTCGATTAACTTCTCCGTAATGTCCTCTGCCATTTCAAATGCGTAAGCCCTTAAATTAGAATGGTTCTGATTGGCTGTCAGTGTTTGATCATTCAACAGTTGGAAAAAAAATTGTTGTGAAAGTGATCCCAATTACATCGTTTCTCTATATCGTTATCGTTATAGCTGTGGTGTGGAAAGTGCGATTCTTTTACATTTTTAGAACTATATCTTTATCGTTGTCTTTATAGTTACTGTTCTTGGTGTGAACGGGCCTTTAGGCCTCTGAGATAAACTAATACAACCTTTTTTTAAAAAATAAATATACATTTGTATTCAAAACATTCATATGTATAATTGTAATGTATTACTCATTTAGCAGACGTTTTTACCCAAAGCAATTTACAGTGAATTTGCAATGATGATCCTGAACCCCAAAGTGCACAACAGCAGAATTTACAAATAAACCATTTCCAGCACAACAGAATTCACAACACACACACACACACACACACTGATTTACAAATGATGTTGCAGAATTCATATTGAAATTCAGGTGATGTTTGGGTATGCAGTGTGTGTTGGGATGCCACTGTCAGTGTACATGTGTTTTTACACACAAATCTTAAATCAGGGCAGATGTCAGATATATGTTGCATGCTTACAAATGTCAAAAATTACAGCAGATTACATGCTTTCCATTATGTATTTTATCTTATTAATTTTAACCCCACACAGAGATTACTACTCACCACTTCATTTCCAGGTTCAAAGAAGCAGTTAATTCTAGTCTGTTCAATTATAGATATGCCCTGTAGATAAACCATCTTCAAACGTGACTGTAGGGCGTTTTATGACTTCACAATTTGTCTAAAATACACCCACGTCTGCCTCAACTCACCTAAGAGTTGTTGTGTCAGAACTGCGGAGCTGTCAGATACTTGATATTTTTATTTTGGGGCCTGTTTATCAGAAGAACATCTCTTGTTATTTGGGAAATATTTGAAATGAGAAAAGGCTGTAGACACAGTTATAAATGAAAACACTTATTGAACTCTGCATGCAATCCGTCACGAGGCACTGACAGCCAGAGGTAAGCATTGAAGTGACGTTTAAATCAAAGAGTGTTGCACTGGGGCTAAAGTATCAGACTTTTATCTGATCCTAATCTCAGGGTATAAGCCATTGTCTTGAGAGAGAGAGAGAGAGAGAGAGAGAGAAAGAGAGAGAATATATAGCTAAATCTGCAACACTGGTTGATGAACAGTATCAAATTATTGCTATATATATATATATATATATATATATATATCTCATGGCAAAACCTAACTGCTACATTACAGTACAAATTCATACGGAAATCTCCACCTTGTAAATGTTTTTTTTTTTTATTATAAAAAAGGACAAATTCACATCGTACAAGTTCATATGAAATCACCAACTTGTAAATGCTTACTTTTTCTCCTAACAATCATACAAATTTATACAAAATCTCCACCTTGTAAATGTTTTTTTTTTTTTTTTTTTTTTTTAAAGGACAAATTCACATCGTACAAGTTAATATGAAATCGCCACCTCGTAAATTCTTACTTTTCCCCTAAAAATCATACAAATTCACATCGTATGAATTCATATTTCATATGAAATCACCACTTTGTAAATGTTTACTTAATTCTGTAAATCGTATGAATTAACATCAAACGAATTCATACAAAATCTCAGCCTCATAAATGTTTACTTTTTTCAAAAAAATAATACAAATTCATATGGAATTGCCACATTGTAGATGCTTTCTCTTGTTTTTTTCTAAAAATTGTACGAATTCACATTGCACAAATTCATATGACATCTCAACTTCAAAATAGTTACGCTTTCCCATGAGATCGGGTTGAATATTTTTAGTATGCATGTACTGTATGTCTTAGACAAAAGTCTCCCTTTTGTGGTTAAGAAAAAGAAAGCAGATAAAGAACGCAATGGGAAAAAGAAACAGATACAGATATAAATAATATGTTTATGTAAGATCACAGAGCATCATTCCTTGTTGTGCTCCCCCCTTGTGTATTGCCCTGAGTGCAGAGACCACAGGGGGTCTAGCATCTCTGTTTTTCGGCTGTTCCTTTGCTCTCTGCTTTCCTTTTATGGCCTAAAGACATCCATTAAAAAAATAAATAAAAAATAAAAATTCACAGAGGGGACTGAAGATGGTCCCCTGGTGCCTGGGAAACAGTTTTGATTTTGTAAACACACAGCATAACATGTCAAGTATATATTGGTGGTAGAATGTGTATTAAATGTGAACATGTTGAATGACTTGTTGTGTTGCAGATTGATAATCAACCATAAATGTCAAGTGTGATAAAATAAAATGAGGTATTTGAAATATTGACGCCAACTTTCTGTGTTTTCACTAACACTGCTGCATCTTTCCAAATGTTAAAATAAAAAAATAAGCAGTGGATAACTGATCAGAAGTTTATCACATCACATGACTGGCTCAGCCTAATCTACCTCATTTTGTACTATAATCTTCATGTCTGCTCTAAATCTTTTGTAGAACAACAATAATAACACTTCACAATAAGGTTCTATTAATTACCTTTGGTAATTATTTTAGGTTTCATTAATTAACAGCATTTATATTAGTGGTGTGCAGCTGAGCCTGCATCTGTAACAATCTCAAAATTATTTATATCTGTATACAAATAAAACTGGAAGTGACAGCTTTAACTGGAAGATTTTACTTGAGAAGACCATCATGTCATGTTATGTTTATGCTCGCTTGAACAAACTGCAGCTCGTACAAAATGCAGCAGCTAGAGTTCTTACTAGAACCAGGAAGTATGACTATATTAGCCCACAAACGGACCCACCTCCGGAAAGAAAGAACACCCTAAGAAAGAAGCGAGTAAGTTTAAAATCTGTTATAAAGGCAACAAAGGCAGAAAAAGAAACACTTCATTCAAAAGCAATCTCAAAAAAATCAAAGAATCCAAAGGGCCTGGATAACATTATCCTAAGAAAGAAACAGAAAAAATTCAGCTTCTGACAGTTCTCTTTTACTTGAAACTTTGAAGACAAGCTGAGCAGAGAGTGGCTTAGGGAAAGAGCGCCCAGAATCACAGCCCACAAACACCTGAATTATGCTGTTTAATCATAACTACTGCATTTTCTACACATGAAGAACATTCATAACTTCTTCCATACAGGATTTACTTCCTTTTCCTCCCCAACCTGCTTGGAAACAAACCCTCTGGCACTTCCTGTAAGATCTGCAAGTGTTGAGTAGACTTCATGCAATTCACCTTTCTCATTTGTTGCAATCACAATACAGTAAAAAAACATGACAAATATTTCATGATTCACAAGAAAAATCCAGAATAAACCAGCATGAATTCCATGGTGGTCCATGCTGGTTTATATTGGTTAGAGCTGGTATAGTGCTGGTTTAGCTGGTGAATCAACATAGTCTTGCTGTTTTCAAGCAAACCAGCAAGCCAGCATCCCATGCTGGTCCCAGCAAGCAAAACATTCTGTGCTTTTTTATAGCAGGGTCACAATTAAATCTTTTGATTAATACTAATATACCTACAGAACATACAAGTGACCTACGTTTAACACACTTAAAACGCACAACGAGATGTCCTTGACCTGCAAAACTACATTTTCTCTGCAGCCCCTAAAAGAACAAACAAATCCAGTCAAAGTGAAGCATACTGTACAAACCTGGATAATCTTTCATGTCAAGATAAGCTAAGGGTAGTAATAACTTATATAGCTGTGCATTACACAGTGGAGATTAGTCATATGTTTGCCTTTTCCATTAATGTTGTGTACCCGTATGCGTATTCCGTCTGAGTTGAAGAAGTGGATGAAGTGCACTGATTCTAACAATCAAGGCCGATGGGCCAGCCAGTGCCATTTAATCTTTCACAACAAATTATTCCCTCTGTTTATTTGCCTCCGCAGCTCCCCTCGTCTCCTCCTTCCATCCCCCGCAGTATTTTGAGGAATGCAATTTCAGAGAGAATGAAAGGGCAATGTTTTGTTTGATTCAATCAGTATTGAATTGAACTGGATCAAATGAGAGTCCATTATCTGAAGGCACTGTTTGTCTGTTGGTGTAATGAGGGCCCTGTTCACACGCTGGTGTCTCAAACACCACATCTGTCCAACTGTTTCAGCGCAATAGACCTTTTATTACCACTGTGATGATAATCTTGTTGTTTTGTGCGATAATTGTATCAAATAATCTCCATTTCACAGAGACAAAGACTCAGTGGTGATGGGATGCCCTGAAGTTGTCAGTGTGCTAAAGCTGCAGTATTGTCTCATGTCCTCCTGAGGCACAACAAACATTCAAACTCAACATAGATTGACAAACTGTGCTGTGACACTTCAATCAACATCTCCAAACAGTGGTAAGCTACTATCTGTGGAGGGATGACATACACCCTGTCATATAAATTTGATTGGATGATCATTAAAAATTACAGTACAATACAATAGAAGAAATGATCACACATTGTATTGCTATATCGCAATGAAATCTAAATTTCTAATGACTTACTGGAACACTGAACTGTCTTAAAGTATACCTCTGATCTTATTTTAACAAAGATGGTATTTAGTATTTTTTTGTTTATAATTTTCAATGAATAACTTCTGTCATTTTAAAAACAGTCATTTTTTTTTTTGCTTTTTAATTTTCATCTAAATTATATTGAAGCCACATATACATAAAACATGCAAAATGAAATAAAGTTTTCACAATTTAATTTATAAACTTATTTGAAAGGATAAAATTGTAGTAATTTTAATTAATAATATTAATTTAAATTTAAAATAATAATTTAAAATATTTTAATATATTGCTATATTTTTTTTCTTAAAATATTGCAACAGTACTTTTTTCTCTATTTATTGCTGTTTATAATTTATTTTAATTTCATTTCAAATAAAGACTTCTTTCAGATGTAGTAGTGGATAAAATTTGGAGACAGATTTACTCTCTTTCTTTGGCACATTGATTCTCTCTCTCATAGATTAATTGTGACGCATTGGGATATATTACACTGTATCAGATCACAATACCAGTTTGTTCTAAGCACATTAATACAACATATTATATTATTGTTATATACCGATGGGTTTGTTACAGTTGACGGGTCAATGAAAAATAAAGCTTCAAAAGTTTTTTTTATTTTTTTTTTATTTTTTATTTTTTTTAATCGAAATTCATGAGTTTGTATTTTTGACTTTTTTTTTTTTGTTTGGTACCGTATGTATGCATGTATGTGCAGTCAAACCAAAAATTATATAATATAATTTTTTATATTTTTTTTACTAGCGGGTGCAGGACACTGTAGTTCATTTATGTAAGTGAGGATAGCAAAATAAAGTAAACTGTGACATATTATACCCAAAAATTCTTCATACAGTGGCCTACCAGTAAAACTGATAAAAATTTGGGCCCAAAAATGATTCAGACACTTTGACCTGACCATGTTTTGCTTAAGTGTTATCTGACATAATTAAGATTAATTTTTTCTGACACAATTTAACTCTGAGATCTTGTTACCACTTTTTAAACTATAGTGAATAAACTGTATTAATGAATGAAATGTTCAAGGTATCTGAATAAATGTTGGTTTGACCGTATATATATATATATATATATATATATATATATATATATATATATGAAGACTTCAGATGCAAAAGCCTCTAAGTGCCGTCTGAAATTTTCTTCTAAAATGAGCATATTAGGTTAGGTTCAGTAATTTCACAATTTCATGTTGAAATAACTGACCATAAGTGTATATATATATATATATATATATATATATATATATATATATATACACACTACCAGTTAAAAGTTTGGAATCGGTAAGATTTTTTAATGTTTTTAAAAGAAGTTTTGTCTGCTCACCAAGGCTGCATTTATTTAATTAGAAATACAGTAAAAACAGTAATATTGTGAAATATTATTACAATTTAAAATAACTGTTTTCTGTTTGAATATATTTTATAAAGTAATTTATTCCCGTGATCAAAGCTGAATTTTCAGCATCATTACTCCAGTCTTCAGTGTCACATGATCCTTCAGAAATCATTCTAATATGATTATTTGCTGCTCAAGAAACATTTATTGTGTACAATTGTGCAAAATATTTGTGTACAATATTTTTTTTTTCAGGATTCTTTGATGAATAGAAAGTTCAAAAGAACAGCATTTATTTGAAATATAATCTTTTGTAACATTATAAATGTCTTTACTGTCACTTTTAATGGATTTAATGCATCCTTGCTGAATAAAAGTATTAATTTCTTTAATTTCTTTAAAAATAAAAATTCTTACTGACCCCAAACGGTAGTGTATAATATTACAAAAGCTTTGTATTTTAGATAAATGCTGTTCTTTTGAACTTTCTATTCATCAGTGAATCCTGAAAAAAAAGCACACAACTGTTTTCAACATTGATAATAACCATAAATGTTTCTTGAGCAGCAGATCAGCATATTAGAATAATTTCTGAAGGATCATGTGACACTGAAGACTGGAGTAATGATGCTGAAAATTCAGCTTTGATCACAGGAATAAATTACTTTATAAAATATATTCAAACAGAAAACAGTTATTTTAAATTGTAATAATAATAATTCACAATATGACTGTTTTTACTGTATTTTTAATTAAATAAATGCAACCTTGGGGAGCAGACGATACTTCTTTAAAAAACATTAAAAATCTTAACTTAAATATCCAAACTTTTGACTGGTAGTGTGTATATATATATATATATATATATATATATATATATATATATATATATATATATATATATATATATATATATACAGTGCTCAGTGTAAATGAGTACACCCCCTTTGAAAAGTAACATTATAAACAATATCTCAATGAACACAAAACAATTACCAAAGTGTTGACAAGACTAAGTTTTATTTAACATCTGTTTAACTTATATCATGAAAGTAAGGTTAATAACATAACTTAGAGAACAAAATTTTCAGTTTTACTCAAATTAGGGTGATGCAAAAATGAGTACACCCCACTGAAAGTCTCTGGAGCAAAGCTAAATTTTAGACTACAAATGTCTAATTTAACAAGAATTCAACCACAGGTGAGTCTAATTATTCATTACACAGGTGTCCAGCAGACAGTTGACTATAAAAGAGTGTTAAAACCCCTTCCCATTTCATGCTGTCAGCAATGGCACCACATGGAAGAGAAATGTTCAGGTCAAGACCTGAGAAAGAAAATAATTTCTTTACACCAGAAAGGTGAAGGCTACAAGAAGATCAGCAAAGCTTTACTTATCAGTCAGAATACTGTAGCAAAAGTGGTACAAAAATTTAAAAAAGATGGAACTGCAACCATCTCACAGAGATGTCCAGGTCGTCAATGGAAGTTAACAACTCGATAGGAGCGTCTTCTGATGAGAAGGGTTGAAGAAAATCGGCATGCAAGTTCACTGCAGTTATCTAAAGAAGTAGAAAGCCAAACTGAGGTGACTATTTCCCGTGACACAATACTGCGTACACTGCAGAGGAATGGCATGTATGGGTGCTGTTCACGAAAGAAGACCTTCCTAAAGCCCAGGCACAAAAAAGCCCACCTAGAGTTTGCCAGGCCCCATGCTGACAAAGATAAAGACTACTGGGACTCTTTACTCTGGAGTGATGAATGTTTTTGGAACTGATGGCTTCAAAACTGTATGTCGTCGTAAAGGTGAGGAATACAAAGAAAAATGCATGGCGCCTAGAGTGAAACATGGTGGTGTCAGTGCCCTTATGTGGGGCTGCATGGTGTCGGGGAGCTGCATTTCATTGATGGCATCATGAATTCACAGATGTACTGCTCTATACTGAAAGAGAAGATGCTACCATCACTCTGTGCCCTTGGTCGTCGTGCACTTTGCCAAAATCAACTGGGGTCCTCTGGTTGATGTATTATTTTGCTTACTGTTATTACCTTGTCAATTCATAACAATAGAACCATGTTTGCAGTTGTGCCATCATTTGAGAATATACAAATTGCTGGACAAAATTTTTTCAATTATCTCAAACTACTGATATTTATAAAATGTGCTTATATGAAAGGTTTCAAACATAAAACTATGCCATAGTATTTTATTTTGAATTTCTTCTTATTAAAAATAGCTTAAATACTCTGTTGCGCCACCTGACATTTTGGTGGTTTAAGATACCAAAACATAAAATAATATTTATTATTTGAATATACTAAAAATAAGAATGTGGGAAGTCGTTTAAAGCTGAAAACTGATTTCTTTAAAAGACATTTCTGTTAGAGCTCACGAGGGCATGAGGATGTGGGTGAAAACAGGAGGGTGATTTGCTAACACTTCTTCAAATGCACTTAAGGGACAGTGGGATGTCCTCTTTTCTGCTTATTCTAATTACTGTGAAATCCATATTGTTATATGTTTCCCCAAGTCACTCTGTTAAAGGCCTTTACAAAAATCAAAGTATGAGAGCAACTGATTGCATTTGGGCTGTTCTGTTATTGTAGTATCTATCTATTAGTTGGCAGTAATTATTGAATGTCACATGTAGCTGTATTGCTACTTAAATAACAGTTTACAATAAGTTCTCATTTCTTAACATTAGTTAAGTGTAACTTCGCCTATTTTCAATCCGCTTTGTATTGTTACAATGTCGGTATATGTACAGTAAATTAACAATGTATACTCATTCTCCGTACTACCTGGAAAGAGAAATTCACATTTATTTGTCAGTAAAGGACATTTTGACAGCTCCAGGGCTTTCATGAAAAATACAATTGTTTATGTTAGTTCATAGTACATTGACTTATGTTAACAGATACAACATTTGATTTTAGAAATGTTTTAGTAAATGCTGAATTAAGATAAACTAAGATTAATAAATGCTCTAGAAGTATTGTTTATTGTTAGTTTGTGTTAACTAATGTTAACAAAATAGTCCTTATTGTAATAATGCAGAATTATTAGGCCATAATGAATGTATATGATCAACAGTGATTCACTTTAAAGGTAACACTTTAGAATACTGTTCCATCATTAATGAATAACTACACAGGAACAAATGAGTAAGGCACTATTAACGTTCTTGTTACTACTATTAACTAAAAAGAAACTTGGATTAACTAATTACTGAGTAATAATTGAATGTGGTAGTTCACTATTAGCTAATCAGTAACGACTATTCTTCATACCTTCCAGAGAACTACAAAGAACTACTATGGTCCATAATTAATGTGAATAATGCATAATGTATAATTAATTCTAAAGTGAAGACCATGGTAACCCATTAGAAATGACTCAAGTATTACCAAATCCTTGAGAAGGAATTATTTGGATCAGTATTCTAAAGTGAAAAGCATGAAAACTCTCTAATATTGACTGAAATCATTGTAAGCTTTGGAGGGTTTTGTAAAGTTTTTGATAGTAACAACTCAAGTGTTACATTTCCTTCTAAAGGAATTAGTAATTATTTGGATCATTATTCTAAAGTGAAGATCATGGTAACCCCTAGTAATGACTCAAGTGTTACCAAATCCATCGGAAGTTATTACTATCCAAAAACTTAAAGGGTTAGTTCACCCAAAAATTACTCACTCTCATGTCATTCCACACCCGTAAGACCTTTGTTCATCTTCGGAACACAAATTAAGATATTTTTGATGAAATTCAAGACGAATATGACTTGTACATACAGTAGACAGCAATATAATCACCACTTTTAAGGTCCAAAAAGGTACTAAAGACATCGTTAAAACAGTCGACGTGACTGCAGTGGTTCAACCTTAATTTTATGAAGCGACGAGAATACTTTTTGTGCACAAAAACAAAATGAAAACAACGACTTTATTCAACAACCTCTTATATTTCCTGTCATTATCCATATGCAGGTGACGCAGTAAGCACAGTAAGGGCTTCCATGTTTACATCCGAACGCCGGCTCAGTATTGGCCAAAGCTGATCACGTGAGCAGCACGACGCAAATAATCAAATATATCTTAATGTGTGTTCTGAAGATGAACTAAGGTCTTACAGGTGTGGACCGACATGAGGGTGAATAAATAATGACAGAAATGTCATTTTTTGGTGAACTAACCCTTTAAGTCTTTAGGTTCAGGACTCATTAATTGTTCATACTTTAACCCACATTACATTATTGATGTTTAGTGTATTTATCAGATACATTTTATGCCATTATAACCTCTTGACACAGAAGCATCATGTCCAATGATTGAATTCAACCTTCTTTATATATATATATATATATATGATGCATGATGCTTCTGTGTTCCACTCATAAGTAGTTTGTTTAATGTTCTCTGAGCCCCTGGAATTTTTTTAAATGCAAGCTGGCAGCCGGTAGTTCACGAGTCAGCACAGCCCCCCAGACAAGCACCCCTGAATGAGCAATGCAGCAGCCCTCAAAGAGGCCTGTGAATGTGTCACGCCTCTCACCTCAAACACGGCTTGAAGCTGACACAGAAATGGCAAACGGAACAGGTCAGTTCGGCATTAGCCTCCAGTTACAACAGCACCACGCTCCCATGAAGAGCAATTACACACTTTCAAGCAAAGAATACCTTGGCATTACTTCTGGGCCATTATAGAAGGAGAATGACAGACTTTTCAGCAAACAAAGAAAGGACTTACTTTAAAAGTAGGAGAAAGCAGACTTACTGAATCTTTCTTTGAGAATAAGCATGCAAGACTAATAAAAGTCCTTCAACCCTTCAAGCATACATTTTGAATAAGTCTTTGGTCTAACACTTAAAATGCAGCAGACCAGACTTGAATACTCTGAATGCAAACCCAGGCTCTGTACATCGGTGGCTCCTGTAAAGAGATCATTAGCTTTGAAGAGGCTTAGTTTACCTTCAACTTTACACCTAACCTGGAGGTAGCTATCAATGTCATCATTTATATTTTCATGAAATCTCTTTCATATTTTGCTGTTTAATGGAAATGATCAGTTGCTGTAAAATAATTACCTTAGCAGTTACAGTGGCCCACAGAAAGTATTTGGACAGTGAAGATAGCAAAATACCAAACCAAGTTATTTATTTGAAAGAAAGATTGATTTTTTTTATTTTATAATTATACACTGTTTAAATTTAAAGGATTAGTTCACTTTAAAATGAAAATTACCCCATGATTTACTCACCCCTAGGTGTATATGACTGTCTTCTTTCAGACAAATACAATCAGAGTTATATTAATAATCACCCTGATTAGACTGCCTTCCGTATTCATCTTATGACAAAAGCATAACTGACGCGCTTGTTTTGTAAGTTGAATACAGAATGTGTAGGATATAGCGTAAGCGTTTTGAACTGCGAGAGTCATTACACTTTCTTTCTAAGTAGAATCCTGAAGGCGGTCTGGCGGAAGCTAGATATTTTACTTTATAACTTGTTAAATATGGATATTTTTCTTACACAAATGCATCGTTTCACTTCAGAAGGCCTTTATTAACTCCCTGGAGCCGTGTAGAGTATGTTTATGATGAATGGATGCACTTTTTTGAGTTTCAAACTGGTGTTTTCTGTGCACTGCCATTATAAAGTTTAGGAGCATCAGGGTGATTATTAATATAACTCAGATTGTATTAATCTGAAAGAAGAAAGTCATATACACCTAGGATGGCTTGAGGGTGAGTAAATCATGAGGTAATTTTCATTTTAAAGTGAACTAATGCTTTAAGACAAATTATTGGAAAAGCATCCGGTTGTCAAATGCTACGTGTCCATAGTTGATGTGATGAACTACAGCTGTGTAAACTCGCAGGGAACTGAAGTCAGATATCTGATTTATTAAAACGATTCCATTTACACTTAACCACATAAATGTGTCTCCGCAAAACGGATATAAATCCGATCTTCAATTCCTGTGGTATATGCGGATTTACTGGAGTTCACATCACCGAAAGCAACAAATATGAGCTGCATTTTATTGATCATCAAAGACCGCAATAAGAGAGTGTGTGTCTCATTACTTTTAATGAAGATGATTGTGTTTTGAGCGTCTATGACTTACTTTTCATTTGCGGCAGTTTGTGCGTCTACTTGCTGAAGAGATACTCAGCTGCTCATCTGCAGCGATGCGTATTGCAGTAGCACTGTCATATAGCCTAAAACACACTCTCACACATTTATTTTTTAGCATTTTTGGGAGGAGTAAAATTTACATATGTGGTTTCAACAACCAGATGCATTTAGACTTGTTCAGTTTTGACTGGAATGAGTCCCAGACCACCTCCTGAAGTGGTCTGAGTGATCGGATTTAAATCCGTCTCGAATACGTTTTGGAGGGCATTTACACCTAGTCTTTTCACAATCGGATAGCTATGTGATCAGAGAAAACGCATGAAGTGACCAGGTGAAAACAGGCCCATAATGTAACAAATTATGCATATTATCTGTGTAATTGATGTATCTTCTTCTCATGCAGCTACAGTGAACACAGTTCGTACACAAAAATGCTAAATTGTACCATCAACTTTCACAATAACAACTTAAGATCAGTAACAAATTATTTCTGCCATACATTTTGATTAACATCCCCACCTCAGAAAGCTTGGGCTTAAAGAAAGTCTCATGTTTTAGATTCATAATCATTACTTTCTATAATGTTCATGGGCACTCAATTTGTAAATACAATTATTCAGAAACTAAAAAGTTAGTTCTAAGAAAAGGTTGAACACAATTTGTTTGCAGATGCCACTTTGTTTGATATTTTGTTATTTAAATACAACAACATTCATGTATGTTTATATTTCCACAGCATCCAAATACTTGCTGTGGCAGCTGTATAAATGTGACGTGATGCTACAATCATGTGAATGAGAACAGCAACCCCTTAATAAATGGATCACAATCATCAAGGACCACAATAATCCAGAAACACTGTCTGCTTGAATAGACAGGCATCTGTAAATATTACATCGAATACACTCTTGCTTTTGGAACACTCTGAACATACCGTATGATCAGAGAGGCCTCTGATCTGTTTGATCTTACATCTATTCCCTGTGTTGTTGGGATGTAAGATCTTCCTAGATGACTGTGAGACTTGTATTCATTTCAGCCTTTGCAGGAAGACCTACAAATGCAAATATTCCATTCACTTATTGTAGCTATTCAGCTCAACGATCACTTGCATGAAGGTGAAAGGTCATAGATCCTGACATGTACATTCAACTGACAGCCTTTCGACTCCACAGACATGAACAGCACTTCCTATTCCTCTTTGTCTCTGATGGAGTTCTTTTCCTGTGGCCTTTCGAAATGTGATTAAAAAAAGGCAGCCCTTCTCCTTTAATCTATAATGGAGCAGCCGTTATCATTTATTGTTAAATAATGCACAGGGGCCGCTGGCATCAAGTATTAATAACTTATTGAATGGTGTGAGCTCCGGTGACTTGCCTGTGGGCTCGCTGTGAACTTTGAACAGGCCATGGAATTGTGGACACAAAAAAACAAGAGAAGTATATGCAGCAAAGTGCTGGAAAGTTTGTGTATTCAGTTGTGGTCAGCATGAGTTACTATTCATATATATATACACACACACACACACACACACTACCAGTCAAAAGTTTGGAATCGGTAAGATTTTTAATGTTTTTAAAAGAAGTTTCGTCTGCTCACCAAGGCTGCATTTATTTAATTAAAAATGCAGTAAAAACAGTAATATTGTGAAATATTATTACAATTTAAAATAACTGTTTTCTGTTTGAATATATTTTATAAAGTAATTTATTCCTGTGATGGCAAAGCTGAATTTTCAGCATCATTACTCCAGTCTTCAGTGTCACATGATCTTTCAGAAATCATTCTAATATGATGATCTGCTGCTCAAGAAACATTTATTGTGTACAATATTTTTTTATTTATTTGATGAATAGAAAGTTCAAAAGAAATTTGAAATATAATCTTTTGGTTATTATAAATGTATTATAAATGTCTTTACTGTCACTTTTGATGGATTTAATGCATCCTTGCTGAAAAAAAGTATTAATTTCTTTAATTTCTTTTAAAAAAAATAAAAATAAAAATTCTTACTGACCCCAAACTTTTGAATATAATGTATATAATGTTACAAAAGCTTTGTATTTCAGATAAATGCTGTTCTTTTGAACTTTCTATTCATCAAGGAATCCTGAAAAAAAAGTACACAACTGTTTTCAACATTGATAATAACCATAAATGTTTCTTGAGCAGCAAATCATCATATTAGAATGATTTCTGAAGGATCATGTGACACTGAAGACTGGAGTAATGATGCTGAAAATTCAGCTTTGATCACAGGAATAAATTACTTTATAAAATATATTCAAACAGAAAACAGTTATTTTAAACTCATCACAATACATGGCTACTTTTGCTGCTGTTTGGAACAGTGCAGTTATGGCATCCACCAACATGGTCCAAATGTTAACCCCTTTTGTATATACATTAAGAAGAATAGATCTGGTGGCAGACCAAAATCTTTGAACCAAATCTGTGTCTTCAGTTGCTAAATATCTTTTTTTTATCAAATATTTCTTTCACTTAAATATATACACATCAAAGTGGTTTGGAAATTTAATTTAAAACTCTAGACAACTTATCAGTGTGCACCACTCTCCTTTTACTTAGAACATCTGCTCTTAAAACAAAACCTCAAACTTTACCTGCAAAGTCAAACTTTTGTCCGTTGGCTTTGCCTTTCAGCCTTTTGCAAGAGTTGTAATATTAATATTAAAACCGAAGTTATTCTACAGCTTTGGCACTTTGACCTGTCTTGTTTTACTTGGATTTGGAGTCATGGTGGACAAGCCAAAACTTCTTTGACCAGTAAACCCAAGAAAAATCACACATTTCAGGAAACCAATGCAATCACGTTCAACTCACCTCAGTGGTGGAGACTAAATACTTAACCTCTTAAAGTCAAATTTGAATGATAATCATGCAGTGATGTGTTCCATATTCATAATTCAACAGTGTGCCTCTCATTCTGATGACTACCCCATATCAGCTTGATGAATAATGCATGATGGGTTGTTTTTATATATTCAAGCACACATATACACATTTAAGCACTCAGCTTGCAAAAAGTGCACAAGAATGTTTTGCTTGCAAAAAGTGCACAAGAATGTTTTTGATTATTTTTGCATTATTCCAAAGATGCACAAAAGCATGAAACTGTATTTGAAAAGTTGGACAAGCATTATAAAGTTATTTTTTTCCTTCAGATTTGGCTACCAAACATATTGCCAAAAAAAAAAAAAAAAAAGTTTACTGGTCAAACCCAAACCTTTTCCTTTCTGATTATTATTATTTTTGTAATGTAGAAGAATTGCCAAAAATAGTCACAAGTCAGGCAAACACATCTTTGGACCCTGTGCTGTAACAGTTTGTATTGGTAGCACTGGACCAGATCAGTAATGGACATGGAACAGAGGGACGATTTTCTTCAGCCCTGCTTTTGGCTTTACTGGTCTAGTAATTCTGGTCTAGGGATCTTGGTTTGTTGACTAATGTCAGCAAACTAAATGAAATATCACACACAAGTTAACACACTGTTGGCTGTTTTTCATCTGCTGTAAACAGCCATGATAGAAATTCTATTTTCCAGCTAGCTTGTAAATTGAAAGCTTAAACATAGTTGCTGGGCAACCGTGGACCAGTTGCCAAACAAGCATTACTGCCAATTATGGTGGGCATAGGAAGTGGCATGTCTCTTTTTTTCAATGTCACTTTCTCTTAATGTGAAGGATAATTTAAATCTTTCATGCTTTTTTGTTTTTGTTTATATATTGATATTTACTCATTTAGGATTCACATCAATCCCAGATTGATTGTAAATGTAAACTTATAAACACACACACACACACACATATATATATATATATATATATATATATATATATATATATATATATATATATATTGAGCCAGGTGATTTCGCACGTTTCTAATATACAATAATTATAGGCTAAATCATAATCACAATATCACTGGCTAAATCATAATCACAATATCACTGAACACAAAAACATATATTTGTCTGTTCTGTGAAGTCTAAAGGCCTTTGCACACTGAGTCCGAAAATTTCATATGTGTTTTTTCGTATTTGTGATCTTAAAAATTCGTCACGCACAGAGACCCTGCACACTGAGTCCGATGCGTATTAATGAATCCGTTGCGAAAAAATTCGCAAAACAATACAAAATGGAGTCTTCAAGCAGTGAGAATGATTTAGTTGTCCTCTCTTCTTAAAAAGAGGAAATATTGGGTCCATCCAATCCCGAGATTGCGTAGAGAGAGGGGAAGGAGAGTTCCACCTCATCAAGGAGCTGAGTGATTATCCTGAGCGTTTCAAAGTTTACTTCAGGATGTCAGTGGCTCAGTTTGATGCTTTGCTAGCGATACTGGCACAATCTGACTTTATATTCTGTCTCTTTGTATTCCGCACTTTGTTTGTCATATAGTGCTGCTGCTTTGTGCTGTAGACGACGTGGATCAACTTGTCAGATGGCATTCTGGATTTTGGCGTTCGCTTGAACAGTGGCTCTGAATTGTCAAAACGTCTCTCAAAATGCGTGCCACGGATGCAAAAAACGCAGAAAATCGAACCTGATCCGAATTTTTTTATGACGGACGAAAGTTTTGGAGGCAGAGTGTAAACAGGATTGACACAACATGAGGTCGTATTTATTTTTTTAACGTGTGGAAATTTCGGATGCGAATTTCGGACTCGGTGTGCAAAGACCTTAAGCGTACCATTACTGTCAGGTGAAAATAATATTATCTCACCTGTCCCACTAGTTCCAGAGGGACCTCCATTTCATTCTTGTCTTACTAGACTGTCATGAAAAAAATACAATAAACTTGACTACACTTGACATCAAGACAAAGAGGATGTATGACTCTTATTTACCAAGGCCACTAACCAGCATTACATACAGTATATGCAATATTAAAATATTAGGCACATAAATGTCTGTACTCAAATAAACTAAATAAAATTTAAATATAAACTGAATAATAATTATAACTGATATCTGGAACAGCAGCAAGATTGCAAGTGTGACAAAAGTTCAACAAAACAAGCTAATATTAAGTAATTACATTTTAGACACAATATTGCCAGTTACATTGTCAACAAAATACAATCATCGTGAATCTCCTGGAAACACACAATAGTGGCATTTCGTTGGTGGATGAACACAGTCACTTCATTCCTGAATGAAGCCACATTTTTTAATCAATAAGTTGAATGACTGATTCAGTGACTGACTCATGTAGACTGTCACTTCTTTTGTTACTGAATGTATAAGACTTTCTGACTGAAACCTGCAAACAGAGTCAAGTGAAGTTGACTAATTTTAACTTCTTGTTTATTATACTGTTGTAAAAGCAATATCACAGTCGCAATAGTACTGAAAGCACATAGTAATTCACATACAGATATTCAGAACCACATCCCTCTTGCTCGTGTGATACTGCTTGATTGCAAGAAAAGGGCTGATACAATAAATGTAAAGGTGCTATTAGCCTTTCTTCTGGAAAAAAAGAGAAAAAAATCATGTGAACACCTGTGTACCACGATGAAGATTCTTAGAAGTTTTGAAGGGTCATTGAAGACTTGTGATAAAGAGAAGAGCCATCTGCTTTGCCGTTTACACAGCACTGATAGTGAAAACCATGTAATAATTCATATTCATGAATTTGAGGCAATCATTCAATCCTTTTGCTGTAACATGACCAAAAGAAAATCTGGGGCAAGCACCCACGATTAGATGTGGCACAGAAGGAGGCTCTCAGCTAAATGCTGCTCGAAGGTGTTGGTTTCAGAAGAACACTGATGAAAAATAATGGTGCCATTGTTCTCTGATATTGCACCTTGCTATTAGATTTACCTGATATGGGAGCATGGAGTGTGTAGAGGGGGAAGGTTGATCTGTTTAGGTAATTAAGTTTGCCTGGGTATTATTGCTGCAGATCCGAGCCTTGAGGGGCGGTTGCTTGGTTGCTAATCATTTGAAGCCTTGGCTGGAACTGAAGATGTTTGGTTGCACAGAGGAAGCTGCCCGGCCTTTGGTTAAGCTTGTTAAGGAGGGGGCAGGGAGGTTACCGTTATTGAAGGGAAGAGAGCAAAAGAGATTAAGTGAGGGCAATAAATATGATGACTTAACCACATTGCACATCTCTCACAGGTATAATGGTCCCTGCCGTGCCAACTGTGATTCAATTACTTCATAATCTAGTGAAAAGTGTATGTGACATGACAGGTTGGTTATTACCTTCTCCACAAAGCCTGGTATTTGTATTTGTCTGTGTGTCAGATTTTTTTCTGGGATAGGATATTTGTGATGATGTATGTCTACACGAGCAGGATGTTATGATACAAGCACTTAAGAATACATTTTAAAGCTCTGGCTTGTGTGTAAGCTGCCGAAATGGAAAGAAAGGTCGATAGATACAGAGTTGTGTCTGTTTCTATACATAGAAATTAGTTTGAGAACCTGGATTGTCATTTTTAGCATCTATACGGATCTCAGCATCGGACAGCCAACGCAAGGGAGATCGTGATACTGCATGTGTTCAATTCTTTCTTCCAATATGAATGTGAATAGTTAGGAATGCAGCAGCCAGCTGAATAACCAATGGTCTAAAAGCATTTGGGAAGCAATTTTCAGAGCTTTTCAAAAGGCGTTCGGAAAGTTCAAAGATACGATCCCCTGTCTGCGACTTTGGGGAAAACAGACTGGTGAGGTGCCAGTGAGGTGCTGCAGAAGTCATACGTGCTTTTTATCATCATGCAGACACAATCCCAAACCCTGCTGTCTCAACCCAGTTATAATCACCATAGGCGACATCTTAAGGTGTTGGGAGCAGACGTTCCTCTTCAAAGACAGTGCTACGACATGAACAATAATGCCAAGATAATCAGTCCTCTCATTATGCAGTGAAGTGGCTTATTTCACCGCGGTTTGAAGTGAGAAAGAGCCAAAAGCAGTCATCTTCAGATCCCAAAAGCAGACGGTTGACACAGCTCATTATACAGCTATTTGAAAACACGTCACAGAGTGAGACGGGTCACCCTTTCTGCCGCACAGGTCATTAATGACACTCTAAAATAAGGTCGAAGAAAGAAGGCAATTTCGAAACACTTGACATGGACTCCCGATTCTCTCAGCATTAGAAACAGGTTGCTTGTCTTGAATCAACAAACCCAGCGGTTTGAAACGTACAGTATTACATCTCATTATGTCCCATTCCTGCTACGATTGTCATCTTGCACGGGGACACCCCACTTAGTTTTGAATCATTATGTCTTGGTATGCAGCCTTACAGACAGCCGAACTAAGAGCTCTGCTATGAGACCGTGGAATATTTCACTTGCCGACCTACCCAAATCCAACCTTTCCTCTTATGTTCAGCAGACATCAAATTTCACATTGGGTCTCTCCATTTTGCTCAGTGAATGAAAAACAGAAACAGTTCTAATGGGCTTGAGAGGTCAGACTGCCATTTTATGTCACATTCTGTCAGCTGCTTCAAAATGATGTTAGTTGTGAGAAGGTCAGAATGAGTGGCTCTCTAAGGGCACATTTCAAATGTGATGGTGGAGATGGGAGCTCTTAGAAATGTGCTGTATCAAAAAAAAGGTTAGGTTTGGTGTATAACAAAAACAGCGCAGAGCAACTAAAATGGCATCATCATCAATAACAAGAAAATATGACAAAGAAAATAACAACAGAAAGCATTCACTGTTATGGTAGCAAATTTTATGATAAAAGTACTTTCATGTGTCAACTGTAGGGTGGATGCATTACTATATTACTGCCTCTCAGCAGTTCTAGTGTTGTTGTTGTTAAAAAAAAGTTTAAGTAGTACTCAAAAACCGAAGTACTCAAAGTGCTAAAATTACTAAAACTGAAATAGAAATACACAGTGTGCAGAATTATTAGGCAAGTTGATTTTCTCATCATATTTTTTTCCAAGCACATTTTAGCAATTCCAAACTATATCAATCTTAATAACTACTATTAATTTTTTATTTAATCATTTATAAGTGTTATATAATTGTTCATGAAGGCTGGAAATGAAAAACGTCCTATATTCATAATTATTAGGCAGGTTTTCTTTTACAGGCTAAATGAGCTAAAAAAAGAGATTTAACTGAGACTGAAAACTCAAAAATGATTAAATGCTCATGAAAAGGATGCAAAACTAGAAATTGCAAAGTTAAGGCATGACCAATGAACAGCAAAACGCACATTGGGTCAGCAGGGTCAGAACAAAGCAGGTGGAGAAGAAAAGACACATGTTAACTGCAAAATAATTAAGGTGAAGAACTAAGTGTGAAACCATCAAGAACTCTTTAGTCTCCAGCACCACCATTTTCCAGAACTGAAACCTACCTGAAATCTCCAGAAGTGCAAGGTGTCAGGATCTCTGAGACTTAGGTTAGGTAAAGAATCTTAAAAAATGACCTCCATAAAATAAGAATTACATAGCTGAAGTGTTGTAAAATACATGAAGACTGATTTTTTATAGGCTTTATAGACAGACAGATTGAGAGTGACTCTTGAAGGACCAGCACCACATCCTCTTGTGCCACTGTTTAAAGAATTCATCTTCCAGAATCTGGCAGTAAGTTTTGGAAGATCATTTTTATTCCATATCTGCAAGACGGACTTTCCAGGAGAGGAGATGGACTAAAAATGAACTCCCACCTTTGGCTCATTTTGCCTGTAAAAGAAAACCTACCTAATAATTATGCACACCTGTATATAAGGCATTTCATTTCCAGCCTTCATGAACAATTATATATCACTTATAAATGATTAAATAAAAATTAATAGTAGTTATTAAGATTGATGTGGTTTGTAATTGGTAAAATGTGCTTGGAAAAAAAAATATGATCAGAAAATCAACTTGCCTAGTAATTCTGCACACGGTGTAAAGCTAAATAGAAATATTTAAAAAACTAATAAAAATGACATTGCAAAATAATTGAAATGAAAATATCAAAATAAAAGTTTTAATAAAAGTAAGATTTAGTTGTAAATATTAAATACTATAGTAAATAAATACTAAAATAACACTCAATGTTTTAAAATATATAATCTTGTCTTGTACTATCTCTAATAAAAACTACATGCTACATGCTTGAAATGTAATTGTACAAAGTATTTTATCCTTAGCATGATAAAAAGGCAGTTGGTTAAAAGAGCTCTTTAAACCAAAAGTGCGATGCGGGGGAGAGGAGAAAAAAAAAACTAATTACTTTGTTTCTTTGTCACCCCCTCTCTCCACTAATATGAGTTCACTTCTAAAGAAAAACACATTTTTGTGATATAATTGGTATTTTGCCACCTGCCATTTCAACTTCTTTCTCAAACCACTTCACTTAAGGTTTTAACAGGAGTTGGGTTTGCAACAATCATCCCTGTGTCCAATTATAATTTTCATATTATTTGAGGGACAAAAAGCATATGGATTGGCAGATAATGAGAATAATATATCCATGAAATAAACTAAAGTGTGAAGTAACTTTATGGCTGAAGATATAAATCCACAGACTTTCCAGGGGGAGAGGTGGATGAATTTCTTTTAATGTTTACAAGAAAAGCTGTATTTTTGTACTGTCCTTGCATGTATTATTCCTTGTCCTTTAAATATTATTTTTGGAATAAAACAAAAGCGTAAGCAAGCAAATACATACTTATCATCTCCAAATTTCAAAGCATGTTGATTACATGATTGGATATCATAATATGCCATTTATTTTGCTGTGCACTGTGAAAATGAAGCCTGTAACATTCCCAGTCAAGATCACGATCCCATTAAATCAAATTATAAGCACCATTTTCCTTCCTGTGTTGACATGAAAAAAAGTATAATGTAGCAAAGACTGTGAATTTGGCAATGTTAAGAAGCACACTAGCATATATAGATGGCATATAAAAGCCACAAAACTCTCATTTTGATTTTATGGGGTTTTTAAGGCCTTTAAAATGTCACCCATAATCTAGGTTTTAACTGCCAGAGTCTTTGTTGACCTGTACTGAAAAAGCATAACCGTCTCTTACTGGGCAACATAATACTTTGCAATTTGCGACTTGATGCTTTGTTGAATAATTTGATTTCTGTTGATGCCGTCTGCAAACACAAGCTACTTCAAATGTATGCACTGTTAGAGCTGCTTTACCTTTGGCTGTTGAAAGAAGCACAAAGAAAAACAGAATTGTGAGAAATGAGAGTACAGAAAGAAAACCGCATCACCAAGATTGTATGGCAGGGCAGAACATTGGTCTTGAAAACAAATTATGAAGAGGGATATGGGGAGGGGGTGGCAGAAATATCACCAATGTTTCCTATGTGCTCTATGTTTCTCTCCTTAGGACAGATATCCTATGGGCTTACAGCACAGAAAATATGAAGAAAAAAAAAAGACAAAACAAAAAGCCACCGAGAACTGATGAGAGAAAGGAATGACATAATAAAGTAAATCTATTAAAAAGCCATCTGAACATTAATAAATTTAATGATTTGATTATAACACGCTATCCCAGCCCCAGCGGCACTGGCTAAAGTGGTTTTTTATTTTTATGCTCCTCTATCAATAGAGGAAATGAAAAAGAACATGAGAGTGCAGAGGAAAACGAAACATAAAAACTATTGCTGTTTCCTCCCCTCCCTCTGTTAATGGGATTTTCTCCCCGTCGCTGATGCGACTGAGGTAGGAACATTATTTGTCAAGGGAAGCGATGTGGAGATGGGACAAAGTGCAACCAGCATTGCTTTGGCTTTACCTTCCTCTCCATCTACCATTTCTAGTGTTCCTCCTCTTAAGAGAGCACTTTGGAGACCTCAGATTCATGAACCCCATTAGAGGTACAGCTATCAAGTGATTTAGTGGCAAACTGTCCACAGTGTGAAGAGACTATTGCACACTTTAGGCCTGTCCTCGTGCTCCTGCCCCCAACATATGGCCACTCATCTTCAATAACCCAAGAGATAAAAGCAATATTTCCAAACCAGTCCTACCAGAAAAATAAATATGGCACCTTGGAGAAACCAACACTGCCACATTCTCCTTGCCCTAAAGCGTCCCATGTGTAAGGTCTGGTTAAATTCAGACAGGTGTACATTGTGTAACAATGTTCATTGCTTTTCTTAAGCAAAGATGACACAAGTTTACTTACGTGCAGTAGCATATTTATGGAAGCTTGGTTTAATCATGGAATAAAAAAAATAAATAATTGCAATTGCAAGTTAATTGTGATATGTAAACTCGTAATTGCAAGAAAAAGTCAGAATTGTGAGCTAAAAAGTCGCAATTACCTTTTTTATGTTTTATTCCATGGCATAAACAAGCTTCCATACATATTAGTATAATAATTAATTGCAATGAATCTAATAACATTTTGTAGTAAACCTGTTTGAGAAAAGTAAACATTATATGGAGTATGTATGTATAGTATTTATACAGTTGAGTGCATAGATTTGCATACACCTTAAGTATAAGATGTTTATTATTAAAAATTAAGACAAATCACAAAAATGGCATTTTTAGTATTGTCTGATTACACTATACTTTATTAAAACTGTTAATTATTATTTTGTCTTGTGGGAAAAATGTAGCTCCTTAAGTGAAGTAGAAAGTAAAGTCTCTTATGCTCACCAAGGCTTCAGAAATCATTCTAAAATGCTAATTTGGTGCTTAAGAAACATTCTTATTATCATCAATGTTGTAAAAAGTAGCAATATTGTTTTGGAAACATTTATTTTGTGATAAATTTATTTCAGGATTCTTTGAGGAATACAAAGTTTAAAAAAAAATCAATGTATTTTAAATGTAAAGTTTTTGTAACAATGTAAAAGTCTTTACTGTCACTTTTGATTCTCATATCATTTTTATTGCATCCTTGCTAAATAAAACAAGTATTTATTTCTTCAAAAAAAAATCTTACCTGACCCAACTTTGAATGGTGCTATATCCTGTACCATTGTGATGGACTTGCCATCCATCCAGGGTGTATCCCTGCTTTCGTTCCGAGACACTGCGATAGACTCCAGTACCCCCACAAGCAGTTTGGAGAATGGATGGATGGATATACTGTAACAGGCAGAGGAGTATATGACTTTTGTTAAGTGCTCCTTCTGGATTTATAAATCAATGAGCATTCAAGAAGATCTTTCACTATTATTTACTGATAAAAACAGCAGTATGCCTCACTGTTGTGTGCCTGCTCATCATACTTAACAGGCTAGCAAAACACAAAATCCATACAGAACACAATCAATTCCTCATTATAAGACGGTTTTCATCAACCCTGCTAAACAAATTGTGCCTATATTACGTGTTTAAAGTATTATTTTTTCTCATCAAAGTTTGCATGTGTATCCGTATGTGCATTTAAATTATCCATTACCATACCTTTCTGCAAAGGGAACCCCTGTTGGAGAAATGAATGGCACGGTCATGTCTCTTAGTGGACTTTCAACTGTCAGCCGTTTAGATCCCACTGGATCTTACAGGCATGCAGCTGTCATTTAAGCTCTGACAACCCAGATAGACGCCTACGGACACGCTCCTGTCTTAGCATGGATTACGCGGATGAGGACCCTAAGGGCTGGAGTGATGGACACAGTGTAGCAGCAAGGCTGGGCTCTGTGTGATGACAGTCTGTAATTAACACAGACATTTGAGTCTTAGGTAATGAGTGATAATAACAGAAGCAGACAAGCGTATGTTTGTGTAATTGTGAGATGGTGGCGGCTCCTGGCACAATGTCACAGTGTGTAAGTAGTGGGCCATAATTATGACCTGCGTTTCAATTATGCCTAAAGAGACGTGACTCTATTCCCAAACTGCTGATTACTTGCATGCTTGGCAATGATAATTTGGTAGAAGGTAAAACTTTACAAAGGATTTGAAATTTCTGTGGCACTGGGGAAGTTACATCTTCCTTTTTCATTGCTATTATAGATTATTCACTGCAACAGTGTAAACAGAAGTGTATTTGTGCTACCTTCATCTCATGGAAGCCAGACTGACTGTGTGATTGCTGTGAAATTCAAGAGACTCCAAAAAAATAAATACACAGAACACAAATCTCAGAGCGTGGTTTAGACGACCTCTGAATGGATTCCAAATTGGATTGTGTCCAATATGACTGGCATATGTCTAATATGTGATAGACATATCCCATCATCCTCTCTGTCTGAGGAATACAAATGACAGCTGACATTGTGCAGTACAGGCTCTGTATTATTACATGAATGATGTTTCACTTTTATACCTTAATGGGATGTGTTATAAAATTCCATGTAGATGACAAAGCCAAAAAAATAAACTGAACTATTCTAAACTGATGATCATTTAATGTGACGATAGGCCTATCTGCCATTCTACCCGCTATGCTCTCTGTGAAGAATGTCAAAGGTTTCTATTTACAATGTGTTTTTGCAGCGTTTAGCAATGTAGCCAATCACAGACATATCTGTTGAGCATGTGAATGCAATGGCCAACGAGATGTGCTTAAGTTAGTCAGAAGTTAGTCTGCACGGTCGCTAATCTTTTTACTATAACCAAAGTATAAACACAAGATCAATAACAGATTCACTGCACAGTGTAGACAGCTTCATTGATTATAATGAGTTTTTGCAAGAGTGCAGCTTTGTGTACCTCGCATTGCAGCTTCAGTGATTATAATTGCAAAGATCTTTGCTCGCTTTCAGTATATAATATAGCCTATATTTTCCATGCTGCTAACATACAAATTGCAAAGTTTCTGGATTGACAACCATATTTAAATGTGCTATTGAATCTGACAGACAGTGATAACCACAGAAATGGATGGAACAAAACAATCTGATACTCTAGGCCAGAGGTGTCCTCCAGGGCCGAGTTTAAAAACCCCTGCTCTAGGCTTATGTCAAATGATCTGTGCATTAAATCTTAGAGTATAAGTGCAAAATGACAGGGGTGGCGAATGACAGGGGACTGGAGGAGCCTGACAAGTGGAACACACCAGTGGAGCTGATGGAGGGAGGAGCCAAGGCAGAGCCTTGATGGGTCTATTGGATGGAGTCTGGGGGCCGACCGACGGAAGACCAGGTGAAGACCCCAGAGAAACTAACAAGATGATGACCTGGGGTGACATCGCCGGCTAAGAAGTCCAAGGCCATGCTGCTGGTTTGAGCAAATGAGGCGGAGATGGGTGCCTGGCAGAACAGGATGACACTAGAGGGTGTGAGGACAACGGAGGAGCCGGTGGGAAGAAGGAGCCTGATGGAGATGAAGGGGTGGATGGCTGAGGCGCAGCCAGAAGTCCACTGTGAAACAAGGATGATGAGTGACCAAGGCAGAGCCTTAGAGACAAAGGAGCCCAGTGGAGCCCGAGTGATGGCAGACCATGGCGGAGCTGAGGGAGCGCAGAGCCAAGGCAGAGCCGAATGGCTGACAGTCCAAGGTGAAGACATGGGCCTGGAGGCCTGAGGTGTAGCCAGGGAATACACCTCATAGAGCCGTGCTGGTGGTAAAGTTGCCTGAGGCTGAGCCGGAGAGCTGGAGGGAGTCAGAGGCATTGATAGAGCCAAGAAGCTGCGGGGCAGGTGAGTATGGATGAACGGACAGAGCCAGCAGAGAGAATGGTCATGCAGGGTGGCACAAGGTCATCCATGAAGTTACTAGGAGCAGATTGAGGAATCTGTTTTCTCTCTTAATCTATGCACACATACTCTAATTTTAATATAATATATAGCCAAATGTCCAATAAAGCTGTTTTCATTTACATATTTTCTGTCAGAAAACGGAACGAGTATGCTATAGTGACGTTCTCCAGCAATCCAAAAAGTAGCTACATTTGTCTCTAGTCACATTTTTGAAAAGAAAGAAAGAAAGAAAGAAAGAAAAGTTGCTACAGGGGTTTGAAAAGTTGCTAATCTAGTGGCAAAGTCTAAATTGGCAACACTGGAAACACTTTTTATTATTATTAATGTTGAAAACAGATGTGCTATTTTTTGTGGAAATGGTGATAATTTAAGGATTCTTTAAATATAAAGTTTAAAGCTTCATGATGCTTTTACGTTGCTTTTTGTCTTTTTATGAGCTTGACAGCCCCTTTCAGTGTGGAAAAAGAGCAGATCAGACATTCTGATAAATTAGTGTGTTGAGAAGAAAATAAGAAATTCATAGGAGATAGGAATTACTTGAGGGTGAGTAAATGACAGAATTTTCAAATTTTTTGTGAACTATTCCTTTAAAACATTAAGTAAAACATTCCTTTTTGTTCAGATTTAATAATTTCTTCATTCGCTCCTTTCCACACCTTTTCTTTTCCCAAGAAAAGGCGTTTATTCCTCACCTCGCCAGATGAAAAATATGCACTGATCCGCTCGTGTACATCCAATAACCACCTGAATCACCCGAGCCTAACTAACAACAATTCCCAAATTCTCCCTGGCAGGTTATTTATTTATTGCCAGATTTAGCAATAGAGTGGGCAAGAGATTACATCATCAGGCTGTGAGCGAACTGCACAAGCATTAAATTGGATTGAATCCTATTATTGAGTATATTTCTAACTTGGTTATTTGTTTTAACATTCCAGGGAAAAAACTTAGAAGGACTTGCTCATAGATGCTTGAAATTCAAAGCCAGCGGCACAGGGGAAGGTGGATTGGGAGGAACTCCATTTTTTGCTTTACAGAATTTTTAGTTAAAGCCTCTATAGTGTCACTACAGACACACAATGCACATATTGATCATTCCTTAGTAACATCACATATTAATTTTCAAACAAGTTGTGTCAGCCTTTACATATACACTTGTGTAATCACTGTCTGCTCCTCTGAGCCTTGTAAACGGCTATTCATTGTGTGTGGATACAAGGAGTAATTACATTATGGCAGTCGATTAACATTGGATTGATTCTACAGTGTAACTGCAGGACATCCTTGAACTAGATCTGAATAGAGAGAGGAATGCCTTAAGTGCATTTTAAAATTCAGCCATAATTACGCATATACTGCAAACTAATTAAGAAACTGTGAACTCCTTGCCCCTCATTTCATTCTTTGTGTGACTGGGAATCGTATTTCACATGTCCCACATGTCATTATACATTTCTCAGTTGCAAATGCCTGGTCACAGCTTTCTTCACAGAGCTAAAGAGAGAAAAGAGAAAAATTGGGGCCGCAACTTCAGCGGGAGAAAAAATATCTCTGACTACTCACTATTTCAAAGTCATTATAGTAATAATCTAAAAAGTCCCATCCAGAGAGAAAAATATGGACATTTTTATAATTCAATACATGTAATTTATGACTGCAGTAATCAGGGTGTATTTCCTCTGGGATGCCAGCGTATCGCCTGAAAGGAAACAAGAGTCATAAATGAAATCTCAGTTATTAAGCTCTTTTGTGACTACGATAACAGGCTTCAGAGAGCAACATCCTCAGCCATTAGACGAGATGTCTCTCACACCCAGCCGAGAGTTTTGAGCCACCACAGCTGTCAATGACAGTAACACACCCCTCTTCAGATGGAGGCAAGAAAAAATGGGTGAAAATCAACAGCAACTTTACCCAAAGTGACACATGATGCCAGCAGTAACCTGCCTCGCTTTCACAAGATTACTGGTCTGTGAAGACTGTAAGCACTCTTCTGACAAGTGTTGGGGGGCGGGGGATGATATTGGATCCATCTGGCTTCCTGAGTTTTGGGAAGGCGATGACACCCTCTCATACATTTGTTGAAAAAAAAGTGTGCTGGAGAGTGTGTGTGTCATTTTCCTCTGTGCAGGTGCTGTGCACATCCAGAAACAGAGGACTCTGGAAGATACAAGAATATTTCTGTAGTTGTCATCTCCTTTGCATGTTATTTCATGAGAAAATATTCAAAATATTAAATACATTTTGTTGTGAAGACCATTATTTTTTAACACATTACATTTACAAAGTATGTTTTTTAGCCCCAGAAATGATGGTATACAGAATATCTAGACTTGGGATAAAATGAATAAAGTAAAAATCCATAAAAAATAAAAATTTATATTAATTTTATATATGATGCGAATAAAATGTTTAAAGCATTAAAGCCGTTAAAGCATTTAAGCTAAAACATCAGGAACAAAAAAACTGACAAAGAGCTCGCTGATGGAGGGAAAAAACAAAAAATACTACTTAAAACTACTTAAAACAGAAAACAATGCATTAATGTAGCTAAATATGTTAGCCAACTATAGAATTTGTAACTTGGATTGTAGAATAATAATATATCAGTTAATAAATAGTTTTACCCCCGGTTTCACAGACAAGGCTTAAGCTAGTCCTAGACTAAAATGCATGTTTGAGCTGTTTCAACTGAAAGTAACTTGGAGCAGCAAATCAGCATATTAGAATGATTTCTGAAGGATCATGTGACACTGAAGACTGGAGTAATGATGCTGAAAATTCAGCTTTGATCACAGGAATAAATTACTTTATAAAATACATTCAAACAGAAAACAGTTATTTTAAATTGTAATAATATTTAAATTGTAATAATATTACTGTATTTTTAATTAAATAAATGCAGCCTTGGTGAGCAGACGAAACTTCTTTTAAAAACATTAAAAATCTTGCCGATTCCAAACTTTTGACTGGTAGTCATTACTATATAATTTTGTATTTCTGTTAGCTGATTGCATTCTCCATTGTAGAATTAAATATTAGGAGTGTCTATTTACACCAAGTGCAAAATACCCATCACAAGTGACTATTTTATCTACAAGTAAAGTAACAGAATATTTTAAAATTGAACCTTTATTCATTTTGTGATAATGACCGGCTGACTGTACACTAATCCATTATTAATTTGCTTTCTGCTACCAAAACATCCAGTTGTGCTGAATTTCCACCAAAATCAGTGCAACAGAAATACAAAAAAGTCTGCTCACACCATCTGGGCTGAGCCATGACTATCAATTCCTCCACCACTGATGGGTTACATGATTGTACAGGACATAGTTTGTTCAGCGAGCTGGCGTTCAGTGAGGTTGAACCAACTCTGACCTCAGCACCTGAGGAGATCCTCTAACACCCTCAGATACCCAAAGCTTAGCTCTGCAAGCGCCGCGGTGTCCACCTTAATCACGCGCCTCGCTAATACTGGACACCACAGAGCCTCCTTATGTCTAGTGACAGATGCGTAGAATTATTTAATTAAGGTCTATGGTGTAGTATATAAACGATCTCAAGCATAATTTTAATGTATATAATGGCTCTTTATATATATATATATATATATATATATATATATATATATAATTGTTATATTCCGTATAACAATTGCAATATATAAACCATGATTCTTACCCTTCATATTAAGTAATGTTTACAGAAAGTCTATTAACAGATCCACTAGTCTCAGAAAGACATTAGACTGTCATTGTTTACATTGTATGCGTTGTGACCATATGGTGATAATCAAAGCTCCTAATGGCACTTCATCTTACAGGCAGAAGTCTTCGAGCCAGCAATAGCTGTGGGTAACTGAAGGGGAGGTGAGCTCTCAACACTACCCCAGTCACAAATCAAAACGTGCACTTTGGGTGAAGTTCTCAACCTTACATCAAATGACTTCTACGTCATCATCAAAGGCTGGCTAATTGTGTCAGATGAGCTGCACTTCCTAAGGGCCAGAGGATTTTCAAAAGCATAAACCTTATTATGAAGTCCTCACATTTCAGATAATACCTCTACTACAGCCAGACTTTGACACTCATTCTAGGAAGCAACATCAACACTAATAAATAAAAGATAAATTATTAGAAAATAAACAAATAAAAGAACATTCCAGTAAATATATTTAAAAAAATGGCTGGAAGAAGACTGCATTTGTTGTTATCAGATTTGCCTTGGGTGAGGGAAGAAATGTCTTGATAATGATGTTAAAAACAAGAAATCTGAATTTTAAAATATCATCTTGCTCATGCTGTAGGTTCCTAATTATTTCTCGTGCCCTTATTCTGTTTTCGAACATTTTGAAGCATAACAATTAATGAATTAGATTCAAGGGGAATCGCACTCCTACTTTGCCTTATGCTGCCATTTGAAAACATAACTTTTGCCAATTTAGCAGTGGAGATGTCACGAAAGCTCAGAAAAAGAGAGAGACTGAGATGTAACAGTGGTCAGGTACACGATCCGTTCACAGCCTTTTATCATTAAATGTTCCTCAGCAGCATTTTCCAGACTTTATGGGTTTTGCTTTCATTTCAAGGTTGAATTTCCTAGCAAAATAAAACTTCAAATGAAGGGCAAAAGTAATTATGTAGACATAGCAGATTTTTCCTCCATCCTATTCTCACCCTCTCTAGCTTTTCCCTTTCCCATTTTAATTAGTCTTACAGTACGTTCTTGAAGATCCTGCTTTTTAATGAAGGCAGCTTTCTGCAGCTGAGCTGTGCCTATCATCATAACCATCACATCCCCGTTAGACACTAGGAAAAGAAATGTAATTAAAAAGATATCAGAATGCCTGACAGGCTACAATCTTCTCTTTTTCTCGTTTTCAATTACAAATCTTTTTGGACTTCAACCACTCAATCAGCGATATCCTGACATTGTTCCAACAATATCCTGACAATGCTCAAACAGTGTGGCATTGGCGCGTCACGCTTGTTCTCGTTTTTTTTCTCCTGCAGTCCGAGCAACATACCATCATGCTACAAACAAAGCAGAACGTGAGCTTTCAAGATGCTGATTTGATGAGTGTTCTCCATTGAACCATTGACTCAGATGGCCAACGCTGGAATGATTATCTAACTCTACAGACTTATATACCTGCGGGTACACCAGCGAGCTGTGGTGGATCTTCCAAAAAAGTATGAAGAATTTATCCTAAAGGTTTTCTATTCTGAAAATAATGAAGCACATTGAAGAAAAACTTTTCAAAACTTCATTGTCTGATCATGTTTCCAAATCATACCTAAATTCTCTGACATTGACATTCAAAATGTCTTCAAATCAAAGCTGTTGTACAGAAGTCTTTTCAAAAGTTAGCTCTAATAATGCTTTCACTCCAAGCTGTCTAATGTGGATGAGAAGAGAGGCACAGGGAAGGGTGAGGAGTGCAGATGGTTTGCGAATAAGGGCCATATTCTGTAGGTAGAGCAAAGCTGGATTTGAAATAAATTAACTGTGGGACTGCTCAGTGTCTTAGTATCCCTGAATTGTTTCTGACTTTGTATTGCAGATTTCCCATAATGCCAGTTGAGTGCAGACAAAAGAAATGGAGCTTGAGAAAGAAAATGAGGGCGCAAAGGAGAAAAAGAAAGAGAATATCAATATGCAGAGCATTATCCATTCAAGGTGAGGTGCTAGTTTTATCCCTATGGGCTTTAAATATATCTGACGGTGTGTCATTCATACGCTGAGAAGATTATAAAATACCTGCTCTTCTCATCGTGCTGATGCACAGAGATTACAACGCGGCAGAAGCGGAGGGAGATGATGTCACGAGGACGATGTGAAATTAAGACATCTCATGCTGTGAAGATCAAAAACATTTTAGCAACTCTCCCGAGAGTGAGAAAGCAAGCAAAACATGACGCACAAACATGTAAAATAGGTAACTGCACTTTCACGTTCAGTTTAAATGCACGTCAACTTGCTTATAAGTGCAAAATGATTTTATAGATTCTGATTTTCTCACCAACATTCATACAAACCGGGTTTAGTGCACATTTAAGGAGTTTTAAAAAGGAAAGAAAATCTAATCTGTACAAAAACAGTACAAAATACATTTCTCAATTTAAAGTGTGGAAGAGAGAGAGAGAATCACAGATGAGTTTGCCTGTAATCAGTACCTCCTGGAGTCAGACAGTCAGTCTGATGTCAACAAGAGAACTGCTGTTTTCTGGAGAAATCTAATTTTCGGGTAGACTAATTTCTTCATTATAGGTTAACAATTATCCCAGGGTGAGTGGAAATCCAGATATGGAAATCAAACCAAAAAAAAAAAAAAAAAAAAAAAAAAAAAAAAAAAAAAAAAAGACGAAGAAGAAAAAAGAGTTTGTGAGTATTAAGAAATGGGGTGAGAAAATATTAAGAAACTAAAGTTAAGATAAAGCAGAAAGAAAGGTTGTTCATATTTTTATTGATATGGTAACAATAAATGGAAGCTTTTTAGCTTTTTAAGCTTTAATTTTCTTTCTTTCTTTCTTTACAAAGAAAAACTGCACAAAATAAAATAAAATCATAATTTAATAAAACAATTCAGTTCAGACAATCGTTGATTCGGAAACATTAGAACTAATACATGTAATTCATAAAACTACTGCTCGACTAACTTGATTTTTCACTTATTTAGCCACATTATGGATTCATGGTCAGTTTTATCTACTTTATGCAATAGTGCGTTGATTGTGCTTGCGGACAGAGTAGAAGGTACAACACAAGGTCTTTTTCAGACTGTTGTGTGTGCAGCAGCATGTTTTCTATGTGATAAGAAACCAGCAAATTAAATCAAACGAAGTCGCTTCATATTAGCAAAGCAAATTCTATTAAACCCAGGATTTTCTTTAGCTCAAACTCATCACATTTCTTTCCAGGAAAGATAAAACATACCTTAACCTGTTTTTTTTTTTCCTCTTTTTTTTTGGGGGGGGGGGGGTCTTTTTAGGCCATTGCTCATGTTCTGTTGACACGATCATTTCAAAGTTAGAAAAGATTTGCTGAAGTCTCCCATTTGAACTTTCTAGAACTTCCTAAATGCCATGCTGAGATGATGCAGTGTTGTGCTGAGATATATATTTTGTGACGAAAGTGCAGGTTTGCAGAATTCTCCTTCTTTAGAACGGTGTGGGGTTTGAGGGTGTCTTTACGCTGTTGATTTAGCTCTCTTGAAAAGTAGACAGGGAGGAAAAGCTAGGAAGAGGGAGAGTTTGATGATGTTCTGTCAGTTAGATTAACTCACTGTATTAAAGGAGCTGGGACGTGGGGAGTTCGGGCATCAGTGTTGAGTACCCAGCAGTCTCTGGGCCCCAAAAGCACAGCCTCTTCTGAAAAGCCTTCCTGCTTTACCCCTTGTTATTTCCCCCATTAGTGAAATCTCCCAGGATGCACTAGAACATTTGTCTCCATTAACAATTTAGGTTACAGGAGGGCTGGGCTTTGTGCGTGCTGCCGAAGAAAACTTTTCTCCAGCTTTTACTGATCCAATTACAGCCTTAATGCTTGTTCTTTGAGGAGGGCTAGAAGAAAGCCCAACTGTACGCTTTCCCCCATTGCAACTGGGTGAAAATTTACTGGCTTTTGCTCGGAACTGACTAGTTAATTTTCGCCAATGATTCTGATATTTTTTTCTCCTACATTTTTATTATACAAATAGTATAGCAGAAATAAGATTTCATTCACATTTACATGTTTTCACTTACTGTAAAAGAAAAAAAAATCTAAAAATAAATTCAGTAAGTATTGAGAATGTGAATACACTGTGGTACATATATCCATAAACTTACACTCCATTAGATTATATTTGCGGCCCCCCACCATCATGGCAGATTGCTAGCTTCTGTCCTCACTTTCCATTTTCAGTGTTGTTGGCAGTGGTGTCTGAAATAATAACAACAACAGCTGTAATGGAAATGAAGAGATTGCTGTCCACTGCACAAGTGCAAAGACTTTGGAAGTAACCTGACTTTCAGATCCAGGAAGGAAAGAATGAAAATTCTGTCATTAATTACTCACTCTAATGTCCTTCCACACCCAAAATACTTTTGTTCATCTTCGGAACACAAATGAAGATATTTTTGATGAAATCTGAGAGGTATTTGACTCATCCATAGACAGCAATTTAACCACAACTTTCAAGGTCCAGAAACTGAAGACATTTTTAAAATAGTCCACGTGACTACAGTGGTTCAAACTTAATTTTATGAAGTGAAGAGAATACTTAATGACTTTATTCAACAATATCTTCTCTTATGTGTCATTCTCCTACGCTGTTTACGTTCAGCGTGTTCAACGCGTCAGAACCTATGTCTGGACCTTAAAAGTGGTGGTTAAATTGCTGTCTATGGAGGAGACAAGTACCTCTCGGATTTCATCAAAAATATCTTAATTTTTTGTGTTCTGAAGATGAACAAAGGTCTTACGGGTTTGGAACGACATGAGGGTGAGTAATTAATGACAGAAATTTCATTTTTGGGTGAACTTACCCTTTTAACATATTGAACCTTATTGTAAAGTTCTTCCCATGTTTAAAATGACAATGAAAAACTACATGAACAAACCTGCCAAAAGTTAACAAGTTGTTAACTTTAAACTCATTATGTTTAATGGTTGTGAAGCTCCCAGTTACTCATGCTGTCTTCACAATGGGACAATCCTCCCTGTATTAAGAAAAAGAGTAACACATGCTGTCCAAATGCTGAAGTAAATTTTTTGCTTAGCAAAAAGCTTCTATTTCCTTGAGATTCATCACCATATGAAGAGCTGAAAAATTCAAGATACTGTTGCCCATGAATGGCTCACCCACACTAAACCAGTCAATGTAAGACTGCTCTGAATATCCTCACTTAAATCATGCTTCGCTTGTGATTTGAGGCATATTTCACCAATGCAACAATTATAAAACCTTGAAATGCAAGATTGTATAGTTTGGCAGAAAACCTCTCACCTAAGGTAAAAATGATTTGAGGTATTGAATTATATATATATATATATATATATATATATATATATATATATATATACATACAGGTGCTGGTCATATAATTAGAATATCATCAAAAAGTTGATTTATTTCACTAATTCCATTCAAAAAGTGAAACTTGTATATTATATTCATTCATTACACACAAACTGATATATTTCAAAATGATTATTTCTTTTAATTTTGATGATTATAACTGACAACTAAGGAAAATCCCAAATTCAGTATCTCAGAAAATTAGAATATTACTTAAGACCAGTACAAAGAAAGGATTTTTAGAAATCTTGGCCATCTGAAAAGTATGAACATGAAAAGTATGAGCATGTACAGCACTCAATACTTAGTTGGGGCTCCTTTTGCCTGAATTACTGCAGCAATGCGGCGTGGCATGGAGTCGATCAGTCTGTGGCACTGCTCAGGTGTTATAAGAGCCCAGGTTGCTCTGATAGTGGCCTTCAGCTCTTCTGCATTGTTGGGTCTGGCATATCGCATCTTCCTCTTCACAATACCCCATAGATTTTCTATGGGGTTAAGGTCAGGCGAGTTTGCTGGCCAGTTAAGAACAGGGATACCATGGTCCTTAAACCAGGTACTTGTAGCTTTGGCACTGTGTGCAGGTGCCAAGTCCTGTTGGAAAATGAAATCTGCATCTCCATAAAGTTGGTCAGCAGCAGGAAGCATGAAGTGCTCTAAAACTTCCTGGTATACGGCTGCGTTGACCTTGGACCTCAGAAAACACAGTGGACCAACACCAGCAGATGACATGGCACCCCAAACCATCACTGACTGTGGAAACTTTACACTGGACCTCAAGCAACGTGGATTGTGTGCCTCTCCTCTCTTCCTCCAGACTCTGGGACCCTGATTTCCAAAGGAAATGCAAAATTTACTTTCATCAGAGAACATAACTTTGGACCACTCAGCAGCAGTCCAGTCCTTTTTGTCTTTAGCCCAGGCGAGACGCTTCTGACGCTGTCTGTTGTTCAAGAGTGGCTTGACACAAGGAATGCGACAGCTGAAACCCATGTCTTGCATACGTCTGTGCGTAGTGGTTCTTGAAGCACTGACTCCAGCTGCAGTCCACTCTTTGTGAATCTCCCCCACATTTTTGAATGGGTTTTGTTTCACAGTCCTCTCCAGGGTGCGGTTATCCCTATTGCTTGTACACTTTTTTCTACCAAATCTTTTCCTTCCCTTCGCCTCTCTATTAATGTGCTTGGACACAGAGCTCTGTGAACAGCCAGCCTCTTTTGCAATGACCTTTTGTGTCTTGCCCTCCTTGTGCAAGGTGTCAATGGTCGTCTTTTGGACAACTGTCAAGTCAGCAGTCTTCCCCATGATTGTGTAGCCTACAGAACTAGACAGAGAGACCATTTAAAGGCCTTTGCAGGTGTTTTGAGTTAATTAGCTGATTAGAGTGTGGCACCAGGTGTCTTCAATATTGAACCTTTTCACAATATTCTAATTTTCTGAGATACTGAATTTGGGATTTTCCTTAGTTGTCAGTTATAATCATCAAAATTAAAAGAAATAAACATTTAAAATATATCAGTCTGTGTGTAATGAATGAATATAATATACAAGTTTCACTTTTTGAATGAAATTAGTGAAATAAATCAACTTTTTGATGATATTCTAATTATATGACCAGCACCTGTATATATAACCCTCCCATTTGAATCTTAATGTTACAAACTTAAGGGAGCTGCAAACTAGCGAACCGTCATAAGAGGGAATGTTTATGATGTATTTTCTAGCCAAACAAGCAGTGTGTATGTGAATGTGTACAGAGTGTTGATTTTCTGGTTGTAGGACAGGAAAGTCTTTCTTCCTCCATCTTAATCTAATTAGTCTAATGGGTGGGATGCTGGTCTGCCAGTGGTCCAAACTGACTGTCCATATGCCTTCAAAACTTCTCCTTAAACATGACTGAGTGCAGACCAAGCAATCAGGACTCCTGGGCAAAGACAACTAGACACCAGACCCTGCCATAGAAGCCTGCCAACCTGGCTCACCATCAGCTCCTCACTGGTCCAATTCAATAGGGCATACCAGCAATACCCTCCGTGTTCATCAGTGTCCATTCTCCCTTCTGGGTAGGCAGATAGTGGCCCTGCCTGGCTTCTATGGTGACAAGAACCTTCAAGTGAGGTGAATGCTCAGGCATATTTTTGGGTTAAAAAAGGACAGCTGGACAAAAAATGTCTCTTGTGGCATGAAAATGTGCTGAGTTTCTGTTTGAATCTTCTTTCAGGTGAACTGTCACATGGAGTGTCAGACTCAGACAGCAAACCCACGGGCCATCTGATTCATATTGTGCACCAAAATGGCAGGAACTGGCTGAAATTGTCATTTTCTAACTGATAGGAAGTTGCAACAGTCTGTCTGGAAACAAAGTAATGTTTACAAGGTGCTGAATTGATGCAGTGAGAGATTTTGAGGCAGATGCCAGATTTACAGAATCAATTTGAGCTTCAGATGCAGTGGAATATTTATATATCTTTTTTAACATTTCAACTTTAACTTGTTTTAAAAAAAAAAAAATATATGTACATGTGTTTTTTTTTTATCCTAAATTTTATCCTAAACCCCCCCTTAAATACAATGGACAATTATAATTAAAGAAATTATAAAAAATAACTTACATTGTCCAATAATACAGTATGTTCCCTCCAAAAGTACTGGCAGTCATTTTTATGGGTAACTATTCATTTATCATTCATTCCTCTGCGGCCAATAAGCAGAAGCTAAATACTTGAGTAATGTAAACAGACAAAAAAAAATTGAAAGTTTATTACAACTGCCACTAGGGGGATGAATTACATTGACAGTGAAAAGACAGCTTAAATGGCGCATACTATACAAGTGAAACAAATAGAAATTTTTAGAAAAAACAAAACAACATCATGAGGGTCCACCTGTCACTCATACAAAAATGCATGATTAAGATTATACAAATTCATACAAATTCACCACCAATTTGCCAAAATGAAATGCCATGAGAGTGTTGAAGTTTTCTGTTCAAATTAGCAGTTCTTGGTGAGAATAAACAGGCCCAGACTTTACGCCGACAGTCAAAAGTCTGATTACGTGAGAATATTTTACTTGGGAAAATTGGTTTGTGCAACCGTGGAAATACTTTATCATGTAATGACCCTTATTAGGGAATGCTGAAATACATAATCCATAGCGCACAGCGTTATCTGTGCTGCGCTGCTGTTAATATATTAATAAAAGTGCACATGATAGTTCTGTCAAATTACTGAACGCTCTAAACAAATAATGCTGCTCCGTGTATTTGTCATTTACAGCTGACAGTGGAACTGCATTAGTCATGCACATTTGTCCATAAAGCTCTCTCAACACAAAATAATTCATCAACACGTGTCACTCACAGTTATTGCCGAGGACAAACGCGCTTGTGTGCATTTGTGTGCATGTGAGGTCCTGATGAAGGCGTCTTCGGCTGCTAATCAAAAGTGGCAGGCCAAAGCAAGGGAACAGGAGCAAGAGGAGAAGAGTTTGATCAGTTTCTGCCAGCATCAATAACTTCAGACAGCTGCCCCCTCACCAATCACACACACACACTTTCACACATGCACTGAATTAGAAATGCATACACCTACACACAAACACAAGCATGCTAATTCTAGTGCTTATCACAGCAAAGTGAAAGTGTTTGACAGCGCCCAACTATTCCTCTACTGAGCATGGCTGACCTTTAAACTCAGAGTAGGCGGATGAGAGGGTGGCTGCCTGTTCTCTGCTGGTTAGTCAATGATTGATCACTCGTTGTGGGTTGTGATGTGATCGCTTGCAATGACCAGGCATTTCAAGCTATTGCAACATGACAATTTCTTTAGTATGAATTCTGTGTGCTAGGCAAGAAGGCCAGTGTTAGACACACACTGCACAGAAGCACTTTCTTAATCATAATCATTTTTATCTTGTTTTCCCATATATATATATATATATATATATATATATAAACTTAAAATATGACACATTTACTTGCAGACATGACATGTAATCAGCATGTTCCATGAGGCTGTGCAGAGTTATGGACAGACAGTCACAGAGTGCCGCAAACAAACAGCAGCCGCCTTTTAAAGTTCCTCCTGAACCAAAACAATGAGCTTATGCTGCGCCGTAACTGTAATTACAACCGTTATGTTCTACCTGAAGCTGTTCACGTCCTCAGACTCGGAGTTATACGTTTCTCTGGCAACACTATCAACACCAAAAATAATCTGCAGCAGTCAGGCGGTACAAGTCCGAGCTGTGTAAGTTGTTTACGTTGTTTACAGGAGATAAAATACCTGTCGGATTTCATCAAAAATATCTTAATTTGTGTTCCGAAGATGAACGAAGGACTTGCGGGTTTGGAACAGCATCAGGGTGAGTAAATAATGACAGAATATTCATTTTTGGGTGAACTAACCCTTTAATGTTGTCTCCCGTGATTTTTGAAAAAAAAAATAAAATAAAATTAATGCTTTAATGGTGTATATCAATGGCATTCTCTCTCTTTAAACATTTTCTATACAGTACTTGTATGTGAGTGTTAGTATTTTGTAAAGGAACATGAAAATGGTTCATATCAAAAGCTAAAGGAAAACAGGGATTAAAAGAAAATAAGAGCTCCATCAACACTGGTCTTATCCTAGTGTTTTACTGTAATTGGACGATGTGATTTTTTTAAAGGGATTCACAGCTTGTACTCTGGGTCACCAAACAACCATAATAAAATAATAAACGTTCAGTTTGATTTTGCAGTGGTAAATCTGAGATTGTTAGCAAAGAGTATTTGCTCTGCTAGAATCTGGACTGAATGATATCAAAGCAGCAGTCAGTGTTTTCGGTATCACTCAATAAAAAATTTCAACCTATTCATCAAAAAAAGCAATTGTAATACTGCTATGATATACTTTTATGGTGCTTTTGCATGCTTCATGAAGCTTGCAAACTCCAGTCCTCATTCACTGTAATTCTATGGAAGAGAGCAACAAACTACATTCATATAAAATGTAGAATAATAAAGAAACGAATACAGGTTTGAAATGACATAAGGAGTAAATAATCACTATTAAATAATCACCTTTTAGGCTAAAAGAATTTTAGTAATGGTCTGGTTAGGAATATCACAGACTAGAAAACATTTTCAAACAACACGTTTCTGGGATTTCCCAGCAAGATTTTTGTTTGGGCTGGCAAACTTTGATGGTGCACGTTTGATAACCCAACTCAATCGGCAACGTTATTTGAATGACTGAAGAACAGGCCCACAAGAGACTTAAGACCAAAGCAAACCACAACAAAGAAACAAAACAAAGCACAACAATAGCCTGCGGGTGCCGTGCCTCCACCATTCCATGAAGTGCATGACACAGTGTTCTCCGCCATTGATTTTAAAATAATCTCACATTCAACAAAAAGCCTCTGAAAATCAATTTCTCAGAAAAAACAAAACAGAAATTCCAAGAAAGAAATTTTATTCTCTAACCTGAAAAAAGAGCCCAAGTAATAATCTTAATGTCAAGTTGGTCACCTGTCATTGCCGCCATTTCTTCATTCAGATGCCTATTCTTCTTTTTCCCTTCCCTCTGCAGATTTACAATGAGCATGATGAAAATGACATACGTTGCTCATGCACCCCTCCGTACAAAAGCAAGATCATTATTCTGGCCTTGAGACTGAAATACATTTCAGCTGCTTTTATTGAGCCCGGAGCAGACCGTACACTCCATCACTCAGCATGGGATGATTAGGGAATGCAGTGCTGCGGGAACGCCAACCACCCTCCTCTCTCGCAATAACTGCACTGTACTATAGTACATGTGTCACAGGCCTAATGTACAGTCAAGGAAAAAGCATTTGAGAGAGACAGAGACAGAGAGAGAGAGAGAGAGGCACAAAGAGAAAGAGTCATTAAATTCTTGCTTTAAGCCTCTTTATAAGCTTTTAGATTCATACATTTACTTTATTACAATAAACGACTTATAAACGTGTCTGCGCATAGGTGTTAGTCATGTGCAGTATTCAGTCTCTGTCAATGCACTGAAAAAATGTACATAAATGTAGGCAATAAACTATATCCTGGTCTAATAAAATATTTTTTTCCTCCTTAGACAAGAAAAAAGTATCTAGAATACGACACTTAAGGGGGAAAAGGAAGGCTGGTTCTCTTAATAAAATGTGCATTGTATTTGCCACAATCTGAGGTAAAAAGTAAACAAACAGATAAAATATATCATACCTTACATTTTAATAGTTCTTTGGGGAAAATGTAGCAATTTAAAAGACAACAAGATTCCCTTTGCTAGAGGCTTGTTGTTATTAGCCAGGTTCTGTGCTGTCACCCCCTGAGTGATAGGACTCCTTCTATCCCAGATTTGACAGGTCAATTATTTCCCCTCGCCTGAATTACAGTGTATAATATTGAAGCTATCACTGCAAGCACAGCCAGAAACACCCAAAGGGCCGAAAATACGGGCATCTTCTAGATATTAGATTTTTGTCTCTCCAACTTCTTTAATCAAAGTTCAGAAGTTAATGCCTTTGCACTGCTTGTCTTATTTATTTATTATTTGTTCATTTATTTACTTTCGCAGGAAAAGTGTTGCCTTTGAATGCATGGAGTTAAATTGTAAGGTAAAAATATATATTTTCAGAGTAACACTTTAATTTGTTAAGATTAGTTAATGAATTAAGTATCATGAATTAATAATAACAAATACCTTCCCAACATTCATTAATCTAGTTTAATCAATCTGTACATATCCTAATCATTTTTTTTTAACATTTCAAGCTGTGTAAATTAACATTAATGTACTATGAACAGACATTAACAATTTTATATTTAATGTTAAATAATGTTTATTGCTTGTTCATGATACCTCATGCAATTAATGTTAACAAACTGAACCTTATTGTAAAGTGTCTCCATTCTCAGTTCCTATTTCTGAGTGAGATCTGGTATAAAAATTGAATGCAGAAAGATGGAGATAGGTGCAAAAATAATCACAAAATACACCTGAATATACTTTCACTGACCTTTTGCTGTGACTTGGTAACTCAGATAAATGTTTGCACATTCACTCTACCATTGGTAAATGGGGAATCATAAGAGACCTTTCTAGTAATCACTGGGCTGTTGATGCAGAGAGGATTGGAAAGATGCTGTAGTCTTTTCTGATGGCAGTTTTTTTCCCTGAGACCAAAGTGAAAGGATTTTTATATCTAAATGCATTGTTTTTGCAAATAAGCGTAAGTTTCTGCCTCTGGGCATGTGAACAAAGAACATTATGCTAGTGACTATTTGGTCTTCTACAACAGAAATGTCATAGATTGGATATTCTTTCTTTAGATGCCAGCAGTAATCTGGAAACAATGTACTATTCAAACATTTTTGAGCAAATCTTACATCAGCAGGTTTTTTTTTTTTTTTTTGAAATGGTGGGACCTATTTAAATCTTATGAACTCGGTGCCTCCCATGGGGTCAAAAACCAATTAGGACAAATTGGAGAATGTATTTTAGCATGAATGCTTAGCTGGGCCATACTGAGGTCAAGGAAAGGCCTGTCATGTTTGGGGGTGCCCTCACAGGCTGTCCACTGATGGAGCTCTCTGACAGGATTTAATGCAATGAGGCAGCTGGGTCCAAGTCTTGAGCAGGTGGTGATGATGGACTCGTCTGTGCGTACAGGTGGCCCCATAGACATGAGCAGGTAAGCTTGTACGTCAGCCAATCAGAGGTCAGTGCACAGACAGAAGGAGGGGTCAAAGATTATGAAAACTTCATTCTGCTTCTTATAAGTGACACATGGACAAGGTGGCCTAGATTTGAGCAACACTTCCTATGTAACCAAATCCTGAATAAAATAATACATATAGGAATCTATTTCGGTCCTTCAGTGCTTTTTTAACAGCCATTTTTATGTATTATATTTATATAATTACACTATAATTTGGAAAATTATCTATTTTTCTATTTTAGTATGTTAACCATCTATTAATATATATGAAATGTTATTTATTTCTATAATGGCAAAATTGATAATGCTGATTATGGCAGAAGTTGTTACTCCAATCTTCAGTATCAAATGAAATCATTCTAATATGATGATTTAATATGAATAAAAATAATACATTTATTTTGAAACAGAAATCTTTTGTAATAATGTACAGCTAAGGAGTGTACTGTCAATATTGATCAATGTAATGTATTCTAGCTAAGTAAACATATCAATTTCTTAAAAAAATAAATAAATACATTTTATACTTTTATTAATTAATACCTTTTTAGCTATTCACATAATGTAAACAAACATCTGTTTCCATGCAGGTACAGTAGATAATATAATCTATTATAAAATGACATAGTGTGCCCCTCAAATATATAAAAAGCAATATTCCTCCATCTCGTGGGCTGTTCATAAAGATGATGTTTTATGTATGGAGAAAAATTGTGAGAGAAGGAAAATTATAGGAGGTTTGATGATGTGCTCATTAAAAAGTATACTTTGCCTTAAACATTATATCCTGTAGCTTAGTTGCTAGATGTTCCAGTACCAGCAGCCATATCTGCTTAAAGACAGCAACGTTTCCCTTTACCATGGCTGTTAATTTCTCCAGGGGAAACACTGTAAAAATCTCTGGTACCGGTGTCAGCGATGGGGGCATGGTTCTAATCCACTGAATTAAACAATTTCTAGCAAACAGTAGCAGTTGAAGTAGCTGTTTTTGGTTTTATTAATTCACTAATTTGTTCCTTGCATGTCCTACAAGTTTTTTTCATACTAATTTTAAACACTGAGCCAACATGTTTTCTCTTGACTTTCAACTGAGAATGTAGCCTTCCGTAGAGATGCTAACTACTCGTGAGCAAAAAAGCAAAGAAAAGAAGTGACTTCGAAAGAAAAGGAGAGCAAAAAGATGGCCCGAAAACATTCTCTAATGATCCATCACTCCTTTGGGAATATCTCGCTGCAGAGTTCTCTCAACAAACATGCTGTTGGCACCATCGTCTCCAAGGCGGTTTCATGATTTCCCTTCCCTTAAGACAACACGCTGCTTAGCAAACTGCCTTTAGCGAAAGAGTCCTCATCTCAATGTGTGGGGTTAATGACAGCATCGATCAGAGGCTACGGGGAGTTTGAACACGTGTGTACGAGTGTACGTCTGACTCCGAAAATTACTCATAAACACCTCACAGTGTGAACTTTATGACATGCACAGATGAAAATGCTGTATTCTGCCGTTTGGTGGTGATTCACTCCCGACAGTGAAAAACAAAGTGCTTTTCCTATTAGATGGAGAACCACTCCCGTTTTCTCATTTGTTCGCAGGCTGCACAGACGGAGGGCAAAGTTCCCAGCCGCTTGGGTCTCATCTAAACATGGGAGGCGCATGGGCCTTGCAGCCAAAGGCGGTAGGAAATGGGTTTATGTTCTGTGTCTTTCAGCGACATTCAATCGCTCTGTCTGTTCTCTTGTAATTAGCAAATGAAAATTGACAAATGTATGAACGGATGCCTCGGAGAGGCAGTTTGTTGTTCATAATGAGACATAGAACTGCTGTTTTGCCACCATCCGAAAGATGTTTGATGCTCGCCTTTCAAAATCACCAGACATGACACACTGACTTGGTTTCACCCCCGTAATTCTCCTCCCGAGAACCTGAATCCCCTTTACTGTGTCTGCAAAAACAATAAAATCAATGCCCACCTTAAGCAAAAGATAACTTGTCTGTCGTGGCATCAAAACTTCAAAGCAGCAGGAAGAATGAATCTTCGTGATGAGGCCAACGTGCTGTTTTATTCGTTTGTAATCTCTTCGCATTAACGGTGATGTGAGTAGATGTGAGTGATGCTCTTTCGCATGAGAGTGTCTAACGAAGTGTGTGTGTACGAGTGAGCGAGCGTGCTGTAGTGAAACTCTCCCATGCTGGGCAATGATCCTCCATTAGAGCAGAAATGTTTTCAGCTGTGGCTTTGCTAATGTTACAGGCGATCATGTAGCATTAAGCATTTAGATATTTATCATAAGCACACCATTAAGGGGGAGTCATTAATGCGATTCCGCTAATATCAGTGCTTTTTAAATGTGAGACGGAGAGCGGAAGAAACCGACGCTTCAGTGACTGAAAAATGGGACGGAAGTGTGACTTGTAGCATGTGGGTACTGGTGTGTTCCCAATCATACGTTCCCAAAATTGAAATTAAACCTTGCATGTTTCAGTCACTGTTAATGTTATTGGCTTGTCAGCACTTTAAAAAAATGAAATGGTAAAAAATTATTTTGAATCGCGAATATATATATACGGGGGAAAAAAAACTGAGAAGAAATGACTCTGAGAGTGTGTGTGCACGTGTGGCGGCGAAGGACGCTTTTCACAGTTTATCAGGTTGGCAGGCTTGTTCTCATTTAACAGCTGAGCACACTGTTGGTGGTGTGGAGACTGGCCTGAGGGTCAGAGGATCAGTCAGCAATGGTTCCTATTGCTGTAAGCTGTACACACACACACAAAGCACACATACTTACACATATGCACTAACATACTTCGCTTAAAATTACACACACATTTCAAAACCTGATCTGCACACAAAACACAACCAGTACATAAATTCACTTAGAAAGCTGACCTATATGCTATCTGTAAAAATCGTAATTTGGGATAAAGATTAGAGTTAGACTGAGTTTTTCAGGTTTCTTTTGTATACAGACTTGTGACTACGGCAAAAATCTAATCTGCAACTCATTCAGGAAAAAAAGGAATTTGGCATTCAGGAATTTTGACATTTAGCTAAACTTTTATGTGCTATTAAAGGGATAGTTCACCCAAAAATGAAAATCATCCCATGATTTACTCACCCTCAAGCCATTGTAGTTGTATATCTTTTTTTAGACAAACACAATCAGAGAAATATTTAAAAATATCCAGGCTCTTCCAAGCTTTATTATGGTGTAGTGAATGGGGGGACACATTTTGAAACCCCCCAAAAATGCATCCATCCATCATACAAATAATACATACGGCTCCAGGGGTTAATAAAGGCCTTCTGAACCAAAGCGATGGGTTTTGTAAGAAAAATATCCATATTTAAAATTTTATTAACTATAATAACTAGCTTCCGTCAGGCAGCCATACGCATCAATCTGCGGCAGAAGAGTATCCTCTGACCAGACGCATGACGTAATAATGAACACGGAAGCGCAAAGGATAGAGCAAAACAAAACACCGGTTACAAATTAGAAGTCTAAAACGAGAAATTTTAAAGACAAATATCAGAGGATTTTGATGTAAGAGAACAGGAGCTTCAGTTTGTTGCACAGCCCTATTTGTTTGAACTGTGAGAAGCATCTAAGCTTGCGCTACTCCTACATCCTACTGTACGTCATACATTGCTTCAGGGATTACTCATTTGGCGCAAGTCGACAAATGCACAGTATGCGCATGGTCGTCCACCGGGAGCTAGTTATTTGAATTTATAAAGTTATTTGAATTTATGAAGAATTTATAAAGTATAAATATGGATGTTTTTCTTACAAAAGCCCATTGCTTTGCTTCAGAAGGCCTTTATTATCTCCCTGGAGCCGTGTGGATTATTTTTATAATAGATGGATGACTTTTTTGGGTGCTTCAAAGTCCCCATCTCAGGGGTTTATATGAAATATAATTAGGGTATCCGCGGGGCATTAAAAAGCATTAAAAGCCATTAAATGGATTTTGCGAAAATTAAGGCCTTAAATAGCATTAAAAAGCATTAAATTTGATTCTTACAGGCATTAAATTTTTTAGATAGTTTTCAAGAAAAATAGTACTACCAGTTTATTTTAAATATAGCCTTCATAATTAATAACTGATTTGCTGTCACAAAATATGTACATTGGTGTGATACACACGCAGAACCAGTTTGGTAATTGCCTCCGGCCGGTGCAAAATTGCCGTAACGCCGTTTTTGATAGCGGACCGGTTTACCGGCTTGGACCTGGGGACGGAAGGCTGCATCTGTGTTGCCAACTTAGCGACTTTTTTCCAAGAAAGCGCACTGTGACAAATATAGCGACTTGTTGAAACCTTATCTAGCTTCCGAGACCTCCGGTATTGCCGCACGAGCGCAAGATCTTGCTTTCCTGCCGCAGGCGCACCTCTCTCTGCGTCTACTGTTCAGTGAGTGATAGGAGCAGCGCGCATGCAGTTGAGGCTGTGCGCTCTGTCAGAGAACAAATAAAATAGATACTGTTGCTTCTAACCTGAGTGATCATTTTACATGTACATATAGCCACAATCACAGCAACTGTCTTTATCTTATGTGTATGGTGATTTTGTCAGACAACGTCTCGATTACAAATCAGGATTATAACATCAGGGCTCGACACTAACGCTTGTCCATTAGTCCGGGATAAGAGGATTTTTTTTTTTTTTGAAGGGGCAAGTGAAAGAGAATTTTTCTTGCCCGGTCGGACAAGGAGCCTGATTAAATCGTCAAAAAAAAAAAAAAAAAAAAACAACAACTTGGGACTCACCAAAACGCAAGAATGACAGATTTGATTAGTGTAAGTGGCGATCGATAGTGGATAATAATAGGCTGTATAATGGACTGGTTACAAGGTTGCTCACGCAGCCTTGTTTTCATTAGCCTACTGAATGATTCAGCGTTTTGAATGTATCGGTTGAGTCAAAGATTCAATCCCTGCATCCCAATGTGCATATACTATCCACCCTATCCGCCCTAAATAGTATTGAATACATACTATTTAGGATGGATAGAATGCACATTGAGACGCAGGCAATGACTCATTCATAAACAACTGCCTCATTCTTGAATGAATGAGCCATTGGAATAAATCGTTTGAATGAATGACTCAATGACTCACTTATAAAGACGGTTACTTGCCGCCACCTGCTGGTGGTTTAGTTTCATTTTTAAAAGTATCACTTTCCCCCCAACATTTCTTATTTGAATTTTCAAAAAATATTTAAAACAATCCCATAACATTATTTAATGCAGTTGTAATTTTTTTTATTGTAAATGATTTAATTTGATTGGTAACAGCCCTTAGGGTCTTATTCTAATTGAATTTATTGAACAAATTTAAGAATTTAAAAATAAAAGATGAATCATACATTTTACATGAATCATACAGGATTGGGTCGGGGAAAAAAAAAAAAAAAAAGATAATTTTATTGGGAATTTAGCTGTATTAAAATACATTGTGTGAGCACAAAGAGGTAGCAGCAGAGAAGCAAACAAATGTAAAGGGCTGACATTTGGCAGAATGCGAATGCAACTTAATGACATAATGAATATTCTAATTGCCGTATGACGTCATCTATTGACATTTAGCGCATATATATATGTATATATATACATATATATATACATATATATATATATATATATATATATATATATATGTATATATATATATATATATATGTATATATATATATATATATATGTATATATATATATATGTATATATATATATATATATATATATATATATATGTATATATATATATATATATGGCATTAAAAATTTTAAAATTTGGCATTAAAAAGGCATTAAAAAGCATAAACAAGAATAAACTGGCATGGAAAATACTTGTCTTGACCCGGGGTCAATGAGACAACTGTTTTCTGTCTGGTTTTGAATAATTTTTCTTCATAAACTTCAGGTTTATGTTGGGGTCAGGTTTGCATTTAATAAGTAAAATTAATTATTATTATAAATATTTTATGTTATAATTCTAATGCAAATGGTTTTTTACAAAAACAAGTACACATACTGCTCAACGCTAAGGATTTTTTTCTTGGTTCAAATTTTTACTTGCCCTGCCAAAATTTTCACTGGCCACACAATAAAAAAATAAATAAGGCAAAAGAAAAGAAAATGGGCCTAAAATAAGCCTAGTTATTGTTTTTGATACATGTAACCTTAATAAGGTTATGGCACCAAAAGCTACTAGATTAACTAACTAGCTACAAGAAATGTAAACACAGCAAGTAATAGGAATGAATAATAAAATTACAAGTAAAAGCACAAATAAATACAACAGAATAAAGATAAATGAAGTAAACAGTGCTTTGCAGGTTTTTATGTAGGCTTAAACAGGAGATTTTCATGTACAGAAATTGTAATCTAATGTATAACTATATATTAAACTTTATTCAAATTAATTAATCAAGAGCAGTTACAGATGCATAAATAATGTTTTGAATGTTGAAAATATAAAACGCTAAATACTGTTGTTTAAAATTATTTAAAAAAAATTAAGACACTTCAAATGTGAAATTAAACCCACCAGTAGGTGGCAGCAAATCACTTTTAATGAGCGAGTCATTGAGATTCAACCGATTCATTCAAACGGCTGATTCATTCAGGAAGTGTTGCTCAGAGACGCAAAACAATTCTGTGGACTTCGTTTGGAAATATTTTTGTAGGCGAAATAGAGCGAAACAAGCGATTTGGAGTCTAAAATGTATGTCACTTAATATAAACTGCTTGTTTATTAAACTGGACATTGCATAAAATCAATATCACGTTCTAACATTCTAAATGCATTTTAATAGACTAAATCACGCAGTGAAATGTGCACTCTGCACGTGCACTAGTCTAACCTACTAGACTACATCACGTAGTGTATGTGTGCACTCAATGGGTGTGTTTTTGTTTGGTTTTTGTAAAGTGAGGGACATACTCACTATAATGTCAGATCATTAAATCAACAATGTCCCTTGAGATGCAGAACCATGCCAATTATAGTTTGGGAAACAGCAAAAAGAGTGAAAAGTTCACACACTTGTGTTTGTTTGATGGGACTTGAGCTGAAGGTCTCAGTATCACAAAATCCCACTGGACTGATCTTGTCCCTTATGAACTAAAGCTTCCCCAATCTGCTCCAAAGTAATTTGTTTCCCACTTTAAAAAGTTTTGCACTAGAAGAAATAATACCTTTACGAACTATGTTTAAAGTTACGTACAATAACATGAAATTAACATATATTCATGGCTATATTATTCTACATAAGTCATGGCACCCTCTCATTGTGGCCGTCATAGAGATCACATGACCAGCAGTATCTTGGATTTGAGCTGATAAACAATAACTTGAGACAAGCTTACCTCAAACTTTTCTGAAAACTTGCTGAAAAGAACCAGTTTGCTTTGTTGCCAATCTGTGATAACATCACATAAATTCCACTGGTACTTCAGAGGTTTGATTTTCAGTAATATCTGTGCACGTTGCCACATCAATCTGCCTTCGTAACAGTATTGGCTTGTTTCCACTGAGCGGTATAGTTCGGTTCAGTACAGTACGGTACGCAATTTTTGCAGTTTCCATTGTCAGAAGTTGTGAATGGTACCCTAATTCCGAACCGTACCGTACCACTTTATTGGGACCCTTCCATTGGGGTACCAAACACTGGTACCAAAAGGGTGGAGCTACACTCTGCAGAACAGTGATTGGTTGACAGAATCATCACTTGCAAATGCTACAAGGGGAATGACAATAATGTTATGAAACTTCACTTTCCCCTCAGCCAAAGCGATTTGCTTGGGAACAAATTATAAATTCATGAGACCAAAGATTGCCCATTATACACAAGATGAATGACATCTCATTTTTAACTACTACAGAGACATCTGAGCCAGCGACAAATGTCAGAAGGACTAGCCGAGGTACAGCTGTTCTCAGCTGGGTACATTAGCACTGAGCGCCCGGTGATCGCCTGGATCTCACAACTCCGACAACGTTAGGTCAAATTTTCAAATAGGTGCTATCTTTATAAATAAACCACAGATTTGAGCTTTAAACAGTTACATTCTCGTCTGAAAAACTTTTAAAACTACATTTCATGACACAATAAAGTAGTTTTTAAATTACGCAGGTTTTCTCCTCCGCTTCTCCGCTATTGACGCTTGCTGGTAGTTGCCAACTACCATGGACGTCTGAACTTTGCGTACTTGGTATTGTGAAACACCGAATGTTGGTGTGCAGCAAGCAAAGCTTGTCTTTTTTTTGTGACAGACAGCCAGAAGCTGAGAAGCAAGAGCAAGATCTGCTGTATATCCTCCACTGTTGTTTACTGTGTCGTTTTCTTCTTCGCACGAGAATGACGTCGATCGCTACTGTCCGGCTACACCACGCCTATCAAGTAAGGGAACTGTTTGCGGTAGAAACACAAGCCTGATCAGGGGTAGGTGGTAGTTCTGAATCGTACCGAACTGTACTGAACTGAACCGTACCGCTCAGTGGAAACGAGCCATTAGTTAAATCTTGATCCGATTAGAGAATACCTTCCTTTCTGCAGGATTAAGTAAAGCAAAGCCATTTTAGTCTTCTGCACCGATCCTGAGGGATAGGAGCAAAATGTGCCTTAAAAGAGCTCATAATTAGTTTGGAATGGGCCAATGAGAAAATACAATAGGGGACATGAGAAATTGCATTTCAAGTTCAGGTTCAATCAACTTGTCAGTTTATGTTTTAAATTGCAATTAATTTTTAATCAAATGCACAGATGAAGATTTTATTACTTGCATCTGCAATTAAAGAGGCTGCGGTTTTTCACAAGGGGCCAGGAAATTAGTACAAGGGTATCTGCAAAGTTTCAATTGGCTGATCTTATTTATTAAAATACTAGAAAATTGAAAGGAGCATATATCCATATTGTGCCTGAAGAGATAGTGTCAAAGGTAATTGTGAATACCCAAGAATCTATCTGATTAAATTAAATTAGACTGTTGATGTTTGAACCTCTCACTTTCGGGGCTCTTTTATGTCTGTTGAGAACAGAGAAAATGAACAATAACTAGCTCTAATGAGTCCACAGCACACAGAGGCCCTAAACTGCCCATGGCAGAGGTTTTTAGAGTTTTTTTCATGAGAACTCTGGGACTTTGTTGTGTTCTTGTCATTACCAAGAAGCACATGCCCTCTTTGTCTGCCCCTGTGGCCTGACCATTTGTGTACGCACAAGTTCTCGCTGTTTTAGTGATAATGAAACCTAATCTTGATACAAATGTCACATTTAACCTTAAGAGAATTAAATGGAAACATGGGAATATATTTTAAACCTGAAGAGACATGTTTACTGTATATGTGATGTAGCTTGAGTAGGAAGGAAGATTTTGTGTTGCATTAAATGTCGTTTTTGTAATGTTTTTCATTATGCAGCCATTAGAACACTTTCCTTTTATATAAAAGTATTATCATGGTTAAATGGGTTTTTGTAACGACATACAGAGTACTGTATGAGAACAGTCATTCAGTTTCCATAAGTCTGAGAATGTTAACAGCTATACCACAGCCCTGCAATGACACATCATAATGGCCGCTTCAATGGCATTTCAGCAAAATGATGATACACACTACTCTGTGAGGGAAGTAGGAAGAAAATAGCAAAAATATAGAGAAAAATATTAAAAAGAGAATACATACTACCATTCAAAAGTTTGAGGTAAGTTTTTTTTTAAATAAATCAATACTTTTATTAAGCAATGATTCATTAAATTGAACAAAAGTGACAGTAAATACATTCATCTCTTAAGAAAGATTTCCATTTTAAATGAATGCTGTTCTTTTGAACCTTCTATTCATCAAAGAATCAAAAAAAGTAACATGGTTTCCACAAAACTATTAAACAGCACAAATGTATTCAACATTGATAATAAAAAGGAATATTTCTTGAGCACAAAATCAGCATTTTAAGATTGATTTAGATTTAGGATCATGTGACACTGAAGACTGGAGTAATGGTTGCTAAAAATTCAGCTTTGCCATTACAGGAATAAATTACATTTTGAAATATATTAAAATGAAAAACAGTTATTTTAAATTCTAGCATTATTCCACAATATATATATATATATAAAAAATGCAGCTTTGGTGAGCATAAGAAACATTTCAAAAACTTAAAAAAAAAAAAAAGAATTTACATGTTGGTCCATACTGGTTTATGCTGGTTTCATGCTAATCTTTGTCTTGCATTTGCATGTTGTTCAAAAGAGCAGAGCATGATGAACATACAGCAAGAATTCAAAAAGCTTACTGGGATGTTATAGCCTAAAGACAATCACTAACATAAATATGGCAATGCTGGCTTTAGGACATTAGATTGAATTAGATACAGTGGAATTGTTTGTTTTCATCTCTGGATCAGAATCCGTTCACATCATTTTGTATGCTGGCACTCAAATTGACCCATGTAACTATGTTTGATCACGGGTGAGTTGGTGAAAACTTGACTAAAGCTTTTTATTTTAATCCTCTAAAGGCTGCTAGTGTACACAGAGTGGGCCAGTAATCCCTACCATTCCCTGAGCGCAGCTCTACAGCTCCACAGTCCACACCTCTACGCCTCAATGCTTTATATTAGGTCAGGCTGTGTAAAGCAAATACCCATTAAACAGACCACACAGCCAGCGAGAGAGAGATAGACCTGAAACACAAGCCTGGTCAGCAATTGCCTTGTCTCTTGGTCTTGTTTACCTGAGCTAGCCAGTTATCGGTTATCCCACAGTAAGCCTGTGTAGAGATGAAAGTAGGCAGTTTGACTCACAAATGGATCTGCACTTAACCTGAGCCCTACCAAAACTAATAGTCATGCCTTTATCTGTACACAACAACGTTCCTCTAATGAATCAGTTGGGTGAAATGGTTCAAATCGCAAAAATCACAGCAATACCTGTTTAGAACATTTATTGGACTCAAACTAAAACTCTGTTCACACTAAATTTGAATATGCTTTGGTTTTTCAAATGTCACAGTGAAGTTAGATCAGAAATTAAACCCTTGTGAAGATGCATGCAGTGCACTCAAACCCAAGCCTTTATTTGCAAGCATGCTTCTGCATGATTCTCCATTTTTTATCTGTATCAAAAATGCATTGGAGAATATCTATATAGAGAAGAGCAAATGAGAAGTATGTGATAAATAAACATGTGGAATTAGGAATATAATGTATTAATGTTCATGAGCTCACATTAAATGACTGTCATAAGAAATTAATATTATGAAAGATATCATGACTGCATACAGTTAACCAATCACTTTTCCTCAACGCACACATTACCTTCAGTGTTCCAGTATTTACACTTTCTGAGCCTTTAAGGTACACTATGTAACTTTTGTCTCTCTAGCGGTTAAAAAAACAAAACAAAACTCAGAGCTCCAGAATGCAACCAAATTTTCCTGCCGGTGCAACTTTTTTTTTTTTTTTAAGAGGCCGCATTGGTGCGAATGCGAAATTTCAGTATAATTATATTTTATATTAATGTGCAGGCGCTTACGTCTGCAGCGCATCCAGTCCCTCTCCCTTTTCGCTCCCCCTCCCCTGCCATTCTATCATCTTCTCTAAAGGTTATCAAAGTGCGGTAAAATGTGTGTGTCTCACTCACTGTCATTCAGTGCTGATGATGAAGCAGTCTATTAGCTCATATTTTAGCAAAAACCCATCAACGTCTAAAGATACCTCAGCCAAAGGAGCGACGGCAGATGCAGACTCATATCAAGAAAAAGAGCAGGCGAGTGAAGGGCCAACTCCTGCAGCTAAAAATAAAAATATTAAATTCCGTACAGAATGGCTGCAGTAATTTCCATGGCTAAGGTACAACAAAGAGAGTAACGAAATGCATTCTGTATATTGTATAGAGTAACAAAATTTGCAACAAGGTGTTCAAACTTTAAACACAAAACTATAAAGCTCCACAGTGAGAGCATAAAACATTAACTTTGCAAAGATGCATGCATTACATGAGGCCGAACTTATGGCTAAATTCAACACTGCTTATATCACAAAAAGCGAGATGCCCTTCACGAAGTTCAGGTCTGAGATAATTCTTTAAAAGAAAAACTGACTTTCCATAAATCCAACGTAAGCAAACGACACTGCATGCGCTCAATTTATTAGAGTCATTGCAGACACAATGAAAAGCAAGACAGCTCATGAACTTGCCTCAGCCCCATTTATATCATTCATGATTGATGGAGACACAGATGTGTCTATGAAGGAGTGCCAGATTATTTATGCACGGATAATTAGAATGGGCAAGCCAGCTAACATCCTGATTGGGCACATTAAGGTCCAGCATACCAGTGCTCAAGGTAAGTGCTCAAGAAAACTAAACAAAAAGATAATGGAATTTACAGTTATTAATATCACAGATTAACTCGGGGATGCCAACTCTCAGTTGCACTATATTAAATATTTTTTATATATATTTTTTATTTTTACGAGTTTGGAACTTTAAGCCACAATGCTAACCATCTCTCATTTTATTCTTAGGAATGGATGTGACCATGATCTAGCTAAAGAATAGTTTCAAGTACTGAAAAAAATGATCACAGTCTCTTTTATGGATAAGAGCTACCTAGGCCTGTGGGACATCATGTTGTCAAAGGAACCATACTACTCTGATTAAAGTATTTATACCAGTTTTATAATAATCACATTTATGCTGTTACTTAAAGCAATGTTCTCACATCCATCTCATCTGTCTAATTCTTTAAAACATCCTTCAGTTAGTTCATATTATGTTGGTGCTCCCTGTGTCCTCTGCTGTGTGTGAGAAGGGATTTTCAGCACAGAAGCGGATCAATTCTGACGTGAGGTCATGTCTCAACCCAGAAACAGTGGTGGACCTCTTTAGAATAAGTATAGGAGGTCTAGAACTGGAAGACTTTGATGTCATGGAAAGTGTTGAGGAGTGGCTGTCAAAGGGAAAGAGGCCTAGAAGGCCAAATTACATCCCCTGGCCAAATGATATCTTCAGAGTTCAGGGAGACTTTTTGTAGGTATTACAGCAAAAGAATGTGACTTCTTTAATCAAATAATCAGACATTTATTTATAAACCATATAAATCACAATAAAGAGTCTTTATTGCTTACATAGCTTAATCAGCACTCAAGTGCACGCATAAAGCTTGCCACAGCACACTGGCAAAAGTAATGATTATGAATGCGTCGGGGAAAAACAGCAAGGAGACTGTCTGAATATTTTAATAATTAATTGATAAACTAGTGTTTTCGACTGCAGTGATGAAGTTGACAATGCTGACTCGTCATCTCCACAGTAGTGGATGCGCCAATATGCACGTTTCATTCATAACTTGAGAATATTTGTTTTCCATTTGAATTGGTTAATTTAAAAGTAGACATTTTGCTTTCTATAGATATATTTTTCATGTCTGTGAGGCAAGTTTACATGGAGTTTCGGTTCTTTTTTCCCCTTTTTTTGGCGCGCTCAAGTTCAGAGAGAGACGACAGAAAGCGCCCCCTATTTGCTTTCATTATTTTATAAAAACACGTTTTGTTGTTATTGTGAGTGCACATAAATAAAAGTAGATTTCACAGATTCAAAAGATGTATTAATCTTATCTGTATGACCAAAAATGACGGAGTATTTTAACTGCAAGTGATCGCACCAGCACCTCTATGTTAGCTGTCATGCAGTAAGCGCTACTATTCAGCTTTCACACTCCGCACAAACACTTGAATAGAATAGAATTTTTCTAGGTTAACGTTAAAGCAAGTGGCTATGTAAAGTTGCTACTACTTACATGTTACAGATGATAAGCCATATTTGAGGTCGATGAATGATAGGCGAGCGTTTGGATGTCCTGACCGATGTACTGTAATTACCATATAGACCAGCTGTTAACGATCTGTCCGTCACAGACTGCATGACTTTGCCACTTCCTGTGGATTTTTTTTCTGTGACTAAGCAACTAATATTGGTCGACTAAGCCTCTTCTCGTCGACTAACGGTTAGTCGTCTATTAATAAGGGGCAACCCTAATTTCAAATCCTTCGGTTCTTGTCATCTCCGGAAAAAGCTAAACCAGTTTTGATTCTTGTTTGATTCTCTCCTCTGTTCTGCATGTTTTTTTAAAGGGTGATTCCCTATAGGTTTGAGATTTAGCGTGCTCCATGTTAACCATTGTCACTCGTTGTGACAACTAACCTATATCACCCCCACACCAAAAACCATCCTGTCAGATCTAAAATTGAAGGGTTGATGATTATTCACAAGCTAATTTAAATTTTGTTAATTTTGAACAACAACAACAAAAAACCTTTAAATTAAATACTTAAAAACATTCAGTTTAACATAAAATATTCTAAAATGCATTCAGCCTAAAATCATGTTCTTAAAAATACATGAAAGAAAGAAAATAAATAGAACAACCTAACCTCCACATAAAATGTGATTCCTGGCATAAGAGCCAGCCAGACTTTAATCATTATCTCAATTCTGGAGGAAACTGAAAATCCCTCATGGATATTGAAAAACTTTTTGACACTGACATAGTCCCTGCCAACTTTTCTGTTATTTGCATTGTATTTAGGCTTGCGGAAAGGTTTCAGCACTCGTTTGAGCATTTCAGCTCACCTGGTTGTACACTGAGCTGCCATTGAAGTCATGGGTGAGGACTTAGCTGCAAATACCAGCTGCCAGGGCTGAGATGCATGACCTTTTCCTTTTGCATTTCATATTCCCTTAAGGAGAACATGGTTCCCCTCCTCCTTTAATGTCCTTTCTCTTTTCTGTAGCCTATATGACAGGCAGACTGTACACCAAGTGTGAAGTACCCCTACGGCTTTCTGACTGAATACAACCTTAGTATGGGCTACTGAAACAACACAATAGAAGTGAGAACAATTCATAGTATGTTGGTTAGAGTGGGTAAAGGTATAAAAAGTGAATCTTTGTTCAACAAAGCTAAGGATGCATATTACAATTGTGGGAGATAAGATGAGCAACAATTAATTTCACGTCATGGCCAATATTTAAAAATTCTTCTATTTTGTCAAAAAATAAATAAAAAAATAAATAAAACACTAAAACTCAAATCTATGTTGAGTGAATTTAGGCATCATAGCATGATGAATGTAAAGTATGAGAAATTCATTTTGAGATTACATTTAACAATGCTATTAAATTATTAGTGTACTGTATATCTCGTTAAACAGAACTAACACATTATCTATGTCTGTGTAACTACTAAAAACAAACAAACTTGTAGATTGCACCTGTTGGACCATCTGAGAAACAAAGTGGTAAATCTTAAATGTCATTAAATGTCATTAACAAAATAAAGTATGACTGGGCTCTCAATCCATTACTCTCAAGATTTTAGCATCTTTTTACAGCAATAGAAGTTTGTACGAGAAGGGGCAAAAAAAAGATCTGTTCCACAGATATGTTTACTTTGTCACATTTTTGGAAACGAGGACAAACATAATTTTATTTGACATTGACGTTGCTTTCTCTTACTTCTCACAGCTGTCAGTAAAAGTAAAAAAATGCCTGACACAGAAAATGTAAATTCTTTCTAGAAGTTCTTACCAGTCCATTTGGAAAGTCTATCTTTCTTTCTCTCTCTCTCTGGCTGTGTGGTCCACAGAAAGTAGTTGTGTCAGCACCTGTACTCTCACCTGCTCTCCCATTGGATGCTACACTCTTACATTTGTATCATGACTCCACACCAGGCACAGGAACATCTGCTTGCAGATTTCTCCTGACAACTTGTTTATAAGACCCTTTAGACAACATTCCAGTCACAACTTTTCTGAAGATATAGAAAAAATTCTTTCATTTTTGTTTTGATGTCCCTGAATACATAATATACTCAGTAAAGCCATTAACATTTACAGTTTCTGGGTTTGTATCAATGAGAAATGAAGGACAGAATCTACAATAAACACTTGTCACACTTTAACTCACTTTATGCTTTTCCAGACATTTCAGAGTCCATTGTCATTCAAAGTGCAAGTTTGCTCTGTTCCAATTAGCTAAACGCTCAATGGCTGTATGGATTTGCCCTCACAATGCAAGAAGTAGAGGGACAAAATAATTGCAGTATTATTTTCTGTCTTAATTAAGTGGCTAAGGCTTCTTACAAGTGTAAAAATTTAATCCTTTTTCTAAATCCCATATAATTTAATGTGAAAGAAATCAAATAAATAAGGGAGGCTCTGGCTCTCCATTTTGGCTTTCTGAAAGGGTTTTGATATGGATGATTAGGTGTGCGCACCGTGAAAAGCCCATTACGATTGCGTGGTGTCATCAAAGCACTTGCGGCCCTGGCAGAGGAGTCACCACCCTAATCCAACCCTAATTCTAGTCCTCCATTTCTTCAGTTGACAAGAGGTATGGAGAGGCCTTGCTTGCAACTCAATGATTGAATGTTATCCAATGAAAGAGATGGAAAGAAAGATAAATGGATTTATAATTAGACTCAATTATGTGGTGTGATAAACACAATGAAGAGTCTCTTCCATTTTGTCCTTCCTGCGCACAATATAGCTGGTCATATATTTTCAGTTTTTTTCCACCTAGCTGTTGTCTTTTTTTTTTTTTTTTGTTTTTTGAATTGTTAATAGTTGAGTGTGTCAGTGGGAGTATCTGTATATCGGGAAACACAGACTTATGGTGATGTCAGATGGTGAGTAACAACAAAACTTTAAGGAGGTGATTCAAAGGTGAGTATTTCTCAACAACAACCAAGCAGATAGGAATGAAGCAGTCCAATGAGGTACACTGCACCACACTTACATAAACACCTGAATCTCACAGAGAAATAACTTGAAATAAAGATATTTTTTTCTCTTACAGAATACTTGGAAACACATATGGAGAACAGGAGAAGGAAACCAACCAGAGAGGAGACGCAGAGAACAACACGGAGGTAGGTAACTCAGGTAAGTAGATCATCCGCTGCTATGGTAAGAGTGCAGAGAGTGTGTAGGTCGGAGCCAGGAAGGATGCTGGGAAATGTAGTGCAAAGGTGACTATATATTACTACATTCAAAATAAATGCAAATACATATTTTATTGATCCAGCAAGTTTTAATATTGAATATATTTTCACAAACAGACACATGATCGTGTTGGCTAGACAGGGCATTGTTTGTCTTGTTTTATAGGATTTTATTCATATTCTTTAATATTTATATTCAAATGAGATCATATGAAATTACAGTAGGTAGCCAAATATGTTTACAATTACAGCCATTGCAATAGAGTCTGTGATACTTGTGTGTAAAAGTTCTAAATTCTAGTTCTAGTTTCATAACCTTTCGGAAACATGGAGCTTTAACATTAAAAAAGCTCAATATTAATAAAGCGCTAATATAAAATGGCTTTTTTGTGTGTGTGTGTGTGTGTGTGTGTGTGTGTGTGTGTGTGGTTGGGGGGGGGGGGGGGGTCTTGGGGGCGAAAACAACCCGGATGTGAGTCAACTGAGCGTTAGTTTGTAAAATGTAATTTCATCTATTTTCACATTTTCTAAGAACTCAAAAGAGCTTGAGCAGAATGGCAAGTTTTTAAGTTGTAGCACCAAAGTGAGAGACCTTTTCTTAGAGACCTTCAAAAAAGCAAAGCTGTCCACCTACACCATTTCACAAGAGCATGCTTTTTATGCTGTCAGAGAAGAAGAGGAAGAAGAAGAAAAAGAAGAGAGGGAAAAAAATCAAAGCTGAAGTCATTCCCGTCTAAGTCTCCCACAGAGCTAAACATGATTGCCTGTCATGGACAATAACACTTTCATTCCAAGCTAATTTCATAGAGGGTGACTCCTCGATTTGATATTTGACTCGCCCTGGTTTCACAACTTTGAGCAATAGATTCAAGACAGTGGGGCTTGTTTACAATGTATATTGAGTCCTGGTCTCCACACTAAGGTTTAGCTCATTAACTCTTTCAGATGTAAAGGATAAACAGTGGAAAATTGGTTTTAGTTGATATTATTTCACTAGAATATAATTCTAAAATTATACATGGTTCATTAATGAGCATAGAGAAAATGAAGAACGTTTTTTGGCTGGGAGGCACAACAACACACAAACAAAGTCAGAAGGAACAGAAAATGAGGAATTGAAAAGAGAGACAAAGAGAAACCAAGAGAAATTTTTCAACTGAAAAAGATAAAATGTAAGGTGTGTTAAAGCTTAATTATGACAGCATAGAGACATGTATAATTCATCCAGAACTCGTAGAGAGTGCAAATCAGCAGGCTTCAAAGAGAAATCTAAAGTTTAGACCAATCTGACCTCTGTTGTTATCAAATGTACAAGACTTGTGGAAATGTGGAGAGGGATTTCGGTATGCAGTGATGGAGGAAGTGAAAATGGAAAAGAAAAAAAAAAGCGCATATTGTACGTGGTTTGTTCTACCTCCTACTGAATTTGTTTCCAGTGATGTTTTGAAAGGGTCACTCTGAAATATAGTTGGACATTTTCGAATACAAGATGGGTACAGCGGGACTTAGCATAAACATGAATACACAGGAATCACAATAGAGGGGAAAAATAAATAACATGCTCAAATGTAGATGTTGATTAGCACGTTGAAAGATAAAGGAGCAGAGATTCGATTTAGAAATGCATAATATATCAGTACAATTGTGGTTACTGGCCAATATTAGAGATTATTTAGTTAGTTAGTAGTCAAATTTTTAGCAATTTACTTTGTAATTTTTTTTCCGACCATTTATCATCCATCAGCCGTAACGTGAAATATTTATTGTCTTATTGGCCGGAAATGTAATATCAGTGCATCCCGTTCTTTTGACTAACAATTAAGTCCATTAATACATCAGTACAGTGACAAACATTAATAAAATCAATTACTATACATTACATACATACCAGTTAATGCTACCATTATTGTGTGCCAAAAACTTTTGGTAAATTAGCTTAACTTCCTCCCCATAATTATACTGCCACAAATAGTTCCATATTTATAAAATTACAGTAGGTACAGTAGACTTCCAATCAACTAACGAGTGCAAAAAACATGTTAGACATGAAACTGTAATTGTAATAATGACCTAATATGAACACATTAGATCCTCACCGAGAGAATCATTTATAAATGCTGAGATCCTCCGAGTTTCCATTAAAACACAATGCTTATCGCATTTGAAATTGAACATTTTAATTACAGCTAAGCCCATCTGCTTGACACAGTGATTATCACAGTCTATTCATTGAAGGATAGACCAGAATTGAACACACTCGCACATGCACAGACTTCATACAAGGTCTAATCAGAGTTGCCAAGTTTCGCTAGAGAAAAAAACAAGCCCAAACTATGCGACCAGGTCGGGAAAAGCAAGTCTAAAATAACCGGTGTGCCTTCAATTGATGGATGCACAGAACAACAGATAAACACTTTCTCTCACGCATTCAAGTGGGCAATTAAAGCAATCTTTTTGAAAAAAATGAAGAAAAAAATGATTTTGGCTTCTTTGATATAATTTGTCACTGACAAATTATCAGAAGAAAATAACTTTATTAATTACTTATTTAAAAATAACAATTTCACTCTGGAACAATTGAAAGGGATTTTGTTCCAGTTTTCTATTAGTTGTTCATTTTCATTCCTTGAACCATTTCTAGTCCCTGTCAAGAAGTCCTCCAACTCCAGCATTTATATTTATTATATATATTATTATATTTATTTCTAATATTTCTAGCTTTCTAATATAATAATAACAAATATAATGTTTGTGCATTGATGGCTATGAATTTTATTATTTACGTAATGTCTTTACTGTTGCATTAAAAGCCGCTTGTAATGGCATAAAGATGCTGAATCCACTTACTTCAGATGTCAAAAAATCTTTTCTTAAGACGGTTAAAAAAAAGTTCAGTAACATAGTCTTAAAGGGTTAGTTCACCCAAAAATAATTAATTACTCACCCTCATGTGGTTCCACACCCGTAAGACCTTCGTTCGACTTTACTCAACAATATCTAGTGATGGACGATGAAGCTTCATGAAGCTTCGAAGCTTTACAAATCTTTTGTTTCGAATCAGTGGTTCGGAGCGTGAAAGTCACGATTTCAGTAAATTAAGTTTCAGTACATTGTAAGTGTTTTGAAATTTCAAAGGTTCACATGACTTTGGCAGTTTGATACACATTCCGAACCACCGATTCGAAACAAAAGATTCATAAAGCTTCGAAGCTTCACAAATCAGTGTTTTGAAATCACTAGATATTGTTGAATAAAGTCGTTATTTTGTTTTTTTGGGGGCAGTATTCCCATCGCTTCATAACATTAAGGTTGAACCACTGTAGTCATGAACTGTTTTAAATATATCTTTTAGGGGTGGGACGGTTCGGATTTCTCACAGTTCGGTTTGTATTACGGTTTTAGTGTCACGGTTTCAGTACAGTCCGGTATGTGCTATGTTCCGTAAAAATAGGACAACTGTCAAATAAAGATAAAGAAAATAAAAACAAATAATCTAACTACAAGAAACAGCACAAATAAATACATGAGAGCTAAGATACAAATAAAATAATGCTTTACAGGTTTTTCAGGTATCTAACAGCTTTCAGGTACAGAAATTGAATAAAGTAATCAAATATAAAATAACACTGCATGTAAACTTCTTTGAATAGTTAAATAAAGATGAAACATTATTAAAGTTACAAAAACTATTCAGTCAAGTGTGATTTCTTTGTGCTTAACATAGAGCAGGAATAGACTGCTGTCCCTTTAAGATAATTCAAAGATCCAGTACACTGATACTGATACACATGCGCTGTCTGTCTCGTTTTTCTCCTAAGACATAACCTACTATGTTTGTTAGGATACTCGCTAAGATGGGCATGTTGTCATAATTGTTGTATGAATTTGTACGTTTAGGTGCAAGACTTGAAAGAGAATTTGAGCGAGAGTATTTGCGCGCTGTGACGCGGCTCTCCATGTACGTGCTTCGGATGAGCACGCACACAAATCACCTCACAGCATGCGCAAGTTCTCTTTCGCGTCTTACGGATGAATGTTTAAATTGGCATGTTTAAATGTTTAAAATGTTTAAATGAGTTTAGTTTAAACACAGATAACAACGTGAGATGTTCAGGTCTCACCTGCGCTCGCGTGCTATCAACATCCGGGTAATGATGGCGTAAATGACTGGTCATAGAGCTTACGGCACGTCACTGAACATTTGTTTACAACGAGTGACTGTCTTGTCCATGTTCTTTTGATCATCGCTGTTGTAATGTATTGGGAAAATAGAATGCATTTCCATCGACTGAAACATACATTAGCCGAATCCGTCTGTCTGTTTTGCACGTTGTTTTCAACAAACCATACTATAGATGCGTCATCAGGTTTGGGATGAACCGTAGCGCAAGCGCGTTCCGAACCGTGGGAGGAGAACCAAACGGTTCGATTTTTTACAGCGAACTGTCCCACTCCTAATATCTTTAGTAACTTTCTGGGCGCTTGAAAGTGTTAATTATCTTACTGTCAATGCAGGCCTCACTGAGCCATCGGATTTCATCAAAAATATCTTAATTTGTGTTCCGAAGATGAACGGGTGTGGATCGACATGAGGGTGAGTAATTAATGACAGAAATTTCATTTTTGGGTGAACTAACCCCTTAAAACACAAGCAGCTCTGGCACGAATAACAGCACCATTTCGGTGGGAAAGGGGAGAGCGCTTACTTGCTTCTGACATCTCACTCACAGCGCTCATTCAACAGATAGAGCAGCCATTGCCAGTGGCATTGACAGACAGAGAAACATCATCACATACTAAATAACGATAAAGTGATGTTTTGTCCTTTAAATCCTAACCACTAACAAGACGCAAGCTGTATTCTGGAAATAAGCCCCTTCCCCCTTAACAAAAACAGTGACTGCCCAAATCTACAAGCAACTCCTTGAAAAAAACAAGCCCAAGGTCGCATATAATAACCGTACTTGGCAACTCTGGGTCTAATATTAACATAGCCCACAAACAGGGCAGGTTCGTCATTGTTTCACACTCATTTCCCTCCACCAGTGACACCTATGTCACACAGAGCCAATGAGGCAGTGTTCACGACAAGCCAATTAGCCTTTATCTCACCAAAGTCGTGAGACCATGTGGACATGTGTACAGGTGCAGGTAGATACTACATTTTCTGCCTTTATCTTGACAGTGGGAATTTTGTGTTCTGAGAATAAAAGTCCCCCCACCCCACTCAAAAGATCAAAATCAGTATTCTAACCCGAAGCGAAAATATGATTAATTGCTAGCCGGCACATTCTTGGCATGAGGGTAATAAGCTCGACTGGAGTTCTCAATTCAGGTCTTTCTCCTCTCCTTGTGTATGCATGCAAATATATTCTCGCAATGCGTGCACCACATTAGAATTATCCACAGAAAATTGAATTTAGATAGCTACATGCATAAGTAGCAAACTCATTTTCAATGGAGGTTAATTTATACAGAGAGTGTAAAACCTGTCTGGTGCCGTTTGATACGGTGGGCAAATAGCGCAGGCAAAAGCACCCACTTTACTCTCGCCGTCTCTTGTTCCTTTGTGCGACTTCAGACCTCGAGCAGAGAAATCTTTTCATCAGTGCACTTCTCGGACACATTACCAGAATAAGTGCACTACTTTCCTGTCATTACAGACAGCTTTACACATTTGAAGGGAAGTAGGTGCCCTGTGGTGAGGAAGAGCAGCTGTCATGCTGGCCTGTCTGGCTCGTCAGTATCAGGTGCCACATTACTTAATCTGAAATGAGTGATTTATGCTCTCTGATAAGTGCCATACCTAGGTCGAGGCTTACAGCTGTAAATGCTTCATGTATAAAACATCCTCAATGGCAGTAATAACTGTGCAAACTTAGAGCTGATTGCCCTCTCTTCATGGAAGAAGTTAGGGACAAGCACAGACTCTGCCTAATGGATACTTCTACAACTGATCCTCATCTAAGATCAGATAAGCATTTTAGATCTAATTTTGATGCTGTTTTCACCTGAAAATGAAAACTCTGTCATCATTTACTCATGGCTGCATTTATTTGATTAAAAATGCAGGAAACATTAATTCAATTTAAAACAACTGTGTCCTATTTAAATATATTTTAAATGTAATTTATTCATGTGAAATCATTCTAATATTCTGATGTTTCTCAAGAAAAAGTTCTTATTATGGTATTATCAAACAATAAGAAGAAGCAAGAAATCAAGAACAAATATATAAGAAAGTTGGTTTGGAACAACAAAGTTTTTGCTGACATATACTTTTATTTTTCATGATTATCTCTGAATGCCACTGAATAAGTAGACCAAGAACTAAAGAAAACCAATTGGTACTCGATATGGCTGGAGCCCAGCTTCCTCTAAAAATTATTTGATTATATATATATATATATATATATATATATATATATATATATATAAAGTTACCAATGCCTTTGGATTAATTTCTTGGAAATACCACTCGATTCTGTCCATACATTGGTTATAATATTGCACAATCCATATGGGATTTGACATTTGATATTTTGGTATATGGGTCTAGGAAGCTCATTAAAGGTTGATGTGAATTAATATGCCTTTTGATTTTCAAGTGCAAAATGAATTACAATAGCCTGCATGTAAAAACTTGAAGAACAGTCTTGTTTGTGTCACTTGATACATATTTTTTATTCTCACATCTTTGATTTGTTTGCTTGTGCAGGCTGTTCAAATAAGTTTCAGAATGTGTAAAAATCTTTTCCCTTCACTGACCATGTTGTGTATCTGTGTATGTGTCTGTATCAGTATGAGACAGAGTATGAGAGCAGCCTGTATGCTTTGGGAGATTCGCTCTGTGCTCTGGTGCACAGCGGACTGGCGTCTGTGGGCTTATAAGCTCAGAGGACTGGATATCGACTCCATCATGCCGGTCATGGGCGCTTATTGTTCTGAGTGCCAGTGGATTACTCCCCAATTCCCCCCAAAACGGACACCAGTCTCCTTCTGCCACGGTCCGTGGTCCACTCTATTACAGGTCGAGACTTTTAAGGCCCGTCTTCCCTGCGCTGCCATTCTTTACACTGCCTGCCGCCAACTAGCGTGAAACAAAATGGCTGCCATATGACTAGCACAGTCAGAATATGAAGGCAGAACAACATACCTGCTCTTGTGCAGAACTGCTAAATTGAAATTGAAAATTGAAAAATTGTCTAATAGTTTATCCACTGCAGCTTGATGAATGAAACTATTTAATTATAAGATATTAAACTAACTTATAGATGGTTACTTGTCACCAGACTACTGGGTAACATGGAGACAGTTAACATTAAACAATTGTACACAATTGAGCCTCATTTCCTGCTACTCTGAATGAGTCATAAAAGTCATTAAAGAAGATAAATGTAGCCTATACACTATAAGCAGTTCAGAGTCAGACTATTTTTTTTTTTTTTATTAAAATAAAATAAATTTACCATCCTACAAATGGAACAATAACAAAAACATTCATGTTAAACAAAATAAAATATGTGATTTGATTTTAAAATAAAATAAAATGAATTTTGTTTGAAATACAGGATATTACTATCTACTAGTGGAGCAATAATGAAAACATTCATGTTAAACATAAAATATTTTATAGTAAAAATTTAAAAAAATAATGGGCAAAGATGGAAATGTAACTATTTCTGAAGATATAGTAGGTTTGAAATACAAACACTAACATCCAACAACCAGATCAATAATTAAAACATTGATTAAAAAAAAAGAAAAGAAGATTATATAATTCAAACTAAAGAAAAAGGGTTTGAAAGGGTTAAGGGCACATGGGATAAATGAAGCAAGGTGTTCCTGAGGACCTTGAATGACAAATAATATATTCTCGAGAACTTTACAAACATATGCAAAAACAGTCATTACAAGAGGACAAATAAAGTGTGTATGTAAATATCAAGTGTGTAATTTAGAACAGGGCCTTATTCAGAGCCTTATTAGTTTAGTCAATTAGTAACTTAGTCAGTTAGTTTGGGTCCTTTAATTAGTTTGGACAAGTGGCATTTCATGACTGCTGATATTTATATAACAGCGCTGTAATGTTTCACTCCACTCGTCTGTTTGCATGTTCCAGACACTGACACTGATTTGTCTTTATGTAGCTGACAGAGAAAAAATGAACAAAATAACGCCATGTTGTGAAAAACTGCTATAATTGTTTAAAGCTGCAGTCCAGCATTTTTCCTCTTTGTCGCCATCTTTGTTTGAAATGCGGAATTGTTATCGTCATGTGCATTGTGCTTTAGCACGTCTCCTCAGCGGATGAATCTAATGTTTGCTGTCAATCACTACACCGGTGTGGATACTGTACTTCAGAATCACCGATTCAAAATCTTGAAAGTATGACCAAAATAAGAATTTTCACTGGAAAATATCAGCTGAACAAGTCAGTAACATTTCTGCCGCTTTTGTTCTGACCAACTGAGGAAAAAAGCATTAGGCCTACAATAAATCGTACTGCCAATGATGATTAAATCTAACGATCGCTTAGCTCGCATCACGCCAAACCGTGCAAATTATTCTTACTGTTATACTTTGTTCTGAAAATGTTAATGTTAACAACATCAGCATTGCGTGACTGTGTATTTAGTGTGTATTATCGTTACCTGTAGATTTCAATTTCTGTAGCCACTCCGCAGTCTGAAGCCTTTTGCTTTTGACTACGGGTAAATCTCCAGTTGTCACTGATGAACCTTTCTGGATTACAATCCGCCATCAAAATGATACGTTTAATTATTTCAGCTGCTGTGAGAACAGGCTATAAATGATCCGCTACAAGCAGCATCCTCACATGATAAAGCCGACTAGCCTGGACTCCTTCTTTCTGTTTACAGACGTGACGTAATGATGCAAAGACAAACTGCTGCATGCTCGAATTTCCCGCGGAAATCCACCAGGTCGCTCTTATTATAAAACATTATTACAAGCTTACTGTAGTGAATCGAGCTAAGATAATGAGATAGTTTTGAACACTAGCTGGTTATGTACTTGCTCAAAAATTTATTTTGGATAATTTTTAATCAAAAAAAGTTCCGGACTGCAGCTTTAAATTTTGATCTCTGAAACTTAAAAAAAGAGAGGAAAAAAAAGGTGATGCTTTACACAATGATTTTCATAGTGTCAATTGCAATAACAAACGATTGACCATGTACTTTTTTTGATAGGCTGGTATTTTTTTCATGAGCCCATGGATGAAATCCTAAGTGTAGCCTCTCTCTCTCAGTTCCCCCCTCTCACATTTCAGTTTAGCTATTTAGCATGAGTCTACAGCTCCTCTTGATCTTCTGGTGTGTTCTCTCAGCAGGTGAGGGAAGGCCAGAGGCATCGTGCCCTGCAGGCAGTGGGCTGCCTTAATCTTTCAAGAAAGGCTTTCCATTCAGTTATGAGTGATTCTTTGTATACTGTTCTCATCCTCTGCTTGGCCGCCTCTGTATCTGCTCATTTTCTTTTGCTTACATTCTATCACTTCTCTGTGCCTCTCAAACACATGCACACACACACTCTCTCTCTCTCTCTCTCTGTTCCTAAGCCTTATCTCCACCCCGCCAGGTAATAATTAGTTTCTTTGCGATTGCCATGGCAACAAAGCACAGTTGCTGTGGTGGTCTGCCTGCTATGTATTATTTCAGTGAGCCGTGAGAAGAAAAATGTACTGATGACAGAGGGATCAAAGCTTCTAGACCGCTCCAGAAAGACTGACCATCACTCCACACCTACCATGCCAACTGCAAATGTGTGTGTGTGCATGCTTAAATGCGTAAGCTACCATTCAATAGCATTTCATTTGTCACAGTATAATTGTGGACTTCCGTTTCCATGCTTGAGCACATCCATACATGTATTTAAGTGTGTGTGCTGCTGCTCTGCTTCAACAGTCACCAGAGATAGGTGAGGAGAGAGGGAGACAGAAAGTATAATGATCTATATTATTTATTCCTATGACCCTCTGCTCTTTGATCAATAAGAAGTCCAATAGTCAGACACTCGCTGCAAGCGAATGCATTACACATTGACATGGCAGTGGAGTCTCATACAAATCCTTTTCCATTAAACATGCATGGCCACAAGTTTCTCAATCTATTATCTCTCATTTCATTTGGACTTCAAGTTGTGCGTGGAAGTATATGCAACTGGATTTATAACAGATTCATGCACATTCATACCTTTCTTCTAATGTTGATGAATCTAGATGATTTTAAATGAGGCAGTTCACCTTATTCTTTACGTAATAGCAGACACGGCCATTGTAACTTGATCGTGTCGAGGCTTCCAGTCTCATCTGCTTCCAATTATTTTAGCTGTACAAAAACGGTCCGTTATGCTGCTTGATATTGCAAACTATTGTGTTATCATATTATTTATTATCGTGGTTTGTAGCACAAATTATTTGACCATTTACTGCATTTTGTTATTCTTCCAGTTATTTACTTCTAGCGGCTAATGAATCACAATCACAGAAAATAGCTTACTTCCACGTTGCTACATAAGGTGAATATGTGCACAGAGTTAATTAACATAATACATGTCCAAACCATCTCCATATCAGGACTTCTGCACAACCTCTCCTGTACTCTTATTGGTCACTTTCTGTAAACGTATCCTTATGGGTGCTCTAAGAGCCCGTACACACGGAGACGCGTTTATCTGTATACGTAAACATTTTGTATCGTATTGCCATTTCGTACTATATATGGTGAATAACTGTAATAGATGTAATGGTACATTTAATGTAATTTTACGGTAAAATATATTTAAATTTACAGTTTTTGGAAGTGATAAATAACAAGTCGTATAATTTACAGTAAAAAACCATAAATTGACATTCCCACAATTCCCTGTGTGACACTTCACATTTGATGCATTTTCATTGAACTCTTGCATTTTCATTTGAACTCTGTTTCTTCTTAGTTTTTTTTTTTTTTTTTCTAATCAGTTATGTACAGTACATTAGGATTTTATGTTACATCTAATTTTGTTAAATTAATGTTTATTGCATATTTTAAATTTCATGTGTGTTACCATGATGGTGTTTAGTGTTTGTGTGAATGACACTGTGTGCACGTTCTGTATATTAGTATAGTCCTTCTGAGCTTTTGGAAAAGCTGCTTGTGATAAGCTTTGATTCACCAATTCACCATGTGACTCTCATCACCGCTGTGTTTGGTGGTTGTCAGTGTATTACAAAGGTACAAAACAGATATTAGTACTTCAATAGGTTGGTAAATTAACATTATATCAGTTAATGAAACACGTTTTGTTTTTTTTTTACCATAAATTTAACAGAATTTTTTACAGTGTAAAATAAACTGTTTTAAACCATAATTATTATAATAAAAAACCTTTATATTGTATGGTTTTGAACTGTAAAATAGACAGTAAACTAAGTGCTGTCCCTTAAAACCTACCGTGTTTTTTAACGGTAAAGTTCTGGCAACCACAGCTGCCGTTTTTGTTTTTTTGTTTTTTTTCAGTAACACAATGAACATCTTATACGTAAGGCCTAAACTACAAAATGCATGTGATAGGTTATTCAATTTTTTTATAAAAATATTATATATACACTACTGTTCAAAAGTTGAAAGAAATTAACACTTTTAGAACAAAGAAAAAAATGTTTCAAAAACATCTAAAAAATCTTACTCAACCCAAATTTTTTGAAAGGTACAGTAGTGTAAACTTCTACTTCCGGTAAGATTTCAAGCTGAGATTGGGACTCATTGGCTTTGGTCGAAAGTAAATATGCCCAAATCCATAGGTGCCTCTAGTCTGGATTTGTCATAAACCATCTTAGTTTTATCCCCTGGCTCCATACATGACTTAAATGTGTCATTACACAATCTACACTTTGGACTGTTGATGCCATCTTTTTTTTTTTTTTTTTTTTTGAATCACCAGTACAGTTAAGATATATTTTTCAACATGATAAAACTGGATCAAGTATATCAAATGTGTCAGGGTAGGAAAAAATGGCAGCAGACCTACTTAGTGTCGAGTGCTTACACTTAGGCCCAATTAGAATGCATATTTTAACTGAACTTAAACTTGCTGAATTATTAATATGTGCTCTGGTTCTGCAGCCATGAGCAGAAGAATGAAGAAATGCTTCCAGTCATTGTGCTTCTATAGAAAAAAAGCAAAAAGTTTAGAGCCAAAACTTAATTATTAGAGTTTATTGAAGCCATTTAAGTATCGCATTCAAAATAATTGCATCACTTAGATATTTAAAATAACTACGGAATTTGTTTCTTCAAATATTCTTTTCATGCAAGGTCGGCGTGAGGGTCAGGCGAGATGGCTGCAGATGACCTTGCCCTGCTGTTCGGCTTTGATTCCCTTTTTGAAGTGCAGACGGAAACTAACAGACAGCCAAAAAAGAGCACAAATATTGTATGCTTCTTTATTAGGCTGTGCTGAAAGCAACTAAAGGTCTGAATCAAAAGTATTATGGTCAAAAGAAGCGTCATGCATTGCACTGTATGATTTAATTAAACAAGACAAAGACAAAAAAGCAAAGAGCAAACTGCATATAATAAAAGAAAATAAAAGACACAAAGAGAGAAAAGAAGAAAAAACAGTATGGCATTCAAATAGAAGCTGCAGTGCGCTGATATGATCTCACTCCTTTTCTCATTCCTTTTTTAAGTTCTCTAGGTGGATATCGGGGAGTACGAAGACTCACACAGCTCTGTATCTCCTTCCCTGCCCTGAGTGAGCAATCTGAGGCTAGTTGGGCTGGAGAGTCGCTCTCCGCCGCGCGAACTCCATGCCTTGGGACGTTTAATCATGTCATGCTGTGCAGTTGGCCAAGCTGGGGGCGACAGATGCCATGCAACCAGGGTGTGATTAATCCTGGAGGATTCTGGGTGCTGCCAAGGAGAGAGTGAGAGAGGGCCACCATGAGTCGGTGCCAGGGGATACGCATCACGCGCCTTGCCACAGGCTCCGGGGTCTAACAGCATCTGAGGAGAACCAAGAGGCCATCGAACACTATCACCTCCTCACCATGCCACCGTCTGTTTTTTCCTGTTGTTCCCGTGGCAATCATGCCTCTCCCTGTCTGTTCTCGCTCTATTTCCTTCTTTATCTCCCAACCTGTGTTCTCAGTTCCTGGGTGTCCCTGATGGGAAGAGGCATAATCCGAACACAGGAGGGTTGGTGGAAACATGTAGATGATGAAATCACAGGAATCCTGCCGAGGAGAAGGCCAGGGACAGTGAAGAGGGAAGCTTTCATGTCTGTTGTGATTTGCCCCATCCGTCCTCAGAGTGGCATTGGGGAAATTTGGTAGAAAATGAGTAGAAGTTCGACAAGTTCCACAACAAGTCTCAACAATGCAGCTGGGGGAAAAGCAAGGAAGGAAGACTAACAAGGAAGAAAGAGAATCTTACTGCTCTATGGAGCACAAGATCCCAGTTTTTTTTTATATATTTACATGGCCACTAGATGGCACTGCAGACAGGGTCTTAATCTCTGGTCTCTCTCTCTCTCTCTCCATGGTAAGTGTCAGTCTTTTTCAGTTCTCCCTCTCTCTCTCCATTTCCTCTTACTTGTTCTCTCTTATGTTACTTTTTCCTCTACACAGTTGCTGAACAGAACAGAAGCCTTCAGATGTGAAGGGCAATCTGAAGTTTGGATAGGTACTTTATGAGGACTATCAGCCGTGATACATGCCCATTTCAGCGGAGGAACGAACACACATATACTCAGGCTTGACCTATGCAATCTCGCTGTTGTTTAATGATTCTGTTAACTTTGTGTTCTGATCCCCGAGGTCCGTTTCTCAGTTTGGATCGAGAGCATGAAAGATCAATATTGGGAAATATTATCTCTGCTATCTCGGCTTCCGCCTGCTACACATAAGCTCTTCACTTGAAACCCTATTTGAGCGCCGTCTCCTGCTATTACGCTGTACGAGGGCAAAAAAAAAAAAAAAGGTAAAGAATGAAATGAAACACATCCGTTTTGCATTGTCATAGAAGGAAATGCAGAGATGATGTTACAGTCTTTGTTGCATAATCGTTTCAATATGGCAACCTTTGTACAGCTGTCTCCACAGCTCATTTAGTGGTGGAAACCTACCGAAGACAAAACGCTCTTAATTTCTCCTAATATTACTAAAACCTGTAACCTCATTATTGCAAAGCCATCATGGCTTGTGCACTGAAAACAACGGAGTAAAAAGAGTTGCATTTATGGATGTAATTTTCAAGCTTGGCTGAGTGCAGTAAGGTTTCCCAACAGCCTGTCGTGCAGCTCTCCGCCCTAGTAATTAGACAAGAAAAGGCATAAATCGATACCCTAGTGTCTGTCTGGCACTGAGGCAGTCAAAGAGCTGGCTACATTAATACATTAACCCAGAGAAACAGACATTACATTGTAATCAATCCTGCTACACAAATCAGATTAGGTGGAGCGAGCGGAGTCCTAGTGCTCTCAGATGAACGCACATCCTGTACATTACAGCAGGTCAGTGGAGCAGCCCGAAGTGTAAATGGATGAGTGATCTCACAATCTTTAGAGGAAGTGCATCTCGTCCCTGCTAGATATTTGCCCAATTAACAGTAGGAAATCAATTTATAGTCATATCCATTTGCTCACAGAGAGCACAATGTACCTGTTTGTGTGCACGGTAACACCGACACACTCAAAGCACTAATCGGCCTGCAAGGTGCGGGACCGTCACTACCGTTGATTAATTTTCAAAGCCCGTTGAGTATTCGAGTGCACACAAACACACGCACCACTTTAACAACCACTTGACAAATAGCTACCTGAAACACAAAAGGTGACAACCTGTAATTAGAAAATATATTAGTTTGATTTATGTTTTTGGCCCAATAGATTTTAATTAATTTAGTAGCCCACAAGCTCAAGTATTATTACAAACACACATTACCTTGACAAAGATTTATGGCGCAAATGAACTGCCAGACCTCATTATATGAATGTATAATCTATCGCATATTTAAAATGCAATTAGCCATTATTAGGATAATGACAGAGTACAATTTGCTGTGTGAAAAATGCAATCAATCTGAAATTGAAAATCAAACCAATTCTGAACGGTTCAGTAAAAAGGTAATGGGCGAGCAAAGTTTCACAATACAGGAAACTATTGTAGAGTAATTACACATTATAATTGGTTTGCCATTACGCAAAACCATAATGTAAACAGAACCCAAGAAAATGGCTTCATCTGTTACTCATTTTGTGTCAAATCAAGAAAAAGGGTTGTAAACAACTTTGCAGCTCACTGTACTTGCTTGTAATCGATGTACTGCTTGGTTCTTCACTGGTGTGTGCAAGCAGCCAGTTTCCCTTGTATACATGTATGTATTTTATTTCAATTAAAACTGCTGTTTTATAAACTATATCTGCAAAATGGCAAAGATGAAACACTTTATCAAGCTTTCAACTCGAAATACTCTGGATATTGCAGTGTTTTCTATGAGAGGAGCTGTCCTTGGTGCTGAAAAGTGTTACTTAGACTGGAGTTTAATGTACTTGTACGTTATAGGCTCGTGCTGCTTAAAGGATTAGTTCACTTCAGAATTAAAATTTCCTGATAATTTACTCACCCCCATGTCATCCAAGATGTTAATGTCTTTCTTCAGTCAAAAAAAAAAAAAAAAATTAAGGTTTTTGAGGAAAACATTCCAGGTTTTTCTCCATATAGTGGACTTCAACAGGATTAAAGGTCCAAATTGCAGTTTCAATGCAGCTTTAAACATCTATATGTTCTGAGCCGAGGAATAAGGGTCTTATCTAGCGAAACGATCGGTCATTTTCTAAAAAATAATAAATATTATATACTTTTTAACCACAAATGCTCTTCTTGCACTAGCTCTGCGATGCGTCACGCATTATGTAATCGTGCTGGAAAGGTCACGCGTGATGTAGGTGGTAGTACAGCGGTAGGGTGAGAAACTCCACCTGATGTTCTCAACTTCAAAATCATGTGACATCGTTGTTTTATCTTTTTTCATTTTTTTTTTTTTTTAATAAAGGCCGTTTGACTTTGCATGTTGCTTTGTAAACACTTGCTCGGTACTTATGTATTATTATTTTTTTTTAAGAAAATGTCAGATAGTTTCACTAGATAAGACCCCTATTCCTCTGCTGGGATCATGTAGAGCCATTTAAAGCTGCACTGAAACTGCAATTTGGACCTTCAACCCGTTGGAAGCCGTTAAAGTCCACTATAAGGAGAAAAATCCTGGAATGTTTTCTTCATAAACCTTAATTTCTTTTCAACTGAAGAAAGAAAGACATAAATCTTAGATGATGTGTGGGTGAGTAAATTATCAGGAAATTTTAATTCTGAAGTGAACTAATCCTTTAATAAGCCCTCAGTTTTAGAGCTGGCATATTAGAATGTTTGAAATGCTGTACAACTTGAATTGTTTATGCCATTTAGAAGGCTCACGGTGTGTGCATATACATGTGTGTCAGTCTGTGGGTGTGCAAACTGCCTGACACCACAGGACTCCATTAGAGAATAATGTCTGATGCCTGTGTAAATGAACTATCCGTTTAAGAGCCTTTTCATCTGTGATCACATCTAATGAAAATTCACCACCTTCCACTGGAGGTGAGAACACAACCTACGCTGGCTGATTAGAACCATGAAGAACCGTCACACCTTTTCATTCCATTACCTGTCCATCACACTCTGTGAACGTCCAAGATGCTTTTAACATGTGCATGAAAAATGGGATGCACAACACAAAAATGCATTATCAAGTGACTGTCAGTCCCCAGGGCCCAGATTCTAATTGCACTGTAAGATTCTACATGCACACAGATTCTAAAAGCACTGTAAAATAGAACATGCCCTGAAATTGTGATTATGTTGACGTGTTGAAAACGAATATGCTCATTCAAAATTATTGATAATTCACATGAAGCTAGTGGCTCAAGCTGTGGTACGTATGATAACAGTCCATTGTTTTTAATTGAACTTCAGTATTTACCTTTTTTAATTTGACTTTAACTTTGTTTAGTTTTACCCTTGTTCTGTTACTTTAGGTTTAGTTTTAAATTAATGGAAAAATGTACAGAATATTTTTTAGTTGTTTTACACTATGTCCTAATATGTGCACTGTGACATGATCAACACCAAAAGATCAGCACACTTAAACACAACACACCTAAAGTATAAATAACTTTGTTAAAACAAACTTATGAGACAAAGTATCATATGTGTCAATTGGCTTAAAAGGAAATAAAAAATAAATAAAACTATATATATATATATATATATATATATATATATATATATACATGGTATAAATTCACAGAGGTGCTGGAAACATTCCTTAGAGATTTTGATCATTGACATGATAGCATCACACAGTTCCTGCAGATTTTTCGGCTGCACATCCATGATGTGAATCTCCCGCTCCACCACATCCAAATGGTGCTCTATTTGATTGAGATCTGGTGACTGTGGAGGTTATTTGAGTATAGTGAACTCACTGTCATGTTCAAGAATCCATTTTGAGATGATTTGAGATTTGTGACATGGTAATTTATCCTGCTTAAAGTAGGCATTAGAAGATAGGTACACTGAGGTCATAAAGGGAAGGTCATGGCCAGCAACGATACTCAGCTGTGGCATTTAAATGATGCTCAAGTGGTAGGGACCCAAAGTAAGCTAAGAAAATATCCCCCACACCATTACACCACCACCAACAGCCTGAACTGTTGATAAAGGCAGGATGGATCCATGTTTTTATACTGTTTATGCCAAATTCTAACCCTACTATCTGAATGTTGCAGTAGAAATTGAGACTCATTAGGTTGTGTGTGAAAATCCCAGTAGATCAGCAGTTTCTTAAATACTCAGACCAGCCCATCTGGCACCAACAACCATGCCCAGTTCAAAGTCACTTAAATCACCGTTCTTCCCATTCTCATGATCAGTTTGAACTTCAGCCGATCATCTTGACACTGTCTAAATACCTAAATGCATTGAGTTGCTGTCATGTGATTGGCTGATTAGATATTTTTATTTACAGGCAGTGGATTAGGTGTACCAAATAAAGTGTCTGACCAGTGACTGGAGAAGTGAAAATCGCTGATTATCGCCTAACAAGGCCACATATTAAGATCTGGGTAGATTAGAAGGTAGGCAAACAATCGGTTCTCAAAATTAACGTTTGGATGCAGGTGAAATGGGCAGGAATAAAGATCAGATCGACTTCGACAATGGCCAAATTGTTATGGCAAGGTGACTGGATCAGAGTATCTCTGAAAATGCAAGGTTTGGAGACAGAGTCTATAATGTACAATATTTTTGCCCCCCAGAAAGCAAGAGAACAGAACGAACAGAATTATGTGACGAGAGAGAGCAGAGAGAACAGAATTATGTGACAAACAATGAAATGGCCTTTCTCCTCTACACTTTAACACACACACACAGACATCTACACAGAAAACTGTCTGCCTCTCCCCTTCCTGACCTAAACTTTTGGGATGCCAAATGTCGAAAAAGGAAGATGAATTACCAGTGACTAGAGCTCAAGTGGGTGAAAGTGAGGCACATTTGCCTTTGATTCACCTGAGCTAATCCAGCTTCAAAGAGTCCAGCTCGCTCACCACAACTCCAGGGCTTGATTTTTCAGCTCTACCCTAGAGACCTGCAGCCCCTCCTGGGGACTGTAGCCATGATCTAGTCCTGTTAGTTCCAGACCCTGTCAGAGGTATTGCTCATCATGAAACACCTGTTCTTTATATTGGTTTTAACCTTGAGCGTGTCTTCAAAGGATTTCTGAACAAACAAATCTGAAATGGTACTCAGCACCTTGTGAAATGACGCTCCACGTTGTAAGGGCAGAGTTGGGACAGCTATAATAGCACAGCGAATAAATTGGGTTTTAAACTTTGTTGCAAAGGTCATTGCATTCTTTCTTGATAATGCAATCTACAGATTTGAGATGTGTTCACACCACAGTTCGTGGGCCTGAGGGCTTGTATTATTGGGGTGAGCAAGAAGTCACAATTTCACAATTTCACTCATTATACACTGTTTTCTCTTCAAATTAATGTAGAGATGCTCAGATCACAGAATGAGAGTAATGGAAATGAGAATAGGAAAATTGTAATAAAGAAGGCAAGACATTTTTTCTGTTTCAAATGGCACAAACACACATCCAGCATGAAATAAATCAAGGCACACATGAGTTGTGCGTCTACATAATGTAAGAATCTATCAGACTTTGATCTCCCATTTACCAAGAAGAGACTGCAAAATCATTTTCATATGCTTTGAACAAAATTGATTATGAAATGACAGAAAATGATCCAATGGGCAGAATGAAGAGAAAGAGAGTATTTTGTACATTGAATCAGATCATAGCACTGCTATAGAAATTGTCATCTGCATTATTAATGTTGAGATGCATTTCTTTAACATTGGGCAAGAAACAATCTTTTTGATGTAAATTATATATATATATATATATATATATATATATATATATATATATATATATTTATTATATATATATATATATATATATATATATATATATATATATATATATATATATATATATAAACTACCAGTCAAAAGTTTGGACGCGGTAAGATTTTTAATGTTTTAAAAAGAAGTTTCGTCTGCTCACCAAGGCTGCATTTATTTAATTAAAAATACAGTAAAAATAGTAATATTGTGAAATATTATTACAATTTAAAATAACTGTGTTCTATTTGAAAATATTTTAAAATGTAATTTATTCCAGTGATGGCAAAGCTGAATTTTCAGCATCATTACTCCAGTCTTCAGTGTCACATGATCCTTCAGAAATCATTCTAATATGATGATTTGATGCTCAAGAAACATTTATTGTGTACAATTGTACAAAATATTTGTGTACAATATTTCTTTTTCAGGATTCTTTCATAAATAGAAAGTTCAAAAGAACACAAGAGCACCCCCACCCTTTCAACCTCTGCAGGAATGCTGGCAGCACTCATATGTCTATTTCCCAAACACAACCTCTGGATATGACGCTGAGCATGTGCACTCAACTTCTTTGGTCGACCATGGCGAGGCCTGTTCTGAGTGGAACCTGTCCTGTTAAACCGCTGTATGGTCTTGGCCACCGTGCTGCAGCTCAGTTTCAGGGTCTTGGCAATCTTCTTATAGCCTACGCCATCTTTATGTAGAGCAACAATTCTTTTTTTCAGATCCTCAGAGAGTTCTTTGCCATGAGGTGCCATGTTGAACTTCCAGTGACTAGTATGAGAAAGTGAGAGTGATAACACCAAATTTAACACACCTGCACCATTCACACCTGTGACCTTGTAACACTAACGAGTCACTTGACACCGGGGAGAGAAAATGGCTAATTGGGCCCAATTTGGACATTTTCACTTAGGGGTGTACTCACTTTTGTAGCCAGCAGTTTAGACATTAATGGCTGTGTGTTGAGTTATTTTGAGGGGACAGCAAATTTACACTGTTATACAAGCTGTACACTCACTACTTTACATTGTAGCAAAGTGTCATTTCTTCAGTGTTGTCACATGAAAAGATATAATAAAATATTTACAAAAATGTGAAGGGTGTACTCACTTCTGTGAGATACTGTATATATATATATATATATATATATATATATATATATATATATATATATATATATATATACACACACAGAGAGAGAAAGAGAGAGAGAGAGAGAGCTATTAATGGTGGCTTAGCCCATAGCTGGGAATTTGTAAATGTGCAAATTGATTTTTCGATAACAATTACAATTGCATAGCTGTTGACAACTTAACTATTAGTACATTTTTAGTGGGTCTAAATGTAATATTCATTATAAGGATGAAGTGTTCAAATTCCTACAATGTTTTGAGCTGAGCCTCAATGTCATTCTTTGATGCTTTTGAAAGTGTCATTTGTATAATTTATTTTGCGAGAACAAACCTAACAAATACTCTTAAATTAATGAAAGTAAAAAGCATTTCCATTTAAATGCTATTCTTGCTTATTGTACAAACTTTTGCTAAGAAACAGTGCTTCTCAGTGGTTTCATGAGTTATGAAAGTAGATATCAGGGGAGATTCCTCCATGTCCCAGTTGTGAGGTCAGAGGTTCAGGTTCAGCTCCCTCTGTGTCTCACTTCACTTTTAATAGCTTACACAAATGCTCCTCCGGGCCTCAGGTCACCTCACAGGACCCTTCAGTCTGAACAAACCCTACAGGTCAGATTAGATGGAAGAGGCAGCAGGGAACAGAAGTGGAAGTGTCATACATTAGAGAAGGGGAAGACAATATTTCATTCTTAAATTGTTTTGAGAGGCCTGTGCCAGAGAGAACATGAATCAGCTTGTCAGAGGGCCTTCTGCCAGCACTGCTGAGGAAGAGGGGTTGAGAAAATGACTGTAGGGGCGACAGGAAGAGAGAAAGGAGGGATGGTGGGCTGGGTGGGGGATGACAGGTAACCTGTCTCTCTCACGCCGGTATGGACACTTCATCATTTAACACTTAATCAAAACTGCTGTCGTTGACGTGCAGGCAGCTACCTCCCCTGCATAATCTGTCACAACCTGCACAGGTGCTCCTTGCAGCGTTCAGGCAGGTTCAGGGCCAAAATGTACTGGCCCCAGTTCACCTGGAGCAAATGTGACAAGAGGCTGTATACAGACAAGACGACAGCTAAAGCATCATGCCCTTTCAGACTAAAAGCTCACGTGCCCTCATACCTTTTTGAGCCAAGTTGATTTTTAGTGTAGCTTTGTTTATTTGATCATTAAGCTGAATAAAAAGTTTAAAATAACAGCATTTACTGTAACATTTGATCAATTTAATGCATCCTTACTGATACAATTATTATTTTTTAATTATTATTACAATTATTATATTTTAAAAATATAGATATATTTTATAACTTTAAAAACGATCTAAAACTTTTGAACGGTAGAGTAATATTTATTATAAATATTCAAGTATTTTAATTTAATTATTATTGGTATGCAAATAATAATACTGTCTTAAAAAAACAGAGTCTATTGTCATGGCACATGTACTTTCAAGGTGTAGAACACTCACTGTCATATGCTGTTATCAATCAATCTCTCTCTGTCAGGGTTTCTAAATTCTCTCTTTATCCTCTTCCTGCTCTCGTTGTGTCTCAGATCTTATCCTCAATGTTTTGATCATCAAAAGGAGGCTTGTAAATAGTCCTCTGTGTGTGTGATATGATGAAAGCAGTGGAGATGGCTCATGGCAGGAACGTGACCTTTCCAGAGCAAGACTACTAGAGCAAGAACAGTACAGGTGAATTTGTAGCCAACTCAAAAGTTCCGGTCCAAACAGTCCTTCGAATACCTCTCTCATTCTCTCTTCGGCTCCCTGGATCAATACATCACACTAATAAGTAAAATCTGCAAGCGGCAATTATTGTGTGTCATGTTTGCCCGCCTGCTTGAATAATCGTCCAATTTAGAAGAAATCTCACCAAGGTAAGTGCCTACAGGGGCCTGCGCCGGGCTCGTTATAAATTGTGTACAGACGTTAGAGCTGGAGTAATTAAGAGACCAAAACACACATGTTAATAACGCCTGTAGCTCATTAGCTGCTGTTGCTTCTGTCAGTGGGATGCCTGGAGAGTGCTGGGCCAGCAATGGTTGTGAATGATGAGAGGAGATCAGCACAGCCCGGCCTCCACAAAACATAAACACACTTTATCAAGCCAACCTGCAAAAAAAAAGAGCTAACTTATTTAGGCAAACACAGCTAGACGGAAGATTTGCGAAGCGGAAAGAGACACTTTAGGGTGTGCTTTTTTTAATCACAGGGTTTCTCGGATGTCAGTTTTTTTAAATATCCTCCAAGGCCTCTGGGTGGTGGGAAAGGAGGATTTTCAGTTGATTAAACATGAACAGTTGTTAAGAACACAGAGGTAAGTACAGACTTAAAAGAAACCTATTTCTCTTTTAACTCAGTGAAGAAAAAAAAAATCACTGTACCCTTGCTAGATGTGTGTCCAATGGTGGACAAATAATCAACACTACCATAGACACTAAAGACATTTATAATCTTAATCTATTTAAAAAAAAAAAAATTCTTTTGCACTTTCTATTTATTAAAGAGTCCTAAAAAAAAAAAAAAAAAAAATCTACCATGGGTTCAGAAAAATTGTCAGCAGCACAAATGTTTTCAACTCCGCTTCGTGTCGTGGCCGCATTACCACCTCGGGTGTGCATTATTTTCTAAGAATTCAATGGCCCGTTATCAATTATTCTGCTTATACTATGCTTACTACACCTCAAGACACTGTTCTGATGTTGTATTTCAAGACATTTGTCAGGTTTTTGTCCTTAAAACACTCGAGTTGGCAATAATTTCTTATGCATCTCATCCCAAGCCATCATTTCAAAACTAGTAACAAAGCCTTGAGCCTTGATAGCAGAATAATACCGTTAATACAGTTATTAACACAGTTGAGAGAGAGAGAGATAATAAGCATATGTGAATTAGCCTACCTGAGTCTGTGCGTCTCTCACAGCAGCAGTGTCTCTACTAATAGCGAAACTGTAAGTTTATCTACCTCAAGAACCGCACAGTTATTACCTCGCTGGTGAGAAACGTCATGTAGCTTTTAAGTTGCTAAACTATTTTACTGATTAATTTGTCAGAGCAGCGCTGACAAAACGTTTCTGTATGAGTGTGTGTCTGTACTATACATTACATGTGTACGTTTAAAAGAGAGAGAGAGGGCGGGAGAGAGAGAGTATGTGCATTCAGGACACAATAAAAAAGTATTTTGTGGCAAAAACCATGACAATAATTTGTCGTTTTCATCCTATTGTTCACTATATTTATTTGCTTGGTCAGTGTCGTTGTGGGTTTTGTTTCTTTTGCGGCTGTAGGCTGTAGGACCTATTGAAATAACTGAAATCATTTGGCAAAGTGATATGGAACTGCATTGCGGTCAAGACCTGCTAGAAATACTTTAGCCGTGCGTTTCCCTGAAAAGAATTGCAACGTTGGTCAACCAATCAGATTTGAGCATTCAATAACATGAATTAATCTATAGGCTATTTAATTTAAACAGTGAAGATTATTCAATGTTATTTTACGTTTGATTATTCAATTTCTGTAAGCCTACCTGAATTACTGTTAGACCTGAAAAACTTCAAGGACTTAATTCTTAGCACTGTTCTTATTTTATTACTGACTGTTCACTTGTCTTCAATAATGTTTTAAATTTATATTAGCTAGGTTTGTAGCTTTTGCTGTGGTATATAAGTTTCACTCTAGAATTGTGACATTTCATTGGTATCTACAATTTTGTTAGCTTATTTATTAGAATGCAATGTTACATGGGTCAACACAATGAAAACAAATAAGTATTACACATGATATTCTTTCACGGACTATGGACCCACTAAAGTACCCTTGACCACCCCCTGGCCACACCGTATAAAAGTCTAATTCTGCCACTGCTGTCTTGTACAGTATCTGATGTCTGACAGACTTTTGAAGTCTGTAAACACAAAGAAGGAGGCGCCCACTCACTCACACACATACTCTGTCATTAATACCCAGCGATTCTTTAGGTTTCTCTGTCGACATGGTTATGTAGTAATGGTCAGGAGCTGACCGGAGGCAGATAGCCCATTCACTAGTGCATGGAATGTCAATGAATATGAAGGTGAATAGATGGTATTCCTAAATTGCCAATTAGTTTTAATGAGCTTTAATTTTAATGAGTACTTTCTGTTCAGATGCTGGATCTTCGTTAAAATCATTCTTTTCTCAACTATTTTTTCTCCATTCCCACTGCTCTCAGATCCACAAATGAGAACATGTCTCTTTCCATCAAACCTCTGATTTTTCTGAAGAAGAGGTGACTCCTCCCCCTAAAGGGTATGTGATTGACTTAGTCAAATTGTACCCTCATCTTGTGATGACCACCTCCAGCAGAACACCCCCACCGATCACATCTCATTCTCTCCACATTGCAGAATTGCTGGCCCTCTGGTCACTTATCACTTTATTTATTTGCTCAAACAGGGGCTGTGTCCATCAAGCATATTTTAATGAGTCAGTGATTTGCCCCTGTATTCAGATGTATTCCATCCAATAATTATTCTTGGCCTAAAGCTATAGCCTCAATTAAATTCACTGCAAATGTCTTCTGAAAGTAAGATGGAACAAAATAAAAGGGGGTGGGGGAAAAGATGGATGACTAATTTGATAGTATATGTTTGATATAAATCATGCTAATAGTTTTAATTCCTCTAAGTGCTGTGGAGTTGATCTGAGATGCTCAAGGAATGGGGCAAATGTTTTGAGAATCCTAGACACAGAAGACATTCAAGTAATCCAACTTCACTGACCACGATTTAATGATAACACGTTAATTAAAGTGATTAAAAAAAAATTAAAGTTCTGTCAGCATTTATTCACTCTAATTTTGCTCAAATCCTGTATGTATCAAATACCAAATGATAAGTTTAGCAGAACGTCCAAGCTGCTGTTCTTCATAAAATGAAAGTGAATGCTAATACTGTTGCTCCAAAAATACACATCATAAAAGTAGTTCATACAACTCCATTCCAAGTCATATCATAGGTTTATTGGTTTAGGTTTAGGGGTTGGGATAGGGTTTTGGGACTAAATGTTCAGACAGAAATAATCAACAAAAGATGTTGATCCAGGAACATTTCTTATTTGGCAAAATCACAGTGACCATCTGAATTAGAAGTGCAGATCTGTGCACACTCTAACTGTTAATATTGCCCACAACTCATTGCGCATTGGACAAGGATTTGATTAGAACTACAAACACGAATAAAAAGTGTTAAACTACAAACATAGCAGATGTGAGAGACCAATGTTTAAGTAGACAGGTTTAGATAAAGGGGTTTGAGTGATTAATAATCAGTATCTAACCTGACGAAAATATATTTATTTAGTGTTATCCACATTATATTTCATCTGCAACAGTATTGTAAACTTTTATAAAGATACATTTGGTCATTATCTTTTAAATGCATCATATGCATACACGAGGAGAGTTTTCCACACGAAAGACCCACGTCTCAACGTGCTACTACATTTCTCTCCAAGGAAATTAGGAAATTAGATTAAACTGAATGTGGAGGATTTTAACTGTGACAAGATGATTGACGGCAGTTTAAATGGTGACTAAGCGACAGAGTGGTCCGTTAAAGTCACAATCACATGTCCCAAAGCTTTCCTACTATTCTGCTACACACTCAAAAAGTATGTACCTTTTCTTCACAAAAACAGTACGTACATTTAGGGCAATGTATAAGTAGGCGAATAGAGATGCAGCATAAATAAATGACTTGAATGATTTGTTACAATCAATTTATTACTATAACGTGCGTAACACGCTAGAACAGATGCTGCATTCACGCCATGTTGTAATTACAGAAAATAAAGCTCTTGCGGTATTTTGACGTCATACACCGATCAGTCTGCACAGCGTCGAACACACCTTAAATCTGCAGTGGTCAGATGTTACAGCGGCTCTTAGGAAATTACGTGTTTACACGTTGTAATTAAAAGTTCTACAAGCACATGAAGGACTTTCAGAATAGTTACAGTAATTACGACATGACGCAAATGCACCTACACCTCAGTGGTTCTCACACATTTGAGCTTCTTTTTCTTTTAAAGGCAGTTGGCAAACACACTTGAAGGTGTATACCGCCACCTACTGCATGACAGCTGACGTAAAATAATGGATTGGGTTAGGATAACCGATGCCAATCAGTTAAAAAAATGCTTAAATCGGCCCTGATACCGATCCTTAATTATTATTATCATTACTTACAAATCTCTGAAACCGGATCTGAGAAATATAGAGAGTTTTTGAATAAAAACCTCCCTGACCAAGCTGTTTTTATTTTGTCACATGATAAAGAGTTTTGTGTTTTGGGAAAATGGGAAAGGGAGGAGAAGAATAGATTCAAGTGAAAAAGAAAAGAAGCAAAAGAGTACAGCTAATTAAGCTGTGACACTAACATAGTTTAGCACAAGGAGGATTAGTTTCAGATGAGGCATTGTGACAAGTGAACTAAGGACAAAGCGAGAAAAAAAAAAACAAAAAAAAAAAACATCTTCCATACTGCCAATAAAAACCACCCATAGACAATTACCAGCGTCTGTCACAAAAGCTCTACCACTGTGGTCCAGGCTTCTGAATCAGCTCTTCAGAATGTGAAAATGCGCTTATTAAATGATAGACTGCTGCTGCCATGATCAACAGAAAATATGAATAATCATCATAATAAAATGTGAATTAATGAAATTGTTTACCAACTTATTTCCATTTAATAGCGCAGTGCATGAAAAGAGCACTGATAAACCAACGCTATCTCACGACCAATTCGTACGTATTTTACGAGGTGGCTAATTCGTATGAATTGGTCGTAAGATTTGTCTAAACCCCAGTGATGGGTAGGTTTAGGGGAGGGATTTGGGGTAGGTCATTCGTATGAATTCATACAAATTTGTCAACTCATAAAATACGTACGATTTAGCAAAAAAATTATGAATTCGTATGAGTGAGGTCATATGAATTCGTATGAATTAGCTACCACGTAAAATACGTACAAATTGCCTTGAGATCGGGTTGGATAAACAGTGTTTACAAGTAAAGTGTGTTACGTAATCAGATAACTTATTTCAAGTAACTAGTAAAGTAACGCATTACTTTTAAATTGACAACAAAATATGAGTTACTTTTTCAAACAAGTAACGCAAGTGACTTTGTTTTCCCATGTACTGACTGACAGCTCTCCTTTCTCCATGTTGAGAGAAACCAGAAGTGCAGAGGCATTGTGTGCGCTGTGTAAACATGATGGTAATTCTAGACTATTTCTAGACTAAACGTGAGCATACATTTACTCATTTACTTTTCCTGGGTCCTATTCTTCTATTCCAAAATAGCAGCACAGCTGAAAGGTTTGTTTGTTTGAGCTGCGCCCTCTACTGTACAGGCATGAATTTGCATTTCCTTCAGCCTGAGGCTTATTCATTTCACTTTTGGTGTGAAATAAAGGGCCTTTACATTTGCCAAAAATATAACTTTTTCCACAAAAAGTAACTAAAAAATGCAATTAGTTACTTTTTTAGGGAGTAACACATTTTGTAATGCATTACTTTTAAAAGAAACTTTCCCCAACACTGCTGATAAATAACACAAATGCATGTTTTTGCTGAAAAAAATATATATATAATGACTTAAATATTACTTGGTTGCAGAGCTATTTCAGCTCACATAGGGCCTAGTTAAACAGGATTGTGGGTGGTTAGAAAACAAGACATGCTGTTTAGTAAATATGCCCAAGTGAGTTAAACCAACAGGTCAAAGCATGACCGTGAAATTACAGAGATGGCTACTTGTCATCTATGGACATTTAATTTCAATAGCACTGGGGGATTCGGTTAATGCCGAGGCCAGAGACAAATCTGCACTGTGCGGCTTCATCAAATGTAAACTGCTGCCCTGCCATTATCGCACAGGGTTTCAGCTCAGCCTGTCATCCACTACCTGTTATTCTCTCAGAAGGGTAAGAGGACATGGGGTGAAAAAAGCAGTACTTCATGGCTGTGTAATCACTTCAGGAAGGCATGCAATTTGTGTGGCCAGTGGTCCACTCCACGTTAAATATATAAAACAGCATGACTGCACCTGTTGTGACTGGTAACTGGTCCCTATTTTTTTTTTTTTTTTTCCTGGAAATTATCACTATCCATTCTGCTTTTAAAACATTTGCAATGTGTGACTCCTAGATTCGTTGCTGTTTTGTATGGGTTCATTTCAGATATTGAGCTCAAAACATATAATTTGTGTGTCCTCTCTTGGTCCATTCAGAGGATTTACAGGATTTCATGACTGTAGACATAATTTCAAATGCCTTCGAGCTGCCTATATTTTTCAATGAATGTCTCAAATTGAATATCACATTTTTTTGTCCTCTTGTTTTTCAACAACTTTCGCAAAAGCACCCCTACGCCTCGGGTCTCATGGACAGCTCATAGAAGCAATTATAGTCGACTCAATTTTCAACCAGTGATGCCCAAAGCAGAATCCTCACCCCATGTATCTTTGGCTGTTGTACGCCATGCACCACACTTTTCCCGCCATCTGTCCTCTTAACATTTTATGAGCTGCTCTGCTTCTACAGTCACACCAGTTTTTACACAGAAAGACAGAGGGAGAGAGAGAGAGATCTATTATTCAGGTCTTTTACAATTTGTCCCAACGAGAATCCGTGTTTGGAACAATTGCCCTCCTCCCGTTTCCTCTGACAATTACGCTACAAAACCATTTGAATGTTTTATCTTCTTTAGTTTTCACTGGTTTATTCTTTCTCCTTCCTCCATGCAGCTGCTGTGGACGCCAGTTGGTCGGAAGACGGCGGTAATTAAGAGCCAATTACTCCACCTCTGGAGTCTTATTAACGACGTTGGTGAGCAAGCAAGGCGAGCAGCAGGGTGTAATCACTGGGGAGTGGTGACAGGATAATGCTATGACCAGAACCCCTCTTTATCATTGCCTGTGGATCTGACAGACCCATACAGTACAGAACTATCGCCGACATGGATTGCTATAACCGATGAGCCTGTGGGGTGTCTCGCAGCTCTGGGTTGTAGAAATGCTTGGGTTGCAATCCACACGTTTAAACTTGTTTTATTAACAGAACGACATTTTTGGTATGACAAAAGATGTGGATATTAATTCTATACAACTAGATATAACAGTTGCAACACAATCAATAAGCAAGATAGTCTGTAAACTTTAGCTCTCTCAATACAGACAGGGATAGCAGAGTGGGCTAGAGAGGCTCTCCAGAGGAAAGGACATTCAAAGCCATTACAGACAATCTGATTGCTTTTGCGAAAGAGGTGTCCAAAGACCAACAGAACGGAAATTAGGAAATAATGGAGGGGAATAATGAAAAACAATGAAAACTGGCAGCAAGTCGGGAAAAATGATAAGAAGAGGAAAGAAAAGAGGAGGGGTTTTGCTCATTGCACACCCTTTCACCTTTTAAAAGAGGTAAGAAAAAAAATCAGTTATATAAACGGGTTAGGAAAAATAATTCTTCTTGTTATTTTAGATTGCCTTCTAATGTTGGCTCATCTCGTTTCCTCTGCAAGTCTAATTTAAGATCCTATCTCCTGCTCACCTTGGTGTGATATCACATCAGAGTTCAGCCAGCATGGAATCTGAATACCAAATGGATAGGCTAGACCAGTTAGTTTGGTAATGCATTGAAGAGAGATCCCCCCCCCCCCCTTCTCTTCTCTTCTGCCATGTTTTGTCAAAACTGCAAATGTGTACCTAAAGAAAAGCTTCAAAAAAACTCTCATTCTTTTTTTCTTATGGAAATATATAAGGAGCTCTTTGAACTGACTGGAAAAACTGAATTTAAGGCAAAAAAAAAAAAAAAATTCACATCTCGGAGCTCCATTGTCACATTTAAAATGGATAGAAATAGAAATATTTAAATAGAATATTTATACTAGGCTGTCAAGCGATTAAATTTTTTTTAATCTAATTAATTACATGATGTGGTGATTAATAGATCTAATTAATCGCAATTTAATTTCGCAATTTAATTTAAATCACACATCAATTTTAGCTGAGAAATGACCCCCAAAAGATAATTTGAAGTCATTATTGTGTAAAGCATCAAAAAGACATTACAAAAAGTAGATTCAGAAAGAAATATTTTAGTCAATTCAACATAAATTTTGAACTTATGAACTTCTGGACCATGAGGTTGAGTAAATGATGACTGAATTTTCATTTTTGGGTGAACTATACCTTTATTTTTATTTATTTTTTTAATTAATATGGAAATATAATTTTATAAATAAAATTAGACTCTAAATAAGAAACTAAAACTGCCTGCAGGTGGTGGTAAATGTCTTAAGTCCTCCATTCATTGATTCCATTTATTCAAATGGTTGATTCATTTAGGAGTGAAGTAAATGGTTCTCTTCAAGCTTGTTGGACTTGAAGGAGCAACTACACAAACCAATGACATGTATGACGTCAGAGTGGTAACAGGGTTTTTCCTGGCTCAAAATGAGGCAAGGGTGGTAAAATCCTTGGTCTGTCTAGGGGGGTCGGGGTTCGAAGAGTTCTGCGGTGAGAGTTTTGCTTTGTCTTTAAATTTTCATTGGCAAAACTGAACAAAATGGACAATATTGTGTCTAAAATAACAATATTAACTTCTTATTTACTGAACTATTGTCTAAAATCAGTATTGCTTTTGCACTTTTTATATAGGCTATGGGACAAAAACAGCACTCGTGTAATATTCCACTCGTTACTCGTGATATTGCTTAACTCATATGATCTAAACATAAGACAAAAAATCAAACTAATCTCTAACAAATCTAGAATTTTATGGACTTTCTGACTGCATTTTATAAGCTTCATCACGTAGAGAGTTGTTGCCCTGCATTATATTCGTCATCAATCAACTGTATTTAATGTTAGATGAACTACATAGGTCTGGGGCGGGGCAAGTGGGTTAAATGCGTTACAAATTTTAACACATTATTTTTTACCGTAACTAATTAATCTAATTAACGCGTTAAATCGACAGCCCTGATTTATACCTTAATATTTTGCCTGAATCGTTCAAAATTATAGGTTATGGAATCTCAATTTAGCTGTGCTATGTATATATATATATATATTATACGCTCCGGGAACAAGCTTGTGGACACTCAAAAATGCCCATGACCCTTGAAGAACCAAAACCGCATCTGTCGTTCTATATTTATAGGATACATTTCACTTTTTCTTTTCTTGCTTGACCAAATACATGATTTCACAAAACATGGGAAATAAATTGGGTCAAACATTAGCCAAAATACCAAGTCCAACAACTGTGTATCAGCCTCTCACAATTTAGAAGTACTGTTTCTTCTGAATCAATCTTATCGGAATCTTATGGATCCAGGTGTGCTCTGAGTCTATTTATAGTTATTATACCATACACAATCCACCACTGAAGGTTACCAGACCAGAGAGCACGAGAGGGGAAGGTTATGGACGTGTTAGAAGAGTGTCGATATCACAGGAGCAATTACAGCTGTATAAATGGCCCCTTCATCAGTCCAAATCAGGCATTCCATCAATCTGGCCCCGTGGCAAAGCCCTCAGCCTGTCACCCCTCTTTCTGCCTGCAATCTGTACATTTCAACTTAGCCTAGAAATTGATAATCTGATTGTGGCCTAACTTGATTATGCATTGCATCTGCTGGAGGTAAAGTGGAGAGACCTGGCAATGAGGGAGTCAGCACACATCCAAAGGGGAACAGGATGAGTATCTTAAGCATTGGCTGACAAGAGAAGCCTTACACACAATTAAAGCACTTCTATACAAAAGTTTCTGTGGAACTCAGCATAAATGTGGGCTTTTTAAATGAAAGTCTAGACACAGTGGACTTGCACAAAAGCAAGTAATTCTGGGGACACAGGGTTTGCTTATCTGGTTTCAGCTATTGTTTGAAGCATTCAATACAGAGCAGCTGAAGATAGATGTTGATCGTTTTGCTGGTTTCCCAGTCTGAGGGGTCAAAAGCACCAGTTACAAAACTATACTAAAATAAAAAATAAATGACATTAATATATATATGGCAGCCAATGTCTATTTTGATTCTAAATGAGTAAAATAAAATAAATAAAATAAAATAATCTAAAGTGATAGTAAATACATTTATAATGTTATAAAAGATTTTTAGTATAAAAATACTAATTTTTATAGTACACTTTAGTATAGGGAACATGTATTCACTATTAACTACGACTTTTTCCTCAGTAAACTCCTAATTTACTGCTTATTAATAGTTAGTAAGGTAGTTGTTAAGTTTAGGTATTGGGTAGGATTAAAAATGTAGAATAAGGTCATTCAGAATAAGGCATTAATATGTGCTTAATAATTACTAATAAACAGCCAATATTCTAGTAATATGCATGCTAATAAGCAACTAGTTAAAAGACCCTAAAATAAAGTGTTAACAAGATTTCTATATAAAAAAAAATGTTATATTCATCAAAAAAAAAAAAAATCATGAAAAAAATTATTTCCACAAAAATATTAAACAGCACAACTTTTTTCAACATTGATAATAATAAATTATTTCTGAAGGATCATGTGACACTGAAGACTGGAGTTTGTTTGTTTATTTATAGTTTAATGCCATGACAGCTACCCCGACTGTATTAATGGCGAGAAAGAGTTTTTTTTTTTAAAAAAAAGTTTAAAATAGGTTTTTAAATTTTATTTTAGATAAAAATTCTAAAACTAGATCTGGTCTTACTTCATTAAAATGTTTTAATAATGTTTCCAGTCCTGAATTCAGCTTTGCCATCTCAGGAATAAATTACATTTGAAAATATTTTACAATTAGGGCTGTTGATTTAACATGTTAATTTAATTAATTAGTTAAAGGTGCAATATGTACGATTTTTGCAGTAAAATATCCAAAAACCACTAGGCCAGTGTTATATATTTCGTTCATTTGAGTACTTACAATATCCCAAATGTTTCCAACTATTTGTAAATCGTGAGAAAACTGCAATTTTAACCAAGGCTCCGGGACATGTGAGGAGTCGCTTGTCAATTGCGTCATACCTGCGTTACCCTCGGTTTCCGGTTTTATTTTGTAGAAACACATTTAGTCTTATTGTTTAAATCTAATTTTCTTGATTTTTTGCGAGTACCATGCTTTACCATGCCTCAGAGAAGAACACTATTTTGTCATAATCAGATGCAGCTTTATTTTTAGTAACAGTATACAGAATTTTCTCCATCATACAGTACCTTTTAAAATTAATTGCATGCCATTTATCAACACAAGCCATCCAGCATTTAATATGATATTCTAAAATCGATCTAGCTTACTGCAGTGTGTCTCAAACAAGTGTCTCACAGCAGCCGCCGAGCGAACCCACAGAGTAACATTAATATAACATCATTGCCAACACACTCAAATGTATCTAATATGATAAACAGAGCTGTGTTACCTCATACTCATGACCGGAAAAGCGGAAACGGCGCCGGTGACTGTGGCATAATAAAAGTTCCGCTGCTCGTGAGGCGTGTGTTGCGCAATCGCTCCAGCGGCCTCGTTCAGCTCCCACAACACTCGGTCCTGCTCTGCTTCATACTACAGTAACGTTAATAATCACATCCATGAACATGATTTCTTCCTGAGTCCTATCCCGATTGTTTCCACAAGCTGTGATGTGAAGACCACGTCCCAAGATTCCACACTCAAACTTGCTGTCATCAAGCTACGCCTTTGTTTTGAATCAGCCTCAAGCGAACAGAAATGTTACATATTGCACCTTTCAGGAAAAAAAATAACGTTAAAATTATTAACGCATTTAACATACCCGCCCCACCCCAGAGCTACATAGCTCATCTTACATTTCATAAAGTTGAATGTTGACGAAAATGAGCAGGGCAACTTAGCCTGGAGCTTATTGAATGTAGTCAGAATGCCTGTAAAAGTCAAGATATCTGGGCAAAAATGCCCCTGACCACAATCACATGAATGTTGTTTTTGTCCTGAATAGCACAAGAGCAAACGCGATATTGATTTTATACAACACTTCAATAAATAATAAGTTAATATAGTTATATTTTAGACACAATATTGTGTGCTTGTGCTCAATTTTGCCAACAAAAATATTACCTATAAAACCAGAGCAGGACTGTTGTGCGTCTCAGAGCAATACACAGCGGTGCTTCATTTCTGAATGAATCCGAGTTGAGCAAATCAATCAGGTGAACCAATGATTCAATGGCCCAATTATAAAGTGAGCCATTTACTTAATTCCGGAAAAAATCAGCTGTTTGAACAAATCAAATTAATGACTGACTCAATGACATTTACTGCCACCTAGTGTGCACTGCATTATTCAAATAATATTACAGCTCATATCCAGCCCTCTTGGAAAAAGTGCATCATTAGGAAATAAATAAATAAATAAACAGACCAGAAAAAGGAAGAAGAAAGAGAGAGAGGGAGAGAGATAAACATCTGTTGACTCTGCCCATCTGTTCCAGGCATGCCAAAACAGAGTACAGAGAGAAATAAGACTGAGATGGACAAAAGAAATCATAGAGGATGTGTTGTCACGCTCATGTCAACAAAAGCCACTGTTCAAAAATGTTGAAATAATGAATGCGGCTGAGAAGCCAACAAGAAGGATCTGCAGCAGGTAATACAGAGTCCCACAGAAAACAATTAGAGTCCGTCTGTTCTTCTGCAGGCCTCCAGCTCTTCCTGGCTTCCTTATAATTCTCACCACTTTCCTTTTCTGCCATTTACTCAACGTATCTGGGCTGGTTAACTTATTATGCGTTTGCTGGTGAGGGATTCTTTGACAGTGGCAAGCATTTAAAGCAATGTTTTTATTATATGATCTTTTATCTAGTCTGTGAAAGAGCTACCTGAGGCGTTCAAGGACAAGATGCCTTAGCAACAAACAGAGGGAAAGAGTAGAGAGCAAAACAAAACAAAAAACTGAAACTGGCGCCAGAGGTTAACGTATCATGGTGACAGTAAATGTAGCGCAGTCGCCGCCAGGCCAGACTCAAAAGAACAGTGCTGAAGCAAATCATGTCTACGGACAAAAAACCTTGAGAAACTATTAGGTTTAGCACAGCAAGTAAAAAAGAGATTTCGAAAATGTCTGAAGCCTTTCATTATATAAGTCTTCATGTTGCTAACCTTGAACTGAGAATCTTTGAATCTTAGAGAAATCCTACAATCAAGTGTGCTCTTCTAAAAAATAACTAATGACTTTGAAAACAACCATACAAGGATGTGAATATTGAAAAATTGTGTCAAGAAAAAAAATTAATAAACCCATAAACAGACAATCAAACAAAGCTTTCACTATGACACAGGCTGTAGGCTGATCCTTGCTGTGAGAAAGATGTTCATGTGCATTATCAGTATAATCCCCATTACCCTGAGGATACACAGATACACTAATAAGCCTTTAATCTTTACTCTCACGTCTCCTTTGTCTACATATGCCTCTCTTCTAGAAAACTGGATTATTTGTGTTTTTACTTTTACTTTATTCACAAAAACATGAGACAAACCACTTTTACAAACCTTGAGCAAACATTGAGTGTATTAATGAAAACATTTAGTCATGTTTCATGACGAATTATAATTAATTTTAGTTCTTCAGAGTCTGCGGCTTCACCATATCAGACAAACGACAAATGCCAGACTAGAAGTCATCCGTTTCAAATGTAGAGTAGTACGGGATCTGCGTGGAATTCCGGCCATATGCATATGCAGAATTTTCAGATCTGCTTTGACTTTCATTGCTTGTGTTGATACATTTGAACTTTTGCAGCTAGACCTATTGCAACCACCCGATGGGATATTATGTATTCTAATGAAAACTTTGAAAGCAAGGTGAGAATTACCAATATTTTTGCAGTTAAACATTACTCTTTAAACAATATTTCTGTAAAATGGGAGGTTATATGGAGCCCCTAAAGTAGGGGTGTCCAAATTAGGTCCTGGAAGGCCACTGTCCTGCAGAGTTTAGCTCAAACCCTAATTAAACACACCTGAACCAGCTAATCAAGGTCTAACTAGGCATACTAGAAACAGAGATTGTATATTATAGGGAGATGAGAGGTCTGTATCTCTTACCACTGGAGAAAGCGTAACGGCTAACTTAATCACGTGCGGCACCTCTCAGCCTATTGTGTAATGGCAGTAACATCAGTGCCCGCCGTTCAAAACTTCTTCCCTGCATACCGCCACAGCCGGAGCCTTAGAATTAGCCTTTACGCTTTTTTGGCTAAAGGTTGCAGGCTTGCCTTCCAGAGGTTTTTACACAACTTCTATTGTTCTATCTGTTAAACAGTAATGTGGCACATTTGCTGTTGGTAATGCCGTAAATGAGTCCTACCTTTTGCCACATTCCCTAGTCTGCCTTCTCTTAAAACATACACTTTTATCAAGCTAAAATCTATATATAGTTCCCACCGAAAGTATTGTTTAGTGTAAAACATGCTGAAGATTAGCGATTAATTAAATGATTAGCTATTTCCCCACAAAAGCTGTTTAATCAGCATAGTGAAGCCTATCATCGATTGACATCCATTCAATAAACGGCCTCTGGTCTCCTTCCCTGCGTACTGCCAGAAGCGGAGCGTTAGCATTAGCCGTTACGCTTTTTGCAAAATATTTGTGAGATAACTCAGAAGCTTTAAAATAAATATTTTCCTCCCATCTCATATTTTTTTTCCACCACCATGTCCCTTTAGGGGCTCTGTACAGTTGTGAATAATTATGTAAAGAATAATAGACGACGGGCCGTTGAATTATAAGAAAATAATGCACACCCGAGGTGGTAATGCGGCCACAACGCAAAGCGGAGTGCATTATTTTCTGATAATTCAATGGCCTGGAGTCAATTATTCCGCTAAAAACTATGGTTACCACACCTCAAGACACCGTTCCATTTGTCAGGTTTTTGTCCTTAAAACACTTTTGTGTGTGGGACTAATTTCTTACACATCTCATCCCAAGCCTCCATTGCTAATTCCAAAACATCATTTCAGAAATAGTAACGGAGGCTTGAGCCATTGATAGCAGACTAATACCGTTATTAAAGCAGTTGAGAGAGAGCGTGAGAGAGAGAGATAATAAGCATATGTTAATTAGCCTACCTGAGTCTGTGCGTCTCTCACGGCAGTATTGTCTCTACTAATAGCGAAACTGTAAGTTTATCTACCTCAAGAACCGCACAGTTATTACCTCGCTGGTGAGAAATGTCATGTAGCTTTTAAGTTGCTGTACTATTTCACTGATTAATTCATCAGAGCAGCGCTAACAACTTGTTTCTGTACAAGGGTGTCCATAATGTGTGTGCATTTGAGAGAGAGAAAGAGAGCGGAGAGAGTATGCACTTTCAGGACATAAAAAGTATTTTGTGGCAAAAACCGCGACAATAATTTGTAGATTTGTATCCTATTGTTTACTATATTTATTTGTTTGGTCGGTGTGGGTTTTGTTTCTTTTTCGGTTGTAGGCTGTAAGGACCTTTTGAAATAACTGAAATCATTTGGCGAAGTGATATGGAACTGCAATGTGGTCAAGACCTGCCTAGAACTGCTTTAGCTGTGCGTTTCCCTGAAAATAATTGCACACCTTAGAACAATCAACAACCAATCAGATTCGAGCATTCAACAGCCCCATAGTATATTCATTAATCATTAATTTTACCATGGTGAATAAGCAGACTGTAACGGCTACTTCATGACCTATTTGAAAGTTACACTCAGCTGTTACTAGGGGACGAAATGCAACAATCTGATGCAAATGTCAGCGACAGGCGGCTTTACACATGAAAACAGATGACCTAGTAAACTTGTAGTTAACATAGTGAAATTTCCCACCCATTATCACAGAAACATAGGTGAATACTAAATATTTAAATCCATTAAGGGGAGAAATAGTGTGCGATTTGACAGGTTTAAAAGAATGACCCAGACCTCATAGGTTATTCAGGCTCAGAGTGCCAAAGGCCTGACATGCCTGGGCCACACTTCCGCTAATGAGCTTCTCGTTTGAACACAGACGATAGATCAAAATGTTTAATGTCTTATTAGTTCCTGGCTCATGGCTTCAGGTGGAGGCAATGCTTATTGGAGCCTCCCTCCGACACAAAATAAATGAAGGAATTAGCGTTAAGCACCTCTCTTGGAAAGAAACTCGCTCTCATGCGGCCCACATTTGTCCTCTAGTCAAAATGAGCTTGGCATGAAGCTGCTGATTATTCTGGTGTCTTAATATACAATCAAGTATTGTTTTCTTGATATAATATAAGTACGTGTGGGTGGACAGAAGTCTTTGGCTTTACACACTGGAATCCCCACATAGCGGAGTAATTGGAAAATACATATTTTAGTTTATTTTATCTGTCAAGCATTACGATCACACTTGGAAAAACATTATAATTCAGCCATTCTTGCCAATTTAGACATTTCTCGTATATGCTGTATTATCCTCCCTGCTGTCTACAGTTACTGCTGAGGTTCTATTTAGAATATTACAACCGCACAAACTTGTTCTGAACGCCATGAAGACTGCTTTCTTCTTTTGTTTTCTCTCTTTATGTGGATTACTAATCAGAAATCAAGTGGATTTGTTTTCTTTATGAGCCACTAAAGATGAATTGGTTTGTGTAATTTCCACTTGTTCACACAAACTCATCATACATAATACGTGTGGCATCTGCTTTACTGGTGCACTGAGAATAAATGATTGTTTGTTTCATTTGTAATCTCCTTGCCAGATGTTAACATGGCTTGCCTTTTGCTGACAGGGCATGAGTGTTGTGTATTTCATGCTGGTCCTGCATATGCCTTTGATGCTGCCTCCTTGACTGAGCTCACCAGGTGGCTGACACTTAACAATCTGCTACTGTTGATGAGCAGCACAAGACCACGTTTCCCAGCATGCACCTTGTACTTTGCTGTCCTTGCCCACGAGGGATCCGTTAACGATTTACCAAAATGCCAAAAATGTTCTGTGTTTGACTTGAGAGGATTCATTATAGAAAGAGGAAAAGTCTCTGGCTGAAATCTGTCTTCTAGGACTATTTATGCATAAAGGGCTTTTTGTTTGCCTAAATTCAAGTGCAGTAATTTACTTTACCATCAAAGAGGTACTTGCCATACAAAACAGAACTATGCCACACATGTGGCATCACAACTATTAAGCAGCACAACTGTTTTCAACATTGATAATAAGAAATGTTTCTTGAGCACCAAACCAGCATATTAGAATGATTTCTGAAGGATCATGTGACACTGAAGACTGAAGTAATGATGCTGAAAACTCAGCTTTGCCATCACGGGAATAAATACAATTTTAAAACATATTGAAATAGACAACCAAACGGTTATTTTAAGTAGAGCATTCTTTCAAAAACATATATATATATATATATATATATATATATATATATATATATATCGACCCCAAACTTTTGAACAGAAGGGTATTTCATGAATTAATATTTATAAAATACTACCTGCAAAATGCATAATGTGTATCTTTAACAGTTTTTAATATGAACAGCCAGTGATTTAACCACACTGATTTAAGTCTTTCAGTTAGTTGGTTAGTTGCAGTTAGTTACGCTGGCTTTACAGTACATTGTAAAAAAAAAAAAAGATTTTGTAAATGAAACAAAGGTTATTGAATTACATTTTACAAGAAAATACTATTTCAGTCTTTCTACTTCATTAAACAACTCCAAACCTCGGACAAATGTCATGGTTATATCATATGGAAATATTGGTTAAATGGTATTGTAACTGATAGGGAAACAGTGCGAGTTCTGCTGCGGAACAGTTGTGATCGGGCAGCAGTTTTCATTAAACAGTAGGCCTATATAGTCTACTCGTGTAAAAATGATCTTGTATGTTTCAATAAATGGCGCACGTAACAAATTCAACCAGAGTAGCATTTTTATTTAATCAGAAAGAATCAAAAGGAGCTTTATTGGCAAGTATGTTCGCACACATAAGGAATTTGTTTTGCTGACAGAAGAAGCTTCCAGTAGCCTACACAGAGACAGCAACAGAAGGCTATAAGACACACAGATGTAGGCCTATATATAATATATAAATAAACAAAAATAGTCAAATACATGTGTGCTATATAGAATAGATGAACAGGGAATGGAGTATAAGGTCATTGTCAAGTAAATATAAGTGGATTGCACATATTTATCATTACCCAGTGGAGGCATTTAACTGTTAAGGCCTTACTTACTCTATATCTGTTTAAAAGCACGGAGAAAGATGACAGATAATGTTTGCAGCTGAGATTTAATAATTTTCAATGGCTAATTTGTAACAGATTAAGGATATACATCAAATAATTTATTATTTCAAATATCATCAAAACCGAGCAAGTGGAGGGCAAGAAAAATAAATCTCAAACTAAATTTTGCATTACACTATATTGTGATGCGTTATTATGGAAATATGATCCACAGAACAGCTCCACCCTCAGGTAACTGTATGTAGCGACAGAGCATAGGTTACTGGACGTATCATTATGATTCCATAGGTTCTCAGAGAAAAAAAAACGAGAATGTAGAGGGCTAGATAAATTCGTTCTCTAACGAAATCGGGGATCATATTTCCATAAGAACACATCAGAATATGTTCAATGAAAGCTGCCACCTCATACAGCCACATCTGTTTTGTTCTTTCTGCGCCAGAGCTTGTTCTTGCTTAAAATCCGTTCAAAAGCGTGTTTGCTCAGAGCTAATGCCGTTCCGCTAATAAGGCAAGAATTTCATCATTAGTAAAAACACTTTTAAAATATTATTTACAGTGTTCACAATTCATCCTGTCGTGTTGGGTCGCGTCAGGTCAATGAGCAGCAAGTCATAATTTCGACTTCGTTATGTAATAATTTCGACTTTTAAAGTCATAATTTCGACATAGTTATGTCAAAATTTCAACTTGGTATGTCAATTTTAAGTTTTTATCTCGTAATTATGACTTTTAGAGTCATAATTTCGACTTTTTATTTTTTTCTTATGTGGCGGAAATGGGCTTCCATAGTTTTTTTTACCAGCAGCACAGGCAATAACGTCAGCTGCGCGTTCTCGCTCTCTTCTCTGTCACAGTGAAGTGACACACACCCGCGCGGGGCGCCTTCTCTCTCTCACTCATCTCATTCGCTCCGGTTAAATAGTGCTTGTATTGCGCATAATTTTAGTCATTCCCGCAGGTTTCGCGCTCACACCAAAAGCGCGCGCACCACTGATCTATATAAGTGAAGCGAACAAAACAGAGAGAGAAGTCAAACATAGTCACAAGTACCAAAAAAATCAGCTTACTGTGCTTAAACTGTCAAATACATACAAAAGTATGTCAAAACCAGCGGCACAGGCAACCTTGGCGAGTATTCAGATAAACACAGTCAGTTTTGAATTGTTAAATAGCTAAGAAAGTGAACCTATGTTGTGTAACAGTATTGGGTCCGTTCATAAACTCTTAAAGGGACAGAAGTCCAATATTCCTGCTGCTGTCTGTCATGTTAATCAAAGAACAAAAGACACAGAAAATCACTTTCTGCTCTTGACTGAATACGTTTTATAACTTTAATGGTAAGAATTGATATGTATTAATATTTACAATAAAGACTACAGAAATTAAGGTAACCAATGTAAAATATCACTGAATGTGTTATTTTATATTTGATTACTTTAATTTCTGTAGTATTTCTTACCTGAATAAAAACCCAGTTAACCTGAAAAACTTAGTTTCATAGCTCTCTTTATTCTATTGCATTTATTTGAGCTGTTTATATTTTATAACTGACTTTTTACTTGTTTTTTTGTTTTTGTTTTTGTTTTTATGAAAATAAAACTTTGCGTTGAAAAAAAGTAGATTTTTGTTTGTTTGTCAATTATAGTTCTCAGAAAGAAAATCGGAATCAGCAAAAGTCGATATCGGCAGATCACACTAACAAAAAAAGGAAAATTGGAATCGGCCAAGAAAATCTCTAATGTTTTTGATTTATTGCAAAGAACCAACTCATGAGGTTTCTTCCATCTCTGTTTTGGAGTAATGTTTTAGATGTAAACTAGTGACCAGAAACATGTATGGAGGCAGCCTAAAAGTGATCACAAACAAGCTTCAGTGGCAAAATGCTGATTGGATATTTGTTTTAGTGCTTTTGTAAAAAAACAAACAAAAAAAAAAGCAAATACAATTCAAGAACCACATCTCATCTGTCTAACCTGAAAAACAAATTGTACAATTTTTCGCATGAAAAAAAAATCATTACTTTTCCACACACACTTGACCAAGTAAAACAATGTGACACATGCATCTTAAAATTGCTCATCACAACTGTTGCCGTTTGTTCCCGGTCACCTTTTCAGGAAATTAAACTGAAGCAAAATTCTATTAGCATTGTATAAACTGTGATGTGCTCTAATGCTAATCTATTCTAAAACATTACTTAAGTAATTTGTTTTTCTGCTTTTATTTCATGGCACACTGACATTGTCAGGTGAACTTAATGTGAAATGGCTTTAGGGCAAATGCACAAATAAAATAAAGAAAAAAACTGTTTAGCATACAGAGAAAGGACAAACAGGATTGCCGTCCATGGAAGCTTTCATACATAAGACTTTTTAGGTTAAAATAACAAAATGAAACCCGGTTGGGGTTTTGCTACACAATAAACAAAAGGTTCCAGTTCTCGACAAAACACTGGATGGGAAAGAACAGCATTTGCTTGCATTTAGTACTAAAATGAATCATTTACTTGTATAATTTATTGACAAGACCATGAATGATTCATAAGCATGACTGAACAAACAACTCCAAATTGGCCTTCAGTGGAATGGAAATCCACTCTGTGGAAAATTCAGATGTAAACAAGAAGCAAAACACCAAGACACTGAAAGACACAAGAAAAGACAATATATGATAGCCACAAAGTTATATTTGTTCAATAAATATGGGCAGATGCACTAAGATAATGCTGATATTATGGCATCTTTGTGCAAGATGGTATCACAGCTGGGGCTAATGTCCTCCATTAATCATAGTTCTTTTCAATATGAACATCTTATTCAGCGTGCACCCTCCATTTACTTAGCATCTTCAGATCCATCTTTTATTTGGTCTAATGCAGGATCTTAGGGCTGTCCTAGCAAATTCTTCCCAACACCATCAGCCTCAGGTTTCCTGACGGAGCTGTGCAGCTGACTCTGCGTGGGGAGGCACTCGCAGGCACCCCTGGCCAATTTACGAGTGTCACAGAGCGCAGAGGATATCTATTCATAAGACGCTCATAAATAAAACATGCAGGGACCGGCTGGCGTCAGTGCACAACAGGCAGGTCAGTGTGGGAATTATTTCTGCCGATTCTGAACCAACGGAATAACGTGTCATCCTGACGCTCGCTGTCATGCATACTCATATACGTATGGGCTGGCAACCCAGCCGCAAAGAGGTTGACACTGACACAAGCGGCACTGTGTCAAGCCACTCATGTTGCCATATCAGAGCTAAACATCTTTTTGTTCCTGCTGTTAACCGGCAAGGATATCTTAAGGGTCCAGATCTTTACTGACTGAAGGTACAGTTTCCAGAAAGTGCAGCCAGTGATGTGGGTGATATTTGCTGATGCTCTGTAGCATGTTCAAAAGCATGAACTGCAGTACAGTGTTATATTTCTTTTCACATCTTTAAACAGAGTAATGCCAGTGTCAATGTACTTCAGATGTAATACTTTGTTTTTAACCATCCTAAACAACTTCTGCAATACACAGATAGGTCCAAAGGCACTTTCCACCAAAGGGATAAAAAAGGGACTGGGCTCTTTTTTTTTCCCCTTCTTTTTTTCAACAAATAGCCATGTTTTTAATCTCCAAGAAATGTTTATCTCAGGAGGTTAAAATAAATGTTGAAGTATTTTCCCTATTCAATTTTTGCAACACATGTTTACACAATTTAAATCCCTGATTTGTGTGTTTTGATTTTGCCCATTTTGACTGTATCCATTTCTAGAAATAAACATCAATATTAAATAGACTAATATGAAATAAGTATTTTGTATCCTATTTTTGGTGACCTCATTTGCAAATAACCAAGTTGTTATAAACAAATGTATGAAATAAAACTTATTTTTTATAAATTTGTTTTTAACTACTTTGTTAGTTGCTTTTTGTTAGTCTACAATTAATTAGGTGTCCTATAAAACACAAATATAGCAAACTGGATGGTCCTTAAGATTTGCTCACCTCTGTGGCCCAAAGTAAGAAATGTAACTTTACCTTTGGTAATCACACTATACTGTTCAAACGGGTAGGGTTGGTAAAATATTCAAGAAAGAAGTATCTCATGCTCACCAAGGCTGCATTTATTAGGGTTAAAAAAAAAAAAAAAAAAGTAATATGGCTGCAAGCAGCAATTAACGGGGTTCAAGTGCTTTCAGGGCTTTAAGCACATACGTAAAAATGTATTATGTTTTATTTAGCAAGCCTGTAACCACCTTGATCATAGATGGAAAAGACCATTTACAGCCAAAACAGGCAATTTACTAAAGAAACAGTTATCGAGGTTGAGCCAAAAACCAACAGGACTTGTTTCCGAAAGTGGGTTTTTTGAAATAATCTCCAATAATTAACAAATTATTTGATTGACAGTGGTGGTGCTACAACCAAAGTTGCACAGAATAAGGAGTTCTACCATATGGTATGAACGTCGTGGGCATGTGTGAAAAATCGTGTGATATACAATCCTACACGCACATGAAAAATGCAAAGGTGCCCCACAGTGGCCGATTTCATTCAAATTTCTCACAGGCCTCTAGGGCTACGAGTCAAACAGGCCCAGTGAGTTTCAATCAGCCTCTGTCTGACAGCTGCTCGAACTTCATTGGCCGTGTTTTTCGAGATACATAAATGTCCTCATTGACAATCACGGCACCTTGGACAAAGAAACCACGTGCCAGTTTTAAAGTTAATCGGACTGTTTTTTTTTTTGTTTTTGTTTTTTTTATAGCACCACCCAGCGGCCAGTCATTGTGTCCTTTTTTACATGACCACAGACCGAGCCCATACATAGGTGTTCCGAGTTTGGTGAAATTATCTCATTTCGTTCAAGAGGGATAGCCGTTTTAGTAAAAGTGGCCACGCCCACTTCAAACATTTTGGTGTCCCATCTGGGACTTGAATGGAAAAACTATGCAACTAGGTTTTAGAAAATGAGATGTGAGATTTGTTTGGCTTGAGTCAAGGATTCCAACAATATAAGACAATTGAGCCTTTGACAAACGGTTTATGAGTTATGAGCCTTTACGTACTTTTGATCGCTGTAGCGCCACCATCAAGCTGATTGGGGCAAGCCTTGGTGACGTTTATAGATGGGGTGGGTACTACCACCTCTCAAAGTGCCTGATCACTTTCAGGGGAGAATGCTGATCCTTGGAAATTCTAACAAATGCGATAGAGTTTCAGCGCTACGCACTTGAACCCCTAAATATTGTGATAGTTTAAAATAATGTTTTGTATTTTAAAATGTAATTGAAGACTGGAGTAATGGCTGCAGAAAATTCAGCTTTGCCAGAAATAAGTGTCACATGATCCTTCAGAAATCATTCTAATATGCTGATTTGGTTTTCAAGACATATTTCTTATTATTATCAATGTTAAAAAACAGTTGTGTTGTTTAATATTTGATCAATTTAATGTGCCCTTACTGAATAAAACAATTTATTTCCATTAAAGAAAATAATAATAATAAAAATCAAATAAAAATCTGACTGACCCTAAACATTGTTGTCAGATGTTGCAGGAAAAAAAAACTTAATCAATAATCCATTATGCAATATTTGGTAATATGACAATATTTGGCAGTCTTTGAATTTAACACATTGTTGAGCCAGGACAAAAATACAGCAAAACCACAGACCTTTAAAAGGGCAGTCGTACCCTTCCCTAACAAGCCATTTTAGTGGAATCTGTTCAAATAACGAGAGGGGTAGAGGCCAGAGCTGTCATCTTCCTTCCACATTTTACAAGCTAGAGAGGACTAATTGGAAGTTCCTGTGTTTCTGTGGGGGCCCTGTGCATATGTTGACAGTGGCTGCAGGTGTATGCGTCAGAGTCAAGCTCTATAATGTAAAGTGGGGAATTCAATAGCAAGGTAAAGAGAGAAAGACTGTCACAGGAGCTCCAGAGTTGTATTGATCTTGTGAGCCTGGCCTGTAATGGCCCAGCCTTAATTAGCTCAATCCTGAAGCAAATGTGCTGGTAAGACCGACCAGGGGACACCGCTATCACAGGAGCTCTGTACTGCACATGGGGGATACAGCCTTGGTTCAAACACATACATACATGCAGTCAAATGTTTTCAGACTTCTCTTGATCATTTAAATGACACTAGAGCATTCTCGAATGTTGATTTTGCATTTTAAAACAGCCGTGTCAAGAATACACTCAGAATAACTGCACATCTGTCAAACCTTTTGCTGAATAATCAAGGACAGGAGTTTCAAAACAACAGATACTTTCAGTCCCATCTCACAGAGAACACACTCCAACGGTCTGTCTCAGGAGAGACAGACATGTGGCGTTTTTGGCTATATGTCGGTCTTGAAGTGGTTTTCCAACAGGTTTTCCTGCCAGTGGTGTTTCTAACTCCCTTTCCTCCATATGTTGATGCTTATGGTCATCCCTCCACACTACAAACAGATCTGGGCACCATTACTACACATGCAGTGTCCTACCAGTTCCTGTCCAGCAGGCAATCAAACCTTCAAAGGTGCCAGTTTGAGTCATCCCTGATGGGCACACTTCATTAGCAGTCTCGCTGTTGTATCTGGCACATGGTCCTAACTGAATACCAATGCATCTGCTCGCTAAGTTTGTTGTTCTTTAGTTTGTTGCGAGGACTTAAAATGTGTTCCATATGTTTTCAGGATGTGGTCTTTTTTTTTTTTTTTTAATTCACAGAGCTGACAGCAATATCCCATAATTACATGCGTGTCACATGGGTCCCTTCCATTTAAGATGCACGAGCACTTGAAACAAAGCCAAGTAAACAGGAATGTAACAGGAACATGTTCAAAAAGTACTGGTTTTAAATATTTGATTTTAACTCTCGAACTGCGGCATACTCTGCAAAACTCAATTTTATTATTTGCCTGGTTTTCTGAATAATTCACTTTTTGCCGTCAGACGATGAATCCCCATGGTGGTTTTCAAAACAAAGGTGCATCTCTGCTCTCCTAAAGCTATAAATAAATAACAGCAAAAAAAAAAAAAAAAAAAAGAAGAAGAAGAAGAAAAAAAGCAGTAACAAGGTATCCCCATTTTCATATGCAATCCTCCACCATATGTCACGATCTACATCAGGGGTGATGTCCATGAAGATGAAGATGGAAAGGTGATGTTTAGTTACAAAAAAACCCTTTTGTTTTGTGTATAGATCTTTAAACAGCAGCAGCTTTGCATATTAATTTTCTGATTTTAAGTGAAATGGATTGTCTATATTTCTTAACAGGTATAGAAAATGTGTGAGGTCAATCACAAACCAAATTAGCATTTTTTTCAGCACTTTTTTTTAAACAAATCCTTTAGGATTTGACTAAGGAAATAAATCCTAAATATTCTAGGCAAATGTTTTCAGGTAAATCCTGGGTTCTTCACCGGTTGTGCAAAATACTCTATATGTGGGATACTCTATTTTATATAAACACAATTTTAACAAATGTTCAGTGGCCTATTGCTTCACATGGGCAGTTGACATGACAAGTTTTCACTGTCTCTTCATGAAATATGTATTAAAATTAGGGCTGTCGATTTAACGCATTAATTAGATTAATTACGGCGAAAAATAATGTGTTAAAATTATTTAACGCACTTTCCCCACCCCAGACCTACATAGGTCATCTGACATTTCATACAGTTGATTGACAACAAATAATAAGCAGGGCAACAACTCAATGCATGATGAAGTCTAAAGAATGTAGTTAGAATGTCCCTAAAATTCAAGATATGGGGGAAAAATGCCTGTTTGAGTTTTTGTCTCATTTACATCATATGATATAGGCTAGTTAAGCTAAATCATATGAGCAACGAGTGCAATATCACACGAGTGCTGTTTTTCTGTCCAGAATAGCACAAGTGTAAATGTAATACTGATTTTATACAACAGTTCAATAAATAATAAGTTATTAGACCTATTATGTTATTTTAGACACAATATTGTGTTTTGCTCAATTTTGCCAACGAAAATACAGACCGATCAGTGTATGACATCAAAGTAACGTGACTCACAAGATACATTTTTTTATCCAATAAGACATGTACCTAAACAACAATGGAAATACATTCACCATAACTGTCCATGGATAACTGGACTAACCAGTGGACCAATTTCATTGCACAGCATCTCAAATGTTGGTTTGATCACTCTGAAATGACTGAAAAAAGTCTGATCAGAATGATTTGGTTTAATTCCCTCTTATACCGTCTCACACAATTGCGTTCCCAAACACCAGGCATCCAAACACATGCAAGATGGTGTAATATGAAGCCATTTAGTGTGTTTAGTCCGCACGTTCTGAGATGCAAGTCATTTTTGATGTAGGAAAAAAGAGCTACAGTGGCTTCCATGATTGCAGCAACCTCCATTTTTATTACATATATTTTGCACTAATTTCCCAGGAAGTGATGGTTCAAAAAAGTATGAGATATTTATATTTGTGCACAAGTTAAATTTGCAACTTTGGATAGAAACATAGCTAAAGTTAATAGCACCCAGATCTCCTCATTTATTTTTCAGCAAAAGTCCTGTAGCTGTCAAGAGTCTGCAGATGACAAAACAGGGAGATCTGGTTACAGGTAATATTGACAAAGTGTACACATTTCTCATTCACATTATTACCGACAATGTAGCAATACAAAGCTGGTTGAAAATCTGTGGAGTTGTCCTTTAAAATCGCTTCTAAATTTACCAGGCTGATTTTCCGACAGGCAATTTTTCTGGCAAACATACTGAATTTAACTTGGGACCTAAGCCAAGAACTCCAAGACAAATCTTGGATGCGTCTCAATTGGCTCCCTAGTTCAGTAGTCAGGGCACTGCCTAGGGAATTTGCCGTTTTTGGAGCTGTGTGCACTGAAACGTTCCCTCCCCAAAAATTCCCACAATGCACTGTAAGACCAGTGAGTTCTGGTGTTTCTATGTTCATTTACTGGAAATAATGTCACCTTTTCTTTCATCTCAAGCCAACAGAAATGGAGGATGAGCATATTTTATGAAAGCACAGTACATTTTGACAGTTACAACAGAGGTGCATAATAATCCATTCTATCAGAAGGATATAATTTCTGTTGTTGATTAATACTAATATTGTTTTAATATTTTAATGTGTGACCAGGTAATCATGTTGCAGGAAAATTAATCATCAGTGCCCCAATTTTTAGGGGACCTTGCCGGTGTTCACATTTAGGTCCACGACATACAAATCATGATCTATAGGACACAGGGAGTTGCATGAGACACTTAAGAAGAACTATCAGGAAAACAAATGTATGTTTTTGCCTATTAAACAAATAATAATAATAATAATAAAAAAAAAGAAAAATCACAGCTTTAACTTGATGATTATGTCCATGTGAATTACCCACATTACAACAAAATCTCTGAGCTCTGGCTGAGGATGTCAGCTCCAATGTAGTGTACTATACATATCTTTGCTGCTTCTGAAATTAAATGCCTTGAATAAAATATTTATACAGTTATAAACATAAATATTTCAAATGGAACTTGCTTAAAGTGTCAAATCCTTTCCCTTCTGTCCAGTCTACTGTTTTAGGCTTTTTCTATCAAACTTATGACAATTTTGACAGTGCCAATTATGGCACATCATGACATAATTACCTACTTCTACTCCTCTCAGTAAGAACAGTGCCCCACTTCAATCCAGAGTCTATGTTTGTGTCCAGATCTCGATGACCCATCTCTTTTCAATGGGCTACTTAAAGGTAGTAACAGCTAACACAAAAATAGCTGCCACTAGAACACATCATTTATATATATATATATATATATATATATATATATATATATATATAACACACACACACACACACACACACACACACAGTGGGTACGGAAAGTATTCAGACCCCCTTAAATTTTTCACTCTTTGTTATATTGCAGCCATTTGCTAAAATCATATAAGTTTTTTTTCCTCATTAATGTACACACAGCACCCCATATTGACAGAAAACACAGAATTGTTGATATTTTTGCAGATTTATTAAAAAAGAAAAACTGAAATATCACATGGTCCTAAGTATTCAGACCCTTTGCTCAGTATTTAGTAGAAGCACCCTTTTGATCTAATATAGCCATGAGTCTTTTTGGGAAAGATGCAACAAGTTTTTCACACCTGGATTTGGGGATCCTCTGCCATTCCTCCTTGCAGATCCTCCCCAGTTCTGTCAGGTTGGATGGTAAACGTTGGTGGACAGCCATTTTTAGGTCTCTCCAGAGATGCTCAATTGGGTTTAAGTCAGGGCTCTGGCTGGGCCATTCAAGAACAGTCAAGGAGTTGTTGTGAAGCCACTCCTTCGTTATTTTAGCTGTGTGCTTAGGGTCATTGTCTTGTTGGAAGGTAAACCTTCGGCCCAGTCTGAGGTCCTGAGCACTCTAGAGAAGGTTTTCGTCCAGGATATCCCTGTACTTGGCTGCATTCATCTTTCCCTCAATTGCAACCAGTTGTCCTGTCCCTGCAGCTGAAAAACACCCCCACAGCATGATGCTGCCACCACCATGCTTCACTGTTGGGACTGTATTGGACAGGTGATGAGCAGTGCCTGGTTTTCTCCACACATACCGCTTAGAATTAAGGCCAAAAAGTTCTATCTTGGTCTCATCAGACCAGAGAATCTTATTTCTCACCATCTTTAGCAAAGTCCATGCGGGCTTTCATATGTCTTGCACTGAGGAGAGGCTTCCGTCAGGCCACTCTGCCATAAAGCCCTGACTGGTGGAGGGCTGCAGTGATGGTTGACTTTCTACAACTTTCTCCCATCTCCCGACTGCATCTCTGGAGCTCAGCCACAGTGATCTTTGGGTTCTTCTTTACCTCTCTCACCAAGGCTCTTCTCCCCCGATAGCTCAGTTTGGCCGGACGGCCAGCTCTAGGAAGGGTTCTGGTCATCTTCCATTTAAGGATTATGGAGGCCACTGTGCTCTTAGGAACCTTAAGTGCAGCAGAAATTTTTTGTAATCTTGGCCAGATCTGTGCCTTGCCACAATTCTGTCTCTGAGCTCTTCAGGCAGTTCCTTTGACCTCATGATTCTCATTTGCTCTGACATGCACTGTGAGCTGTAAGGTCTTATATAGACAGGTGTGTGGCTTTCCTAATCAAGTCCAATCAGTATAATCAAAAAATATGAGCTATTGAAACTTCTTTATGGCATTATACAGTATATTGCAGTTTTTCCATGTGGTATCGAAAATGGTATTCAATATCAAAGTTAGAAACGTATCGTATCAAAGTTAGAAATTCCAGTATTGTGACAACACTAAATCATGTACTTAATCAGTAAGGTAATAAAAATATCTTGTTGAATGTAGCTATTTTCTACGTGGATCTGATTTGATTTAATAGTTATTGATAATTAATGAAATATCACTGGCTAAAAAGTAACTAGTACTCTGAGTAGTTTTGGAGAAGAGTATTTTGTACTTTTACTTAAGTACTTTTTTTTTAATACCAATACTTTTACTTGTAATTGAGTATTATCTCAGCAATGTAACAGTACCCGTACTTAAGTAAAAATTTTCAGTACTCTTTCCACCACTGAAAAAGAAATGTCTTGAGCACCAACTCAGCATATTAGAATGATTTCTGAAGGATCATGTGACACTGATGCAAAGCTGAATTTTCAGCATCATTACTCCAGTCTTCAAAGGAATAAATTACATTTTAAAAATATATTAAAACACACCTTGTTAGAAATGCCATAATATTTTTAAAGAAAATTCTACATGTTTTAAATCTCTCCTCTACAGACCCCCTGCAGATCCTTCACAGACCCCCACGGCGCCTAGTTACAGTAAAAAACTCAGACGGTAAGGTATTGCCTTCCAAAAAAATAATAATGGAGATTTGATATATATATATATATATATATATATATATATATATATATATATATATATATATATATTTTTTTTTTTTTTTTTTTTTTTTAATAGAACAGCTCAGTAAATAACCTTAAAAAAATTAAAAAATCCTTATTCAATTTAATTCCTCTTCTCTCCCAGCTTTACAATTGTCAATTTCCAATGCACTATGAAGTTCTTACGCAGGCATGCCTTATCCAGCATTCTGAGAGACACCAGATTAGCAAAACATCCCCAAAAGCACACGGAGCCAGACACAAATTTTTCAAACATATTGCCTACATAAGCTACAGACAGAACACAACATATGGGTCCCATAGGAGTGTGAACTCACAAAGATATAGCCCAAATTGGGTTTGAGATGTCCAATTGTCCTGTAGAGAGAACTGGTTTCAGCACTGTGAGTTTGAGAACTCAGCAACAAAAGATGCCATGCGTCATAGATACCTAAAAATACGCTAAATAAGTAGAATGCATTTGGTTCGTTATTCCTCATTAATGAATCGTGAAGGTTTTACAGAAATCAGCGCTTTAAATTAAACTACACAGCTGCCAGGACTGTCAAAGAGCATTAGCAAATGGTTGGCTGCCTTTTTTGGCATCATCATTATACTGTATGTATTATTAATGTAATGTATTGCTACAGTGTATCTCCAAGTTGCCATTAATTGTGCTGTCCTACACAGGACAACCTTCCCTCGTTCTATTCTAAAGCTACTCCTAACACTAGTTTGTATACCATGTCCTTCACTAACCTATGCTAAAAATGGCTCCTAACATTAGTTTACCCTTCACTATTCTGCTCTAAAAGAATTTGCTGGGTTACCCCTGGCTGTCCTAGTCCTGCGGTGCCCTTCTCCACCAGGTTACTGCTGGTTGTCCCTGGTCTAAAACTGGCCTCTGTGCTCAAGGCCACCTCTCCTCTGTCCTTGAGGGCCCCAGAAGGCAGGGACTGCATCTCTGGTGCTTGACACCGAGCCAGTTTGTGTCATAATGGACAGGACCTATGAGCAATGAGATGTCAAGGCAACCCAGTGTCCCGCCCCCGCTGACGTGAGTGACTGATTACCTGTCTCTAGAGCGGAAGTCTCTGCATCTGTTTCATTGCGCTGACATTCTCAGTACTTCAGCGTAGGGTAGTTTAAACGAGGAGAATTTAGACTACCTCTGCAAAAACATCCCGTTTAGTAAATGCCAAGTTCAAATTTAAAGGGTCAGGACAATTAATTGTCTGAGGCAATTTGCTACTGCTATTTTTTTTTCTTCTACTATGCTGCAAAAAGTGGTCCTGGTGACTGTTAAACAGTAAAGCATGGTGCTAGCAACACCAAGGTCATGGGTTCAATTTCCAGGCATTAGGGTCAATGATGTGATGCATTTTTTTTGCCCTATCTATTAATTCATTCAAAAAATTGATTAGTATAGCAAGAATTCAAACAAACATTGATCCGTACATACAATGACACCATATCTACTATGATAGGCTTGTCTTTATTTTTATTTATTTATTTTTTTTCTGTGGACATATAGTAAAAAATGTCAGGAAAATGTTTGGCATAATCTTAAATTAATACATCTAGAGAAAAAAAACACTTTTCACTGCTTATAAATATGTGAAAAACATTTGACTGCAAATGAAACTTCTGTGATAAAACCAACAAACGGGAAATGCTATCACAGAAACTCTGCAGTCCCTCGTGAATATCAAGGCCATTAAATCACTCAGACAATTTGTCTATTTTATGACAAAGCAGGGTTAGTTAGTTCAGGTCATGTGGCATGATGATAAAGGTGCAGTAAGTGATTTCTGAAAAACGCTGTTGAAAGTGGATCAAACCAAGCACCAAAACAAACTTGTAGCCAATCAGCAGTAGAGGGCATGTCCACACATGATGGGGGAGGAGAGAGAGTAAGCATGAGGGAGATTTGAAGAAAGACTGTTGAAAGAGAAATGGCTGAGAGACATTACAAAAGAGAAAATATCACTGAAAAAAGAAGGGTTATGATCAGGCAAGAGGTTTAGGACCCGCGTTAATATTAGTAGGCTTTCCAGCGCTGGAGAGACCTAAGCAGGAAGGCCTGTGAACACACACACACACACACACCTGCTCACTTATTCCATAAACTTGATCGCTTAATAAGCCAAGCTTAAACTACAAGCCCAAAAAACGCTTATATTACGTGGACATGGCAACACTGCAAGAGCACGCTCTGTGAAGCAGCCTTTCCAAGCATAAGTGAAACACGACACCTTCATTGACTGTGCTGTGCTTTAGTTAAAATTGTTGCATATAACAAGTCTTTTGTCGCTGTAATATTTATTTGGTCACAACAGTGGACACCAAACACACGAGACGCCAGAACATTGCTATGATTACCACAGTGTCAATCATCGCAGGTTCGGAAGTGAGTTGTGTTCCGTACACACGTAGAATGATAATTTAGGGGACTTACTACAGCATTTAAATGTGGTTGTCACTACTAAACTTTACATTGTGTTTGTGGCCATATTTGTCTTTGACCTATTAACTGATTCCCAATGCATGAAACTAATGTACTGTACAGTAAGTTCATAAAATCATCTGTCAAATTCATAGATGTAAAATCAGAACAATGGCTAGTTGGCTGGTGATAGAATTAGCAAATGACATTGATCAATATGTAATCAAAAGAATAACAAACTCTGAGGATCAAAAACAAATAAATGGCTAAAGATCTTAGATTCACGCAAACATGCTTTTCTCTGGCCCAGTTTTAATGGACTGTTTACGGCCTGCTCCAGATGTGAGCACTGAAATTTTGGCCCTGCCATGTTGCATTAAAGAGCCGATGTAACCTAAATGGAACCTCACGGGCACATTTAAAATCCGGAATGCAATTATGATGCCTCGACATCCAGGGGTAAATGGAAATTGTTGGCTGAGGTTTGCCTGTCAGTGAAAAGCATTGTGGGAATTAACTGGCATTGTGGCGTGCTAAACATGTAGAAGGTGGTGACTGCCAGGTTCATATTAGATGCCCGCTGATAGATTTGTTGTCATGGCAATGAAGACAACAGCAAAACAGTGGGGAAAAAATTGTCAAAAATAATAGAACGATGTTTGAAGTGCAGAAAAGGTTGGTTGATTGCGGGAGGAGGTTAACGGGATCCTTCCATGAATATTCACGGCTGACACCCCCGGGGATGAGAGACCCAATTAACAAATCCCATTAATTACGAGACTATCACAACTGATTAGGAGATGGCCGTCTGCTCCTGGCACAATGCGGCCCATATTTTCTGCTTCACGGAGGCACGACGAACTCAACTGCCAATCAGAGTTAGGGAGTGCAGAGGGAGCGAGGGATCTGGGTGTTGGCTAGATACAGCACCGACACCGTTTGAACACACGAGGCCATAAACCATCTTTCACGTTGATACGCTGAATTTAGGTTCAGACAAGAATCTAAAAGGGTTCTAAAAAGAACATTAACAGCTCATTTGTGAAAAAGAGTGAACACTTTAATGAGCCAATTAATGCCTTCACACATCTCTGTGTTTTGTGTGAAAAAAGATAAAATGTGGTTGAGGAAAGCTTTTTCGCACCAGCACGCATGTACGTGCCAACCTTGTGACGATTACAAAACAATGAACACCCCTCAAGAAGGTATAGATAGATTACATATAATGTGCAAGATGGTATTAAATGATGATTTATACTGTGACATTTTCTTTGCATTTCATAATTATTAACTGTTAGCAACACTCAAAGCCTCCAGTGCTGTAATTGGTGTCACATTCTAAAGGCATGCACATGTAATATTATTTCATATCTTCAGTATTAAATTAATCCATACAATGAGTTAGGCACAAGTTCACAAGTGGCACTTATAAAATGACTGCAGTAGATATATAAAGAGTTATTATTTCTAGTTCCACAGTAATTCAACATTCAAAATAAATTTTGATGGCTTACCTACAGTCAACATTAAAGGGACAGTTCACCCAAAAATAAAAAATCTGTTATGATTTAATCATTTTTCCAAAACTGTATGACTGACTTTCTGCTGTGTAAACCATGAAGATTTTAAACACTAGGGCTGGGTATCAATTCAGATGTCCCAATTCGATTCCATTCCATCACAAGGTCTCTTGATTCGATTCTTGATTTTCGATTCGATTCAATGAATTCAATACATTTTCACTGGCCCCACCACAAAAAAAAGTAATAAATTAATAAAATAGTTAAGTGTTTTTGTAGTTTTTGACCCATGTATCCTTATATTGTAATAAATAAGATTATGGCACCCAATATTTCAGATACCAGTGAGATTTAACAATTCTCAATTCCATTTGAGACCACAGCTAAAACTACTAATATAAATTATTAAAAACAAGTAAACAGTCATTAATAAAAAAGAATACTTACAAGCAATAGCACAAATAAATACAATACAAATACAATAAATACAACAAATAGATACAAATGAAATGGTCAGTGCTTTTAAGGTTTTTCAGGTCTAACAGTAGTTTTCAGGTACACAAATTGAATAAAGTAATCAAATGTAAAATAACACTGCATATAATCTTCACTGTACAAATTAAATAAAGGTTAATCCTTATTAAAGTTACAAAAACGTTATTCAGTGAAGAGCAGGGAGTGAATTTCTCTTTGTCTTTTGTAGTTTGATTAACATTAAAACACAGACAGTTGTAGGAATATTAGGTTGCTGTCACTTTAAGACTAATGCACGGATACAATAATGATACGCATGCGTTCTTTCTTTACTGCTTACCATAACCGTAACTGACTGTGTTTACCTAGATACTCGTAAAGACAGGCATTTTGAGATAAATTTGTCCGTTTAGGCGCAAGGAGAGGTGAAAGAGAATTAATTTTATTATTTAAAATAAATAAATACGGAAAATATTGATTTGTGGCTTTTGAGAATCTATATCGAATCAACCACATTTAAAAAACAATTAATCGAAAATCTTTTTTTTTTTTTTTTTTTTTGCCCAGCCCTATTAAACACTCTTCTTTTGTGTTCCACAGAAGAAAGTCAGTTATACAGTTTTGTCAAAACTGATTTTGTCCATACAGTGAAAGTCAGAGAGATTCAACAGAAAAAAAGAAAGAAGTAAAAATGAGCAATTTAAAAAAAATTGAGAACTATCCCCTTTTTGCCTCTCACCTACTTAACAAAAAACACTTTTCTGAGTATGCGAGTCAAACTCTCCTAAAGGGATGTCAAAATTAGCCGTTCATAATTTTAAGTCATATCTCTTGCGGAGAGATCTTAGGCAGTCCTTTCCAATTCAAATCCCCCTCATTATAATGCGCTACGCACCTACCAGCACTTCCAGTTGCCCTGGGTGAGAGTGCCTGCCAAATGAATGGAGCATAATATAATGTATTGTTTGATTTGCTGATTTGCACATTTGCATGTTCAACAGAAGTGGAGTACAATGTGAACAGTGGAAGCTGGCAGGCGGGCGGCCGAGGCCAACTCAGTCAGCCCTCTGTGCTAATCAAGCTAGTGAACAACTCCTTGTTTTCAGCATTTAAAGAGCTAATGCCAGGGATGGTAATACATTTTTAATTGCAAGTGTGATTACCCTTCTAAGCAACCTCAGCCAGTTGATTAAATGCATTTGGGTCAATATTAGAGGCCAGTCATTTCCAGTGTTAGGGCCTCAGGAGAAAGTCCTAGAGGTAATTGCTGAAGCACAATTAGAAATCTTTCATATTGTAATAATGGAGAATCATGTCCTTTAGGAAACTGGGCAAAACATGATTAATGATAGAGAACACTTCTCAGCATATTAGCAAATGGCTCTATTTAATTGAAAATGCTAATTGTGCATGAACCGTATGGTAATACATATGTCTTGCAAACTGCATTTTGTACAGTACCAATACAGGGTAATAATCATTACTTTACCTTATTGTAAAGAAGTGCATAGTTCTTGTCGGGATGCTATGTCTTTTGTGCGGAAAACAAGGATACCATTTGAGATTTATTCACATTTGCGAATCAGTTTTTTTTTCCATTTGGCAAGGATTAAGGTACACTTGAACTTTCATTTCAAATGAGCATTAACCACCGCAGATGAAGCAACTACTGGCAGGTTGTTGTTAGATTTCCAAATAATGAACAGGCAAATTTCCAATGCACAGACCACATTGAGCTATGATGCTAATTGGTGAGTGACCCACTGAATGTTTTTTTTTTCTTTCTTTCTTTTTTTAATGTCTCATGCTTTCTGATCAACGCCTCCACTCTCTAACAAGGTCTGAAATATTATGTTGTAATTCAGGCATAAAAGACGCATCAAGGCCAGAAAATGATGGCAAAGACTGCAGCGTATTTGTAAAAGCATCATACAACTATGAGCAGCAGACCACACCACATCAAGCCTAAAACACAAATTCTTAATCCTGTTCAGTCATATCTAATTACCCTAACTTTTAGTTATATGATGGTTCTTTGCAGTTGAGCTAAAGTATACATGGTAATTACTGTCAGTGAGAGAGACAAGATTTTGTAAATGATTTTTCTGACTCAGTGCAGATCTTGGAAAATGACAGTCTCAATGCCAGTTCAGCTTTAATTGGGGAGCTCAGGTAAATGATAAAAGCATCTTTCAAAACGCACAAGAAAATAAGAGATTGTAACTGTCCATTTTTTTTTTTTCACACCTCACCTGCCAAAAATGGATGCATCTTATGAAAATCTTATGAACACGAAAAAACATTGATGTGATACATGGTACGTTTGACCCTAATGTGTCAATAACCCTATATAATGAACTCAGCCCATGTTCAAGAATACTTTGCAGGATTCTTATTAAATTCCTGAATTTGAATTGAGCTAGTAAACAGGATGCAGAACATAAGTAAAATTTTTATGAATTGAAATGTAAAGAAATCCATATAACTGTGAAAGACAGACAGACAGAAAGAAACTTATATGTCCCTTTTACTAGTCCCATAAATACATAAATGCTAATAATGTCGAAATAATTTCTAGCTTGATTAAATGATATTTAAGCATTACAACAAGAGTTTTATTCAAACTAAAAACTGTCTCGGTTCTCACCTTCAAACTCTAACCTTAAATGACAGCACTGTAAACAAGCTAGCCCCTGAGTGGGCTCCAAAATCTGACACCCGCTCTCTCTAGCCACGTGTAACACTGTGCGCCATGTGTTGCCGAAGAGAATAATTGGCCAAAGTTTCATGCAAATATCACCGTGCCACAGAATTAAAGGTGGGATCTGTTCGTTCATGCAGATGACAACTTGAGCCCTCATTTTCTCCCTCTCAGAATAATCAGGCACCCAAGGAGCACATGGAGGCACAGGAACATAAAAGCCCCCTCTTTATGTCAGAGGAATTAAGTGGCCTCCTGTTCAACCCTATGCAGGAGATGGAGGAAAATCCTGAGCAAGGAGGAAAACAACAACACTAAGCCAGATCAAGAACCTCATTGCCAAATGCAGCAATTCAGCGTTCGACATTTAACCTTATACAATTACAATTCTTCATATCAATGTCTAAATGACTAAATTCCTAACAGATCCTTAAAAATGAAGATAAAGCAGGTTTTGGGGATGGCAAATAAGGTTAGTGACTATCACAAAATAGACCGGAACGACGCCAGCTAAATCAGCTTTTGACATCAGACTCCAATTTTATGCAAAGATTATTTTCGCTTTTCCAGCAGATGACATTGCGAATTGTCCTTTAACATCCATCTCTGTTCATTTTCTCTCATTACAGTGTGATGCCAATTAAAAGCACACAATTACAGAATGGCAAACACAGTTCATGGGAGCGACAGACAAACGCTTACACTCAGCATACAAATACGCAATGATGTTTACCTGATCCATGTTCTTTTTTGTGTGACTCCTGCATCTCACTGTCTCCATGTTAATGAACACATTAGGGTAGTCTACTCCCCGGCCACCTCCCCACAAATAGAAAGGAAGATATACCTCATACCAGTCCCATAGGTGACCCTCATTAGGGGGCACAAGCCTTTGAGAGGGGCTCTTTCTCTTCCATCCAAAGCAAGGACAAAGTAATGTCAAGCTGGTGAGTTACAGCCACCCATTCTTCAGTTCTACAGCTTTGATGGGTATACAGAAACTCATCTAAAGGGAAAATTGCAATGAAAATCTGGCCGTCATTTACACAGACAGGCAGCATGTAGGTGGTGCATGTGTCAACTCATTACAGAACTAGTGCAGAGAAAATAAAAAGCTCAAATGCCGTTAACAAGGAGCAAAAAAAAGCTTGATTTGTATTATTGTCTTCCCTGATAAAAGCACTAAAAGGCTTTTACATCCACTTCAACCAGTCATAATGTATCATTCCATGACCAGATGATGACTCGAGTGAGAATCAAGAGGGAGAAAAGGTCATCATTTTATTTTTGTCCCCTCACTTTCTTTCATACGAGTCTGATTAATTAAAACACAAAGCAAGAGTTTGCATGACCTGTCAATGGATTTCAGTTAGTGATGGCAGGACTGCTGTTACCAGCATGCCACAATGCTCAGTGCTCGCCGCCCAGCTACAGCAGAACTGAGCAGAGCGGATAGAGCTGCGGGACACTGCCGTTAATAGGAGCGTGGCTCTAAATAATTCATCATGTTTCAGAAGAACAACGCAGCCTCTGTGAGGAAGGTTGCTGCACACTCATGTGGGCACAGTGCTCTGAGAGCAGGTGAAAACAAAACTACCATTTCTACATGCACCAATGCCAAGAGAGATGTTGCACAATAATGGAGCATGTGCTGAACTTTAGATGTACCCTCTGATGGTGCTCACCATGGTGCTGAACCTACAATCCACATGTAGTCTGCTACTCTAACTGTGCCACCTGCTAAGGCAACATGAAGAGCCATGTGAGTCTGTGTTTGCTGACTTCAGTTATAGAAAAAAAAAATAGAGTATGCTTCATCAAACCTTTTGTTGATGTGCTAAACAGAGCGTGAAAATAAAGAATGCAATGCTGTGTGTCGTAAAAACATATTAAGAAGTAACTAGTCACAGTTTCTGCATTCTTGGTAATGAACAGACATTATAGAAGACAGCGAGTAACCTACTATGTAACTTTGCTTAAAAAAAATCAGTGTGAATTGTCATTTACAACCCATTTTCCTTTTATAATTTGACAAATTTAAGGCAAGTCATTATTTTATCCATTTGGCATTGATAGGAGCTAACTGGCTATTGATTTTAACATTAGTCTTGCAGTAACCTAATAAACATAGAGCACTTAAATAACTACCTTTTTTATTTTTTTTAAATGACTACAACATATATGAGCAAGGGAAATCAAACAAGCTCACCGAAACTCTCTCATTCTGTATGTAGCGTTGGCAAGTCAAATTCATTATAGTGAAACTATTGGTAAAATAAACAATCCCCTGACAGAATTCGAAACAGCATACTATCAAGCCACTCTTACTCTCTGGTTAAGTTAGTTTAAATCACAGATTACCGGTCCAAAAGCTTTTTCAGATCCCAAAAACAAATATAATCTCTCTTAAATCTAATCTCAAATATAATATGCTTTGTCTTTACATTTCCGTAGGCAAAATTGAGCAAAACAGACAATATTGTGTCTAAAATAACACAATATTAACTTCTTATTTATTTAACTGTTGTATAAAATCAGCAGGCCTATCACATCTGCACGCGTGCTATTCTGGACAGAATGATATCATATTGTGTGATATCATATGTAAATATTGACATAAATATTGTCCCTTATCTTGAATTTTAGGGACATTCTAACTACATTCTATAGGCTTCATCACACAGTGAGTTATTGCCCTGCTTCTTATTCAGTCAACTGTATGAAATGTCAGATGACCTACGTAGGACTGGCTTAATTTTAAAGCGTGAAATAAACAATGCACTACGTATAAACACTTTACAAACTATATACAAAACAGATATAAATATTTTTCTAGATCATTAGTATATTCTGGCAGCTTTGATTGGGTGGGCTATGTGGCCTCACCCCTGGGTTCAATGGAAACTTACGTTTTCTATCTCTGAGCATTACCACCCTTTCCCTCAGAAAAGTGTGTTGTTCCCACATCTCTGTTTTAGAAACCATGCAGGTGAAGTGATGAGCTCAACCTTCTCTTAATTGGGCCAGATGTCTGCAAACTGTGCTGTCACAATACATTTTGACCCCTGACATTTGCCAACTCAACACCTCTGCACTTATTGCTCATCAGAGCAAAGAACCATACAACTCATCTGTCCACCTCCAGATCGCAGAATGCCCAGGTCAGCAACAAAATATAGAGTGAATATCATAAAGCAGACTGGTTGTGACTATGTTGTCAGCCAGCTAAGAAGAACATGGCAAGGCATTAATCCACATTAATACCTTAACAATGACTAACAGACTTTATCACATAACAATATATAGTGAAATACAAATAAGGGCATTACATTATTGCAGCACACAAATGCTGATAAGACATTAAAAAAAGTGGCTTTAGAAGTCGACATTTTTTTTTCATTCTACACAGAACGCTATATTTTAAAGTGATATAGAGGAGAAACGATTAGAGATCAGAAAGAAACTGAGGCTTTACTGAGCTTGACGGCTTTGACCGAACTGTGATATAAACAAAATGTTATTGGCTATTTTATCAAGGTGGAGGAACTAGAAAATAGTAAATGTGTCAACAAGTGAACAATTTTAGCCACATATGATTGGACAGAAAATCTGATGAGAAGTTGAAGTGCAGCGTGATGTCATCAAAATCATTGATCCATATTGGCGGAAGTGAGAGACTGTAAGTTTTGAATGCTTATATCTTGTAAATACGCATTTTGTAATTGTTTTGGAGCACACTAGTTTATAGATAAGAGTAAGGCTAACATATTCTATAAAGCCAAAAAACTTTTTGATTTCATGGTGACTTTAAGGCTGGGCACTGAAACTAATTTTCTATTCATAAGCTTGTGATTCAATTCCAATATAGATTCAATTAGATTCATGTATATCAGGTACAGCACAGAATGTTTCTCAAGGAAAAAAGCTTAAAATGTTGTAAACTATACAGGTAACCCAGCTGGTACATTACTAGAATATTAAAGGTTAAAATTAACAACCAAACTGTACACAATTGCATATAATACAGTTTTTATAACAATAATGTTATAATAACTTTTTAGGATAAAGATATGAATATGTAAGATGTTCAAGAAAAAAATGTTCCTTGAGTTCATTTTTTGTACTAACCATCAAGTTTATGGTCATTGAATGGCTTTCCTGAGGTAAATGTAATGTTAGGTGACACTGTTTACAAGGTTTTTTTTTTTTGTTTTGACGACTTTCCGCAGTTGAAACACTGATTGAGTGATTGCATGAGACATGATACATTTCAGTAAGGTGTACTGTATCTTTCAACATACCTTCTGATGTACATTGATGTTTATTTCGTGCTGTAACTAGTAGTAAAACGGAAGAGATGATCGGTTCACGTGTCACTTGAACTGAGGCAATCTGAGCAATCTGTCATGGCACATTAAAAAGCAACAAAAAACATTTATTGTTTGAATTTCGTAATAAAATTGACAGAATTTAAAAGAGACTTTGTTTCATATTAAAAGTAACCTGCTCTGTCTTGTCTGTCAGCACGTTGTCACTTTGCTCTTCTAAGTATTTTTCACTGTGTGAGAAAATTGACGTGTGGCATGCGAACAGCGCCAATTGCGTGAGTCTGAAAGCGTGAGAGTTGTTATTTATTATTTATTTAAAAAAATAAATAATAAATTTGTAGTTAGTTTTACTTCCCCACTACTGGTTCGGCTTCGTTTGCATTCCGAACTAAACGCAGCTTCTTCCTCTATTGGATTGCATCCGACTGGATTACAGTATTGCGCTACAGTGCCCCACTGGTCAAACCGTGTTATTGCAGGCCCTTAAAATTGGTCATATCAGATCAAAAGACTATTTGACAACGAACATACAGTATTTGTCGACAATTTTTTTTAATGTTGTCTAATAGTTTCAGCCCTAGTCTCAATTTTGAATCCAAAATGAATCAATGCCCATTTGGTTAAATAAACATGTAGTGAAAAAGCTGTGGATTGATCCCCCAGCATTGTTTATGTCCTGAGTGATAATTCAAACTGTGTACAAAGGTAATCCAAATAGAGAAATATTCCAATATCCCCAAAAGACTCCGTTGATAATTCAGACTTCTCAGATAAGGATATTGTTGGATGCAGCAGATAGCCTAGTCTGTGCTGGAGACATGCTCCCTTTGTATGTACACTTTATACAGTTGTTTGTTTGTGCTAATTTGTTGTGCTAATTTGCTGTGGTAACATAACAACTATAGTAATATAATTAAATTATTTTACCCAATACTGTACTAAGTTTTTTACAACTAGGTTATATTATACTACAATATACACTACAGTTTACTGTAGTAAAAAAGTATATAGCCTATTTATTACAGTTTATCAGTTCACTGTAGTTAATACTACAGTATGCTGAATGATTAATTGACAAAGTGTTGTAAATACTATAATTTATACAGTATACTACAATTTACTATATTATGGTTCAAAAACACTATAGTATTTACAATAGTATTTTTTGACCTGGGTGTGCTAGAAGAAATGGTCACATGACAGATAGTCTCCTGCTCATATGACAGAAAATTTAACAGGATTTATAATGAGGTTGACTGAACTCAATCCACTGACAAATTAGACTTATGTACATACTTAAGACACATAAAAAATACAGTGTATGTGTAAATAATAACAATAATTGATCCTTCCTAATACCTGTGTTGGCTATTTTAGTAGACACAGAACAAAGCTACAATTTACGACGTAACATCTTATCAAGTCAGTGCATAATAAATGTTCTGACAAAAGTTTCTCTGATGGCCGTAAAGAAGAAACACAAATCCAGCCTGGTTAGTGAGATAGAGAGACAAGGCTGGAGCAAAGCTGGTTAAGATTAACAGCTGTTGCCTCCCAAACTGCGTATTAGAGTAAAGACCAGAGACAAATAGCATGTGTGCAGCACAGCGAACAGCAGAGAGCTGCTTCATTACTCAGTCAGACTGACTTAGCCTGGGATAGTAACTATAAATAAATGTTTTTAATTTGCTTTTCTCTCATTGTTCTAAGGCTTGTTCTGCTTAGCTGGCATTTAAGAGGAGCCATGTGCTTTGAATGCAGAGCGACCGGTGATGAATGAGGCCAGTCTTAATGTAGCTGAATCTCTTTCTGCAGCTCTCACTCACATCTTCGCAAATAAGCACGTACACCCGGACACACAACCCCAGCTAACACATACACACTGAGACTCACTGCTAAATATGGCCCAAATGCTGAGAGAAAAAAAATGCTTATACAACTTACAATACATTTGTGGCAGATGCTATCAACACCTGGTGTTTTTAAATGCATTATGCATGGACACTGATAATGTTGCCAAATTCGCAGGACCAAAATCTGAAATAAAGAGATAAATAATCAAAAAACAATGAAGGAAGAACTAAATATTTAATACACTACACAAGATGCTAGTTAGATAGATAGATAGATAGATAGATCATTTAGCACACACTTTCATCACAGTTTCAGTATTACAAGGACAATCTCCCTGAAGCAACCTGGGGTTAAGTGCCTTGCTCAAAGCCTCTGTGGTGATAGCTCATGACTTCTTACAACATTCAAACCATTTCCAGCCTAAGCTTCAGCCACTATGCCATACCAACCCACACTGACATACGATACATTCATTAACAGTCTTTTCAAGGCTCGCTGCTAGAGGTTGCTTTTTCAAAACAATAACAAAGGCGTAGCTTATTGACACCATAGATGAACATGGAATCATGGGAGTTGTTCACCTCCACAACCGATGGAAAGCAATCCGACGGGGCTCAGGCAGAAATCATGTTCATAGGTGATCTAATGTATTAAATTTTTATTAACATTACTGTGGTATGAATCAGGGCAGGGCCAGGACATTTATGGTGCTGTTTGTATTATGCTTATGCTGCACTCGGCCGCTGGAAAAGATGTAATTCAAACAATAAGAATAACTGTGTTGAACTATATAACAACGATTAGGTTTCTGTTGATAAAAGTATCCAAACAGTTGCTCACCTGTCTAATAAAATGTGTAATATATTAAAGCGGATGTCAAGGCTAGCTATCTGTCTATCTATCTATCTATCTATCTATCTATCTATCTATCTATCTATCTATCCATCCATCCATCCATCCATCCAAAAAGGAGTGTAACGCCCCTGGTGATTACGGATCTGGTATAAACCTGTTTGTCTGCCTGTTATTTAGCTATATTATGTATGTAGTATTTTAACCATCTTCAACCAAGATGCAACCTGCCTATGCTGCTTCAAGCCCCCACCCCCACCCAAAATCATGGAAAAGACGTAAACATCTATATTTATCAGCTATAACAGGAATGAATAGACTCAAAAATCAATTGCAATACTATTGAGAAATAGGTAATTCATTCCATTTCTGATAGAGCAAAATTCAGTGTCAGGAAAGGCTATGACACTCTCATCTAACCCCAGCAAGTCTGAATCGAATGTTTCTTTAGCTGGGGTAGAGTAATAAATATGGTAATTCTAAATGGGAAATTTGGGCTCCGCCACTTTCCCAGGGCCTTTTCTCTGATATTCAATCTGCTTACCAAACACCACAGTATCAGCCGCTCATTCACCTTTCTGATTTAACACCAAGATGGAATTTTTCTTTACTCATTCATTCACCTACACACATTTACTTAGCTAAATGATGACGTCCTGTAGACTTTAAATGTTTTATACAAAACAAAGCAAATTACGATTAATATAAATGAATCTTAACCATATAAGATTTTTTTTTCATTTTACCTCACATCAACGTATTGTTAATGATTAACAGCTAATTTTTCAACCTTACTTCAATCATTCTGCTTATTGTTCAAAGTTGTGATAATGCTCCTTTCATACTGAAGGTCTGTAATTATCTGTTTTGCCACCTTTTGATTCTAATGTGCGTTTAACATCACACTTGTTAGCTCATTAAAGCAAAAAAAAAAATAAAAAAAAAATCCACTAATAAAATCTTACGTGCTTGTTAATTCTGCATGTCACATGAGCTTGTGCAGATGTTCCCCTTGAGTATGAAACACAGCTATATTTGAACTCTGACAGACTACAAAACTGTAAAAACATCAGGATAAGACTTTTAACATGAACTGACAGGCAAAACTGAACATGCGCGTATCTTTACAAAACTGTCAGTCCTCATTCATTCAAAGGAGAGGATGCCCTTTTGTCTTAAAGATGCAGTATGTAGGATTTCTGTCCGCTAGAGGTCGCTAGAGGTCTATTCAAAACAAAGGTGTACCTTGATGACACCAAGTTTGAGTGCGGAATCTTGGGACATGTGGTCTTCACCTCAACGGACGGTGCAAAAGAATAGGGATAGGACCCCGGAAGAAATCATGTTCATGGATGCGATCATAACGTTACTGTAGTATGAAGCAGAGCAGGACCGAGGGTTGTGGGAGCTGAACGAGGCCGCTGGAGCGACTGCGCAACACACACCGCGAGCAGCTGAACTTTTATTATGCCACAGTTGCCGGCGCCGCTTCCGCTTTTCTGGTCATGAGTATGAGGTAACGCAGCTCTGTTTATCATATTAGATACATTTGAGTGTGTTGACAATGATGTTATATTAATGTTACTCTGTGCGTTCGCTCGGTGGCTGTATATAACAACAATTAGTTTTCTGTCTATAAATATATCAAAACAGTTGTTCCCTTGTCTATTAAAACATGTAATATATTAAAGCATCTTTGGTGTTTCCATGGTTTCTACAAAATAAAACCGGAATCCGAGGGTAACGCGGGTATGACGCAATTGACAGGCGACTCCTCACATGTCCCGGAGCCTTGGTTAAAATTGCAGTTCTCACAATTTACAAATAGTTGGAAACATTTGGGATATTGTAAGTACTCAAGTGAACAAAATGTATAACACTGGCCTAGTGGTTTTTGGATATTTTACTGCAAAAATATTACACATTGCACCTTTAACTCATCTAAATAAGCAGGTATAAAGAGAGTTACGAAAACTTCTTAGTAATGTGGTAGTTTTTATTCAGTGTAACGCCAGAGGGAGGGTTCCAGCAGTTTTCTATATAACTCTCTTCCTCCTTTTTTTTTTTTTTTTTTTTGTGACTCAAAAAAAGTTGGGTGGCAGAGTCAGTGTGCTTTTCCCAGAGATCCATATGGAAGAAAAAACAGTGAAAATGGTAGCCAACAAAATCTGCCCTCCAGCTGGCTCATGTTCCCCAGCACTCAATTTAAGGAACAAAGCTGCAGTTTTTAATCCAGCCATCCCAAAATAGGAGTTTGAAATTTACCTCAATAGAAATGGCCTGTGTTGTACTAGATTTTTTTGCATACAATTAGCATACACATAAATGGTTAGAAGATTCTCTAGATGGCCTTTGTGAGAGCAAGATGGATGTGAATTTTCAGCTGAAGTTTGCAATGTTGCCTTTAGGCACTGAGATTTTGATTGGGTGAGAAATGACTCCTTATTAAAATGTGACAGCAGTTTGGCTGTGCTTGCCATAGGCGAAGGTAAGGTGTAGTGGGCTGCTGCTCTCTGATAAGTTCCCATCATGCCATTTACAGGGGGCTGTGCCAGTCTCCCCTTACCTCATTGTATTCACTGCATAAATTCCAGTTGTGATTGAGTGGATACTGTGTCGTTTCTTCTGAAATATCCATTACATTAATTTGAGGAAAGATCAATCGTTTCATGTTTTTTTGCTGTGCTTATGAATGTATGGCTGACTCTAACATATACAATGGTGGCACATCAGTATAAGGATTATCACAAAGATGGATTGAGGTATTTAATGGTATGGGGTTTTCCAGACCACATACAGTGATAAGGCGGGCAAGACTGCATCAAAAGGGTTATGGAAGAGAGAACTAATAGAGTGTGGCAGTGCCCTCTACATACTAGCCATGGGACTGGGGGCAAAGCCAAGGGGACTTTTGATTAGTGGGGCAGACAGGAAGGAGGTTAAGCTGACTGTTTAATGCAGTATGTATCGTTCTCCACAGCAGAACTAAAAACAATGTTGCAGCACAATATTGTTTTTTTTTTTATGCCTCCTATAAAACAAGCCAAAAATCATCAACCCTCCACGAGCGTGATGGACATATGAGGTTTTCACCAAACGTGGCGCTGTGCATTATGACCAAACATCTCCTCTATGGTCTTGTCTGTCCAAAGGACATTGTTCCAGAAGTCTTGTTCAGATGCAACTTCGCAAACCTAAGCTGTGCTGCCATGTTCTTTTTAGAGAGAAGAAGCTTTTTCCTGGCAACCCTTCCAAACATGCCATAATTCTCTCATCTTTTTCTAATTGTACTGACATAAAGTAGAAAACATGAAACATGGTGCCATGTTTTATCCAGGTAAGTGACACACATGTACCAGGCCATCCACGTGATGTAAAAGAAAATGTGATTCATCAGACCAAGCCACCTTCTTCCATTGCTCAGTGGTCCAGTTCTGATGCCCACTAACAGGTGCCGTGGTGAAGAGATAATCAGTGTTATTCACTTTATGACCTGTCTGTGGTCATAATGTTATATGGCCAGTAATTTTAATTTTAATTTTAATTTTAATATATATATGTATATATATAAAATCTTAATTAGGCTACCAGTCAATAGACACCTGAAAATTTTACAACATGCTCAGTTTTGACCAGATTTACTGATATTTATCCCTAAGCTATGTGGTGGACCTTGACTGTCTCTCACAAATGACATTTGGATTTTCATATTAACAATAAAAGATCTGCTGTGCTTTTGTGTTTTGTGTGAGTGTGTATATTTATATTCATTGAAGGAGTATACTGTGAATTATTGGATCCTAAATGAAAATTAAGGAAAACAAAGATTAAGCCACTAAAACCCTTTTATGTACATTACAAGCCAAGTTTGCTAATTACTGTTTTTTCTTTGAGAATTCAACAAAGCTATTACTATAAACCTGTATATGCAAAGTATAAGGTTAGCAAGGTTGGCTACTTTTGATCGTGCTGTCATGTTATACAGAATCTCAAACTAATTAGCACTACTGCAGTCTTTTTCAAAAAAGTAGAAGGGGCAAATGTAAAGTCCCTAATAGGAGAAGAAATAGGAGCTCAGATCTTGGGTGTCACAGCCAGATGGCAAAAACCACATACTCTAGGGTTACTTTCTTGGGCTCATGCTCCCAATTAGACACCCTGTGGGACTAAGGCCCGGCCTTAGATGAATTCCATTCATGTTATAAAGTTTGACCTTTCAGCTGCAAACCATTTGACACTCATTAGCTTACCAACTAGCCTTTACTAAAGGCATGCAGCAGTCATTGATTGAGATCCTCTATTATCTTCCTCCACGCCTGATGCTTGTTATCTTTAATTCAAGCTATTCCATTTTTCCTTTCCTTTATCTTGTTTTTTTTAAGGGGGCGGGGATGAGTGGGTAGTGACATTTAAGTGAGACTGAAACATTAATACTAATATTTTCCCATAAACTCAAACTGTATTATATAAAAAGGTCTTCAATTTTCTGGCATAAAATTCAAATAAATATATTGTCAGTTAATTAAATAAATACAGGAATGATTTAAATTATAGAGAACACTTCTAGTTTCCGCTGTGAACCTGAAATGTCCATGCTTCAGCATTCAGATTGCGTTGGAAAAACTCAACTAAAACTTTGTGGATTGATCAAATATATATTTTAAAATGCACGAAAGAGAGAATATTCACATACATGTATTATTAAATGTATAATATTTACATGGCTCTGGCTTTCGACTAGTGTCGACTCATTGGGGCAAAAATCTTGTGTTGTGTATTTCAGCTTTAAGTCATGGTAGCAGTACCTTACACAACTTAAGTCGATTATAAAGTGAACATGCTTTGATTTACAGTAAAGGACATTTCATATCACACTGTTAAGCATGTGTATAAAAGAGAGATATTGAGGTCAAGAGACATTGATTATTGTATAGTACTAATGCTCTTTAAAGGATTGTGACTGTTAGTCATCATAGACCTAGTGATTCTACTCTGGAAGAAGAAGCTTTCATAAGCTGTGGCATTTACAAACTGGTCGCTAAGCCTGACATCCTGGACAGAGCTCTCAAAAAGCACTATCATTATCAGTTTACTCCACAGATCTGATCTGATTCTTTTACTGAGTCTTTTCTTTTTTTCTTTTTTCTTTTCTTTTTCTTTCATGTCTTCTATAGTACACAAAAGGTATTTTGAAAAATGCCTTAGTGTTTATTGTCCTTAAAATTACAGTCAAAAACCTAGTTAAATTTTATTTTACGGACAAAAACAATTGAAACATTCTTAAAACTATACATAAAATTGAAAATGTTTGTAAAGCAAATGTCATATTTGTGCACCGCAATGTTTCTCTTTAGCTTATTGGACTAAACACATGCAAATAATATGGATATTTCTTTCTTCACCCTCTCATGTATTTGCTTTTTCTTAGTTGTTGCCTCAGGTCTTTCAGCTGTATCTAAATAATTCATCTTGCACAAACTTTAGTACCTCTTCAGAACATCTACATAGTGTGTGAATGAGAAATGCAAGACTTCACAAAGTCTTAGCAATCGCTAAAATCACCACAAAATGCTGCGTTAAAGGTATAGTTCACCCAAAAATGAAATTTCTGTCATCTTTTACTCATCCTCATGTCGTTCCAAACCTGTATGGCTTTCCTTCTTTTGCAGAATACAAAAAAAGACACTGAACCGCAGTGACTTTAACTGTATGGACATTCAGAAAGTGAGTAAATGATAACAGAATTTACATTTTTGTGTGAACTGTCCCTTTAACGAGTCAGAACCCCCCTCCTCACAGTAATCAGTGTGTGTTCAGACATTTAGTTGAACAAGACCTTGTTTAAGAAAAGGCCGTCTGAAAAGCAGAAGCAATGTGATGAGGCGAGTGTGCCAGACTCAGGTCTTCTAAAGCAGATTGGGAGAAGTGTCTACATGATTGACTAAGTGAAAACATATGGTGCTGGAACACCCAGGGGACCAAAGTCTCTCTACTGAAGATGCTCTCCTCTCCCTCCCTTACTTCCTTCTTCTCCTCCTCCTCCACCTCTCTTTTCCGGCTGGTTGCTTGGTAATTAAGCGGGGTGCGGACCGTGCGGAGAGTAGAGCTGATGAGGTCATAAATAGGGTTCACAGCCAACACGACTGTTATTCTCTGTAACGCACGCCCAAGCGTCTCAAACCTCCCTTTGTCTGTCAATTAAGGCAATTAAACCCACGAGAACGAGAGGAGAACCTGGCTGCTCAGGCAATTATGCAAAATAATAATTACACAGTGACAGTCGAGCGACGTGTTCTGACAAAACGGCTATCGATGTTTATGTGTGCTTTTTCGATGTAACGCAAAACTACTGACCACTTTATGTCATGCCACAGGCTCAGATTTCTGTAAGATGATGGCATATCATCCGTTCTTCCAGCCCTGTTGTCCCTCTTTCATTTTGTAATCAGTACATGTCCGTTAATCAAATCTTATCAACCCACTGTGGTGAGTACACTGATTAGACCAGCCATTATCTCCTGTAATAGAAGAGATGTCGCCTCTTATGCTGCAATTCTGCCTCGCAAACAAGCAAAATGACTATTTCGATAAATCCCACAATAAGGCACTTTTCCTCTTATGCAAATGATTTCACCCAGGCTACTGAAACAGCAACGTGGACATGATTCGTTGTGACACCCACGACTTCAAATGACTCTTTGTCTTAATGCATTGTATTTCGAAAGTCTCTCTTTCTGTGCTCTCTTTACTTCAATAACACAAGAGGCAGAGCATGAAAGCATACTCAGTTGAAAGAAATTGTGCATAATTTCAGTCATATTAGTCTTTGAAAGTGGTATTATGGCCAGGACAGGGAAAACGAAAAAAAAAAAAAAAAAACGAAGGAAGAACAGCCCCTGGGATGTTAAGACGGTGATTATAGGAAGCGATAGGTATTCTTGGGAGATGTGCAGTGTTTTCTTGGCCTGTAGTTGAAAAGCTACATGAGGACAGAAGCAAATAAGCAGCTGTTGCAGTTGAGGTTTCTGTAAATAAAGGGGCCAGGGTGTGGCGTTCTGTCTCTCCAGACTAAGAAAGAAGGAAAGATAAGAACTCTAACAGATGGCTGCTTGCAAGGAAGCATGAGCAAACTCTTCTCCTTGGAGAACATCCTCTAAAAGTGTGAGGCAGCTCCAGTACCCACCTGCCACTCTTGAGAGCCCTGCTCAGAAGAAATCAGGAAGTGATGGCTTTGCTATTTCCATGGATTCAAAGGCGTACTAGCATGATTGTGCGCGAGAAGACGCATTCTTGTTTTGGATGGGATTCCTTTCTTTGCCCCATGTGGCTTGCTGTCATTTGGGAGTTGGTGATACCACTGAGTCTGCAAATAAATAATGTATTAAACACAATCTCCTCTCTGCGGAGACCTTCCCAAGTGGAATGTGTTCACTTCCATCTGGTGAGCGCTAATTAACAGACATGGGCGTCCCAACAGAACCATGCTCCTTACCTGGACACCCTCTTCTGTCTTTTTTTCACAGTGTCCCTTTACAACCTAATTGCATTTTTTTTTCCTTTTCCACTGCTTATGGCAGGTCATGCCCCACATATACAGGTAGCAAAAACACACCCGTAAGACCTAAGATAAAATGATAAAATCCGATGGCTCAGTAAGGCCTTCATCGCCAGAAAGAACACTCCCTTTTTCAATGTCCAGAAAGGTACTAAAAAAATATTTAAAACAGTTCATGTGACTACAGTGGTTTAACCTTAATATTATAGCGATGGGCGATTTCAAAACACTGCTTCATGAAGCTTCTAAGTTTTATTATTCGTTTGTTTTGAATCAGTGGTTTGGAGCATGTATCAAAATGCCAAAGTCACATGAACTATTGAAGTTTCAAAACTCTTATGATGTAACGAAGCCTCGTTTACTGAAATCATGTGATTTTGGTGCTCTGAACTAATTCAAAAGCTTCGAAGCTTCATGAAGCAGTGTTTTGAAATCGCCCATCACTAGATTGTTGAAAAGTCGTTATTTCGTTATTTTTGGCGCACAAAAATTATTCACGTCACTCTTATTAAGGTTGAACCACTGTAGTCACATGAACTGTTTTAAATACGTCTTTAGTAGCTTTCTGGGCATTGAAAGTGTTAATTGTCTTGCTGGCAATGGAGGCTTCACTGAGCCATCGGATTTGATCAAAAATATCTTAATTTGTGTTCCAAAGATGAACGAAAGTCTTATGGGTGTGGAACGACAAGGTGAGTAATAAATGACATAATTTTCATTTTTGGGTGAACTAACCCTTTAAAGCTGCAGTCCGGCATTTTTCCTCTTTGTCGCCATCTCTGTTTGAAACCTGCAATTGCAGTCATATGCGGAATTGTTGTCGTTAAGTGCATTGTGCTTCGGCATGACTCCACAGCAGATGAAGCTAATGTTTGCTGTCAATCACTACACCGGTGTGGATGTTGTACTTCAGAATCACAGATTCTAAATCATGAAAATATGACCAAAATAAGAATTTTCATTGGAAAATATCAGCTGAACAAGTAAGTAACATTTCTTTCGCTTTTGGTCTGACCAACTGAGGAAAAAAGCATTAGGCCTTTGATAAATTGTGCTGCCAATGATGATTAAATCTAACGATCGCTTAGCTCGGATCATGCCAAACTGTGCAAATTATTATTACTGTTATACTTTGTTCTGAAAATGTTAATGTTAACAACATCAGCATTGCGTGACTGTGTATTTAGTGTGTATTATCGTTACCTGTAGATTTCAATTTCTGTAGCCACTCCGCAGTCTGAAGACTTTTGCTTTTGACTACGGGTAAATCTCCAGTTGTCACTGATGATTGTCATTTGAACCTTTCTGGATTACAATCCGCCATCATAATGATACATTTAATTATTTCAGCTGCTGTGAGAACAGGCTATAAATGATCCGGTACAACAAGCATCCTCAAATGATAAAGCCGACTAGCCTGGACTCCTTCTTTCCGTTTACAGACGTGACGTAATGATGCAAAGACAAACTGCTGCATGCTCGAATTTCCCACGGAAATCCACCAGGTCGCTCTTATTATAAAACATTATTACAAGCTTACCGTTGTGAATCGAGCTAAAATAATGAGATAGTTTTGAACACTGGCTGGTTATGTACTTGCTCAAAAATTGATTTTGGATCATTTTTAATCAAAAAAAGTTCCAGACTGCAGCTTTAAATACTAGTGCAGAACTTACTGAATTTAACAGAATTTAATTGAAAATTCATTATTTTGAATAGAATTAAGGTAGCAAAGAGGATATGGAATTTCACTTTGAAAAAAGTTTATAGCAGGTCGCTGGATGGATGGATGGATGGATGGATGGATGGATTGTTGTTTTATTCAGTATTTTATTAACAAAATGGTGACAATAAGTGGTTTATAACTTTATTAAGGGGTTTTCTTTCTTCAGGAAACCTACAATCATTAAACAAAACCTTTGAACAGGCTGTCAAAGCAGATTCACCACAATCGTGGCCGCCTCTGGCAGACTAGGTCAAAAATGAGCCCCATTTTGTGGCTAGTGCTGAATCAGGGCTAGAATGTGATTTGCAAGATTCATTTACAAATCTCATGAGCTCAGCAATATCATAACCTGATCCATCTGACAAATGAGCAATGGCAGTAACAGAGCCCCAGCGTTGGAGAGGTTAGGGGCTACTGAGAGAAACACTGACTGGTGTATAGAAACATGTGCATACCTAATATTTTGTTTTTTTTTTTGAGCAGAAAGTTTTCCATCAGAGTGAATCGGTCCCCTATGAGTATATTATCTATCCGTTGTTTCCTTACCATCTGAACTATTCATCTGAAATGCTTCTTTTTGACAGCCCAGTGATGGATTTTCGACAAAACTGCTGCTGAAGCTTGATACTGGCACTGCCATGGGTTTGGCTGGTGGAAGTTGAGGTCCCAACTTTCTTTCCAGCACAGCAGGGATACAGGGCACGAATGAGAGAGAAAACTTTCTGGATGCTCTCTCCATACTGCATCTGACACTATCGACCGCTACTCACTCCATCAGCCTGGCCGAGGCTACTAAGGAGCTGTTCACTCTCTATTCCAGCCTCATCTCTCTCTGCCTGTGTGCTTATCCTGTCCTTCTGCTTATTGTGTGAGTCCATTGCTCATTATCATCACTTGCTTCCTTTCTTTCTTGGTCTCACTTCCTTTCGCTTGCATCTACACACATATTCACATACAGAGGACAGAGAGGGAGGGGAAAGAGGAGAGGGCATGGGGTGGAAGAGTGAATGTGTGAGAAAGAAGGAAGGAGAGAGTTACATCAATATGTGTCCTTTCATTTTTATTCTCCTGAGCCAAGACATGGGTGACATCCTCTCTAACTTGCCAGTGGAAAAGAAAGAACTGCCAGATTGTTTTCCAACAAGACATTATGCAGCTAACTGCAGTCAGAGCCATGAGAAAGCAGGCTTGACTTCCCATCATTCCCTATGCTTTTGAATTAAGTTGTGTTAAGCTGCTCTGTTTTCTCAAACCTAACCACCCTTAATACTTGTGACAATTGTCTTTTTTTTAAAACAAAGAGCTTGAACAGGTTTGACAGTTCCGTGGAACTCTAGAAAACAAAAAACTAAGTTCTTAGAGTAAAAAGTGACTCTTTTTAATGCTGATCTTTTTCTTGGTAATAATGATGGGATGCTATAATGACAGCACAGACTCACAAACTTTATATTTGTTTCTCTAGTTAGAAATTGTTCACATTTACAAACCCACAATTTACAAATAAATAAATAAGATAAAAGTACATTAGAAACAGCTAATTTTTTGTATAAAATTAAGCATAAAAAGAAGTCTCTAAAGTTCATTGTAAGTCAAGAGAAAGATCCAGAGCTGTTTTTCCACTTCATATCATTTCATGGGCTGAGCAGAATAAAATTAGCTTGAATTACTTTGAATTTTGTCATTGCATGATTAAAAATAACATCAGCCACGTACCAGCCATTAAAACTACCTAATATGATGCTTCTCAGAGGTGATCAAAATACCTGTAATCAGTCAAGTGTGAATAACATCATCTCAGTAAGTGCAGAGGGGAGAAGTCAGCCTAGAATAATAACAGGATATCTCTGTTCTCAATGACTGGAAGAACTTTGGAGTGGAATGAATCATTTGTTAATTTTCATGAATAAATTATTTCTCCATGCATTAAAAACACTCTTAATGAGAGAATTCATCTTCTTTCTGCTCTTTTTAAAATGGTTCCAGAGTGTGTGCATGAGAGAATGAGAGATAGTGTGTGTGTGGTAAAAAAAAAAAAAAAAAAAAAAAAAAGACTTTACCCTCAATCTTTTTGTGGTTAAAAAAATCAACATTTTCTGAGCAAGTATTTTTTTTACATATTTAAAAGATTCTTTAATTAGCCAAAATACACAAATAAAAACATGTCTTTAAAAGTCTTTTTTAGCTGAACTGTTGTAATGATTTCAGTGTGGTACATTTTTAAAAAAATTTTGTTTATTAACAGCATGTCTGAGTTTCTCATAATGTTCCGATTGTTTTAAAATATTAATTTCATTCTTTTAATCTAGGTCATCAAGGCCGAGATACAATTATTTAAAGCCTTTCAAAACTAAAATGATTTGCATTTGTAGAAAGAATGCCATGAATTCACAGTTAGTTCCTCTGAAATATGTATAATGCCCATTCCCCCTTCATTCCTTAAATTTTCATTTCATGTGTGATAATTTTAATAGGACTGAGATAAAGACTACAGACTACAAAACCTGAGTGAAAAGTCAATTATACTTCCCATTTTGCTCACAGGCTACCAGAAGAGGGCAGGTCTTCAATATCCACAGCCACTTCAACCCCATGTGACTTTACTTGATCTTGACATAGAGCCTGTATTGCACAGATTATAAAAAATCATCCCCTGGTGGGGCCCCTTCACCTTTCTGCTTTAAGATTACATAAATAATTAACTATCCTAATGCCATTAGATCTTTGTCTTTCAAGACTTCTGTAAACATATACTTCTGTAAATTCTCCATCAACCCTTTTAGCATAGACCCCACACTTAGTGAGTTGTACACTGTCAGCCATTTTCTCCAGGCTGGGGCAGCTGTAGCGACAAGAATGTCTCATAAGCAACTCAGGTGTTTTGTTGTTGGATGTAAGTGTGAATATAAGACTTTATGTACTCCTAACATCAGAGCCGCTGAAGACGCAGTGGATTTGTTTTGTTTTTGAAGAGAAGGCGCCCCCACACCTAAATTCGTTTATGTCTACTCTAATCATTTTATACCAGACTGCTTTGTGAATGAGGGTCAATACAAAGGGACAACAGAAAACACGTTTTGCTAAAAGTTTTTGCTCAAGGATGGATCAGTACCAACTGTTCATGATCCAGCTTTTAGTCTCTAGAGTGATACTGGTCACAGCAGCAATGAAGGGGAGAGCACACACTTTATTACAGTTCATCGGAGTTAAGTTTTATGGATAAAGATGTTACCGGTTTATTAAGAACACCCCGAAAAGGCAAAAGATCAGTATATATTTGTTTATTGTTAGTTGCAACAAGTGTTTTTGTGTAATTCGCTGTGTATGTTGATGATAATGCAAGGGAGAGAGAGAGTTTATGGATAATACTTTAATGTGCACTTCTTACTGCATTTTATTCAGCTCTTACTGTGATTTTCTAGAGTGAAAATGGACGCTTCATCTTTTGTGTGATGTACAATAAACTTCATTAAACTCATCATTAAAGTCTTCATCATCATTCGGATGGGGTCCGCTACAACAGGCTTGTAACTTTACTAATAGTGGATAAAAGCAAGATGACAACATAATTTATAACTGTAATTAAACTAAACCTGGTCTGCATGCAGCATATATTCTCTGGCTCTATAGGCATCATTGTCTGACAGTTTTGGACATCTTAAGTGCATAAGATTGTCCTGTTTGTTTGTTGCATGAACTCTTGAGGCCCCACCCTCTTCTTGAAAGTGGGCCGGGAGCAGCAGCTCATTTGCATTTAAAGGGAAACACACAAAAATGGCTCATTTTTGCTCACCCCCCATAATTGCCAATTTTAACATGCTATAAAAAATTATCTGTGGGGTATTTTGAGCTAAAACGTCACATACACACTCTAGGGATATCAGAGACTTATTTTACATCTTGTAAAAAAGGGCATAATAGGTGCCCTTTAAAATAGGCCTATATTGAAATAGGAAAAAAAGCTGTTCTAACTAACCCTTTTTAGTTAACTTTACTTAATTCTTTCAAAAAAATCTTGCCGACCCCAAACTTTTGAACGACGGTGAATATTTATAGTTTTAAAAGTATATTATTAAAAAACTGGTTGACTTCAAGCAAACCAAGCATTACTTGTCTTGACAGAATCATAATACCTCTCACTCTAATGTTGATAACACATGGAATATAAAAAGAAAATTGCAGCCATCAAAAAATGCCATCAGCTCATCCATCAGCCATGATGCGTTTCATTTTCCTGAATGTCCAGATAGCTTTTCAAACTTTGCGTCTACATATTTGCAGCTGCTGCTAGAAAGCTACTCTGATTGGTGAACAATTGGTTAGTTTGCATAGCTCAGTTAGTCCATGAACTACATACATACTGGGGGCAGCAAAGCATCTTTCTCTGTAAATTCAAAAGTAAATGTGTATTCTTACAAAAGAACTGTTTTTGGAAGCAACATATGAATAGAACCAGCAAAATAACATACTCATGTTAAAGGGATAGCTCACCCAAAAATGAAAATTTTATGTGTATCTGCTTACTCCCAGGGCATCTAAGATGTAGGTGACTTTGTTTCTTCAGCGTGCACGGCATCCGGTGCGTGAGGTGTTTACGCGCTCTGGCGTAGTTTAAACATGATGCCTGTAGTACAACAGTTGTTATACAAATGGAAGTAAACCACTAAAAAACATGGTTTTGTTGCATCAAAACTTTTTATTTTGTTACTTTTCGGGCAGCTTTACAAATAAAAAGGACACATACAAAGGTCTTGTTCACATACCTCAGTTGGATGTGGAAAAACCATAGGCACAGCTGATGGTTTAAGTCGTACGTGATCCTCTCCTGGGTATGTAAAATAATCAGGGGAAAAATGATCGCTGCAGACCCTCAACAACTTTAGTACGTTAATGGGTGTGTTGATATCCAGCCGAAGAGAAATCAACCATAACTTCAGGTGAGCAGGCTCAGAAGTTGGGAATACGTGGAAAGTCACCACTCACGAATGAGTTCGAGTGAGAGAACGTAATCTTTTAGTTTTAAGTCGGTTTGAACAATCCAGATAAGCGCAAGTAAGTACCATTTTGATTAGCTGTCGTACCTACAATGTTTGTGCTCTGTGTAAACAATGAGTGACATATATGCGTGAGAGATCACTTCCGGCGCTTGCGTAAACTACGAACGGTTAAACACCTCGCACCGGATGCCGTGCGCGTGCTCAAGGCAGTTGGACACAGTGGTGTATGAAAGGTAAAAAATTATATAAATACTGTTCGGTTTCTCGCACAAACCGATCGTTTCGTGTCTTAGGACATCAATGTGTCGTCACGAGCCGCAGGGTTTAATTTAGATTTGTCTGTGCATGTTTTTTTTACTCTCATAGATTTTGTTACCATTGACATGCATTATACGACTGACAGACTGCAACGGTTAGAGTTAAAAATCATCATTTGTGTTCTACTGAAGAAACAAAGTCACCTACATCTTGGATACACTGGGGGTAAGCAGATAAACATAAAATTTTCATTTTTGGATGAACTATCCCTTTAAATGTCCACCGTAACGTGCTTTCTGGATCACAGCTGAAGTTGATAATATGGTGTAAGACTATGTCAGATAATTTACCTGAGCTGAAAATGTAGCCCTGTGGTCGTACATAACAAAAATAAAGTAAAAGATGATGCCTGGCAGACAATCTCTGTGCCTGCACACATTGACACAAACATCTTCATATCTTAATATCCATGCAGGAGGAGATAGCACTCCTATAAAGTTGAGTGAGATTATTCTTGGCCCCTCCTGCATACTGAGTGATGTTATCTGCAGTGAAGTGACACCGCTGCTTTGCTTATTTACCAGAAGGTTGCGATGGTCAAAATATGAAGCACACAAGGCAAGGCTTTTTACTCATATTAAACTAATGATAGTCTCTGAATGTCTTTGTCATAAATCACTGTGGCAGAGTAAACATTAGCACAGACTCCCTCATTTGCAATGTGAATGTATTCATGTATTTATCCTGACATGTTTTATGATCGCACCGAAGCTCTCCCTAACAGACACCCACCCACCTATCTCCCTGAATGGCAATAAATAATGAAACACGAGTGAGGAATCCATAGAAGCAGAAGAGTGAAGTGGAAAACCAAAGTGTGAATGCCTGAGAAAGCATAAAAGAAGCAAAGAGGACATTATATGAAGAGGCTTTTAGTCTTTATGTACTGATTTTCACATTTGCATCTATTCAAATAGGGCGTGTCTCCGTCTGTATGATATCAAGTGCAACTGGTTGTAGCGTGTGTTGTAACCATCCCATATTCAGTTAATAAAGACTTTCTTCAAAAGAAATTTCTTCACAGAAAGATTTGGAATATAGTGCACAAGTTATACAAACTACTTTTATGGTGTCGTTTTTTTACAACGTCAGGTGCGTTTAAGTCACATTTGACAGAGCAAAATGGTGGTGTACTTTCTCTTAATTAATTACACAAAAATTCTCACTCATAAATACGACTTTGTGTAATTTTTGAGTAACTTTTGCGTTCATGTGCGTACTCGTAAATGACTTGAATGCACCAAAAGACTCACTAGACCACTATTGTTTACAGTAGATCCGAACAATGTACTTTTATCACGAGTCTTCTGCGATTATTTTAATATTTTTAATAAACAAATAAAGACAATGTGACACATTGCTAAAAGACTATTGCATATAGGCTAGGCCTATAGATGACAACTGATTTCTCTGGTTCAGCGGCACCTCAAACTGAATGCTGGTGTGATTGTTTGTTCATGTTAAAGGCTTAATAGACAGGTGAATCGGTGTCATTTAGAAATAAGACTCAAGTGTTTTTGAATAGAGATCGCAATCTTTCAATGGTTAAACGTGACTCTGAATGCTAAACACAGAACAGCCAATGCCAAGACATTCCTCCCATCATGAAATATTGTACCGTTCCCTGTGTGTGTAGGTTTGCAGATGAAAGGATTGCTTGCATCTCCCAAACAATGCCTAGATCTTGTGTCCAATCAGAAAACTAGCTTTGTTTTCTTACAGATAAATGGTTGAATAGATTAATCCACTGCTTGGACAGAACTGAAACTACCCCGAGAAGCCTTTTCATAAGTCATTCTTTTGATAATGCCACCATAACGATATGTTTCTCTGAAAATATATCTTGTTTGGTTTGAAGAACATTGTGTAACAAAAGGCATGCCATCCTTTCTGTAAGAAGGCCATATACAATAGTCATATTTTTACACAAAGCATTGAGTCTTCAAGTAGAAAGTAGAAATAAACGTAGGGCTAAGGTGACCAGTGATGCAGCCTGACAAAATTGGAAAACATTTTCCTTGTGATTTTTCCCCAGCAATGTTGTCAATAATTACATTGTTTCAGCCATTCATTGTTTCTCTAGCCATTTTATTCAGAGGTGCCTTCGAAGTGAGACAACAATAGTATTTTTTTACTGTACTTCAAATTCTTTGTTTTCAGTCTTTGACTCTTTGCATGAATCATTTCTGTCATGCCCAAAGTAAACCACATTTTTCTGTGGATCATTTGTCCAGGCTGTAAACAGGGAAATATTAGCTCCTGCATTTCTGACATGTGCATATATGCCGTGTACATGCCATCAACATAGTAGAAACAATATCTCAAGTCAGCCAGTCAAAGTGCTATAACTGTAGAGTAAACCATAGTTTGTTAAATTTGTGGAATACATTTTAAACAGTTGGGAATTTATGTGAAATATTACTCGGATACATTCTGTCTTGCTGGTTGTGGTTCATTTTTAATTTCAGACAGTCATTTTGGCAAATGTTGTATAGCCAAGTATAACTAATGCTGGGTACACTAAAAGATTTTTGAAAACTTATAAGATTTTCAAAGTGTGAGAGACCACAAACAAGAGGACAAAAAATCCTAGATTTAACCGTTTCGCTCCTATAGTGGCTGAATTTCAGGCAAGGCAAGGCGCATCTCAAACAAGCCTATTGTGTTGCACCATGACTGCGTTTGTTATGCTTCTGTCTTCTGTCAGCTCACTTTCTGATTAGATATTGTTTCGTTTCACGTCATAATCTCCGTAGCGTGTGCGCGTTTGTCCTTGGGGTTCCCCCCACACCTCAGGATTTCTGATCGTAAATATCGTAAATATCATAAAAAAAACATGTTGAATATTTACGATTCGCGATCAGTGGGCCTCCGAGCAGATTCAGCCACTCATAACACACCTCACACCACAGGAAAATCTGATAAGATAATCTGTAGAACCATCAAGATAATCGGGACATACCTAGGATTATCGGAAGGGGAGAAATCGGCCCAAAATCAGTCCGATCATCTTGTAGTGTGTACCCAGCATTAGGAAATCTTGAGGCAGTGGGACTTGTCTGAACGTGTATCGGGCTGTTCTCCGTTTCTCCGTTTCAGCGGCAGACTCTTTGTCCTTTGCTTTAACACTGTAAAACTCATTTTTACATCTAGGGGCAATGCAACAGTGACCTCCCTTCTGTCTTCTGATGCCATGTGGCTTTCCAGTTTCCATCTTTCACTGTTTCTGTCTTTATCTTTCACTGTCTGTCTCGTTGTATATTGAACTCAGGCAACCTTGTGATGTCACAGGTTGTAGTACTGCAAGATGGCGGCTCCCTTACTACAAAAGCTATAAGAAAACATCTCTTTTCTTTTAAATTGGTACATTTGTCGTGTGTGTTATATAATTTCTGATTGCAGTGGAAGTCCATTTACTAAAGTTAACTTAACTGACTGCTTCATTTCCACTTTAAATTTCTTATATACTATATCACTTTAGACTGTCCGCATACTGCTAGGAAAATGCATGCAGTCTCACTCCTTTATAGATTCTTCTTCTTCAATTTACCATGCCATACAATCCATTATGCACATTTAGCACAAATTCAAGTTAATATGTAAGATTGTAGACTCAGGGCATATTTATCAGTTCCTTGAATATGACAAGACATGTAATTATGACTAGTAATGCGTAAACATATTTTCACTATTTCATAATCTTATTAAGAGATTAGAGCTGGAAAATAGCTTAACCACAGCTGTCTGTTTAGGGCCGATGGGCTAGGGCCTAAGCGGACGACAGATTTTCTTATATTTTTGCCCTTGTTGCTATTTAGCCCGTCTTTAGCATTGAAAGAAAAGTGCTGTCTTGCTTGCCCCTTTGACAGTAATCTGTCATGACATGCTGAAGTTTTCTCTGTCTAATGGGTTAAGGTTAGATCCAATACCTTTCCTCCAGAGTGCTTCAATATGTGGGCATATGCATCAGCGATGTATGCAAAAATAAATGCACATACATTTCAAACCAGTCATGGTAGAAAGCATGTCTGCATACCAAGCACGATACTGGAAAAGATTTACAATGGTGACATAAACGTTTTTGGATGGAGCTACCTGAAAAAAAAAACCTCAAAACAAAATGATTACATGGGAAAGTTCCATAACAAATATAATAATTTTAATTTAATTTATATTAAATTAATTAGCTTCATTTTAAAAATCCTGCTATATGTTGTTACAATAAATAAGCCTTATTCGTTATTCATTTTGGCTTCTGTACACTATACCCAAGAACAAATGTTTTATTGTGTCAGAAATTATTCCATTAAAAGGGCATTTTGTTCTACTTCCAACACCATTTTATTGCAGCAGTAATAATATATGTATGCTTGAGCCTCTTCAGAAGCAAAAAAGGAATAAGCATAATAAACTACCAAAACATGCACCAACAGACTCAAACAGACACAAGCACATAAAAGTCTCATCATCTTATTTCACTCTTAGAATTAGCCTGCAAACAGAGGGAGTGATGGGAACGATCACATTTGAGACATGAGCCTCAGGGGAAAAGGAGAAAAGAGAATGAGAAGCGGGAGGGAGCGAGAGAAGCAGCAGCCCGCTAAGACATATGGAGTTAATACGCTAGCGCCGGGTAGCTAGAATTATCACCGTCACATAATCCACGTCTGTTTTATTGTGTTCTCTAAAGTCGGCATGCACTTATTAAAAAGCAAGCAAACAGCAGTGCATTATTGCTGTTTTCTTAAGTCTGTCGAACAGTGTGTCAAAGCGCCCTGCGCCACTGTAGCTAGCTAATACACAATCAGTTTAATACACTGGCCAAGCTAATGGTACTATTTTTCTTTTAACTCTGCGCACTATTGAGCTATTAAGACCCTTGAAAGAAAATGACTTTTGCAAATTGTGCACTATTTTAAGGGGAAATTCACAGGCTAGAATATCTAATGCATCTCTCTTTGAACACATAAGCGCACCCATTTGTTTTGGCCGGGGAAATGTGCAATTTAACAAGTGAGCAAGCTATCTACTGGACTTGGGTCGCTGGCCCAAAATTGATTATTTCCTACTGCTTTTCAACCTGACTAATGTTAGTTTGTTTTGTTTTATTCCCTCTTACATTTTGGACCATTAACCACTGACTTTACCCATTTTGGCTAAAAATAACAATAATTAAGCAATACTACATGAGTGAGAGTGCTGTTGTTTGGAATAGTTGTTCAGCTAACAGGGAACATTTTCAGAACTTTGGCTAATGTTCTAGCAAGGTTTTTTCAAAGTTACAAACATTCTTTTTAGTAATAGAATGATGGAATGAATAATAGAATGTTCATTATAAGTTATCTGGTTTCGTAATAATGTAAAATCGTTCATGGATCTTTTTTTACTAATTGTTTCAGAATGTTCAGAGAACTTTCAAAAGTAACCTTCCCATAAGGTTTGCAAAATTATAGAACGGAATGGAACTTAACAGCGTGTATCACACAAATAACACCAGACAATGAACTGAGAAAACTGAAGATCTTAAATGCAGAAGATAATAAACTCAATAGGAAACAGGTGTGCTCTAATCAATCAGACGATGAATCACCATAACAACCAGGGACAAGCGGGAACACAGGAAACAAAGGAAAACAAACTGAAGGTCCTTGAACATGAAACCAAAACATAGATTGTCAAAAAATGTGACAATCATGGCAATGTTGTTCTAATTTTTCCCTTGTTTAGATTTAACTAAAACAACGGAACACATTATTACAAAATGCCCATGATTTGAACATTCAGAAATAACGTTAAGAAATAACATCATAACATATGGGGGAACGTTAGCAAATGGTCTCTTTTTGCTCTGTTAGCGAAATCTTTTCCAAATGTATCCACAGCGGAATTAACCCTTGCCTGTCCAAGCAACACGTAGTGGTGTTTAATGAATGTATCAGTGTTTTTGAATGAATCGGCTGACTAAATGTTTCATGATTCACTCAAAGACTTTAGCTGTGTCTCATTTCGTAGACTGCGTCCTCCGGAGGTCGCATTTGTCGGCTGCATACGTCACCGAGGCTGCTTCATTTCAGTAAACTGACCACTACATTCAATAAGTCATTCAAGTCATTAAGAAATTACAATTTATACTTCACTAGGAATAATTAATAACAATAAATTAATAACAATTTATGCGACTTCCGGAGGACGCAGCCTTCAAAATGAGACACAGCTTTTGAGTGCTTCTCAGTCTGAGGGCTGAGTCTTAATATGGCTGCATACTTAGGCTGCTAAAGTGCAGTTAAAGGCTGTCTCAATTTAAAGGGCACTTGGGCTGCGTTCCAGTTTGGTTTTTTATGCCCTTCCCTCGCTAACTTCCCTCAGTACGTCATTGCTTATGTTGCACGAGTGCCTACTACTGGTGGAACCCTTGCAATGTGCTGAATTGGAACGTCCTAAGCCCCTGATCACTTGGAATCCGCTATGGAGTTGATTTATTATTTACATTTTTTCCCCTTACAAAATTGTTTAATGCAGCATTCTATATGTATAGGTGTGTTTGGGTTGTTTTAAATATTAAAAAAGTTAATATAGTTATCAATATATATATATATATCATAGAGTTGTTTGTGGTGGACATACTTAAACGCGATCTGTGGTGACATCACAATTATGTTGCATTTTGGTATATGGAGCTGCCTGAAGAGTATATATGAAGTAAACTCAAAGAGGGTCTGTCTATATAAGCTTCACTCGTCCACTTCACTTCAAAATGGCGGCGGCGATTCCCCTGAGGGGAAAGGCTTAGGAAAGTTTGCGAGTGTGTGTCTAAAGGTGAAGTGGAATGCAGCCAAGGAAGACAGCCTTCATTTCATGTCCTTCATTCTGAATATTTTGAGAAATGCATCAAGTGTATCCTTGGCATCCTCTAATCACCCACAATCCTTTGCATACATTCCATTTCACAAAAATGATCTGGCATAAAATAAATTGGCACTGAGCTCATTATAATTTAATTATGTACTGTATTTTCTTACTAATAATAATGACAAGGGGACATAATAAAACTACTAATGCTAAAATTAAAATGAAAACTGAAAAAACAAAAAATTCTGTTTTTCAAAATATTAATAAATACTATATGATTGTATAAATAAACCAAAACTGTCTCTCATTCAGTTTATAAAAAAATGTTGTTTTGGACACTAACCAACATGTAATGATCTGTGAACATATTCTTTCTATATTTCAATGTTGAAAAGGCTTGCAGTGGTTCATATTGGCTGATAACTTTACACACAATCACATTTTGAGCCCAAGAGAGTGCTTGTTTGTTCAAAAGAGTGTAAGAATTGGGATTTAGTGGGAGAATAGTAGAACATTTGTGGAGAAATGAAGACAGATGGAGATGGTGGAAAAAAGGTCAGCCACCTGCAGTTTCCCCCTCGCTGATTCCTCATCATGCTGCGCATCACGCTCAGCTCTAATCAGCCATGAGCATGACTCATACAGGTGACAATCACTACATATCTCCCTAGCATGCTGCCCACCAACACTCACAGTTCACACTCCACTGTGACATGCTCTTTCCAGATTAATGGACTGGAGATTCATTACACCAATATTTGCCGGGTGTCACACCTTGACTAACTTTGATAGATAGATACTAAACCACAATTGCCTGTAACTGGCATTTTTGTGACGGGATTGTCAAGAAAAAATTACTTTAGTCTATTAAATGGAGTGAGGGGCACATATCATCTTAAATAGGCCTTGTGTTTTTTTTTTTTTTTTTTTTTTTACTCTTAATGTAGGTCCATAGCACATGCACCTCAACAAAAGTGACTGTGAGAGCTGAGTGCTGTGGGGTAGAGACCTTGCAGATCGGTGAATTAAGTGTTTTAATTAAAACATAGCACATCTGTCACAACCACTGGACCAATTAGCATAATGCCTTACAGCCCAAAAAAAGAAGGGGAGGTTGTTAAATTCTAATTTAGCCTGCGCTCGCAGATTGGAATAGAGTCTTTGAAAAGGTCTGCAGCAAAACAGGCCGCATATAAAATGAAATTCATATTGTATTAGACACATTAGCCTGCCACTGAAGAAAAAAAAAAAGATTGTTAAATAGAGGGAATTAATAATGATAACACTGGCACTGATATGTGTTTTAAAGTCAGCCATACTATAAAAGACATTTGTGATGTCTTATGAGATTTCTTACCTTAATTTTTTCCCAGGTAAAAATAAATAAATAAATAGAAACACCTACTATGAGACACATGAGCCAATTTCTATTATGGAAACATTGAGAGATGATATATGAAATGGCTGGAGGTTTCTATGGGTCAATATATCACCGGAAATGTAACACTGCATTTTATGAGTGGCTGACATCTAAACGAGACCTTTTCATGATAAATGTTCACCTTCATGTGATGTCAGAGCGTATTTTATCTGTAAGCCAATCGATATGATTATTCATATATCTTATTGTTTCCAATATTGTGGCAGTGATTTCACAGGGAGGTCAACATAACATCTTCACCTGATATGGGTGCTTATTAAACAGCTAGACATCTTTTACTGGCCCCAAGTGGTCCATCCATCATGTGTGACTACATCACTGTCTCCACATATACAAAATAATGAGACTGAGCTCATGTTTCTATGCTGATGACATGCTATTAAATAACCATGTTTAGGACATAAGCTGTCATATCAATCAAGTCTTACGGATGTATGGGGAAAGTTATAAGGAAAAGTTGACATATTCATGATGACATATTTATGAAAAAGTTACATAGCCTAATGTGCTATTCATATTATATATTTCAGATCTCAAGATCAAGACAGTCCTTTATTAAAGAAATATCCCATAAAATAAACAGGTTTTGCAGAGGAGTCATATTAGTGATATATAGACCAATTATATCACACAAAGTGACCTTTCACCCTAATAAATGCCAAACCATCCCTCAGTATCAAAAACATGTGCTTTGGTTTTGGTGAATGCACTCAAGGTTTCTAATGGGAATTTAGTGTCATCCATAAGATTATAGTGAGGTTAGTGGAAAGGGGGAACTTTAATTTGATTATCATGTCTCAAGGGTTCTCACTGCTAATCATTTTTTTTTCAAGATTATTTCAATTTATTTTACCCTCAAGGAAAAGGAAGGCATTAAACTGAATAAAATTCGATTATAAATTTTCCCCCTTTACATTACCAAAGGGTGTATATGTATTGTTAACCTGCCTTAGGCTCTGACAAGATATTAAATCTGCTCTAACACATCTGTTAAATGTCTCCTTTAATAAGCAACAAAGTCTCAGTTTTCTGTTTGAGCTAATAAAGAGAGCTTCCGAGTCCAGCAAACAATGTGCAGTACAGGCTAACCTTCTAATGCTAATTATTTGATATTATATGAAACATATCAGGAAGGATTGTAGTATAAAATATGCTGCCTTCTCATCCACCAAGGAATATAAATATCAGAAAATCACATTGTTCATTGTCTCTGTACAGGCCATGTATGTTCACATGCAGACATGTTTTGTCTAATAAGTATCTTCTTGACTATAAACCTTGCTCCAGGGTTTTTTTCTGCTGTTGGCCAGAGAGAGGGGTCTAAACATAGTGAAGGACCCTTAAGGTTTGTGAGAGCAGCCGCGACTCCTTAAAGCCTGATTGTTATTTCAGAAGTGGACAGCTAAAAGAGGAGTACAAATATCTGAAGAGACACAATACCTTTGCTAGTCATTCCCCCTGCTCCTAGCCATTATTTATTTGGAAATATTGGAAATATCATGTTGAATTGAATGCTACAATTTATGTAACATTTTTTTAAAGTGTTTTATTTTTTTCCTATCTGTTTCGTGACACTATAGTGGTGTGAATATTACACACTGCAGCTTTAGCTTAATTATCATTTAAATGTGGTTTACCTTTAGTTAATATATATATATATATATATATATATATATATATATATATATATATATATATATATTATAGACATTGACTGTGTGACTATATCCATTATAAAAATGGATTTTTATAATGGATATAATATTATAGACATTGACTGTGGACATCGAATTAAAAACTGTCAACTTGAGATTTGAATCTGTGGTGGAAGGAAGTAGTTCTGCACAAAAGAGGGTTTAAAAGACACTCCGTTGTTATTTCTTATTTATTTACACACTTGTGCCATCGAACCATTGTATAGGCAATATCACGCTCTTAGCCGTGCGATATGGCTGTATATCAGCACGCTGTGATTACCTACAGCTGAATCACAGCCTTGCTGATATACAGCCATATTGCATGGCTACTCATGTGACATTGCTCATATATATTTATCTGATGTATTGCAGAGGGAAAAAAAGTTTTATTGCTTAAAAAAACTTGGTGTTACAAGGCTAAGCTCTGTAACCAGACAAACAAGCCCTTGATAAATGAAAAACTTTTTCATGCATTAAAAACAAGCTTTAGACTGGATATTTGAAGCGTTTTACATTTTTAGACTTGTATCCAAATAAGGATTACATTTTCATTCTATATTTGCATGCTTGCATATTTACATAATCTAAAATCTCTATTTGCATATTTCTAGTGCCAGAGCTTCATAGCCGGCACTGAAAGCATAGTCCTCTGCTTTTTCATGGTATTTGCCAATGGAGAAACTGAGCTGGAAAGCTAAGCAAATGAGATTAGATCAAACCTTATTCTTTCCAGTCGGCCCCACTGCCCCCATGAATCAGATCATTGAACTAAAGCTGTTGTCCCCGACTCTGAGCCAAACACAGACCCTCTGCTTCCATTTGACCAGTAGGACACTAAAACACATAAAAGTAAACACATGCAAATGCATACAAACATGAATGCACACGAATAAAGAGCCGTCTGTGAAGAATAAAAACAACAACATTCTAGGCACAAAACAGCAGTAGCAGACATTATTGTTTATGTACGTCAAGTATAATTTTGAAAATCGGGTCCGCATGGCATTAAAAGTCCCTCAGGAGTCTCTGAAGAGCGAATCAGTTCATGCTCAGACGGTAAAAAGCACTTTACAATGCTGTCAGGTAGCTGTGAAGATTAAAAGATGTATGAGGTTTTTCACAATGTGTGGCACAATGTCAGGACAAACAGGCCTGGAGAGGCAAAATTTAGTCACACACAATAATTAGTTTTAGCGTGCTTCATTTAAGTTCAAGATGTAGTCCTTTTTTTTTTTTTAATGATCTAAGATGCTTGTAGGGAAACAGTCTAAAAAAGCTGACCATTTTAATAAACCCTCAATATCTCAAACCCACGTCCATGGAAAATGTTCAATTATGGCAATTATGTCGTATGAATTCAGCTTTGTGGAGTGTAAATGTAGGCAGCGTGTTTAAACAGCAGCCAAACCAATACAGTTTCTTAAGTGGAGATGAAAACACTTTCGAAGGCTTTCATGCACACGCCAGTGAAGCATACTCAGATAAATAAACACGCATATACAGTACGCTCTCATATATGCAGAAAGCGGAGGTGGATGGGTGTACCTGGGTGACAGACAGGTGACCCTTGCCACCCATGGTGCCCCCCATCACTGTGCCCACCCCTAGTCCCATTCCAACTAATCACAGTCTCATGATTTATTCAAACCATTCATCAGTCAGGATCTGATTATTCATCGCCCCAAAATATGAATAATAAAGCACCTCAAGCCATGTCTCAGCATGTTGGCCATTACCATACGCTCAATGTGCTGTTGTTTATTGCCGAAAGAAGAAAAAAAAACTAGTGTGTTTGTATGTGCATGAGGGGCTTTCGGCCAAAACCACCCTCATTTCAGTGGAAGAGGTCTATTTCCTTTCTCTCACTCCTGCACACATACATTCAGATATTTTTGCATTCAAAGGGGCTTATGGATAATTCCCATTGAAATAATTGATTGTTTGTCCACTGGAGTGGCTGAGTAAATAATGGATGGCTTCATCAGGGCCTCCTGCACCCTGAGCGGCTGACTGACAGTTCGCTTTAATAAGCAACTCTCCTGAGAGCGCACTGCAGGGGGAGCTACTGTAACACACACACACACACATATACACACACCGCTGAATACAAATATACAAATACGGCAGCTTATTCATATTTAATCTCGCCATCAATGTACAAAAGATCCATGATAACTGAAGCTCTATACTCAACTTGCAAGTTTTGTTTACTGAGTGTTCCTGTGTGAGCAAACAGGAGGTAAAACAGAGATCTGATTTTTAATGAGAGCCAGATCCACTTACTTTGTCATGCTATGAGTTGCTTTCCACACTGACAGGCAAAGTAATTTTTTTTTTTTTTAAGTTTACAAGTTGTCTGCAACTAGTATGGAACCAATATTTACATACATTGCTAATCAGAGAATATTATTCCCCAATGTTCATTATTCTCACATACACGTGTGACAAAAACAAAAAAGACTGACGAGTAAAAAAAAAGAGGATTGTTTTGTGAAAATGTTCTTGCAGCTCGAGAGATATATGGAAGGCTTTTCTGCAGTTTCTCACAGTGACTTCTTAAATGAGCTTCCTGCTGTTGCACTATTTTAAGTGTTATGTCTTGCTTTAAATGAGAGCTGCTTCTGTGAGACACCGGCTCTAGGGACGCATGTGATTAAAAGCAAGCGGAATCCGCTGAGTCACAGACCAACAGGCTGAGAAGTCGACTGTGGAAAGGTGCTCCTTCTTCCCATTTACTATCTCTCTCTCTCTCTCTCTGTCCTCCACAGTGGGATGTACATAGTGTATAAGGCACTTCCCATTAAAAGGGCACAAACTTATGTTACATTACTTTTTAAGCATTAGAATCACATATTGAATGATTTTGCTGTAAAATTTGGATGAACTATTATGTAACATAAAATTAACCCAACTTTAAAAGTAGATGTTTCGTTTCAAACACATCAAATGTCTGTATCTCAAGAACGACACCCCAAAAAATGACAAAATTTTGATTATTTGTAAAGCATTGCCCTAAGACAAGTTTAGGTTACACTTTATTTTGATGGTCCACTTTGGACATTCTACTATAAGTAACTATAACTATAAGTAACTATAAGTAACTTTGCAACTACATGTTAACTAACTCTCATTAGAGTATTAGTAGACTGTAGTAGACTGTTAGGTTAAGGTTAGGTGTTAGGGTTCGGGTTAGTAGAATAAATTAAAGGGTTAGTTCACCCAAAAATTAAAATTACTCACCCTCATGTCATTCCACACCCATAAGACTTTCATTCGTCTTTGGAACACAAAATAAGATATTTTTGATGAAATCTAAGAGTTTTTTTTTTTTTTTTATCCCCCACAGACAGCAATTTAACCACAACTTTCAAGGTCCAGAAAGGTACTAAAAACATCATTAAAATAGTCGATGTGACTGCAGTGGTTCAACCTTAATTTCATGAAGCGACAAGAATACTTTTTGTGCGCAAAAACAAAACAAAAATAACTTTATTCAACACTATCTTCTCTTCAGTAACGTAAACAATGTAAGAGAATGACACAGATGTTGAATAAAGTCGTTATTTTTGTTTTGTTTATGCGCATAAAAATGTATTTTCATCGCTTCATAAAATTATGGTTGAAACACTGTAGTCATGTGGACTATTTTAACAATGTCTTTAGTACCTTTCTGGATCTTGAAAGTGGTGGTTAATTTGCTGTCTATGGGAGATTAAAAACCATCAAAAATGTCTTAATTTGTGTTCCGAAGATGAACGAAGGTTTTCCGGGTGTGGAACAACATGAGGGTGAGTAATTAATGACAAAATTTTACAAGTAGTTAACATGTAGTTGTAAAGTTACTTAGTAGAATGTCTAAAGTTGACCACTAAAATAAAGTGTTACCCAAGTTAATAATCTCAGTTAAATTTTCTAATTAAATTTTTACAAATATTGTTGTGTTTTCTCAAATAGGGTACAGAATAGATCATGAAACTTTTGAAAAATGTTTACTTCTTTTTTTCCCTTTTCCACAAATGGTCAGTGAAAGGTGTTTAACCTTCAGAAAATGCTGATCGACAACCTCAGGAGGTCAAACTAAATATTAAATGACCTATTTTGCTATTCATTCATTTTATATGAGGCTTGGCGTTTTTGCAACCCTTACCAAATCTTGGAATATAGTCAGACAGTTAATAATAAATTTGTAATACAATATCCCAGAAATTAAAGACATTTTTCTTGCAAAATTTACATGGTAACACGGCTGAAACTTGATTTAATGGTAATGTGGCTTACATGTTCAAATCAAGCTCATAAAGTGAATGATTATAATTAAATTTCTCCTGCAGTGTTCGCTGGTCCTGGAGATGCAACCGCACCATTTTCCCACCGAAACCTCCAAAGTTGCGTTCATAATTTCTCAGCTACAAGGCAAAGCACTTCAATGGGCCGATTCGATCTGGTCACAAAATCACCCCATCACTCAATCATACTCCGGTTTCGTTGCCCACTTCCGGGAAGTCTTCTGGAAGCCAATTACTGACTCTTCTATCGGTGAGAAACTCTATAATTTAAAACAAGGATCTATGTCAGTCAATGATTATGCTTTGCAATTCAGAACGCTTGCTGCTTCAAGTGGTTGGAACGAACAAGCTTTGATTACCACTTACCGCCAGGGATTGGACCCTCGAGTGCGGTTGCATCTCGCTGCATACGAGGATTCCATCGGCCTTGAACGCTTCATCCAACTCTCCATCCGCTTCGCCACTCGTATGCAGTCGTGTCTCGATGAGCACCAGGGCCAGCCACTATTTAACATCGCTTCCCGCCGACCAGAATCCGTCAGCCCTCCAGAACCAGCCAGCGAACCCATGTCTCTGGAAGGCTCCAGGCTCACCCCCACTGAACGGCAGAGGCGGCTAACCCAGAATCTGTGCCTCTATTGTGGTTCTCCTGGGCATGTAATCTCCACATGCCCCATCCGTCCTCCGCGACCCATGGTGAGTGCTATCATTCCCTCTATTAAGAAGATGAAACCCCTCACCACTGTTGTAAACCTTACTGCTGCTGCTGTCTCTCTTCCAGTCGTTGCACTCCTCGATTCTGGGTCAGCAGGCAATTTCATCTCCCGCGCACTCTGCCGTCAGCTCAACATCAAGACCACGGGCACGCCGACCACCTACCAGATACGATCAGTAACAGGCAAACCCCTGAGCCGAAAGACATGTTCGCCTTTGTACCGGTCCCATCCAAGTGCAAGTTGGCCTGTTACACATTGAACATCTCCATCTGCTGGTTCTGGAAGGATCCACCGCTGACGTGATACTAGGGCGCCCCTGGTTGGAGCAGCACAACCCTGTCATCTCTTGGAAGACCGGCGAAGTCCTGAAGTGGGGCGAAACCTGTTTCCCAAGCTGTTTTCCTGGGCTCCCAGTTCCACTCTCGCCACGCTCCGAACCTCTCTCTGTCCGTGCCTGCTGACCCAGAATCGAGGAGTGCGACGACTGGAAGAGAGACAGCAGCAGCAGTAAGGTTTACAACAGTGGTGAGGGGTTTCATCTTCTAAAAGATCCCAGAGTGTTACGCCCCCCTTCAGTGACGTCTTCTGCCCTCAACGAGCCTCCAAGCTGCCTCCACACCGGCCATGGGACTGTGCCATCGATCTGCTTCCGGGTGAACCAGTGCCCAGGGGAAGGATCTACCCCCTGTCCATCCCGGAGGAGAAGGCCATGGAGGAATACATCAAGGAGGCCCTAGCCCAAGGATACATCCGGCCGTCTACTTCCCCTGCTGCTTCCAGCTTTTTCTTTGTGGCTAAGAAGGACGGAGGCTTGCGGCCATGTATTGACTACCGAGCATTAAACAACATCACCGTAAAGTTCCGTTATCCCCTTCCTCTCGTCCCTTCAGCCCTGGAACATCTCCGTGGTGCCACTGTCTTCACAAAGCTGGACCTCCGCAGCGCGGAGGGGATACGCGAGGGGGACGAGTGGAAGACCGCCTTCGTGACACCTACCGGCCACTATGAATATCTTGTTATCCCGTATGGCCTGGTCAACGCCCCCTCCGTATTCCAGGACTTCATTCATGAGGTGCTCCGGGAGTTCCTCCACAAGTTCGTTTTGGTTTACATCGATGATATCCTCATCTACTCCCGGAGCCTGGCCGAACATCGCCATCACGTTGCGGAGGTCCTGGGACACCTACGAAAATTCCACCTCTTCCTAAAAGCTGAGAAGTGGCCCACTCCCACAACCATCAAGGAGCTTCAACGCTTTCTCAGCTTCTCCGATTTCTACCGTCAATTCATCCAGAGTTACAGTTCCCTATCCAGTCCACTCACCAACCTTCTACATAATAAGCCCAAGTCTCTGTCCTGGACCCCTGAAGCCACCAACGCATTCAACGCCCTCAAAGAAGCCTTCACCACCGCTCCTCTCCTCGTTCATCCCGATCCTAAGCTGCCCTTCGTGGAGTAGACGCCTCCACCACAGGAGTAGGAGCGGTGTTGTCCCAGCAGCAGGGGACCCCAAGTAGACTCCATCCATGTGCCTTCTTCTCCCACAAGCTCAACCCGGCGGAGATGAATTATGATATCGGAAACAGAGAGCTCCTTGCTGTCAAGCTAGCCCTGGAAGAGTGGAGGCATTGGTTGGAGGGAGCTAAACATCCCTTCCTTGTTCTAACTGACCATAAGAACCTCGAATACCTACGATCCGCCAAAAGACTCAACCCCAGACAAGGCCGCTGGGCCCCTTCTCGCTGCTTAAGGAGCGCTTCTGGTGGCCCAACATGGCTGCCGACGTCAGAAGGTACGTGCAGGGCTGTAAGGAATGCGCCATCTCGAAGAGCCCACGCCATCTACCATCCGGCAAGCTCTTACCTCTGCCCGTTCCTAACCGACCCTGGTCACACCTAGGAGTAGATTTCATCACGGACCTCCCAGCCTCCAATAACTGTACCTGCATCCTAGTAGTGGTTGACCGGTTCTGCCGCCTGATTCCTCTAAGAGGCCTACCTACTGCCATGGAAACTGCTGAGCTCCTTTTCAACCATGTATTCCGGTATTTTGCCATCCCAGAGGATATCGTTTCGGACAGAGGACCCCAATTCATCTCACGGGTATGGAAAGCCTTCTTCTCGCTTCTAGGTGTGACCGTCAGCCTCACGTCGGGATATCACCCCCAGTCTAACGGGCAGACGGAGAGGAAGATCCAGGAGATCGGTCGCTTCCTCCGTACCTTCTGTCACGGCCACCAGGACTCTTGGAACCAGTACCTGGGTTGGGCAGAGTACGCCCAAAACTCCTTACGCCAGCCTTCCACCGGTCTCACTCCATTTCAGTGCGTATTCAGCTATCAACCCCCGCTGTTCCCCTGGTCAGGGGAACCCTCTGACGTTCCATCTGTCAATTACTGGTTCCGAGAGAGCTAGAGGGTCTGGGACTCAGCACAGCATCAACTGCAGCGAGCCCTGCGCAGACGCAGGATGACAGCAGACCTTCGTCGCTCCAGCTCTCCCATCTACCAACCTGGTCAGAAGGTTCTGGCTGTCAACCCGGGACATCCGCCTGCGTCTGCCCTGCCGTAAACTGAGCCCCAGGTTCATTGGTCCATTTACCATCACCAAGCAGATCAACCCCGTCACCTACCAGCTCCAGCTACCTCCACAGTACCGTATTCACCCCACATTCCATGTGTCTCTCCTCAAGCCTCACCACCCTTCTGTTTCTCTTCCCACAGGACCTGGTGTGGCAGCCGCCGAACACCCCCTTCCACTCATCCTGGACGACGGTGCCGCCTATGAAGTGCGTGAGATCTTGGACTCCCGGCGCCGTGGTGGTCTCTTGGAGTACCTCATGGACTGGGAGGGCTACGGTCCTGAGGAGCGCTCATGGGTCCCCAGGGATGACATCTTAGACCCCAACCTTCTTCAAACCTTCCACACCAACCATCCTGACAGACCTGCCCCTCGTGGAAGAGGACGGCGATCTTCTCATCTGCTTGCACACAAGGACAGTATCATTACTTCTCATCAATCCATTTCACCTTACAAACCTTCACTACTCACCTGCATGTCTGTTTACTATGCTGTGTGTCTCAATAAACATCCTTATCGGTATCTCCTGTCTCTGACCCTTCTGTATTGTAACAAGCTAGTCATTGACTTTTCTAGGCCTTTTTTAACCTCATTTTAAATGATAAAACAGGTTAGATTTCACGATATGTTAGTATCATTTCTTTCAAGTGTATGCTGTCTATCATCAAGCTAATTAGACTAAAAAAAACCTGAGACTTTAATTGCTTTTTAACTTTTACCATGTACATTTTCATTTTCCAGGTTAATTGAAAAATTTAATTTGTGCATACTTCAAAAAACAAAACAAAAAACAAAAAACAATTAAAATCACATTAATTTTATATTACGCTTAAAAGGCTTTCCATATTTTTTATTGACTGCCACTGTAACTGATGTCTACCTCTAATTCTGTGAACGATGCCACCACCATTGCAACACATACTGTACAAGCGATATTCACGTTCTCACTCAAAACACACATGAAAAGAATGCTTTGAAGTGTGAATGTGGAAGCAGAGTGCTGGGTCCTTGCCACGTGAAATATGGAAGAAATCAGGGATTACGGAGGCACTTGGAGTCATGAGGAACAGACCATTTGATCCCGGGATCGCTGATCCACTTCTTGCATCAAAGGATCTTGACAGTTGGAGTCTGTGTGTGTGTGTGTGTTTGTGCGTTTGTGCATATACCTTAGGCTGGGACACACGTTCCTCATGTTGTTTTGGAAAGATCACAAGTGAAATCATAAAAAGCAAAGGTTCTGGTTTGAAAAACTTCTCACATAGATCTGATTTAAATCTGACTATGATTCAAAGATAACTTTCATGTTGCATCATTTACTTGACATACAAGGTGGTCTTTTAAAGAAAACATTTACAGATTAATACTGTAGATGGGTTTGTTTCCATAGACTCTTAAAAATCACTCAAGCAACTTCCCAGTGGAGGTCAGTGTTCATTGACAGCATATTTATTGGATGATAATTTTATCATTGTTAAAATTAGCTGTCAATAACAGCTGCAGAGAGTAAACAGCTAATTTGCCATTAGCAACGGATTTTAATTTACTTGTCTAATTCATATTGTGCGGTTCATTAACATCAAACACTGAAGGTAGAAGTGGATGCAGGTTTAAAGGCTCAAAACAAAGCATGGGTAATAAAACACGGCAAAAGATGCTAATTGAAGAGTGCTTGTCTTGGTGTGAGAACTGCTCTTCTATCAATGGGCTCTTGGGGCCTAAAGAATGGCAGTAGTTAAATTGGAGGGCCAGCAATGTTTACTCCTGATATGAGCTGTATGGTACCCTTGCAAAGATTTTTCATTAGCAGGCTCATAACATATTCTCTCTACTTTGGGAGGAAGGTGTTGCAGCAAGAATGAAGGAGAGAAAAAGACGGATACAGAGAGAATGAGAGACATATTATAACCTGTGGGAGCTACTAGCTGTTTAGCATGTGAAGTGGGAGACAGAAACTACTTGAGTTTAATTCAAACGCAAATAACACTGTCCACTTTGATTTACAAAAGTACTTGGAGATGGAAATCACCGGCGGTTTATGTAGAGAGTGTTGTACTGCCTGCTCAATATTGTCTCAATGCTGTGCAAATTATTTCGCTATTCAATACTCATCAATGTTTCAAAGGCAATGCTCAGAGATAAGTGACCTCTCACCTCTCACGGCATTGCTTCAATATATAATCCAAGAGCGTAGGTTTGGTTTTAGCATTGGTAGGGACGTTTTGGAATCAAACTAAACAGATGCATCATGTTTTCGCCTACACAGTGAAATTGCCTGACCAGATCTTGTTTGGAAAGAGTATTTATATAAGTGGCACTTTTTGCACACTGAATAAAAGAGTCTAAACAATTTGCAGCAGTTTGATGATATTATTTTAAAAATCAGCTTTTTATATAGCTCTCTATGGATTTTATACTTAAAATTCAGAGCCAGATACATAGCCAGATTCACCTGAAAAACAGTGGAGGAAATGGCAACATGATTTACGTTGTGTAGGTCAGGTAACAATGCTAACATGGATACAATATGTCCGGATTGCATTCACTACACTTAATATTCAGCAGTATTATTGAATTGACTGCACTGACAATATTGGATGAGAGCTGAACTGAGCTGGATGATGACATCACTGTTTTCTGCAGAGCTGCTTTTTTAATTGATGAAAATCTATTTTAATTACATAATTGATGAACTCTACTCAGCTACTGAGCTGAAAGGGTTAGGTCACCCAAAAATGAAAATTCTGTCATTAATTACTCACCCTCATGTCGTTCCACACCCGTAACACCTTCGTTCATCTTCAAAACACAAATTAAGATTTTTTTGATAAAATCCGATGGCTCAGTGAGGCCTCCATTGACAGCAAGATAATTTACACATTCAATGCCCAGAAAGGTACTAAAGACAAATTTAAAACAGTTCATGTGACTACAGTGGTTTAACCTTAATGTTATGAAGCGGCGAGAATACTTTGTGTGCGCCAAAAAACAAAATAACGACTTTATTCAACAATATCTAGTGATGGGAGATTTCAAAACACTGCTTTGAAGCTTTCCGAATCTTTTGTTTCAAATCAGTGGTTCAGAGTGTGTATTAAACTGCCAAAGTCACGTGACTTCATTAAATGAGGCTTCGTAATGTCATAAGTGTTTCGAAATTTGAATGGTTCACCACTGGGGGGCGATGATCTCTGTGAATGAATGTCTTACAGGTGTGAAACGACATGAGGGTGAGTAATTAATGGCATAATTTTTATTTTTGGGTGAATTAACCCTTGAATCAACACTAAACTGACTTCAGTTTAACAGTTTGCATCATTGATCATTATTTTCCTCTTTATTACTGTAAAGCTACTTTGAAATAATCTGTATTGTATAAAGTGCTATTTAAATAAACGTGACTTGGCTTGAGTACAAACATGCATTTTCTTTGTCAATTAATTAGGCATTTAGTTTAGTCCATTAAATTATATTTAAAGGTTCCTAATTTTGTTTTGGATGTCTCCTACAATAGGTTTACATGCATGTAAGGTCAAAAAACACTTAAATTTTACACTTTAATATACATGACTTAATTTCTCACAATGTCTGAAACTGTCTCTCTTCCTTTCCAAGAGCCTATTCTGCTCTGATTGGTCAGATGGCCCAGTATGTTGTGATTTGACAACTGCTCAAACCGCGTGTCAGAAATGAAACGCCTTTTACCATATCCGAATTTCAGCTCCGGAGGCTTCCTTAGCGCTTGTATACACAATGATATGAACAGTAACAATGCAGTCGGTTTTACTGTATCGAATTAGTCCTCATCCTTTGGATGTGCAAGCAAAGTGGATGTGCTTTCGCAGAGCAAAAAACATTGTCTTCTCAACATATCGACCACATGAAACAAACTCTTCCTGGCCTCAGCTACAAATTCAGTGTTTGAAGCTGGGTCAAAGTAGATGTTATTCGCAGGCAGCCAGTGAAGACCATAGGCTATCATTATGCAGAATTGATACAAACCTACATAGGTTCATGCAGATGGTAAGACCAGAATTACTGACAACCTGTTTCAGGCACTTTCTTTTGGGAAACAATAACCCCGTTTATTGTGCACTTTGATCTTTGAAACTTTGCAGACCTTTTACATTCAAAAAACAGCTATAAAACACTACAGTACATGAAAGGTTATATCTGAAAAAGCACAATAGGGGCACTTTTTTCGGAATGAAACTAAAGGGTATATTCAAAGCGTTCCAATTGTAATTAATAACCCATATCTAAGCAAAAACATTTCAAATGATTTGAGATAAAAGTAAGCAAAATGACATAGAGCACATACACACACCTTCATTTTGAGTGTGTAGCTAAACATATTTACACAGTGACACACACTCAGCAGCCTGCATGACTGGTGCCCCACAGAGATCAGTACAGTGTTTGATCCACAAAGACAACTTTACTAAAGCCTGAGTCAGCCTGGAATCCCTTAACATGGGGTCCTAAGGGACACATGTAAAGTCAATCAACACGCACGCACACACACACACACGCGCACACACACACACACACACACACACACACACACACACACACACACACACACACACTCACTCACTGCCTCCTTCTCAAGCAGAATGTAGCTTGTCATTGGCAAGGCATCCTCCCGTGATGGGAACAGGCCCAGATGGTCCCGTCATGGCTGTCAGTGCCTCAGTCTCCAGGAATACACCTGTGACAGCTGGAACATGTGTAGCCAGTCACAGCAGCCCAGCTATGGAGACTAATTATCTCCCACTGCTGATCTACAGCAAAGGGACAAGGTGTTTTTTCATCTGCGTTTCTCATCATGCCACGGTTGCGCTTATAGATGCTGCGTGGAGAAGTGAATTAATGAATTCTGTCTCCCAGAATGCATTTGCTTACAAAGCTTGAATGAACATTTTGTGTATATACCTGCTGATATGCTGATCTGATAGTTTGTAAACAGTGTAGCACATGATAGGTGGGATTTGCTTACGCTCGTTGTTTGGGATTCGTTCTTCTCTCCACTGTGCATTGGGAAGAAGCATGCAGCAACTCTAAACAATGTTACAATGCTAATCATTGCTCGCTTCTCCTGGTTGCAAAGCTGATGCTTTGAAGTTTTATATTGAGGTAATTGCTTCTTTTTATAAATCCTTTAGTGCATAAAAATAGCATAATACTATAAATCAGATTATATTTTTCAGTTACATTAATATAATCAGAGGAAGGAATATCTTTGTTTGTATTTATTTTGCTACCTTCAAATGAACAGATATGTTTCAGTGAATTATAGTTACAAAACGTATAACCAAATCAAGAGAACCAAAACCTGGTCTCTTAATTGAAGTAATTTATGTATTTAGCAATTTCATTGCTCTATTTTAAAATGAATATAGTCATAACGTTGCATTGAACATCTGTCAGCGGTTTAGAGTCATCAGCATTAAACATTCAGTACATAAACCTGCTACACATACATTGCATGTATAAGTACGCCCATAATCCAAGCCAGGTGTTAGATATTATTATACTGCAATATAGACTGAAACTTCACTTACTTTGCTTGATGGCCTTCTGTGTAGGTTCAAATCATGTTGTGAAGAGTACTGTGTTTTACTTAACATCCTAGTGTGGCTCAATAAGTAAAGAATAATGTTGGGACATAAAAACCACACATGGTGTTTCATGGTGTACACGCCTAAAGAAGATGTTGCATGCCTGAATTGTACTTACAGAAAAAAAGTAGTAACACATACAAACACGTTAGCTATCATGAACCAAAAAATAACTTTTACAGTATTCATTAGTCTTGGTTAATGTTAATTGCTTATACTACATATTAGGGCTGGGTAAAAAATATAAATTACTTGATTTTAATCGATTCTCATTTTTATGAACTGATATAAATTCTTAAATCGCAAGAATCGATCAGTCTATCCTGTTTTCAGTTGATGAATGAAAGGAACATTGTATCACGCCTCAATAAATCTCAATAAGCTTCGTGCTTTGTTACTTTTGATATGAAACAAAGTCTCAGACTTCAAATGACGTCATTTTATTCTGAAATTCAAAAAAATAAACTGTTTTGACGCTGTTTAATGTGGCGCGTCAGATCGCTGTATAGCGCAATTCAGGAGAAAGTGGCCAGCACGTGAACTGATCATCTCCACTTTAATACCAGTTACAGCGCGAAATAAACATGAATGAACATCTGAAGATGTTAAAATAAAGAGTACAACTTACCGAAATCCGTATCATGTCTCCTGTAATAGCTCAATCAGTGTTTCAACTGCACAAAGACGTCAATATGTTACGTAACATCACATTTACCTCAGAAAAAACATATTCAGTGACCATAAACTCGTTAGTCAGTAAGAAAAATGAACTTTAGAGAGGAGCATGACTCAAACGCATCCAGTCAGAGCCAGTTGCGTTCAGTCCGCGATTACAGTCGGTGTTCAAATTCCGCGTGTAAGTATTTAAATCAACTTTAGTTGAAGGAAATAATCGTTGTGTGTTGAGCTCAGTCTTAGAATGTTTTATCTAGTCGTTAAATGTGTGCCTGGCTTTAGTTGAGAGATTTTTTTTCCTCGAGAAAATTTGCCATGTGCTGTACCTGATATATATCTAAAATAATCAATATCGAATCAGATTGAATCAGAATCGAATTGCAAGCTTATGAATCGAAATCTAATCGGATCATGAAATTTGTGTCAATACCCAGCCCTACTACATATATATATATATATATATATATATATACATATTTAATATTTTTAACATAATTCATTAGTTTAAGAGTTATAAAAAGTTAACATTAAAAATAACACTAATATGTATTATGAACAAACATGGATTAACAAATGCTTTAAAAAATTTTCATCTTTAATTTATGATACCTAAAGCATTAACTAATGTTCACAAATGGAATCTTTTTGAAAAGTGTTACTTTTTTTTTACGCAAACAAGACCAAAAAGGTTCTCGTTTAGCTGTCTTTTACAACTGAAAGTTTGTAAGTACTTGCAAAATTGACTGGAGGAAATGTCACTTGTGGTTATGGTTGTAGTTTATCAACTGTGATGTGGCATTACCTATCACTCATCATGTGTCTCTCTGGTTCAGTCGTCTCTAATTTAATAGCACTTTTATTCCAGCAGGAAACTGTTTTCTGTAAAATCTTGAAACAATGTTGATGTCTGTCTCAGGGGGTTATGTGAGCCATTTTATAGATGCTCAAGCAGATAATATTCAGAATGAAAAGGAACTCCAGTGACAGTCGACTGGTTCTTTGTTTTTGACACATGCACAACTCAACAAAGAAATTTCAAAAAACAGTAGGTTATATGGCAGTTGAGTAGGACACATCCAGAGGCGATATCTCATTAATTCCAAAAGAGCTATATTATACATGTAGTGCATTAAATGTATGCTTTTGATTATTCAGTGAAGTAAAACTTCATATCTTTCCTTTTATGTTTGTGCATTCATTTTAGTTTATTAAATATGACTGAAAAATGAAAGGCCGGATAGTCCTTACTAGTTTTTACGATGCGTTTCTCTGACCTTTATGGTTTTTTAAATGCATTAATCCAAAATACAATGGAAATCTAAAAATAAAAATAAAATAAATGAAATACATAAATAAAAGGAGACTAAATTAAAAAGGTCAAGATATAAAAGTTTTCAAAAAAAATTGTTGTTTTGTTAATGCTCATAAAAATCTTTTTTTTTTTTTTTTAATTTCACATCAAAGTTCATGGTTTCTGTAGCTTCATATTTAATGATGTTTTGCAACACTAATGAACTCTAATGAAAAAGGTTCTACTGCTGTAATTTATGTCTAATTTTTCCTCCTCCCTTATCTGTTATATTTGGATGGACATGGTGGTATTAATTTGAAACTAATTATGGTCCTTAAGTGCCACTTTAGTAAAGTATGTTAATGGGAATATTTATGGAACGTGCGCAGGGGAGGTTAGATGTCTGAACACCTTTTGATTAAGTTATTGTAAGACCTGTCTAACACAAAACTGGGTGGTCCAATAATAGCTAACTTATTCAAAGTCCCAGTAGATTTCCTGAAGCCTGTGAACTACAGGTGAGAAAAGACACATCTAATTTCAGGATGATTTAGTGTTTATGCAGCATATAGTGATAGACCCATTCTAATGAAAAACATTGGCAAACATCTGCCTTCATGTTCAATTGATTCTGGCAGGATGGACTAAAAGTTCACTTTCTCTAGAAACTTTGGTCTTGAACTTTGAAGTAAAATGCTCCTTTCTTCTTACATCAATGTAGAACTTCGTCTACCCAATAAAACGTCTATAATGACCCCTGCAAAACACCGATCAAAGCCAAGGTTACTTACTGCCAAAACAAAATCTGCAGCTCTGTTCACAATGCTCATCTCTTTCTTTAGTGCTTATCCACATTTTTCTACTGACCATCAGCAACCACTTTCAACCTCCATTTTCACCTGAGATCACCACAACCATTAAAGGATTAGTTCACTTTCAAATGAAAATTACCCCAAGCTTTACTCACCCTCAAGCCATCCTAGGTGTATATGACTTTCTTCTTTCTGATGAGCACAATCGGAGAAATAAGCTTAATAGTGGCAGTAAGCATTGCCAAACGAGTATGAGCTGAAGAAACTGTCTCCATCCACATCCATCCTTCATAAACATATTCCACATGGCTCCAATAGGTTAATAAAGGCCTTCTGAAGCAAAGCGATGCGTATTTGTAAAAAACTTTGTAAAATATCTAGCTTCCACCAGACCGCCTTCCGTATTCAATGTACAAAGAAAGTGTAAACTGGCGTCGCGTCAGTTACACTTTTTCCATTAGTTGAATAGGGGAAAAGCGTAAGCTTTTTGAACTGCTAGAGTTTTACACTTTCTTCGTAAGTTGAATACGGAAGGCGGTCTGGCGAAAGCTAGATATTTTACTTCATAACTTGTTAAATATGGATATTTTTTTTTACACAAATGCATCGCTTCGCTTCAGAAGGCCTTTATTAACCCAGAGAGCCATGTGGAATATGTTTATGATGGATGGATGTGGATGGAGACACTTATTCAGCTCAAACCCATTTGGTAACGCTTACTGCCATTATAAAGCTTGGATGCGTCAGAATATTTATTAATATTTCTCTGATTGTGTTCATCGGAAAAAAAAAAAAGTCATATACACCTAGGATGGCTTGAGGGTGTATTGTATTGGTTTACTGTATTGTATTGGTAATATTGCTGACTCCTGTATGATAAATTGCCATTACTTGTTTTCATTTGTAAGTTGTTAAATTGGATAAAAGAGTGTGCAAAATGATTATAAATACATGACTGAATATTTGTGTTAATTTCTAATTCACTTGTGCTAACTTCATAAATTCACTAATTTGTTCATTCATCAGATAATATTAAACCTGAAATAATGAAATAAAAAGAAAATTTTAATTTCTTATAGAAACTATTCAGCTAACAACCTATTCAGCTCTTACGTTTGGTGCTTTACTGAGGAAATCCATTATTGAAAAAATTACCTATTGAGATAGACTCATTTGCTTGACCCGCTACTTTATCACTGTGATTTTAAATGTTTTAAGACATTCATGGCCAGAGCTAAAACTGGATCCTCGATTAATGGTGACTTACCATCTTTATATGAAGTTCACTGACCTTCCTCTCACAGCTTCTGTAACTATTTTTCTAAAATGAGATCCTCTGATTTAATGTGAAGGCTTACTTTTAATGTCTGTTTACATCTGTCAATCTTCATAATTAATAGTATAAAGGCAATCTTCATTTCCAAAAGACATTAGCTACAGTATCAATAAGATTATGACATCATTTTAATTATTGCTCAAATCCATACATAAGTGTCCTCCAAAACTAAGCAAAGCAGCATGAAAGAACATGAGATGTGGGCCTGACCTTAAGTCTTCTAAAACCCCTGCAGATTCTGTGATTAAATGATAATGTCTCACTACAGAAGATGTCCACTGAAGAAGAAGAGAATGAAATGAGCTGAGGATGAGACAGTCACTTACTGAGCTCTTTGCGGTGACATTTAGAGGACAGGCAACGAGATGGCCAGTCTTGAGTTACATATCAAATGAGCCTCAATCTGAAATAGCCCTGACATCAAGAAATAGAGTTTCTGGAGTGCAACTAATAGAGAAGATCTGGAAGTTAAAGTGGTAGTTCATGACATGAGGGTAATGATGAAAATTTCATTTTTGGGTCTCCTTATATCTGCCTCAGATATGATTTACTAATGTTAGTTTTTTTTTTATTTGTATTTTAAATGATTCACGGAGATGTATTTGGATACCTGCACACTCCATTTTGAAGGATTCAACTTGCAGTTTTTGTTAAAGCTACTTTTTTATTTGGCAGGTCCATTTTAACCTTCAGCTGATCAAATATTAAATCTGGACAGAAATGAAATTTTGATTTTAGCAAGGTACTATCAAGAGCACAATTATTTTAAATGACTCTGTATTCAAATTCCTTTAAGTGTTACAAATAACAACCCTGTGGTTGGACCAAGATATCACTACCCCCACTCTGTTCTGCATGTCTTTGATCGGATTTAAATCATGCTAGCTAATGGGGATGAAAGAAAAACATCCTAGAGTCATTCTCTGCCACAAATGTCAGAGGAGATCAGCTGCTGGCCTGGTGATGTAAGTGAAGCCGTCAGACTGGTTCTTTTGGCTGGGTTTTGCTCTGCACAGGAGGATTATGGGTAGGAATGAGAGAAGCACAAAACTGCAAATTAAAGCTGGCATAGCTTTGGAAGAGGCAGCAGTATGGGGTCAAGGGAGGGCAAGTCTGCAGGCCAGCAGCTAAACAGCCCCGTACTATAGTGGAAGACATCTGGAAGACGGTTTCATTACATATCCACCCGCTTCACTGATATGTCCTCTCAAGATTGCTCTGATACAAATGCATTTTATTTGCATTTCCCAGGCACTCCCCGAGGTTTACATCAGAATGCAATGATGACAAACTCCCTGTAGAGTCTCGCTGTCATTTCACTTTAACATCTTGTTCGCTGAATAGTAACAAGAAGCATATCATTGCTGCATCTTTAATGTCATAACAAGAAATACCCATTGCAGACATGTCTACTGATACAACTCCTCTGATATTTCTTTAAAGATGAACTCAAAAACATGAGAAATTATTCATAAATAAGATACAGCATTCGATTTTCGTTATATTGTCAATTTTAGCAAAGAAAAAAAAATCTGCTTCCTACACTGAAATTCTGCACTAGTATTTCCCAGGCCAAAACCGCGTACCGTTTAAAAAAATGTGTATCGAGTATGACCCACAGCGGAAGACTCATATATCAGATGAATTGAGTAAACATTTGCGCAATAAATAACAGGCATTAAAAAAAAATCGCTGGTTCTTTCATAAATTAAGTAATCAATTATACTGCATTTGGTATTCATGCGCTGTTTACTTGTAGTGCTGTTTGAGTAATTGGGTTTCAGGATGGTTAGGGAGACAGGGACTGAGAGAGAGAGAGAGAGAGAGAGAATGAAAATGTGTCTGAAACGAGTGCCTGGCTTTGTATATACTGACATTTTCACAATGCCTCATCAATGCGGCTGGTGCTGGATATTTATTTCTGAGATATATCTGTAATCTATTACAATTTCCACTTTTTATCATTCTGTGCACAATACTTTCTCTACTCACAGGAGGGTTTATTTTCTCAATTGTCAACAGCTGTGTGTTTGTGTGTGTGTGTCTTGTAGTACAGTAAGGATGTAAAGGTCAAGAGGGTCTGTAATACCTGGACAAATTCATCTCATTCATCTCAGTGGCTGGTTGCTCCCCCAAAGTATTCAATCTGAAACTTGCCATCTTTGCTCATAGGTTCTAAGTTCTGAGCTAAAATGTAAATAACTCTGGAAATGCAGGAAAATAACATCATGACAAGCTTCTGTAACTGAATGATGGCACAACAAGAATGTGCACAGTCCCTTTACTAAAAAAAAATTCAAGATAAAATTCAAGTCAATTCCATACTTTTAAGAAAATAATCAGGCATGTGTAAAAAAAAAATCGACTATAACTTTGTCACGGTTTGCTGGTGTGGCTGTAGTAATTGTATGATGGAGTATAAACAAACACTTTATTTAAAAATAACATTTAGTAGATAGCAGAAGAAATAAACAGAAGACAAACCTCATTGAACATAAACAAGACTGAACACAGAACAGAAAGGCAGTTACGGGCTTTTCGATTTCAAATAAATGTTTTTTTTAAACATTCCATTCATCAAAGTGTCCTGAAAAAATATATATAATGGTTTGTTTGATCACTTCCACCTGTGTCTTAGTATCTGGTTAAACTCTGCCTGTATAAGCCCTGTATTTTCACTCATTCATTGCAAAGTCTTGTATGTGTTACACTGCATTTCTAAGCATTATTTCTGGTTTTCCATGTCATGGTTTTGATCTTCTTCTTGTCTTTGTCGATTTCACTGTTCACCCGTGTCTTGGCCTCTGTTATTATTTGTATTGTTTGCCCTATGGTTTTGACCTATGCCTGTTATATGGATTACGATTGTGGATTATCCTCAATAAAGCTGTGTTTATATGGTCAACCCAAGTCTCGGTGCAGTTCGTAACAAAATCAGCATAATAGAATAGCTGTGTTCGACATGAAGTGGCGCTGCGCAGACCGATCGGTGTATGGCATCAAAGTACCATGAGAGCGATTTGAAAGCATATGGAGCCGTCTGCTCTCTAATCGCTCTTGCAGTACTTTGATGTCACTGATTTGTCTGCACAGCACCGCTTAAAGCCAAACACACCTAAAAAGGATCATGTGACACTGAAGACTGGAGTAATGATGATGAAAATTCAGCTTTGCCAACAGAAGAATAAATTACATTTTAAAATATATTGAAATAGAAAACTATTGTTTTAATTTGTAATATTATTTGACAATATTACTATTTTTACTGTATTTTTGATCAAATAAATGCAGCCTTGGTGAGCACAAGAGGTTAAAAAATTTGAACATAAAAATCTTACCGACCCCAAACTTTTGAACAGTAGTGTATGTTGCTTTAAAAAACATTTCTTTAATCAAAATACACTGTAACTCTTGAATGGCTGCTCATAGAAAACATTTTTTTGTATCCTGCTGGTGTAGTTACAGTCTCTACCAGCAGGGGCTAATTGGGCCATGCTAATCAGCCAAACCTTGACCCCTTGTAAAGGCAGGACAAATCTGTCTCAGTCCTGAAAGGGTTGTTGTGCTACAGAAAAATAGTTGTTGATGTATTAGCCCTGTTCATCCAGGCATTAACTTCAGATGAATATAGCATGATCTCTCTGAGGTTCCAATTAAAGTCTTGGAGATTGAGAGCCGAGCAAATACTCGGTATAGCTCAAAGACAAACTTCCCTCTTTCATTAGGCCTGCTCCCTCAGTGGTTAGTTGCGGGTGAGCTGACAACATTCTTTTGCCTTTCCCCAGTCTATGCACTGTGTATATTAAATATTGTATGAAGACCTTAAGTAACTATTGTTGTTCTTTTTTTCATCAACTATTTATGCCTGCTAAAGCCTTGGGTGAGGTGCATACTGGAGAAAAAAAAGAAAGAAAGAAAAATAAGCAAAGCAAAAGAATATAGACCTCCCGGATGTCGCCTGACAGACTTCAGTCGATATATTGTATATTCACTAATCTTTGATGCATACTTTTTCTAAAGTGTGTTTTCAACTTCAGAAGTAGACTTTAATAACTGAGCAGGACTTTCCTCATGCTTCCCTCAAGTTTCGGTGGACCAAACAGTTAAAGAGGAAAAAGAAAGAGAGCGGAAAAACAACTACACACTATAAGTCACTGTGTCAGTTGTTTCAGTTTTCTCAGTTCCTGAGAACTAAATCCATTTAACACTTTGATGCATGAATTATTAAATAACAAAAGTTAAAATAAGAATGCAACCATTTCCATAACCTTTGAAATCATTCATTTTAAAAGAGTGTGAAATTGCAATAGAAAATAATGAAAATATTTTAGAGGTATGTTCAGCCATATATATTTACGATGTCATAATAATAATAATAACACAAAGAGGACTGTCATATAGAATTATGTTGGTTTGAATGTAAAATCAGACCCCGAATAGTTATAATTGCTTTTGCAACATGCATCAGAGGGTTAAAATCTGCACAATTTCTTTTCATCTCCAAATCGCCTGTATAAGTGTTTGATGAGCCACCCTATGCATCTTTTTTCTTCTTTTAGTAATGTCCCTAGACTGTCTAAGGATGTTTCATTTCACTTTATCTGTAAGAAATAACATCACCCATTAACTTGATCCTCTCACTCACACATGGTCTTAATGAAAAAGAAAGAGAAAGCTCCAGAATGATATGCCCATTAGCCTGATAAGGAAGAAAGAAGGGAGAAGGAATAGGGGAAAAAAAGACATTCCTACAGAGTTTGAGGCAGAGAATAATGACCTTCACTGACAAGAGTAATTCTATCAGAACAGAATCAGCAATAGCAATTAGAGGGTTGTTGTGAGCCCAGATGGGTGTGTGCAGCCTAACTGGGGTCAATTAGCAGTACTGGACATGTTGAATGGGGCATCGCTGTCTCTGGCCCAGTTAAAAGGTACCCCACACCATGTGACCTTGACTTCACATATCTCTGCCCATCATTTTGAGCCAAAGTCTGTTTCTCAAACTGTATTCTCACCGACAGCAACACAGTCTGGCTTAAATTACTTTCTTCTCATGGAAAGACCGTGAAACATGCATGTTGGTTAAATCATTTAGCATTATAGTATCACATATTGAATATCATATTATTTAATGATTTATCACATTTAACCTTTTTTTGGTACAGTTTAATTTTTTGCATCTTTAAATAAATACTTCTATGTTCTGTATCACTCCGTGTTGTGTTTGTTTCCTTTTTCTGTTTAGAAGATAACTGAGCCTTTAAATCTCCTTTGTAAAAGCTTTACAAGGCATACGTAGTCCTCACATTAGATGAGCTCACAAAAATAGTTAACTGACAACTACTAAATGTTTTATAACTACCTGAATGAATCATAAATCACAGTAGGAATGCATGTTAATAAATCATTTATTAACACACTGAGTAACTATTAATATATGTCTAAATAATAAGATGTATGTACAGTTAAATGTATAGATTATTAATCATTTACTTGTACTTTCTAAATGATCCTATAAACAACTGACAACTCTTAAATAACTGGTTTGTACATAATACTTAATTTAGAGATGATAAATTGATCATTAATAAAGTTTGAAAATACAATTATTAAACATTCTAGGTATGCTTGTAAATCAAGAACAATGCATTTATATGTGTATAAACTGCTTACTATTGTCTAATAATGCTTTATAAATGATGAATTGACTATTTACTAATGCTTAACTAATGATTCACAGTGGCTAGTTATTATAAAGTGTTACCTATTTTTCTTCAGTATTGTGCAGCCCTAAACTTAAAGGATTAGTTCACTTCTGAATTAAAATTTCCTAATAATTTACTCACCCCCACATCATCCAAGATGTTTATGTCTTTCTTTCTTCAGCTGAAAAGAAATTAAGGTTTTTGAGGAAAACATTCCAGGATTTTTCTCCATATAGTGGACTACAGTGAGGTACAACGGGTTGAAGGTCCAAATTGCAGTTTAAATGCAGCTTCAAAGGGCTCTACATGATCCCAGACGAGGAATAAGAGTCTTATCTAGTGAAACTATCGGTCATTTTCTAAAAAAAATAAAAATTTATATACTTTTTAACCACAAATGCTCGTCTTGCACTGCTCTGCGATCCGCCATGCATGACGTAATCATGTTAGAAAGGTCACACATGACGTAGGCGGAAGTACCTATCCAGTGTCTACAAAGGGAACGTGCAAAGACTAAGCCAAACACCCTTTACCAAAAAAAGGTAAAACAATGATGTCGGATGATTTTGAAGTTGAAGGAGAAAATGAGATGGAGTTTTTTGCCCTACCACGGTATTTCCGCCTACGTCACGCGTGAACTTTCCAATGTGATTACATCATGCATGATGGACCACAGAGCAGTGCAAAACGAGCATTTGTGGTTAAAAAGTATATCTTTTTTTTTTCCTTTTTTTTTTTTTTTTTTTAGAAAATGACCAATGGTTTCGGTAGACAAGACTCTTATTCCTCGTCTGGGATCGTGTAGAGCCCTTTGAAGCTGCAATGAAACTACAATTTTTTTACTTTTTCACATACATTCCTCGTGTTGATCCAGTAGGGCTTTTTCCACTGCTTTATATGAAATCACACTCTTTTGTTTATTTTTAAACTCCCATTGTAACATTACATCCCTTGCTAGGTTTCATCCATATGTTTTAGTTAGTGCAATCATTCAGCTTACTGCATCAACAGACGTCGCGAGAGCTACCACTGGGATGACATCAGACACAAAGCCCTCTTATTCCCAGTATCAACCACACGAGCATCTGTGTTTGATGGAGGGATTGCATTGAGTTGCGCAGGGCATTTCACCCTCTATCAGCCAGCAATAACAAATGACACGAACAATAAAAGTGGATATGGCGCTCTGATACTCATAATAAGGTTGCTTGGAGCTATAGGATGGGGAAGCGCTTGGGTGAGGAGAGGCTTGGTGGAGTGCAAGGGTGGTCTAAAGACTTATGAATCAGACAGGGGTCACGCATCGTGTGTGATCTCATTGGCAGGGGCACTGCGTCTGTCTTGTATGATGCGGACACTGTTGTTTACCTGCAGCCCATCAAACGGTTAGTGCGAGGAGAGAGGTAAATAACTGGGAAGTAATTGCACACAAGGGAATGTATGTGTAACTGTGTGTGTGTGTGTGTGTGCGTGTGCATTCTTTCCTGTTTATCTTGATGAGTGATGGTGTGTGATTGTGTGCACAGTTCTGTGCATTTTAGAACTCTTGGGAGGGCAAAGTTAGCGCAGGTGTCAAGAAAGTCTTTAATTAGCAAACAAACAAACAAACAAAAACACAGCTCCTCTGGATGTGGAAAACGGGTCTCAAGGAAGAATGAGTTTGAAAGGTGACTGTTTTAAATCAAACCGAGATGATTAAAGGAATAAAAAAAGATAAGATGTCTGGCTCAATATGATGAGATGATGACTGCCATTTTCGATAAGGTAACCTAAAAGATAACACAGTCAAATATGACAGCCTCTTAAGTCTTTAGAGTTTGTTGCAATAAGGTTTGTTCCTTTAAGGTTTTTACTCATCTGAAGACTAAGTCTTTCAGTCTTATATGAAAAAAGAAAAGGGGTGTTCACACATTCAACCTAATCTGTCGCTAATCTGACCGTAACATAAAGGGTTAGTTTATTTTAAAATGAAAATGACCCCAAGCTCTACGCACCCTCAAGCCATCCTAGGTGTATATGACTTTCTTCTTTCTGATGAACACAATCAGAGTTATATTAATAAATATCCTGACACATCCAAGCTTTATAATGGCAGTGAATGGAAAACAACGAGTATGAAGCTAAAGAAAGTTCATCCATCCACATCCATCAATTGGACATCAGTGTGTGGACGTCAAATTGACATCAAAAAATTGAAGTCAGATTGATATCAAAAAATTGAGATCAATTTGATAGTTTTTTTTTTTTTTTTGACGTCAAATTGACATAAAAAAATTGACGTCAAATTGACATCAAAAACTGACGTCAGATTGACATCAAAAAATTGACGTCAGATTGACATAAAAAAATTGACGTCCAATTGATATAAAAAAATTGACGTCAAATTGACATAAAAAAATTGACGTCAATTTGATGTTTTTTTTCAACGTCAAATTGACAAAAAAATTTACGTCGAATTAACATCAAAAAATTGACGTCAATTTGATGTTTTTTTCCACATCAATTGTACATCAGTGAGTGGACGTCAAAATGACATAAAAAAATCTTTTATGATCTTATAATCTTCTACTTATATGAAAAAAGAAAAGGGGTGTTCACACATTCGACCTAATCTGTCCCTAATCTGACCATAACATAAAGGGTTAGTTTATTTTAAAATGAAAATTACCCCAAGCTCTACTCACCCTCAAGCCATCCTAGGTGTATATGACTTTCCTCTTTCTGATGAACACAATCGGAGTTATATTAATACATATCCTGACACATCCAAGCTTTATAATGACAGTGAACAGAAAACAACGAGTATGAAGCTCAAGAAAGTGCATCCATCCACATCCATCAATTGGACATCAGTGTGTGGACGTCAAATTGACATCAAAAAATTGAAGTCAGATTGACATCAAAAAATTGAGGTCAATTTGATGTTTTTTTTCGACATCAATCATCATAAACATACTCTACACGGCTCCAGGGGGTTAATAAAGGCCTTCTGAGGTGAAGCGATGCATTTATGTAAGAAAAATATCCATATTTAACAAGTTATGAAGTAAAATATCTAGCTTCCGCAGGACTGCCTTCCGTATTCAACTTACGAAGAAAGTTTAAAACTCTCGACGTCAGTTAGGCTTTCTTCTTAAGTTGAATATGGAAGGCTGTATGGCGGAAGCTAGATATTTTACTATCTTGTTGAATATGGATATTTTTCTTATGCAAATGCATCGCTTCGCTACAGAACTTTATTAACCACCCAGAGCTGTGTGGAGAACATTTTGCTTTGAATGGCTGCACTTTCTTGAGCTTCATACTCGTTGGTCCTGTTCACTGCCTATTATAAAGCTTGGATACATCAGGATATTTATTAATATAACTCCGATTGTGTTCATCAGAAAGAAGAAAGTCATATACACCTAGGATGGCTTGAGGATGAGTAAAGCTTAGGGTAATTTTCATTTTAAAGTGAACTAATCCGTTAATGTTTCTGCTAACTGGGAACTTGTTTTGAACTATTAATTAAAAGAATCAACTTAAAGAATCGTTTGTTTTAGACAGATTCAAACTGGTCTTGACACATAAAAATCATTCATAACTCATTTCAAATTATTAATTAAAAGAACGGACTCATAAGAGTCAGTTTTTTGGAAGGAAATCTAGTATGCTGGTCATGCTGGATTTTGTTTTGCATGCAGCCTATGAAGACAGTTCTGTAGAATGTCATTTCTTTTTAAAGAATCATTATCGGAGTCATTCAAATGAAGATCGTGTTGTAAAAGTGCAACTGGAGATAAATGACTTGGGGGCAAGTTGGTCGCTGTATTTATGAGTGCTCCTTAAAGTATGAAAATGGCAAATGCAAGTGTTCTCTCATGTGCTTCATGACTATAAATATCAGAATGCAGGTTGACTGAGTCCAATGATACCTTGAATGTCTATAACTCTTCAAATCAAAGACAGACACTGTAATGAGTCCACATGATGGTTTAAAGGGCTGTATTGATTTATGGGTAATATCAGGTTGTCTGACTCAAGAATACTGTTCAATAACTAAAATTACTCCACTTCCACAGAATTCAACACAATTGGTTTAACAATGTCCGCAAAAGAAGTGTCCTGTACATGAAGACTGGAGAGGTGGATTCAATCAATCTCAAATGACATAAAATGCCACCCAGCATTTGGTAATCAAATGAATTCCCCTCTATAAAGTTGAGCTATCTTTAAACCCTGTACTTGTGTTACATTTCTCCTGGTAATCAGTATCCTTGGCAACATTAATAGTTTTGTTTTCAGTGTATAAAGACTGACTGGACTCATGCTGCTTAGCCTACCTCATGATCATCTATGATGCACTAATGCACAGAATTATTTCTATTTTTTGGTGCGATGAATCAGCATCTTGTTTAAACAAATATACTCATCATAAATGAGGCTTCAGAGTATGGTTTAATGGATTTGATTAAAGTACAAAAGATGCAGCCAGACGTCTCACTGACTAATAAATGAGATGGAAAACAATAATGACCAGTCCAGTGTGTTCCAGGGTAAGCAAGCACACTATGTCTTTATTTTAGGCTTATGTAAGAAAATGATCAAAACATGAAAATATGAAGTAGAAAGCCCCAAGGGAAATGGTTTCCTAAATAAGCTCAAAGCATAAAAGTCTGTATCTCCACCTTCATTTTTTGACAACATCAACAAACTAGGTAGGATTTGCAGGCTTTTGCTAATTACGTATACCTTGTTAATTGCACCTTATCTCATTACGACACAAATGCCACCGTTTCTTATTATGTAGAGTAACTGATGGTCAAGAATTTTTTTTTTTCATATCTAGACTTAAAAGAAAACACATTTTAGAGTTAAGGTTTTGAAGAATGCTAAAACAAAGTATTGTAAATGCCACTGAATCAAAAGTGTAGAATGTAGAAAGTATAGAAATTAGATCTCAAGACTGTCCCGAAGGCTCACATGAAAGGCTTGGATTCCTTGAGATATTTTTTCAGGATGAGAGACTTGTATGCTGTATAGATGTCAATAAATAAAATGTAATGTTTTTGAAACTATTAATTGCACTTAAATAAATTAAAACAAATCACAGGTTTGTATATTCATTTGAGAAACTTAAATTTTGTCAAATTTAAGGTCTTTATGCACTGTATAGATCGTCGTACAGCACAATAAGTACTGAGGAAATTCAAAAGTGGCTTCAAAAACACAAGGACAGAAAATAGCCTTTCCATCTCTCTGTCCTGAGGTGTCCTCTGGTTACACCTCAGGACTATAAACAGTTTACAGCTTTAAATCTAGATAGGGTGGTCCATGAACCGCTAATATTTCCCCCCTTGCTCTGTCAACACTCTGTCCTTAAGAAAGAGACTTACTTCAGTGTAGCTCAAGGGAATTTGTTCCGGCAATTACTGTACTGTGAGTCACTTCAGATAAAACATCTGCAAAAACGACAAGTCACTATCATTGTTTACTGCTGCAGAGGAAAGTGCACATCTCTCTTAAATGCTTCTCCCATTAACAACGGTCTAAATTCAAGGAAAAGAAGCATGTTTATTTATGGACCACAACAGTCAGCTCAGCCATTTGCATGATAAATCAATTTTCAGTGAACAAACTCTATGCTGTACCTATATATTATTAAAGACAAACAGACAAAGACAATAAAGAACCTCCTTTTTTTATTCAAAAAGATTGCGTGCATCACCTGTTATTATGCTTGCCAGCATCAGAAGGCTGTAACATCGAATGTTGTTAGACTATACAAGGATTAATTCCCATAATAAGCATTAACTCTCTCTCTTTTGCCTCTGACAACATGTCATGTCCAAAACAATGAGAAAGCCAGAGAAAGGGAGGCAGAAAGAATAGCTAGAGGGAAAAGAGAGAGAGAGAGAGATAGAGAGCAGGGAGACTGTGGCAAGAAAACTAGATTGTGCTAAACCACGGTTTTTGAGGTTTTGCGTAAGGTGCACAACATATTTGTGGGGAAACTTTGGGCCAAAACATCTCAGACCTCACAGGACAATCGAATACTGACTAGCAAACATAGCATTAGCCAACAACACAGAAACATGTGTGTTTATGTATTTAGGTTTCATTTTTTTGTTAATACAGTCGTGTTGTGGGTTGAACTGTGTTGTAAACTTTGCTAGGCTAACCTTTGTGTTGAGGTAATTTACATTGAAAGGAGAAATATTTATGCTAAAAACACATGGTGCATTGCTAGTTAGCACATTTTGTTTAATGGATAAGACAGGATTTTACACTGAAATACTTTCCATGAAAAGTGCTTTACCTCAAACAGATCAGAACACAAGATGTTTGGATGTCCTCTCACACAGAGATACATCAGATACACAGTCTGACATTACGAGGAGTGCGAGAGGAGAGATATCACAGTCTGTGCACTACTTTCTTCACATGATCTCAACAATGCCTGCAGCCTAATACAGTATCAGAGGAGGACGAGTAAGACAGGGAGAAACACAGAGTACGAATGTAAACGAGAGCGTTAGACTATCTCAGTTACAGATGACTAAAAGATGACAAGTAAGAGAGGATGAGGTAAGGCCAAAAAAGAAAAAGTTGAGTTTGGATACTGGAGTGAGAGTGCTGGGAATAGAGTGGAATATGTCTGACAGGTAGCTTATGTGTCTCTTTATAGGCCAGTGGATTTCCATTTTTGTGAAATCAAGCAGCTCTGTTTTTATTCATCACAATCTTCTCACACGTCAAGGACACACATGGCAATTAGTCATTTGGAAATATTCATTTCTACCTCGAGTCTCTGAATGATACGATTAGTGCACTTATCACTAAACCTGAATTCATTATTTTTAAAAGGGGCACTTGTATATATTTTTTTTTCTCCCTAAAGGTGCATACACAGAATATTTATTTATTTTTATTTTTTAAATTTACAGACTGTGTTCTTACCTTCCCAGATTCATACCGTAAGCCTACAAATATAATTTATATTTCCAGCGATGCTGAAGCACATCTGATGTAACAATACTCAGAATATAAATTGCAAATGTATGTTTCAACCACAGATGGTGAAAGAGAGGCCAATGTTTCATCTTGCAGCTTCAATAAATGCCCCCCCCCCCCACCCCCTTCCCCAAAAAGTATTAATAGTACTTTTGAAAAAAAAAAGTAAAATACTCTAGTAGACCAACAAGCTCTTCCTCATGCACACCAGTGATCTTTGTGTGTACAGTTGTGCCCTTGGGTCTGTGAGCACATTCTCTTCACTTTAAGCTTCTCTCCCCCTCACAGCCTCCCTCATTATACCCTCCTTATTGTCAGGGCTCATTTAGAGGCCACCAACATCGCCTCACTCAAATTAAAATCCTGCATCCCCGGGGCTAAAGCTCTCTGTGCCGCTATGCCCAGTGGGCACTCAACTTCAATTTACCCCGGGATTAGAATCCCGACTGCTGCTCCACATCCGCCAAGTTCAAGAGGAAGCTCTGAGAAAAGAAGAGGGTCAGAGATGGAGTTTTAGAGTAAGGCCAATCATGCAGAATCAGTATCAAGGGCAGAAATCCGTGCTGAGCTGGACGTTCTAGGTCAGACTACTAAAAGTTGAGGCCTGGGGAGACAGGGGTAGCGACAGACAGGTTTGGGTCAGAATGCAGCTGTCAGGTCACATAGAGTTGAACCTGGAAGAGAAAAATGAAACTAGGAAAAAATGTATAAACAGAAATGGATCATAATTTCAGATATGTTGATAGTGTCTATCCACATATAATCTTAGTGGAGACTCTATGATTAATGTCATATTCTCTCCCTATAGCATTTTTCAGAGAAGTCTCAAAAGTCTTGTGCATTCGATTCCTCCGCAGCTCACTGAGTAGTGCCCTGTCAGCAGTATTGGACTGAATAATTACACCCCTATAAGCAACTCACGCCTCTCGCCTGAACCCCCACTGTACCTCCTTACCCCTGCCTCTCTGTCAAAAAGTTTCTATTACTCTGATCACATAACAGGCCCATTTGCATCCCTTGAGTGGACATGCAATTATCCCAATAATGTCCTGCTAGTCCCGTCCTCAGTGAGTGTGGTGGAATGTGGTTTGACAGGCAGTGGACATAGAGTACAGAGGCACCATAAAGCAGTATCAAATGCTCTATTTCCACCCTTCCTTTGTGTACAAGAAAACACACTTTCCCTAAGAATGGTTATATTTCTTGGGCCGTATACTGAAGAAGAATAAGAACTAATCATTTAAAATAAATTAATGATTTTTTTTTTTTTTTTTCACCAAGCTACTATCTAGGCCAGATAGAATTCTATTGAATCAATTTTAAATAATAATAATACTCATAATTGTGATGATAAAATAAGTAATTTTAGACATTTAACATTTCAAAGTCATAAATTAGGTCTAAATTGCAAGATTGTTTTTGTATATCATTTATTAACAACAATTAAAGAACATGATCAAATTTCTGACAACTTTTAACTTATCTAAACAAATTTGTAACAATCATCATGAAAATCCATTATAATAAAGAATGTTGCATTAATTGCATTCGTTATTTTATACCTTATCCATATTAAATCACAGTTATTCTATTTACAGCCCTAATATATACTTTATTCGTTGTAGCCTTAGAATAATCATACCGTTTTAAGCATCGTAACCACACACACACACACACACACAAGATATATATATATATATATATAAATATATATATGTATTCGTGTGTGTGTGTGTGTGTGTGTGGTTACGATGCTTAAAACGGTATGATTATTCTAAGGCTACAACGAATAAAGTATATATTAGGGCTGTAAATAGAATAACGTATATATATATACGACGCGAAGCAACCCCTTCAGCCGTGACTTATTCACGATACAGCACTAACCTTGAGTACCTTATTGCTTTTATAAAACGGTTACCACACAATAAATATTTATCAATGCAACTTTCATGAAGTAAAATCACTAAAAGCCTTCCTTCCGCCGGAAAAAATAGTCCCTGACTGTGAACAGCAACAGAAGTTACAATATACAAAGACTGTCTTTATGAGTGAGTCACTCAGTAGCGAAGACTTTTATATTGAAAAGACTGAATTGTTGTGAACACGGAACAAGACACAACTGACAATGCTTTGACTAGCGCGGTCTGTCACGGGAAAACCCCCTTAACTGTTAAAAGGACAAGATTTTGCAGCGGACATTTAAACAGATCTTTTATTATGAACATAGGACTGACCTGAAGGAAAATGCTAAATCTGAATGCAGGTAATAAACTCGCTCACTCGATCTCTTTCTCACAATACATAATACAGTAAGCTTCAATGAACAATATCAATTGAGAACAAACTGTTTACGTTGCTAAGAGTGGTTGCTAAGGGTGTTGTGTAGTGATACACAGAACAGTTGGGTGAAGCGGTCATAGCCGTGTTTTATCGTGAATAAAACCAATGAATATTGGTGAATATTGACCAATCAGAATCAAGGACAGGAACTAACCTATATATATATATATATATATATATATATATATATATATATATATATATATATATATAGCCGGTTTTAATCAGTGTAATAAACTCACAGCTCATTATTACTGATATCCCCCCACCCTCTGTTCTGTAGACACGCAGTGATTATTTTGGGTCAGTAAACTTTCCTCATCAATACCCTGCAGTGATGGCCGCTAACTTTGCCAATTAGACAAAGATCAAAAGACCTGGCATGTTTGTTAACAGATTTTTAAGGTCCTCTGTTACCTACTGTGTTTAAGTGCAACTCCAGCACTTCATTCTCCCATTGGCATGCCTGACTGCTTTGACATTTAGTTCAGGCAAATTGACTGTTTCCTGTCAGTCTCTTGAGAGTACTGTATTACTTTGTCCTGTCAAAAAAAAAAAAAAAAAAAAAAAGGTCATCATTGAGGTTGATGCCAGGATATTTGTTGTTTACTGAATTTATGGGGTCCATTATTTCTGCAGTCAGTGTAATTATATTCGTATTACATGCTGCCTGTCAAGGTCACGGCTGTAGAAATGTTCAGCTGCTCTTCAAATGTCTGACCTTGCCATGGCCTCAGAAAAAACATATTGGATAAATTGTGAGTGGCTTACTATTACACACATGTGTACTGCAGGTAAAAGCTACAGTAATCAGTCAGTCTGAGGTCATCTAAAATAAAGCCTATGGCAGTGTGTGAGCATTACAGGCAAAAGCACTGAAACTCAATCACTTTGCAGTGGATAATTAAAGGGATAGTTCACCCCAAAATGAAAATCATCCCATGATTTACTTACCCTCAATGTACCTAGGTGTATCAGACAAACACAATCGGAGATATATCAAAAAATATTCTGGCTCTTCCAAGCTTTGTAATGGGTAAATGGGTAAATGGGACCCAAATATTTTGAAGCCCAAAAAAAGTGTATGCATTCATCATAAAAGTAGGCCTTCTGAAGAGAAGAGATGGGTTTTTGTAAGAAAAATGAACATATTTAGAACTTTATGAACTATAATAACTGACTTTCGGTAATAGCCATACGAGAGTGGTGTTCCTCAGGGTATGATGTAGGATGAGAATAGGCGACTCTCATGAGAACCACACATTGTATACAGCTATGGAAAACCATGAAAAGAAGTGAGTTGTTTTAGGTATACTGTAGATTTGTAATTGTCTTAAAATGGTGCGTTTGGGCGTCTATCTGGAATGCTTCAACTTACTTAAAGTCATAAGATTATATGCGCCATCATCAACAGAAGATGCAGATTTATCAAACAAATAGGGCTTGGCAAAAAACTCAATGTTTTCTTGTCTCATGTCGAAATCCTCCAACATTTTTCTTTTAAAAAAATCCTTGTTTTTGATTTCTAATTCATGGCCGGCGTTGTGTTTTGTTCTCTTCCATGTTCATCACTTCTCACCCGAGCTTACGCTACGCCGACGTCCTACGTCACATGCTGGAATGCCACTCTCTGTTGCGTAAGTCAGTTATTATAGTTAATAACTAGGAGTTAAAGTTCTAAATATGTCAATTTTACTTACAAAAACCCATCGCTTTGCTTCAGAAGGCCTTTATTCACCCCCCCAGAGCCATGTGGATTACTTTTATGATGAATGCATGCACATTCAGTACCATTACAAAGCTTGGAAGCCAGGGTATTTTTAATATATCTCAGATTGTGTTCATCTGAAAGAAGATAAGTTATATACACCTAAGATGGCTTGAGGGTGAGTTAATCATAGGATAATTTTCATTTTTAAGTGAACTAACCCTTTAAGTTACTCTTGTGTGAATCTTACTGTGAAATATTCCAGTGAGCCACTACAGAGTGACAGCTGGTGATAGTGGCTTTGCATATTACACTCTGTAGAAACTTGAAAGAAGGTACATAATAATTTATGGACCATGCCGGAACACCTAATTTCCCTGAATTCTCCGATTGATCATAAATTTTAACAATGGAACCAAACAACATGACAAATTACCAAACAACAAATTATTTAGTCTACATATGAGGGAATAAAAAAAGGCACAATTAGTAAAATTAGCAAAGTCATTATTACAACTTATTGGACTATTTTCTGTTGTGTTAAATTTTGCTGAATTGCAGCTCAGTAAATTACACTTGCTGTCAACATCCTGTGGATCGTGACCAATTCAATTCAAATTCCATCTTATGAATTGAAAGGAAGCCAATTCTAAAAACAGAATTTTGTCCAACTAGAAAATGCTGTAGTACATTAAAGATTATTCAGCTTTCTCCGTACCTGAAAATGCTGGTCTCGCTTGCTCTCCAAATCCACACATGTCCTGTCCTCGATCCTTTTAAGCACACAAGCATAAAACAACTTCGTGCTTTAGACTGCAGTGTTAGACCTGTATTAAGCAGGAAAGCGGGGAAGCTAATGGATTTTATGAAGGGAACCGTCCCTCAAAATGTACCGACTGAAACAGACAGGCCTGAAGGACGGCAAGACAGTCAGGTAATGTACTCTTCTCCCACAAATGACGGCACACAATTATCAATGTCGAAAAGCAGACCCGTCCTAATCTAGCTGTGATTCACTTTAACAAAAAGAGAGGGGCCACATAATGAGAGAAATTATGCTTCCTTCATCTGCTGCTATTTTCACTTACTCTTGAATTAAAATGTCTGAATAGACCTGATGGCTCTTATGTGCACTCTGTTACCCCTCGTTTATTTGCTGCCTTTTTTTCCCCTTTTTCTTTTTTTTCCTTTTCCTTTTTTAACTTTAACTGCTTAAGGCAACAGAAATACTAAATAAATAAATAAAAATAGGGATGGAATATGAATTACTCCTGGTGATCAGCTTATGAATCCTCTTGACACTGACGTTGGTAGACTTTCATTACCACCTTTTGGACACTATGGATTACTTGAAAAAAGTGACTTCATGACGGGAGCCTGAGCACCATCCTCATTCCACTCTTGACAGGAACTACAATTACTCGGAACCTGATTAATCTGAGTTGCCAACAGAATGGCAGGGTGCACACACTATCAAAAGAGAGAAAGGAATATTAAGTACACTACTAGACCTGCAAGGCCATGGTAATTGCCTCAAATTATTGGATCCCTTAACACGATGTGGAGAAATACTGAGATATGACTGCTTGATTATGACTGGTGATAATGAAAATTACAAAGATTATGATCATATAGCACCTGGAACATGGTATATTACAGTACCCACACATTACTAAGAATGTAACTATTACTATTATTATCATCATCATTAATACTATTTATTATAACAATAATAATAATAATAATAAAACAAAATATTTTCACAATCTCAAAGGGTTTTATTACGATAAAATGTTTTTCTATTTAGAATGATTGCTATTATTATTATTTTACACATTTTATAAATAATAGTAATAATAATAATTTAAGAAGAGTAATATTAAGAATAATAATGTCAAAATGTTTTATTAGTTTAACATGTTTATTAAAATGTAACATTTTATAATAATAATATATATTAAACATTATGAAAATATGGGTAACACTTTATAATAACTCACGCTATGAAGCATTAGTTAAGCATTAGTAAATAGTCAATTCATCATTTATAAAACGTTAATAGACATTAGTAAGCCATTTATAAATACAGCTATAAATGCTTTATTCTTGATTTATAAGCAAATCTATAATGAGTTTAATAATTGTATTTTCATACTTTATTAATGATCAATTTATCATTTCTAAATTATGTATTACATTATTCACAAACCAGTTATTTAGGAGTTGTCAGTGGTTCATAAGATCATTTAGGAAGTGTAAGTAAATGATTAATAAAATATTTAAATGTACATTTATCCATCTTATTATTTAGACATATAGTATTAGTTACTTAGCGTGTTAATAAATGCTTTATTAACACATATTCCTAGTGTCAAAACAACCCCAGTACTAACTTTAAAACTTTAGAGAACAGCAGTGCAGAAGATCACTGAACCTTTAAATCTCATGTATAACAGCTTTACAAAGCATAAATAGTCCTCACTTTAGATGAGCTCACAAACATAGTTAACTGACCACTTCTAAATGTTTTATAATTACCTGAATTAATCATGAATTGCAGTAGGAATGTGTTAATAAAGCATTTATTAACACACTAAGTAACTATTACTATATGTCTAAATAATATGTATAAATGAATGTTTAAATAGTTTATTAATCATTTACTTACACTTCCTAAATGATCTTATGAGCCACTGACAACTTCTAAATAACTGGTTTGTAAATAATGTAATACTTAATTTAGAAATGATAAATTGATTATTAATAAAGTATAAAAATACAATTATTAAACACATTATAGATATGCTCATAAATAAAGAATAAAGCGTTTATAGCTGTATTTATAAACTGCTTACTAATGTCTATTAATGCTTTATAAGTGATGAACTAACTATTTACTAATGCTTAACTAATGCTTCATAGCATGCAGTTATTATAAAGTGTTACCAAAATATGTTAAATATGTTATTTTTGTCAACCAAGCAAACCAGAAAGGAGAGTTAGTAGATTAACATCGGTGGACTTGAACTTGAAAAATGGTGTGTACTGTCATATTTCTGTGGTTGAAACAACATACCTTCTGATGTTTCATTCATATTTATTTCGATTATTTAGACTTTGGGCCCTATCATACACCCTGCGCAATGCGGCACCAGGTGCGGCGCAAGTGTTTTTTTTTTTTCAGCCCAACGCAGTTATTTTCACGTCCTGCGCCACGTTGTTTAAATAACAAATGCATTTGCGCCCATTTGTGTGCCCATGGGCGTGCTGGTCTGAAAACGCGGTGTGTTCAGGCGCATCGTTGGTGTGTTGCTATTTTGAGGCAACTGAAATAGACTGCGCCATTGACCAACTGAAACCTGGTCTAAAGTCAATGACACAGTATATATATATATATATATATATATATATATATATATATATATATTTATTTTTTTTTAAAGAGCACATTAGTAATATGCTCCTATAGGTGGGTGCAAAACGCGCGTACACTCTGCTTATTATACACACAGGGACGCGCAGCAGCACACAAACATGTCAAATATTAAAAATAAAAGGATTACAATGTAAAAGATTATTATTGTGTGCATAAAGATAAAAATGCTTTGGTTGAATCCGGCTTGTTCTGTAGATGGTCTGCTCATGTGCGAGATTAAAGCAGATCTGTCTCCTCGCTAGAGAAGCGTTCGTTTTTTCCGCTTGCATGTAAATAGTGAATCCACCATGGTGCGAGTGCAGCTGGCTTTTAAAGGGAATGGGAGATGAGACTCTGATTGGTTTATTGCACTTTATGCTCAAAACACACCCATGACTCATTAAGAGAATAGGGATAACCCTTTTATACCATGCGCCAGGCGCGCCGACCATTTTTTCCATCGCTAAACTAGCAAAAGTGGATTCGGACATGTTCACTTGCAGCGTGTGCTTTATAGGGCCCTTTGTTTCATGCCAATCTTTGCGAAAGGGTCAATTGCAATTAAAAGGTCAGTTTTAATGGAATAATTCTGCATGTCTTCATTCTTTTGTGTATATCTTTACCTTTTTTTTTTTTTTTTTTTTTGCTAAAATGATGTTAAATAGTACATTCTACATTTAAGGGCAATGACACTAAGTATAATGACACTTCAAATTACATTAAATTAATACCTACTTAGACAATATTAAATGTGTGTGAAGGAACCTCAGGTGTACATTTCTATTATTTTCTGTGAATGTAACTGAATGGCCGTCATTAAAATCACATCAGCTCAAATAAAATGAAAATGTACAATTGATGTCTTCAGAACATTAGCATTAGCCAACAGTGGGAAAAGAACAATTCAGAAAGAGGCCCCTGACACTTTTTTTGTCATGTCCTTCATACCTTGAATGAAATAATGACTATTCCTGCAATTATACCTCATCATGCTCAATAATTTACCATATAACACAAAATGATGAGTGACTTTGTGAGAGTTTTATGGAGGAAGAGAGATAGGAGGGGCAGTGTAAGAAAATGGCTACTATCTTACTCTGCTGTGTGCTCTAAAATGACTCGCTGTATGGCTGGTCCTGACAACCATGACAAGAGGAGTGCGCGAAGTGACACTGAGCCGCATCCTGCTCCTCCTATCATGTTGTAGTTGAAGGAGGTCAGGGTCGTCTTCAAGCAAACATACTCCCCTGTCAGGCCCTGACAGCAGGGCTGGGACGGATGTCTGATGACTACAGCCCTGCCTTTTCCCACCCATACCTGAGAAGTCACCTTCCCCCTTCAAAGACATTTATTATTCTTTATTTTGTAGTACCTGTCCATGCTAGTGTCATATCATGTCATCATTGCACTCTGCGGCTGCTTCCTCTTATAATTGTTGTTATAGCGAAGGTGAAAGGGCAACTATTGTACTTAGTTTTTTTCCCTGTTCTTTTCACTCAATTTTCACCTCGATAAAGCACTTGCTCAGTTTCTTTTAACTTGAGCAAACTGACAGGCTGCATCTCAAACATCAGCAGGAAAGAGAACTAACACAACCGGTATAATGGAACGTCAGATGGGCTAGATGTGTATCAGATGTGAGGGCGTGAAGTGCTGTTAGCCACACTTTGTTCATTTTGGATTGGTCTGTCGATCAACAACCCCAAAATTTAATTCTGTCATGTCCTCTCCATCTCTCTGTTTGACCCTGGAGAATCATGGTCAGCATTTTCACCACTGTGACTGTGGTAAGAATTACGGTTGGGGAAACTACTTTGAAACTGTACAAGCTATTTTTAATTTAAAATTAAACCACAGCCAAGCTACTCTTGTGAAAAAGTAGTTGCCTACACTGCATAGCTGCATTACACTGCATTATATATATATATATATATATATATATATATATATATATATATATATATGTAATGAGGATTTTTTTAATGGATGTTGTCACCCTAACTGAAGTAAAAACAGCAGAATTTAATTAAACAACTAGCTTTGAGGGGCAATATCTTTTAGCATGTAACCAGTTCATATTTCCTATTTTTATGACATGAAAATGAAGGTTTTTGACTCTCACTTAGGGTGACAACATCAAACTTTATCAGATAAATTAAACTACTCTAAATTGAAAACTACTGTAGAATACATTACATTTATATAAGGGAGGTGAAACAATGGCAATTAACATCAGAATTTAAATAAAAAGAAACATCCAATCAATGAATCATTTGTTTGAAACATTCTGTTCATTTGTACGTACCATCTAAATATAATTATTCATTTGAACAAATCAGACAAATTGGACTTTCCAATGTTACATATAAGAGAGAAGAGCATTAGGGCCAAAACCGACTGCTGTTCGAGTGAGGGTACCATTTAGGATTAATCAATTCACTAGAATGAATCAGTTTGTACTGAAGCTGCACAAGAAAACTGACATGTGGCATTAAAAACAGTGATGTAGCGGTTGATGTAGCTATTCTAGTGTTGTTGTACTAAAGATCGGTGTTGAGAACATTTTTTGAAGGTCTTGGTCTTGTCTCAGTTTTGACCACATTTGTACTCAGTCTTGTCTTGATCTCAGACTAAGAAGAGGTTTTTATTTCAAGACCACAAAAATTTATTTATTTATAATTTAATTTTATTTTTTATTTTATTTCATTTTTTTCAGATGAATTTGAGGAGTGCTGGTCTGGTCTTGATTCAGTCTCACCCTGCCTTAATCTTGTCTTGATTACACTGTAAAACTGAACAGTGAAATTAATTAAATGAAATGAGTTTGTTTCACTCAAATAATAATGAAAGCTCATTGTACTTAATAGAAAAAAGTAGCGTGAACTCAAAATTTGATTGTAGTAAGCTGAACTTAATATGATTGAATTGCAGCAGATTTCTAATTCCCAGCATGCTTTGCGTCAGACTGTATAAGGAAAATAAATGTTGTAATTAAGTGTTGTTTTGTGTGTTTTTTTTTTTTAAAAATAGGGAGACATAAGTTAATGTTTAATGTTGTTTTCTGTTGGGATTACAGGGGGTTCTGTTATGTTAGTTTTGTAAGGTTACCATTGTGGTGGAGAGTAGAGCATGTGGTTAGGTTGAGGATGGGCTACAAAACTTTTAAGAACACTACTATATACTACACAGCTACTTGTTGAAAAAAATTGCTGTAAAAGTTACTCCCTATCACTGGTCCGGATGAAAGAAAAAGGGGTTCATCACCTTTAAATCTGTGGTTTCTCTGATTGTGTCAGGAACTGTTTGAATAATGTACATAATACTAGCCTCATACTGCTCTCTGAATGAGAAACAGTTTCTGTCATAACACCTTTATCCTTATATGCCCTGTAGAGAAATGCCCTTGTGTTCTAAATCACTAAATAGTAATTTTCCTGACAAATGAGAAGAACAGTTTATAATACCGCTGTTATTTTATCTAGGTTGTTAAGCGTGAAACAATGTAAATGTCAAGATGAGAGTTTTTCATTTATGATTTCAGTTTATGTAATGCATCAGTGCATTAAATCAAATATTTAGATCATATAATACAGAACAAAGCAGAATTCTGGGATTTTTCTAAGAGCTGAAGTGTAATTTTTAATGCCAAAATACTTTCTCCCATCCCCGCTTTATACAAATTTCTTACTTTGATATTGTAGTAAAATATTATATTCAAAATAATTTAATATAATTAATAGAATAATTAATATAATTCATGTTTCCAGCTTATTCTGAGAATTACACACTTCAGCTTTAAAATGTCTTTGAATCCCTGCTATTTGGCTATTGGCCAAAATTATACAATAAGGCCCCGTGTCCAACAAAACGTTTTTAGCCAGCTGAAAACGCTAGGCGCTCTGCTTAAAACGCATATCTGTGAGCGCTTGAGAGCGCTTCAGCTGCGCAGCGGTTTTTTTCAGTTGAGACGCTTTGTTGCTATGATACGGAATATCCACGGCACTGTTACTTATAACTGATTTTGCAGGTAATTTGTTTCAGACTAAAAATGCCCAATGTGGGATTACTTGCTATGCATGTCCGGAGACCAGCAATATTAATTTCTCATCCATTTTGTTCCGTTCTCTGTTTGTTGACGTCGCTGTACAGCGAGAATGTTGTGACAGTTGGTCGGTGTTGTATTTGTCCCGCCCCTCCTCCACTCTGATTGGATGGCTGAATAAAAAGTGACAGTGATGAGCGCAGCGTTTTACTCAAAGTTGAACATTCTTCAACTCGAGGCGACCAGTAAAAAACGTCGAGCTCTCAGCGCTTGAGCGTGAAAAAGACGCTCAGCGCCTCATTAAGCTCCTGGCGTTTAAAAAACGCGGCGTTCCCATTGAAAACAATTGAAAAAGTACGCTAGCAGCTGGAAAAAACGCTTTGGTGGACACACGGCCTAATAGACACCTGGCATAAATGACAGCTCATCCTGATTTTGCTGAGTTAGACGCATTCCTGGGTCAACATATTTTGTTGTTCCTGCAGTAACATTCCTGTCTGAAAATTTTATCTTAACCATATCCCTACCACTAAACCTAACTCTACCCATAAGTTATCCCTAAAATCAGAGAGAAATGATAGGTTAATAAAAGACATAAACTGTAAGCTTGTCCCCTAAATCTGATTGGTTGATTGGAATGCTGTTCCAGGATCAACAAACATTCTGATCCAGGAACATGTTGCACTTGGTGAAATCAGGTTCTGCTAAATGACATGAGTGGAAAAGTAAAGTCATTTTGGAAGAGGAAAAGTTTATTTTGAATCCTTCATAGGAGTATGCATGAATAAAGGTCTATAATTTAGATTTCACATGTCCTTAAAGGTGCCCTAGAACCCTATTTCACAAGATGTAATATAAGTCTAAGGTGTCCCCAGAATGTGTCTGTGAAGTTTCAGCTCAAAATACTCCATAGATTTTTTTATTATACAATGTTTTAACTGCCTATTTTGGGGCGTAATTAAAAATGCGCCGATTCTGTGCGTGTCCCCTTTAAATGCTCGTGATCCCCGCCCCCAAGCTCGCAACTCTATAATACACTGCATAAACAAAGTTCACACAGCTAATATAACCCTCAAAATGGATCTTTTACAAAGTGTTCGTGATGCAGCATATCAGATCATGTAAGTATGGTATTTATTTTGCGGATGTTTACATTTGATTCTGAATGAGTTTGATTGTATGCTGCGGCTAACGGGGCTAAAGCTAATGTTACACACTGTTGGAGAGATTTATAAAGAATGAAGATTCCTTTAAAAATTATACAGACTTAAAGCGTTTTCAGGTTAAAAATGAAAATAACGACATGGCTCTGGTCTCCGTGAATACAGTAAGAAACAATAGTAACTCTAACTACATTTAACAGTACATTAGCAACATGCTAACAAAACATTTAGGAAGACAATTTACAAATATCTCTAAATATATCATGATATCATGGATCATGAACAGCTATTATCGATCCATCACCCATTTTCGCTATTGTCCTTGCTTGCTTCACAATACCTGCAGAACTTCTGATGATTCTGCTGTGCAGCTCAATGACGTTAATACTGGCTTGTCTAATGCTTAGAACATGGGCTGGTATATGCAGATATTGGGGGCGTACATATTAATGATCCCGAATGTTGCGTCACAGTCGGTGTTATGTTGAGATTCGCCTGTTTTTCTGTGGTCTTTTGCACAAATCAAATTTATATAAGAAGGAGGAAACAATGGTGCTTGAGACTCATATGTCATTTCCAAGTACAGAACTCTAATTATTTAGCTATGCCAAGGTAAATTCAATTTTAAATTCTAGGTCACCTTTAAAGCAGCAGAGGGTTGTTAGATTGCTAACATGGAGTTTAGGTCAAAAAGGTTAACAAACTGTAACTGTCCTTCTTGATCCTACAGTAAACAAAGTAAAACAATTCAGCTTTCTCAGCTTTTCCCTGATTGATCAAACGGCTGAGCTAACGTAAACTGTTTGTGTAAGTCCACCCGATCTTGGACCTGGCAAAAGCACTCCTCAGCTTTATGAGCACTGGGAAAACAGAAGCTCTCAATGATCTTGGCACTTTTAATGGGCTCCAATGACCGCTCACCTTTGCAGCTTAACATAACACTGGAGCAGCAGGTTGATGGTTTAATGTGCGAGTGCAGCGATCAGTAATGGCAGGGCTCCATGAGTATGCAGCCCTTGTACTAACGGATAGCCCCTTCTGAATGCAAATCCCCTCTCACATCTCTTTAACTCAGGGCATTTCTCTCTCTCACTCTCACTTTCTTTTTTGGGGGGAGAGGGGTGCAAGCGTAAAGGATTAGCACTGATGCGTGACTGATGTACGAGACAGACGCAATCAGAATACTTTATAAGTATATGCACATATGTGCTTAAAGTTTGTGCGTGCCTTCTTCTATCTCTGCTCTCCTCAGACTGATCTTAAAATCCCATGAGAGTGATCACACATGGGACGGCTTATTGTATAAAAGCAGTTTTGAATACAGGAGCAGTCATTCTTGGAGTCTAATCCACATGACTGGCTCTCCTCCTGTGATAAGACATCACCTGTTCGCTCTGGTGTTGAGGAGGCTTTGCTGCTGTTTGATATGAGATCTCTGACAACCGATCTGCATATGAAAGCTTTTATTCTGCATATATTAGGCTATGTATACATATATTTACCTTTACAAGGTAAAACAAAACAAAAAAGTGCAAAAAAAGACAGGCATAAGTAAGTCAAACAAACATTCTGAATTGCAAAACGTGTCAAACTGCTGAGATCTATGGAGAGGTAAATAAACCTGATAGACAAAATCATGAACAATACCATTTTATATATATATATATATATATATATATATATATATATATATATATATATATATATATACAGAGCTGAGGAGACACAAAGAGACAGAGCACTTCTGGATGCCAAGGTGGAGCTGTGGTGATGGGCGGCCAAGGTGGAGCCAGGGTGCCAGAGGACTGAGCCGGAGGGAAGTCAGAGCCCGTTGGAACCTAAAGGGGGAAGGGTCGAGGCACAGCCTAAGGTCCAGAAGTCTGTTGCATAAGCAGAGTGACAACTGACCATGGCAGAGCCGGACAGACGAGGGAGCCCGGTGGAGCCGAGTCAACAGGCCGAGGTGGAGTGACGGGCTCAGCAGCTTGAGGCGGACCTGAGGCATATCCATGCTGCAGGCCTGAGCCAACAAAGGAAGAGCCAAGAGACTGAAAGGAGCCAGCGGAGGCAGGCTAAAGGACTGGCTGGCATAAGTAGAGGAGGTGGAAGAGGTGGGTCAGGCGTGGAGTTAGAGGTCTGATCACCAGCGATGGAGCCAAGAGACCTGGAAACCTAGACAGAGCTGAGGAGACACAGAGACAGAGCACCTCTGTATGCCAAGGTGAAGCCGTGGTGATGGATGGCCGAGGAGGAGCCAGAGTGCGGGAGGACTGAGGTGGAGCCGGAGGGTAAGCAGAGACCGATGAAACCTAAGGGGTGGAGGGACGAGGCATAGCCAAAAGTCCAGGAATCCGAGGTCGCCGGACCCCGCCCCTTACCTGGACCCCTGAACCCCAGCACAGCGAGGACACCAGATCCCCTGTTTATTTGGACAATTTATTTCCCCCTTTTTTGGACATTTTTATGTTTATTTTTGGTAATAAACGCCTCTCAGAGGCTTGATGCCACACCCACTGTGTCTGTCGTTTGCTCCTCCCGCCACAATATATATATGAAGACTTCCATTTCAAAAGCCTCTAAAAGCCGTCTCAGTCAAAAATGAGATAACAACACTGAGTGAATGCTCTCCGCAAATAGTATACATTAATCAAATTCTTGCACTTCAAACCCGCCCAATCAGAAGCAACAGTATTTGGGTAGAGACCTATACATAGGAGCCTGATAAAAACGCACATTTTAAAGAAAAACGTCAGACGGACTTAGAGGCTTTTGCATCTGAAGTCTTCATATATATTCCTGCTGTTAATGTATTAACGCATGCGATTAATTTTTTTCCAGTTTAACGCATTAAAAATATTAACGCAATTAACGCAGCATACGTTTTTTCTGTCATCCTTTGGCTATCATTACAACATGTGATCATGCTCTTATTCATGCAAATGCTTTTAAACCATTTAGGCGCGCCAAAAGAGAACAAGAGAACGCGCTGTCTGTGAATGTCCTGTCACACACACAACGCACAGAAAGACGCGCGCCAGAATCGAGTTCTCTGTCATACTTGAATGAACAATAACACGCACAATAATGCAAAAATATCCGTTTTGTCAAGTATCCTCATAAGAGCAGCCTTGATTGAGTTAAATAAATTCTTAAACTAAAGTAAAGAGTTGTGAGAAAGTAGGACGCGTGTGAGAACCGCGTCATGTGCGGCAGCGGCAGCTCTTAAGGGGACAGCAACCAATGTCATTGAAGATAATGAAAGAACAAAGGTAACAGAGAAAATTACTCACTGCTCTTGACTAAAGAACTTTTGTAGCTTTAATAATGAATAATCTATATTTAATTTAGGCTATAAATCATGCAGTGCAGACTGTTTGGTAACTTTATTCAATTTCTGTATATTTCCTGTCTGTTAGACAGGTAGGAAGGGCACAGGTAAATATGACATTTATAATAGGTTTATGTGTGGATTGTTCTAAGTTCACTTAAATTAAAAGTTATGTTTTTGAAGCCTAATAAATGTAAAAATAAATTAAAAAAAAGCTTTCAATTACACTGTAATGCTGAATGGCTATAATTCATGTTTAAAATTGGGGAAAAAATCAATTTCATCAAGACATCAGTAGCAGTATTAGTATCAGTGATACTGGCCTTCATTCATAAAAATATGCCATTAAACAAGTATTTAAAATATACTGTCTTCATGTTGTTTCTTTATGTTGTTTTAATTTGGAGATTAACTGTGAAATTATTACATTATAAAATATATTGAAAATGTATAAAAACTTTTAATTGCGATTACTCACAGAAAAATGTGTGATTAAATCGAGTTAATTTGTTTAATCGGTTCACAGCATATATATATATATATGTGTGTGTGTGTGTGTGTGTGTGTGTGTGCGCGCGTTTTCGTGACATATCAGGACACAAATTTGTGTAATGACATGGGTATGACATAGGTATTACAAGGAGAGGGTGACTTATGAGGACATTACCCCATGTCCCCATTTTTCAAAAGGCTTATAAATAATACAGGATTAGTTTTTTTTTTTTTGAGAAAGTAAAAATGTGCACAGTTTCCTGTGATGGGTAGGTTTAGGGGTAGGGTTGGTGTAGGGCGATAGAAATTACGGTTTGTACAGTATAAAAACCATTATGCCTATGGAATGTCCCCACAATTCACAAAAACAAACCTGTGTGTGTGTAGCCTATATATACTTTTATTGATTGTCAGCAATTTTCTCATTTGTTTTTTGTTACTAAATAAAATTATATCAGCAACATTGCACAGAAGACTTGACTTGGAGATATGACAATTTGATATGACTTTGATTAATCCTGAGGCCTTTTGTTGACTCTAACATATATTGCCACAGAGATGATGATGGAGTGGCCAAAAGGTAGTGTGAAATCTATAGACTATGCTGTATCATCAGTGCATGTCAATAAAGTTTAAAGAGAAAGCATAATGAAATGAACCTTATATAGATTACAGCACACCAAATAGGCTTGTAATCTATTTGTCATTTGAAACCAACAGACCCAAGTGTCAATGTAGATTTGTCATGCGGTTCCTTGTTGTTGTGATGGCCATTTAGCCATGTTCATAAATACATTGTGTCATTTGATATCCCACTGATGGAACAGCATAGACCCACTATCATAAAATGGACCTGGTGCACACACACATACCAGCACACACAAACTCACACAAACACACATCTGCATGCATAACTACAGCAATCCAAACCTTTTACATTGTGCTTATTTTAACAATCACCATGTGTCGACATGGGCTGCACTCAGTGCAGGTCTCCATAATCAAAGTGGCAAGCCGCCTGCCTCTCACTGTCATCTCTTACACTTTAAAGTCAGGCTGCTGTGACAGGTAGGAATTTGCTGTGGATTAGGACTGTAATATATTTGCTATCAGAATGAATTAATGTGCCAAAGAATGTGGAATATTTGGTAATTACAAACTAATTTTCTCCCTACACAGTTTTCACAGATGTGTGCGTGTGAGGGGCGAATAGGTGGGATTACTTTTACCCTTTTATATATCAAATTAAAAACTGTCCATCAAATAATCCGCTGCAGTCGTGTTCTAATTGGCTAAAACCACAGTTACAGGAAGTCTTTGATGAGACCATTTTGCTCACAAGGCATGTAATTGGGGCGTAATTAAAAATTGCCCTGCCGTTTAAACAGAGACCTGTCAAACACTGTGACCTTCCAGTGAAGGATTTGGATTATGATAAAGAGCCCTGAAGCAGGCTTTTAGAAATGAATTGAATTTTAAGCAAGGACAATCCTGCATTATGGTTGGAAATAATTAGGATGAATATGTGTTTTGTAAATAATTATTATAAAAACAGCAAGATATCTGGTACGTTCATACAAATCTGTAACTATCCATTTACTGGCTGTCTGATTCATATTGCAAACAAAAATGGAAAGGACAATCTGATTGGTACACAGTAAAAAGTAAACTAAACATCCAGATCCAGAAATTCAGATCATACATTCTATATTTGTATGTTGATCTGTTCTTTTTTTATTTAATAACCTATTCCAGATAGATTTTAGATTTATAATAGTGTTTTTTATAGTACAGTATTTACAGTATAGATGTTTATAGTAGTTGGTTGCTGAATATGTCAGTCTTCCTGTCAAAGTTTGTGGTTCAGAATAAGCTGCAATGAGAAAGTCAAAAGTCTCTGACCAGGGGTTAAGTGTCTTGCTCCAGGGCACAGTGTTAAGTAACAGCCCATATTGCCCTCTTTGCGGGTGACCTTTCGGTCTAACCACCAGGCCACACCACCTCCCACATGTGATGCTATCTGTTGAAGAAAATAAGGGTGCCTACACCTAACAGAGCATGGGGAAATTCTTTACTGTGATGTGATGCCTCAGCATAAAGTAGCATCATCCTGGTTCAGTATAGACCAATGCAGAAAATGCGAAAGGAACGCTGTTTCTAGTGATTCAGAGAAATCTATTCCCCCTCTACATTTGCATGCAAATGCTCCCCTTCACAGCCCTTTGCACACAATAGGCCACATAAAATTGTTGTCCCGTCAGGTAGAAATAAATTTCATCCCTTAACTTTCCATTTAGTGGGTGTTATGGTGTCACTGTGCATCCAATGAATGTGGAAACTTCTTATAGTAAAATGCATTACAGGAAAGGCATACACTTTAAGAATCCCTGAAGCCCCTTCGATGTCTCTGTTTTTGATGATTCAAGCACTACACGATTTGCTAATATCTCTTAAAATGAAATGTTGGTATGGCGGCCAATTCACAGATAAAATCCCATCATCTCTCGAATCCTAAGCCAGATTTAATATGATTATGGCAGTTGAGAGCATTAATTCAGTGATTATAAGGGAAGTTAAACTCTGAAATCTTGTTAATTTGTTATCATAATCTACCACTTTGAAGAAAAAAAATCCAACACATGTACATGCACGCACAAATGTCATTAACTTTGGATTTAAAAGGTGAAACTGTGCAGACCTTGCTCAACCACAGTGGATGGATCATTGTAGTAATTCCAATTTATACAATTTGCTGGATTCTACATTGTGTGACAGTAATGTCACTTTGGTAATTCTCTCCATTGTGTTAAAATCTCTACTCCCTAAGATCAGTCTGGTTGCCCTTGGTCAGGCATTTATATCTAGTGTAAACTTTGTAATGGAATAAATTTGGGCATTTCTTGTGTCAACTCTGACACTTTAATCCACACCACTGATACAAGTTCATGATTCTTGTATCAACTCATGATACAAGTTCATGAACCTAAGTGCTAAGGATGGGAATCATGAAGAATTTAACTGTTCAGAATCCTCTTAATGATTCCAATTCTATTAATGATTCTTTGATAGTTTCTGTAAGAATCCAGAATCCATGAACTCAAGCTAAAATGATTGGCGGTTTCAGATTATACACAGATGGCTTTCTGAATATGATATTTTCTTGAATAAAGCTGTTTTTTCATGCTGCTAAAAGGACCAATGGCTACATACACATTGCAGATTTTCATGAGTGACAACTGCATTTAAATGCAGCAGTGAATCCACTGATTTATTGTTCCATGTTACGGACAGATGTAATAATCAGCGAATATCTCAAAGAAATTAATATCCTAATATCGTGATTTGTGATCTTCGCAAACTTTGTTAATTCCAGCAACAAGTTTTAAATGCTGCATGGCAAACTGTCACTAATTCTACGAACAATCTTCTTGTGTTCTTTTTTTTTTAACTAGCAAGAAAACTCTGGGCATGCTTAAGGCTGATACAGTTGGGGGACCGTTTTTAACCTGGTTCACACTGTACAATATTGGCCACGATTTGGTTGTCTTAGACAAATTTTGTGAATCCTAAAAGATTCCTCTGATCCTACACCAAAATCTGAGATTTTTAATAGTTAGTTTGACATGTTCGCCAACAGTTGAATAATGACCATTCGACGATCAAATCTTACCTAAGAAATTATGTCAGAAGTTTTGAGGTTTCTCCTATGCAGAACCTGATGATGCAATTAGTCAGACAACAACAAACTGAATTCTTACAGTGTGACATGGCTTACAGCGGGGATCATATTCATACAGTCTAACAAGCAATAGTCATAAAGGACTATTATAAACTGTACAGTGCGCACCTGGAATTAGTTTTGTCTCCAGACTCCAGTGATATTTTAAAGTATATGGCTAATATTTGAATATTAAATCAAAGAATGGCTCCATGTGCATCCATAGAAATCTGGGCTAAAGCCCCAAATATCCATTGACCCTATAACCGCCCCGGCTGAATAATATTATGTATTATATTTCCACAGTTATACAGGATACATTTCCACACACAGCAATTTCCATTCTGTTGTAAAGTTCTAAATCATTTTAAACTTTCTTTTCTCCTTATTTTTGAACTGTGACTTTTCCTCTACATCGAAAATGAAACCTAGATCTTTCTGAAGTAGACTGAAGCAGCAACAGGAAAACAACAAAATCAGAGTGTCCTCACTGAATATTTCTTCCATAAATGTGCTAGCTACATCTCCCACCACAGCACAAAGGTGGGGTGCATCTCAGCACCACCCGTCATTACAGGAGCAGAATCCAAAACAGCATCAAAATCTAACATCAGAAACAAAATCTAATGAAGACTACAGGGTGGTATTTTACACTGAATTTGTAGGGGAACCCTCTCACTATGCATTAGGCTGATGTGCTTGGACTGAAAACCAAACAATGTTGATTAAATATGAATCAGAAATGAACACAAGCAAGATGTCATCATGTGCATGAGCATAAAGCGGATATGACACATCACTGAAATGTGACATGATGGAAACAACATATCATCAATCTAGACAAATGTAAATGATGAGGAATATGCAGCTTGTGTCAAAACGCCACAGCTGACCAATCCCTAGATATGGTAAAGCATAAAAAAAGAGGCTTTTAAGTGCTGTTTGAGTCGGTCATTTGTCATACATCAAGATGTTGTGACAGGTGCCATATAATATTTAGCTGAAGTACAGATTTACACAAGGAGGTGTTGACTAACCGAAGTAAGAAAACAGTCTGTGTGTACGTGTGTGCATCCATACACCCTGGGACCTGATCAGTGCTATAATTTGCCCACATGTCCACTGTGCTGTGCTGTTTACTGTCATAAAAAAGAAAAGAAAGAACAGACAGAGCCAGTGAACAAATGCACACTGATCTAAACACTCCAGACCTCTCGCCCTCAGGACTCCTCTTCCCCCTCACGTAGCCCCAGCGCGAGGCTTCGTCTCTAGAGCAGCCGCTCAGACATCTGCTATGAAAGTGGAGCCAGATCTGACAGGGCATGCAACCAGCCAAAGCAAGAAACACTACAGCACCTCCGGCTCCACAGCTGAATATATATCACATCAGCAGTGACATTCTGCTTTAATAATGGAGACAGGGCAACAAAACAAATGCCATCTTGTCTCGGACTGAATAATGTCTCTGTTATAATTTATCCTATGGAAAATGTTTGCAAGTCACATTGATGGTTAAAGATTGTAATTTGCTCTCTCTCTCTCTCTCTCTCTCTCTCTGTTAATCCTATCCTTCTCTTTTTTTTTTTTTGAGACAGGAGATGAATAAATTAAGACAATCTAAATGAAAATTTAAATTAGATTAGCTAAACCCATGGAAGAAAGGCAGGGATGTCAGTTGCTAAGAGAATGCATCTGCTAATTGACAAATGACAACATTTGCTAGCAACACTCCACATGCAATTTGGATGTCTTGTAATGATGTTTGCAATGAAATACTGTAATATATATATAAACCATATACTATTCTATTCTATTCTATTCTATTCTATTTCATTTTTTTTTTTTTTTTTAAATTAAACAATGTTATTAAAGGGTTAGTTCACCCAAAATCTAAAATTCTGCCATAAATCCCTCACCCTCATGTCATTCCAAACCCGTAATTCATCTTCGGAATGCAAATGAAGATCTTTTTAATGAAATCTGAGAGATTTCTGTCCCCCCATTGACAGCCTATGCAACTACCACTTTCAAGCCCCAGAAGGTAAAGATATCATTAAAGTAATCCAGTAATCTCCAACGCATGTTCACACAACAACGCCTAATCTCGTGTCAACACATCACATGGTGCTCTCTAGAAACATGCCTTGGAGATTAATATTTTGTAAATAAAGTAGTATTTATTTACACATTGATTTTTGGGTCACACTTTATGATGTTTTTACCTTTCTGGGGCTTGAAAATGGTAGTTGCATAGGCTGTCAATGGAGAGACAGAAATCTCTCAGATTTCATTAAAAAGAACATAATTTGTGTTCCAAAGATAAAACAAAAGTCTTTAGGGTTTGAAATGACATGAGGGTCAGTAATAAATGACAGAAATTTATTTTTTGGGTGAACTAAGCCTTTAATGTTCTATTTATTATACCATGTATAAATCTCATCACGTAGTGTTTTAAGCAGCAGTATTACATTTATTCCAAAGTAATAACTAAAGGCAGTAATTCAAACAATATATTTTATTTGTGAACTGATTTTCAGCTGTTCTTTTTAATAGTCAACTTATTTTAGGATCATCAGTCATGAAGCTCGGTAAACACCTGTCACAAACACAAAGATACATTTAATTTCACCAAACACACACACACACACACACACACAAATTAAACACCAGAATTGAAAAAGTATGTTGTTAAAACGTCCATTATTACTATCGATATAAGTAAATAAATATAAGTATAACATTTAATAAAAAGATTTGATTTATTACGCAAAATGGCAATACAATGCACATAATTATTTTCACTATAAATATTTTCCTTAAAAATATTTAATAATGAAACAACTAATGAATAAATGAGGTTACTTTGTTTAGGATGATGATATTATTGCAGAGGTTATGCAATGACTTTATGCAAAGGTTATGCAATGACTGCTAATCAAGACACATTCAAAGTCAAACTAACCCACAGAGAGTCTGACCGTCACGCGTAAAGTGTGCCCTACAACATTCAATTCAACAAAAACAGACATTTCCCGGGAGTGAGACTTCCTCCCACTGGGATATACATCCTCCATCCTCTCCTTAATTCTGCCGTGTGCCCTCCCTTCAACCCTGTTCTCCGTCACACTCTCATTTCAATGTTCTTACTCCTCTCTATTTCCTTTCCAGATCTCCTCCGGTGCTCTGTTTTCTTCTCATCCTTTCAGTAAAAATGTTCATCCACCCCAACACACACATATTCATTCACATGACTGCTCAATAAAAACCTCTTTAAAAATAAATACAGACACACACACACACCTGCTTGTTATGCCCAGTGGCCCACAGCTGTTGGCAGTGGTGCTGAAGATGCAGGCTGCAAGAGAGAAGGGACAGAGGAGCATGCTGGCCGTCGACTCATATTATTCCCCCATTTTGTCATTTTCACAAGATCAATGGGCGCGGTGACTAAGTGAGAATGAAAAGAGAGAGAAAGAGAGACTGAGGGAGAGAGCGAGAGACACCCACCATACCCAAGTCAAAGTGACAGACAGACCCTCCACCACAAAGCTTTAACCTTCCAGTTGATGACACAAGAGAGGAGTCCCCCCAGCCATTTTAGGTGTGTTCGACTTGATGCAGCGCTGCGCAGTTTGATCGGTGTATGAGAGCATACAGAGCCATCTGCTCTCGAGTCACTCTTGCGGTACTTTCATACACCAATCGATCTGCGCATTGCCTCTTCAAGCCAAAGGCTGTGTCTGAAATCACCCCTATACCTTTAAATATGGCATTATTTGAGCGGGACAGCCATTTGTTGTTGTGTCCGAAACCATAGTGGACATTATCGAGTGTACTCATTCAATCCAAATGAATTCCGTGTGTCACCAGAAGATGGTGCCCGCGGCTGAATCATCTATCCATCCATTTTCCAGATTGCTGGGTCCAATGTGGGTACAGCATAATGTCATACAGGTATAAATTAATTTTTAATTGATTAATAAATTGTTTAATAATTAATAAAGGTTTATACATACTAGTTTCAATGATAGAGTTCAAGATGAATCTTTTAATTACTGGAGCTGCTAGTTTGCAAATGATTATTAAACAGCAAACACAAACAATGCAAAAGTGGCAGCCTTTCTGGGGCACTCAGTGTCTGAATTCACTCATTTGTTTTCATTCACTCCTTCAAGTGGACTATATTAGTGGACTAATGTAGGGAATAGTGAATGAGGGTATAGTGGGCGATTTCGAACACAGCCGAACCTATATAGTCTGCGAGCTGTTTACAAACCAAAAACGTGATCTACTTTTAGACTTTTCATTTATTTTAAATAAAAAAATAAAAATATTAATTAATATCCTGACGCATCCAAGCTTTATAATTGCAGTGAGGGGAAAAAGGAGTATGAAGCTAAAAGAAAGTGCATCCATTCATCATAAACGTACTCCACACGGTTCCGGGGGGTTAATAAAGGCCTTCTGAAGTAAAATGATGCGTCTGTGTAAGAAAAATATCCATATTTGACAAGTTATAAAGTAAAATATCTAGCTTCCGCCAGACCGCGGTCTGGCAGAAAAAAATGCAACTCTACAGTTGAATGTATCTTGTTTTAAGGATGCTTTGCTCATTTATTTTTCCTGGTAAATAAGACAATTGCAGTGCACCTGCTAAGTATCCAGTGAGTGATGAATGCACAAACAGTCTGTTTATCCTTGCATCACATCGAACTCCCAGCACCCGTCTTTTTCAGTAATGTGACCTAAGTGTCCTTGCAGGATGGCAAAGAATCTATAATCTCTACAACTGCATAAAGGAATGCTGCATTTAGTATGACTGAGAGTTCCAAATGTTAATAGACTGCATTTCACTCCTTGTCAGCGACAACAGATGAACTAGACACTTACTGCATTTTATGTTTACTTCATTGTCATTGTTTTGTGCACAAAAGCTTTAGTACACCTTCTGGATCCCAAGACTACATGCAAAAGAGAAAGCCATAAATTATTTCAGGCAAAATCTAAAAATATCTATACTAAAGCTGGAAAAATAACACAGTAAATACAGTGACTACAGCACTATTTAAAAGCACAATGCTAATCAGTCTCTGCCATTTGCCATTGGACAAGTTTACTAAATAAATACTATTTCATGTGCTTTGCTCTCTGTGGGCCGTAAGTGTCCATACTTGTTTTATTTAGGGAATGTTTTGTGTTTTGTGTGCAGGCCACAAGAATATACTTTCACATTCTACGAATGAACACATCCATTTGATGTATTGTTTGTTTGTACTTCCAGGCTTGCCCGTCTGCTGTGAGTGCCTGTGTCCATTTGTCTTAATAAACTTGCTGCTGCAAATTAAGACTTCCATCTGTTGGAGGTCATATCTGTATTTGTCATCCTCTCTCGAGACATGGGGTACATTATCCCATCGCGCTTCAGCTCAGGACATGTGTCACATGAAAATGCTGCGAAATCTATTCCGTACAATGGAAAGAATATCTCTCCTGCTGTGCAGATTCCATCAAATGCAAGGAAAAAAAGTGGTTTAGTGGATGATGGGAAAGAAAAAAGAAAGAAAATGCTAGACATCCGCTAACATCTCCAGCTCATAAATTCCATCAAGGACCAAGGTTTTAAAAAAGTCAATAGTGTGCACAATGACTGGCACACACACACACTAAAACGGCACATCAGCAAAATACGCAGATGCGTGCTGTCAAAATATAAATCACCAATCACGGCACAACATAAACACAAGTGCCAGACCAGCAGAAAGAGAGAGCAGGAATATATGAACGTCATTTCGCAAGTGGCAGCACAGCAAGACTAGACAGAGGGAGAGGGACTGACTCAAAAACACTTAGGCACAAGCCACATAATTAAATGCAATGTTATTTATGATTTCAAGCATTAATTGCTGGCCGGTGAATTCAAGGTTCAGGTTTTGCCCAGAGCCGCAGTATTGTTTGTTAAAGAGGAATGCCCTGTTTCTGTTCTGCCTTTTGGTGGAGAATTTTAATGAGAATGTGGACTGAAAGCATTTCGAGTGATGCAAATGTAATAGTTCATGCTACTAAGGTTTGTTCAAGCTTTTTCAAATGGTATTCAAGCATCTCTCATCAGTTTAATCACAATGATGAAATCTGACAACACATTCCTCCAAAGAAAAGAAAAATCATGAGATTAATCACAATTATTTTATTCTATAGTCATAGTTATATGTTTCTTGTCAAGTTTAGCAAAAGTCACCTTTTGTTTTATGTTTTATTTATTTGCTATGTGGAAAAGGGTTTTCATATCTATCTATCTATCTATCTATCTATCTATCAATGAAATGTAAAACAAACACTGACTTTTTTTTTTCTCTGAGTCAAAAAAGACGTAAAAATATGTCTTCTGGAAAGTTTCAGAAGATATCCAATTTCTCAAACTGTTCTCATATTTTCCAAGACACCATAGTTAGAGATTTCAATATAAACTTGAATTATCTTATTTCTCCCAAGACATGTTTAGCTAAGTGTGGCAAAGCTGTTCCTTAAACAAACTAATACCTCCATTAAGACTTGTGATCTATAAATGAGCAACCTCTGAAACTTCAACTCTCCATGACATCCTTGCAAAACTCTTTGCAACACACATCAAGCATATCTTTCATCATGGCATCCAACACGACAACATGTTTTGTTATGGGAGGAAAGAAGAAAGGGAAAGAATAGAAGAAAATAATCAGAATAGAAAGCAGCCATGCATCCCAGTTTAGTGTGAGGTTTGTTATTTTTAGCCAAAGCAGCAATAATTACCCTAGCAATGTCTAACAAAATTGTTCAGGCTCGGCTAAGCAATTAGGCCAGGCAGAGTGGCTAATGGAGAGAGAATTACACAGACCTTTCCCCCATTAGCTTCCATTTACACCAGGAAATTCACTGTGAGTACAGACCAGACATGACTTCCAAAGTAGATTAGGGTCTCTTTTTCTCCTCCTCTCCCTCTTTTAAGCTCACATGAGTGTTTTTTTTTTTTCTACAGTTCACAGCCCCCCCCCCCAGTAGGTGTATTGATATAATTGGTGTAGACTCAACTAGTGCCTGGTTTACTTTGCGTGTGGTGTCAAACAGGAAAGAAACAACTACCAAACAAACAACGTGTGACCCACACATAATCAATGAATATTCATAGAGATTCGATGCTCATAAAATGCACAAAGTGTAGGTGCAAAATCAACACATATTCAAATTCACATTTATGCGTTTGCACCATCTATCAAAATTATTTACAGCGATCAACACCCTGGCATATAAGATCTCTAATTACAAAATAAATCAATTTAGAAGTTAATATAGAAGTTAAATTTCAGAGAGGCATACATCAGAAACAATTTCCATTTTAACCTTCATTCAAACCTTGCACGAATTCTCACTGTCTTCTGCCATTAGGGAATGTCAAATCAGATGTGACATCTCTGGGAGAAGGCAAATCCACAAGAATATTTAAATCATCCTTCAGTCTTTCAAGACTTGACTTGCCAGGGCCTGCCTCGCTAGCTGACGACTTTGACAATTAATTTGTGTCTTACAGATTACGCCATCAACCGTTCCAACCCCAGTATGTACATAGGCATGCATCACTCCACACTCTGCCCATGTGTGGAGAAATCTAAGATTAAACAAAGGATATTCGGAATTAATTCAAAAACAATGTGGGTGTATCCGAGAGATACAGATAAGAAGTCCAAGGGAGGGGTTGCGGCAGCTTCGTCCCATCTGGTTCGTTTCAGAGGACAAGGACTCTCATCGTTCTCTGGAAGTTAATGATTTCTCTCGTCTCTCCGAGCTTAATTTGCTAAATGAATTCAGATATCTCTTCTCTGGGATGGCTGTATGAAGAGGGAAGTAGATTACCCCTTGACCTGCTGAGGTACAAGCAATTAAAGAAGCGTCACGTCAGTCTGTCAAGACGAAACAAAGGCTCAAGACACCTAACCCAGTTAGAGGGCTCAACTCTTTAATAAAGAAAGTTTGGTATACTTGTCAAGATTCTAATGGCTCCTGTTACAGTGGGTAATTGGGAATTAGGCTACGTACATTGGGAATGAACATCCAGTCATCCGGTTCTCCCCACCAGAGAAATAAATGACAACTCTTACAATACGGTATTAATAAATAGTTTCCTCTTCCTAATGTTATCAGTTTATCAACTAATCCTTAATGCGATTATATTATTAACCAATAAACACGTTTTGAGTATTTGTGAGCTATTAGCATTAATGCAGTCATTACTCTCCTGCTAATCAGACACGCAGACCCACAAGATTCAAACGTATGTAATCAACAGCCCAATTACACAATTCAATCTCAACTCACCATTTTCTAGCGGGTAAATCTGGGGCATTTTGGATTGACTAGATAAGAATTGAGCGGCCTTGCTTTTTTGGGGGAGGGGGAGGAGATGATTAAGCATTGAGATAATTAGGGAAAGAACGTGGAAGAGAAATCAATCCAGTGTCTTCGTTTGATGTGTTATCAGAGTCGGGCTGTCTGCAGTGATGCAATCTGACTTATAATCAATACTGATTGTGCACCGGGGCTTTCCCTCACATGCTGTAACCGCTGCGCTCTCCTCTGCTACAGTGGCTATACTGTTCTGGCACATCAAAGCCGGCGGTTGAAGTTTGTCATGATGCTCTAGGGGATCTCAGGATGATGAGACATGCTTGGGCACACGTCTTGCAAACACACATTCGGATGCTGATATTGTTGGTACAATAATACAAAGATTCTTGTATGGTTTCGTTTTTGCTGTAAGCTGCAAACAAAATTGTCCATTGTAACTGTGATAAATGCATGTTTGATTCTCTTAATAACAAGCTGTAATACATACCTGAGCAAAAAGTTCTGTGTGAAGTGAAGAGTGTTAAATTGACAAATAGGATAAGCTGAAGGTCAAATCAATGGGCACCATCCTCATAATAGACCTCGGGTATAGAGTACAACAATGCGGAACTGAGCAATTTGTTGTTCGGCTGGCTGGATCTGTTGGCTCAACAGCAAACTTTTTAATTTCGCCCTGTCTGCCAGATCCCTAAAAGGTGTAAAATTTGAATCCTGTCCGTAAAGAAATGGAATTAGCTATGTCTGAGTGGACTGCATCCTTCCCCATAGCAACAAGAAATATTTCGCCATTCCCTTGGGCTCCATGGACTGAAATATTACATTTTTAGACAGGAATTCTAGTGCTTACCTTATTTTCTCATGCATTCTAAAAGTTGTATTTAATTAATTTCAGAATCTTTGTCCGAAAGAAAATAAAAAACCCTCCAAGAATGCATAAAGAAGGTTCATTCATTTAAAATTTTTATTATACAAAAATGTTAAATGATTATACTTGTTTAAATGTTTCAGTAGTTTTTAAATTGTTTCACTTTCCATGTACATAAACAATAATAATAATAATAATAAAAATTATAAATAACTAATTTTAAAAACACATGTCAAAATTCCACGGTAAGTGCATATGGGTCCCTTAGGCATGAGGTATAGAAATACAAAGGAATTTATTATTATTTATTTTGAACCTTTGACCCCCCTTTTGAACCTTTGATCTTAACCTATTAACTAGGTGCTTATTAGCATGCATATTACTAGGATATTGGCTGTTTAGTAGTACTTATAAAGCACATATTAATGCCTTATTCTGCATGACCTTATTCTACATCCCTTAATCCTACCCAATAACTAAACATAACTACCTTACTAACTATTAATAAGCAGTAATTAGGAGTTTATTGAGACAAAAGGCATAGTAAATAGTTAGTTAATAGTATTGGACCATAAACTAAAGTGTGACCAAAAAAAATGGTAAATGGCAATTTGTAAATGCAACTCAATTTATTGATTATCAGTAAATGTAGTTGTTTTATCAGAACCAATTCTGAAACTAAGAAATTCACAGAGTGTTTTAACACATCTCAGGCCTGCAAGATGACTGGATGTAGAAGAGATGTCTGGGTAAACTGAGTGTTTGTGCTGTTCGGGCAATAGAACAACATACTTTTTATATCCAGTTTACTCTGAGAGTGACAATATGATAATAAATTAAGAGTGAATTTTATGTACGTGACTGTCTGGTCCTCCTTCAGTGGCAGAAATTTAAAGGATCAGTGGATCAGATCATTAAAATAAAATCCCCTCATCCCTGCTTGAGCTCTCCTTCATTCCTATTCACCCCATGCATGAAGGAAAGAGTTAATTACCAGGGTTTTAGTCATTGCAGCAGTGGAGCTCCTTGCTAATGTCTTCCCCTGATCCTGCCATCTGTATCCCGTCAGTGCAGCAAATTACAACCATGAAAAGATAAAACGCATATAATATTGAAATGTTTACTAAAGTCAATAAATATTTGCTCGCTGTGTGCTAGCAAATCTGGTCTCATTCCAGTAGGTTGTGAGTTTTGTGATTGCTTTTTAAATGGGCAAACATCTAAAATATCCTGACACATTTAATTCTTCCAATGAGTTTATGTTTGCATGATCAAAATTTCTACTAAAACAAGCTTGAAGGGCATTTTGGTGGCTCTTTTGTGGGCTAAAATGTAAATTTCTTGCAACATCTAAAACAGATTCAACCTCTAAGTAAAGTACTGGAGATGTACACATCCAGTCGCTCCTGGTTAGCTGTACTGAACAAACCTGCCTCTCCAATTACCCTCTCTAACGCCACCGACGTCTCCATAGTCAGCCCATTTGTTCACTTCACACAGCCAGTCCTGATGGGAGATTAGGCTTGAATAATAACCCAGAGTTGAGGCCATCTCTATTCCATTCCAAAAGGTCCACATCCATTTTCCCTGTCGCTGGGCTAGGGTGAGCCCTGGGGGCTGTGTGTTGTGTTTATACTGATGTAGCTGTCCCTCTCTTCATTATTAGAGTCCTTTCTCAGATGGCATTTCCAGTCAGAGGAACAGGCTGTGGACATTCAGAGGATAGGAGAAGAATGTGATTTGTTTAAGGTTTCGGTTAGGAAAAAAGGAGGATAGTAAAACAGAGGCAGCTGTAATGAGTCCATATATCTGTAATGATAGATATACTGAGAGAGATTCTGCTCGGCACTTTGTTTCGGTGCTTGAGTGAGCTTTTATATTTGTGGGCATCTGCACTCCCGCACGGACGTGCTGGGAACGTATAATGCGCTAGACGGTGGCTTTTATGCAAACTCCTTTCAGAAATGAAACGGCAATTATCCCGGCATAAAACAAAGGAAGTTCCCATCTCTTCTGTAATGATGCAACGTCTGTTTTCGGGACCATCTGGATTAGCGTAGGACGATTGGAGATGCTTCTACTTCGTCACTACCTGTTGAGGTGCATGTTAATGTGGCAGGCAAGCACAAGCCCTCTCAATCTCTCGCTGTGTTTCAAAATCCACTGCAAGCAAACTTGCGTCTGTCTTGCTTTATATTTCGCCCAAGGTATTTAGCATCTTGCCTTATACTTGCATCATCAGTCCCTTGCACTCTCTCTCTCCCTCTAATGCTCTCTCTCTCATCTTTCACACCAGCATTCAGATCGTATTCATCAACCTCTGTGAGTGGCTCTCCACGCAGATAACAATGGGTACGTTGGGAGTTGCGACATGAGACTATTGTTCAGTTTTTCTTGCAAGGTGACCTCCATATGATCAAAAACACAGTTAGAAAGAAAATATGCACAATAGAGCTGTCTGCAGTTAAATAAACAATTGTATTTTTAAGCTGTTTCCCTTACACAACCAATGGGCTTGTGAGGCGCATTATTTTCAAAAGGCAGCGGCATATTAGATGCTATTTATACTTATAAATAGTGGCAGAAACTATTTGCACCTCAGTATTGTTGTACATTAACATGATGCAATAATAACAGTAAATGATTACATTTATTAAAATTATTAAATGAATACCACCTTATTGGGACAATAAAGCCCTCAATACACCCACTCCTAACCCTACCTGATAAATACTTTATTATTAAACACTCGTTAGGCACTTTATTTCCACTTTTCTAATATTTTCTCCATTTTTATTGAAAATAAATGCCTTTCCGATCTGATATGTGATGGGAAAAGGGAGAAGAGCAAGTTTGGCAAAAGGCAGATTCGAACTAGGGTCGATCCCGTACTCCCTACGACCTATGCCACTTGAGTGGTACACATCTTTTTTAATCTTGTGTGGCTCAACCAGACATTGGTGGGCGGAGTTAGTTTAAATAGCCTTTGCAGACAAGACAGGCAATTTACACTTAAAGGTGCAGTGTGCAAATTTCAGGAGGATCAATTGACAGAAATGCAATATTATAATATACATAACTATGTTTTCAGTGGTGTTTACAGACCTTACATAATGAACCATTATGAATGAGCCATTTCTATCTACCTACATCACGGGTCCCCTTACATGTTAAGTCGCCATTTTGCACCAGCATGTTTCTACAGTAGCCCTAAATGGACAAACTGCTCTACAGAGCACGTTTCGTCACTATGTTGTTGTTCTTCTTCTTCGTTGGTGCTTTTAGAGGCAGATTGCATCACTATGTTGAGTAGGCACGAAGTAGTAGTAGTAGTAGTAGTCATCTGGTTTATTAGAAGCAGAGACCGTTCTTTGATAAAAGTAAGAGGAAACCTTATTGCTTGACTGGTTCGATAAAAATGTATTGCTGCTCACGTATTTTGAACTTCATTTTACCCCTGAACGAAGAACGAAAAAAGAACTTTGCCGTGAGTATATTGAGGCCTTCAGTGTAGACACAGACGAGACCTTTCAGAGGGCCAATTTCGGTTCTAATTATGATATTAGGAATACGAATATATTTGATTAACTGCCATTCAATACTGTTGACATCCAGCGAGATGTAATATTGAGTAGTCTCACCTCCGTCCTGAACTCGCTCGATGTATCAGCAACGAGCCTGTAAACAAAACAACTTTAATCTCGAATTCAAAGGTAAGCTAGTTCATTGGATTCACAACCTCAAATGATTTCCATTTAGAACGTGATGGAGCTACACACGGTCCTGTAACAGCTCGCATGGCATTCAAAATGTGCGAGATTACACTGTCCCCCAGTCTAATGAAGATGCAGTGTGTTGGGCTGTTTCCCTCTCCCATGAGCCCTTGTGGCAAATAGCTAAATGGCATCTGATTAAAGACCCTGCATCAAAGGCAACCTGCCAATAAAAATTCACTTTGACCCTAAATGATCCAAATGAGCAGAGTCATCTTAGGTTTATTGCACACACGGCACAATCATCTTAGGTTTACTGCAATGCAATGGGCATAATTCAAATCTATTTGTGCTGACGGGACCTGGCAGGTCAAGACAATCTACATTTACTGTTATTCTTTTTGAATGTGTGTGTTAAGTAATATTTGCAGTGCAGGGCCACTGTAGAAAATGCAGGTGGAATTTTGAGACTGAAAGCAAGTAATTGCACAATAAGGGTAAAACTTCAAGTGAAGGAGGAAGAGGAATATAAAACTGCCTTCTTCAAAAGAACAGATATTGTTCTCCATTCTTTTCTGAATTTAGATCGCCAGCAAAGTTTTGTCAGAAACAACCTTAAGCTACACAGAAAGAGTGACTTGTTGTGGTTATACAGTGCTGAGAAAGCAAGTGTTTTTTGTCTGAGCACGAGTGAGACAAACTCATCTCTTTGATATGAAAGGATCAAAGGCCCTCACAGACTGTTCTCCTGAAATAATTGATGTGAAGAAAATCGATTAATTTGTTTACCCACAGCCTTCGCAAACACGCCTTTTATACAGTAGTCTGAGCTTTGGATCCTTCGCTAATAGATGTAATGAGAGGTTGTGGTCTGTCATGGCTAAAAACTGCTTATGGAGCAAACAAGACTGCATCTATATCATTTCTGTTGATATACATCTGTAATAGACACCATATTACACATCTCTGCAGAGACATTACAAGTAAGTTCCAATCTCTATATGGCAGGCAACTCTTGCTCCCAATGGACAACTCACTCTGCCCCATGAATCAATCATTGTGTATATTTCTATTGATTGTCCGCTGGGCCTTCACCAAGGGGTCAAAGTTTGGCTGGTTAACATGGTCCAGTTAGCCACTCTATAGACACTCTACAGACTACTATTCAAAAGTTCTGAGTCGGTAAGATTTTTAAAATGTTTCTAAAAGAAGTCTCAAATGCGCACTAATGCTGCATTAAATGGTGTGCATTCGATACTTCTTTTAGAAATATTTAAAAAATCTTACCAATCACTTTTAATCTGCTATGACAAAACTTTCCTCAGCTAGCACGTCTTTTTAAAGTGACTAGAAGCCTCGTCACTTGACCTATATACTGCGCACTGATTCCCTAAAACAGACTTATCGGTTTCTGTACACAAACAACAAGGGCGCTGGTCAGTTTCTGCAATTGACAGTGGACAATACCGGCTTTTCTGACTAAACGGATTTATGGTTCAGAACGTGCTATATGCGGAGAATAACACACAGCAGTTAGTTCATTTTTTTAAAAGTGGTGTTTATCGGTTCTTGCAAATGAACTCTTCAAAGATTAAAAGTAAAAACAGTAAAACTGGGAAATAGCCTATTATTACAACTTACAATGACTGTTTTACTAATACATTTTACAATCACAAAAATCACATTGTATTAAAAATATAAATATATATATAGACATTGACAGTTCTTTAGTTGGAGCAGGAAATATGCAAAAAAAGAATATATTATTATTATTATTATTATCATTACTGGTACAGTCTTTTTAAAAGCATGCATTTCATTTACAGGTAACTGAATAATAATAATATTAAATACTGAGCCGAACTAGCATCCATGCACAAAGATTTCAAATAGCATATTTCCTACTCCAGCTGAGCATCTGTCAATTAGATGAATGAGGATGCTAATGGACAACTTTTTTTTACAATAGACATCCTTGGTGTCACTCATGGAAATAAGAAGTTCTGGTTTACCTCATACATGTTCTGGTGTGATTTGATGCCAGAATGAAGCTAACGACAGATAAGAGCTGGAGGCAAAAAAAACTGTCTCTGGAAGGTTAATACTGTAGGAAGAGTGTGCATCATCATAGCGTTTCCAACATATTCAGGCACAAACACACATATGCACTTAAAACCCCTTGAAATGTAAAAAAAATTTAAAGGGAGAGAAAGAGAGTAAAAAAGAAGAAGAAGAAGAAGAAGAAGAAGAAGAAGAAAGAAAGAACCCAAGGTCATAGCACAGGATGTTATAAACATGCATGAAATGCATAAACATGTATTTATTCTCTCACACTTCCGTCATCTCACCTGAACTTCTTGTGGAAGTGGTATTGTGTGCAGTGTAGCCTGAAGGCTGTATTATTGAGCAGGAATAATGCTTAACCTGTGCTCATAATGATCCAAATAAATGTCAGCAGCTGCTAACCTTCGCTGGTAAATGACTGAGGCCTGTCTGATCAATTAGATCAATGTCTTCAGCTAACCTGAGAGGTATTTGTTGTGGTGTACAGATAAACAGTGACATTTTGCTTCTGCAACAGCTCCTCAGATAATTATCTCTCATTTGATGGCTCCTCTTGTGACTGGTGTCAGCAAGAAAATTTGGTGGGTTTGAAACTCTCTAATGGGTGACAAATTTAGAGGAGCATTTGTTTATTGTCTTCCTGGTAGTGTTTTCTCTGTAGTCAAACTGGGATGATTTTGGTTTATTTTAGTACGCCTCCCCCAAACCATATGGATCTCCCAGAATGGCAAATCTGTTCTAGACAGTCATGCATTCATTTTTCCCTAGCTCTTGATGGACGCTGGCTGTACTGTGTGTTTATGTGTATATGTATGAATTAATTTCTATCCATTGCTCTATTCCTCTATTCCTTCTAAGCCAGCATCCTAACCATCACAGAACCTCAAAACACTATAATTATTAACACTCACACCTTAAATCATTTTATTATACTTAACTATTTTTTATATGAGAACTATAAGTTTATATGAGAAACTATACTATATTTTATTGATGAGTCTCGATTTCTTCTGCGACATTCAGATGGTAAGGTAAGGTAAGAATTTGGCATGAACAACATAAAAATCATGGATCCATCCTGCCTTGTATCAAAGGTTCAGGCTGTTGGTGATGGTGTAATGGTGTGTGGGATGTTTTCTTGGCACACTTTGGTCCCCTTTAGTACCAATTGAGCAACGTTTAAACACCACAGCTGAGTATCGTTGCTGATCATGACCTTCCCTTTATGACCACAGTGTACCCATCCTCTGATGGTTTCTTCCAGCAGGATAACATGCCATGTCAAAAAGCTCAGATCATCTCAAATTGGTTTCTGGAACATGACAATGAGTTCACTATACTCAAATAACCTCCACAGTCACCAGATCTCAATCCAGCAAAAATCTGCAGCAACTGTGTGATGCTATCATGTCAATATGGACCAAAATCTCTTAGGAATGTTTCCAGCACCTCATTGAATCTACTGTATGTCACAAAGAATTAAGGCAGTTCTGAAGGCAAAAGGTTCCCTTCAATTTCATATATTCATTCATCCAATTAAATTTCATATATTTTAATGTTACACAACTAAATTATAAGACTGTACTAGCTAGTTTAACTTTTAGCTAGCAATAGCACACATTAGCATCTTAAATGTTAAGCATTAAATGCTCCTTTAGCATTATAGCCACAGCCTATAGCCAAATGCTCCACTCTTCTCTACATTGGTAACCCACTGTAATTTAATTAATTGTTCTAATAATTCCATGTAATTGTTCTAATAATTCCAACACAACTGAACATTAAACACTATTATACACTATCAAGTCGCTCCCTTTTCTCATCTTGCTCAAAAATACATAAAATAACATTTACTCTCTCCTGATTGAGCCATATGTGAAGCTAGCTGGGAACTAACAAGCCCCACCCAGTTTCAGTTAATGCAACACAAATCATTCATGTAATCCCAACACAAACGGAATAAGTAAACTTCAATTTTATATGTATTTAAGTGGATTAAACACAATCAAATTAAGTTAGGACAAAATGTATAGCAATTGTGTTGCTCATTTTAATTAAGCAATTTGAACAAGCAGCAAAAATCTTTTTTTTTTTTTTTTTTTTTCTCTGTGTAAAGTGGCCGGTGGGTATATACAGTAGGCATATGCAGTATACAATTACGATAATGATATTGATTCCCATATGATTTAAACATTTCTTTACAGGCTCCATCAGATTCACCTGGCTAGCTCACTAAATTTTGTAACAGACCCTACACATGTAATAGGATAGAATGTCTGTTGCTAGCATTGTTTTTGTTTTCAGTGGGAATTTGATGCTTTTCAATCATTTCCAATGCATGTACAGATTCTCAGAGAAGTTTGCTTGACCTTTGGGGCCATATGCGGGCAAGTTTACTGCACTACTTTAACAAACACCTTGACCTGCTGAATTCAAGAGTTCTCTAAGAGCAACAAGCTCTGATCATCTTACTGACATATTTGAGGTCTGGAGAAGGTGCATGCAGCAAACAATGTAAACTTTGGCTGTTTTTTAAGGTCAGAGAGAGAAGAGAGAAGACAGGCTGCATGCTTGTTTTGTTATACCAAGTGGACTGGCATTCTCTCTGCTTGAGTGAGAGGATGATGATGAATGTCAGTTGCTGCTACTGTGTGTGTGTGTGTGTGTGTTTGCTGACGTTGGCCCTCTAGAGCTGTGCGTATGTGCTGCCAAACAGTCTGTCTGCATTTAGGGCCAGAAATTGTGAAAGGAAACTCTGCATGGCGCCTCCTGTTGGTGTCATCTGAGCATGATGTGCGTCATCCTCACTTCCCTTTGTCTCACAGCACGGTAATTTTTGTTCATGTTGACCGCCATAAACATATCCTGATTAAACAAATTATGCAGGCAATAACAATGTTGTAGCTTAGTGAGAAAGTTTAGTGAAAGTTGTAGATTATGAAAGGCCTCTGTTTTTCTTGGGTCAGTTTTACAATGCACATCTATTGAATGAGCTTCTTCAAAATATCTCATTAATCACTACATATATTATGGACCCAAGAGCCCACTAAATTTCTGAATTAAAATATTAAACATTAACTTAACTAGACATTCATTTGTAGCTGTAGCTATTTAAGTATTACAGTTTTAAAGTAGTGTAGTATTAATTTAAAGTATTAAATTAAAATATATTTATTTATCATTAAATATATATTTATTTATTTAAACTAAATCACAAAAATTGTAGTTCACCAACACAAAAGAGAGTTTCAGTGTAACAGTATGTACTCAAACACAAACAACACCAGACCATGAACTGAGGAAAGATCTTAAATAAAACAGAATAACAAACTCAATATAAAACAGGTGTGCTCTAATTAATAACATAATGAATAACCATGACAACTAATCCCATAGGAAAGAAAAATCAAAAGTGAGATCTCTTTAACATCTCAAATGTTTCTACTAGACAGAAATGAGGTTACTTTAACATCAAATGAAGACTTTTGCTTGAGTCTCCTGCTTCTCACACTTGTCTCCTGAGACAAAAACTCTAACGATCTCACAATGGTCTCCTTTAAAGTTTTAGAAGAGACAAACACTGTGCTCAGATTTTTCTCCTTAGCTAAAGACTCTGGATTGCTCACATTTGTCTCCACTAAAGATTCAGAAGAGATCTCAACAACATCATGCACTGTGCTCAGATTTTTCTCCTAAACTAAAGACTCTGGATCTCTCACATTTGTCCCCTTAAAAGTTTAGAAAAGATCTCAATAACATCACACATTGTGCTCAGATTTTTCTCCTCAGCTAGAGTCTCTGGTGCTCTCACTCTTGTCTCCTCTAAAGTTTCATAAGAGATCTCAACTGTGCTCAGACTTTTCTCCTTAGATAAAGACTTTAGTGCTCTCACATTTGACTAATTTAATGTGCCTTTCAGCAAAGAAAGCTCCAGGGTTACCTTTCCTGTAGCAGTTTTCCTGATAACAGAGTCTGGTGCAGTACATAAACTGTACAGCTTTTTTATTGTATCAACAATTAAGAGTAACGTTAACCTTATTTCTGCACATTTTCACTCTTAATATAGTCTTAAACGCTTTTAAAATTATGGACTTTTTTACTTTATTGATGAACACTTTGTAAAGTTGTTGAGATCTTTAAGACTAGACAAATGTGAAAGCTTCAGAGCTTGCATTCTCATATTTGAAGTTTAGTGTAGACAGTGTTTTGTTGCACAGTGATTTAACAGAGGAAATCATGACCTATACTGTATTTACATGCATGCAAAATAGGTTGTATAAAAAAAAACTTTGCAATATTAAACAAAGAACACTACACTGGTACACTAGTATTATATTTGTTATATATATATATAAAAAAGTATTTATCTTAGATGAAACATCTTCCACTTGTCTAATCCCTTGTTTGGAATATGCGCTGCATATACAATGCTGGGCATTGAAGATACATTTAAACGAGTAACCATTTGTATTCTGAAATGTATAATGCTATTTAAATGATAGTTTCAGTATTTACAATATTAGTAAAAATTTAAAATTTAATATGTTTTTCCTAAAATAAAATGGAAGCCATCTGGGGCTGGTTACAAAAACTTCTTAGACGAGTCTTAAAAATTAGTCATCTAATTTTTTTTCTTCAAGCCTGGTAATAACTTTTTAAAGTCAGTTACATAAAAAGGTATATCTTCTTAATTTGAATCAGAAAAGTAAGACTGATTGCCATTTGGTTAACTGCTAATTAGTCAAATTAGTTCAAACATGTTAATATGCAACTATGCAAAGTTTATGCAACTGGAATCAGAAGACAAAGCTGATACCTAAATGAGACATAAAAGAGAATAATCAGCCCTCAGTATCCTGAGCTTAGAGAAAGCTCTGTCAGAAACCTCTGAAAATATTTTTATAATGGAGTTTTGAAAGAGATTACAGCAAGACAAAAAAAAAAAGAAAAAAAAAAAGAGATCTCCCGTTTCTCATTTTGGACTCCTTTCTCAGTTGTGTCTACTTTTATTTCTCCTAAGGAATTTTAGGAGAAACATCTGAGAGACTGTTGGTACTACAATGAGAGATATATGAGAATCATAAGCTTAGAAAGAGCAACCTCTGAGCAATAAAATATTCCTATAATGGAGTCTTGAAAGAGATCATAAAGAGATGTTTTATGTTTCTTCCACCACATTCTCAGTTTTAACTCCTTTTCAATCAAATATTTCTCATGTCTCATTTCTGTCTACTCTTATTTCTTCTAAGGAATTTTAGGAGAAACATGAAACTCTGTTGATACTAAAATGAGGGATATATGAGAATCACAACTAAATCTCATGAGCTTAGGAAAAGCAACCACTGAGCAATATTTTTTTTCCTCTGGGAAGACAGGTGGGAACATAGAAACAAAAGAAACAAGAAACATACTAAACGACTTCGGAAATGAAACTAAAACAGAATAAACGTGACAGCAGAGGTGTAAAGAGTACCTGAAAACCATACTTGAGTAAAAGTATTGATACCTTACATCGAAAATGACTCAACTACAAGTTACAACTAACCAATTCCAATCCGACTTGAGTAAAAGTTTTAAAGTATCTGAATTTAACAGTATTTTACTCATGCTGAATATAGGCTCAGAGATGCACTAGTCCTGAGAGACATACCAGTGAAAATAAGAAACGTAAAAAGTAAAAATAAAACTGAACACCTCAATGTTGCAATAAATCAAGGTCGACACAACAACCTTTTAAACGTCTACAAACTCTGAAGTCTCAGTTGAGCTCAAGTGCACAGAAAGGCCATAAATAAACCAATATCCTTCAAAACGGTCTTGTCCATATAGCGGATAAATAAAACAATGTTAAGTAAAATTAAATAGTCAAAGTCTACTGTATGTGCTGGTTTGAGCCCCATCACTAGCTGCAGTCATTTCCTCATGTAATAAATAAAACATCTGCGATCAGCAACTACCTGCTAATGCACTCACATTCACATAAAAAGTATCCTTGTTGACGAGTTTTGGGTGAGTAAAGGTAAAATGCTCAAGATATAGTACCTTCAATGCCCTTAGATGGCGATATCGCTTCTTTATAGGAGAAATAAACTGCTGCAGAAAAAGTTAGCTGCAATGAAAAATGTAATTTGCAATTGCATTACTCATCACAAATGTAGTGGAGTAAAATGTACATTTACTTGCTCAAAAATGTAGTCAAGTAGAGAGTAAAAGTTGCCACTATCTTTAATACTCAGTACAACTACATAGTAGCCAAAAAGATACAGTAACTAATTACATTTACTCAAGTACTTTACACCTCTGCGTGACAGTATGACATTATTTCAGGAGAAATTTAAGTTGTTATTCACTGAAAATATCTGCCATGTCTCGGTCGCAATTGGTCTCAAGACTTGCAAGAGTCAAATGGCATTTGATTCAATACATCTCGAGCACAATGAGTTTAAATGAGTATGACATTTGAACAAAAATCACAAGATGAGTAATCAAAGACCGAATTTTAAGTTTAGAGTTGAATATATTAATTGTAAAAGTTGATATTGAATATTCTTAAACAACGCTTTGATAGTGCAGAATATTAGTCACTATGACGTTTCCCAAATAGAGCGTGTTGCACAATGATAGCGGATCATCAGAGACTGCGGCCTTTGCACACTGCACAATTTCTTCCCCCCACACCCCGGTTTCAATTCATTTTGGCAGTGCACCACTGTGCCAGCCCTGTGATGTAATGTGGTTATTTCCAGAGTGCTCTGGGTCATGCGTGAAATGCAAGTAAGAAGCCACAGAAGCTTTATCCTCCCGAACCTTAACTGACTCCTCCACTCCCATCCACACAGAGGCTGTTAGGCTGCAAGCCCAGCATTAGGCATCTCCAGCGGGGCTCTACCATTTGCATCAGCATCACAGCGAGTTGGGAGAAAAGAGCTTTGCGAGGTGATCTGAAATGACAGTTGGGGAGCCAAATTGATTTTCTATCTCTTTGATTAATTTATCTTCCCCTTGTTGTGCATGAGGAAATTGCTGAATTGCATTCTGTAAGATTAAAACCGCAAACCATACTTTTCATAATCTGACAGATAATTGGCATGGGGGTTGGCTTCTAGATGATTGCCCCATTACAGGATTTCTTTGGAGGCATGCATACATATGTGCACGAGAGTAAGCATGTACATGCACATACACAAACTTGTCATCAAAAGCCAAGCCATCACATACTCATCTGTCTATAAGAAAAAGAAAATAACTCAAGCTTCACAGATATTATTAAACTTACATTAAGATCGTCTGGCAACCAGATGTTTTAATTGAATTGGTCAGGATTTGGGAAGACTTAGAAAAAGTTTTGACAGCCAAGACTGACTTACGACACTGCGTGTAATGGGATAAGAGAGAGAGGAAGCCACAGCTTGGATGTGAGTGGCTGCTTTCAGTAATCCCTGATCAATAGCACAATAAAGACGGGTGCATTAATATGCGTATATGCCATCTTTTCATGCTGCTGTGCTAACAGAGATGAGAGAAGAGGTGGTATTTCACTAATGGATGAATTGCTCATCTATCTCCCTGAGGGTTGGTGACATTTGGGCAATGCCAGGAACAGACAAAGACAATACCATTCCATTAATTCTGGACTTCATTATTTGTCTGGGGGAAGACCATTTTATACAAAGGATGTCCATCTCAGGAAACAAATGAAACAGTTGGGAGCAATTATCAAATAAATACAGTAATTAAGCTGGATTGGTGGGAAATAAATAAATAAATATAAGAAAGAAAGAAAGAAAGAAAGAAAGAAAGAAAAGAAAGAAAGAAAAAAAAAAACTTTTTTCGGTTGCAGCAATGCACCATGTGTGCTTCCACCACATAAGGCACAATGCAATATTTAAAACTCTCTATTCAGTGCCAAGCCCGTTGTGAATTTAAAATGCACTACTACAATAATAACCTTCCATTTTGTAAACATCAACAAAGACGGCAGCCAGAATGCAATATGTAATATCACCTTAAATAAGAATGTGATAATCTGTTCCCTCTACAGTTTGTGTATGTATGTTTTCTTATGCTGTTCTTTTAATGTTTAGACATTCAGAATCGGAATATTGCTCCTTTATGCACAATAAATATTGATTCAGAGCTCATAAATAACAAAATGCGGTGCCCAGTCAAAGATCCAGAGAATAAATCCTCGATTGCTGTGTTTTACTGTAGGCCTATATATGCTAAAATCCCTCTTCTGTGCTTGCAAACTGATAAGCACGAGAATTGCCTGAGAATGATTTATATAGCTCTGCTATGTTTACGGCCCACAAACCCCCACAACATACACCACCAGGGATGGTGCACCTTACCTTTGGTGTTCAATAAACTAAATATATTTTTCCCAAGGTTATGATGTCACAAATTACACTCATTACATGTGTTTACATTTTGTGACAGGCTATTTTGTCAGTAACCATCTGTAACTATTTGTTTCCAGCAAGAGTGTCATCAGAAATCCTCAGTTTGTCCATGTTCTCTTCTTGCTGTGGTACAGCCAAACACCCATAGCTCTTGCCTCCAAACAGCCTTAGGCTAGCACTGGAGAAGAGCTTAGCTGTTCAAAGGCAAAACAAAGTGAGAGTCGGTCTGGCTGTCGTTAGTTATCCTCCACGGCTGCCTCGGGTGACTGCCGTACTTCTGAACCCCCCTGTAATTTTTACTTGGCCTTCTTTGTCTGGGAGTTTGTCCCGCACGAGGTGAGAGCCAATGAGGCATGTCCACGGTGATGGATTTCCAACCCTGGTTCTAACGGGGCCGATGTCACACATTATCTCCAGGCCCAGAGACATAGTTAGGAGTGGGGACAGTGAGATGCTACACAGGCGGGAATGCTGACATGGGTGTCTAAAAAGGAACTACAAGCGAGGAGGGATTCAAAACCATGCAGCACATTGGCAAAAGAGTGTAAAAATAAATGTCGAACTGTCATAATGTACATGTGAGTCCACAGCAGTGTTATTTTAGTATCATTGATTATTTTTTTGTTAACATTTTGATTTAGATTTTATTTTTATACTTTCTGTTTTCATTTTAGTTAGTCTCCTGTTTTTTTTTTATTGATGGTTGGATGATAGATGGATGGATGGATGGATGGAACAAAACAAAACTGGGGAAATTAATACATAGAGATGCAATGCAATCAGTTTGCAGCTCATACACCCTAAAAATAATTAAACAAATACAATAAATGATTATGTGCAGCCATCATGGAATGATTATGTTCACCCTTACACTTTCATACACTCACCATTAATTATGTCCAGGTGTAATTCATTCGCATTGCGCATGGGAATTTGTGGTAATTAGACATGGGAATTAATAGAAAAAGGATAAGAAAAAGCTGCTAGACTACTGCAAAATTATGTATTAAAATAAGCTAAGCCAAATATGCATTGAGGATTACTAATGGAAATACCATATTAGTTTTAATCGGAGCATTTATCATTGTGGACTATAACTTTTAGGGGTGACAGAATAGATTTGCACAAATTTTTGCATATAAATTGCATTATTTGCTCTTGTCAAATGCATTGTCATGTGATTATGTCAGGGCTATAAACAATTCCAGGGGTTTCCCCTGACAAACAAGTAGGATGATGCTGTAGAAAAAAGGTCAGAGTTTGTCCAGGCCAGGCTGCCCTTATATATAGTGGGCTCATCTCAATTCCCATGTTAAATGTTAAGACAGTAAATGAATGTAAGAGATAAAAAGTAGAGAGAGAGAGGAAAAAAATGACTCTGATAAACTCTCTCACACACACAGTAGCAGCCCCTGACATCTCAAAAAAGTGTCTAAACGTTCAAAAAGTTTGGAAAGGTCAAAGCGAATTACAAGGGCAATCTTGGGCTTCATTGCACAGGATATGCTCTGGGAAAAAATGCACACTTTTCACAATGTTAGGCTTAAAATGCCAGTATTTCAGTGTTTTCCCTTTCAAATTCCCTACGAAGGCATCATTTATTGTTTGCAGTTTGGAATGCAGTATATAATCGATACACCCAAATCACTCACTGACAAAAGCAACTACTAACAAATCCTCACATGCGCTCTGAAGAGTGCTCACCCCATGTGGATCTACTGCATGAAAGTGGTTAAACGTGCTTATATCTCAAAAAGCTTTTATGATACGAAATTATGGTAAACATATTCTTATGCTATTAACCAGACAAGACAAAACATCTATGTGTCACAATAGAGCTGTGCATTAATAGTGTGAATGCAGCCTTATAAATGCTGCTGTCTATGATGTCATCAATAATTATATTTAATAGATAATTATAAAATAAAAAAATAAATAACATGAGAAGAGAAATATCTCTGACTGCTATTGTCTGGAAAGTGTCCATCCTTACTACTGCTTAAAATGTTTTTTCTTTTTCTTTTTTTTTTTTTATTACTGACCCTTTACTTGTATGTTTTAAAGCTATATTCAGTTAATTGTTGTGAAAATTACTTTACATGTAATTGTTTTAATTTATTATTTTGAATTACTTAATGAAGTACTTAAACTATATAATTATATAAATAAAAATAAACAAAAGGAATTAAAAAAAAAAAAAAAAAAAGATCAAGAATCGTTTTAGAATCAGATTGTGACTCCCAGAATCTTAATCAGATCAAACAGTGAAGTGCCTCAAATTTCCTATATGGACCCCTCTATGGATAATTGTTTAATGATCTCGATGCTCTTGACTGCCATCACAAATTATTAACTCTCTCTTTCTTTGTGTTTCTCTAGAGTGAGAGAGCATAGACTACAGACTTACAAACAAAATGGAAAGGGAACTCTAGATGAAAAAGATAAAAGATTAAACTATTTTAAATGAAAACAAACTCACTCAAACACATTATTAGGTACACCTTGCTAGTACCAGGTTAGACCCCCTTTTGCCCTCAGAACTGCCTTAATTCTTCATGGCATAGATTCATAGAGGTGCTGGAAACATTCTTCAGACATTTTGGTCCATATTGACATGATAGCATCACACAGTTGCTGCAGATTTGTCGGCTGCACATCCGTGATGGAAATCTTCCATTGCACTATATCCCAAAGGTGCTCTATTGGATTGAATTTTGGTAACTGTGGAGGCCATTTGAGTATAGTGAACTCATTGTCATGTTCCAGAAACCAATTTGAGATGATTTAAGCTTTGTGACATGGCATGTTATCCTGCTGGAAGAAGCCATCAGAGGATGGGTACACTGTGGTCATAAATGGAAAGTCATGGTCAGCAACAATACTCAGCTGTGGCATTTAAATGATGCTCAAGTGCTACTAAGGGGCCCAAAGTGTGCCAAGAAAACATTCCCCACACCATTACACCACCACCAACAGCCTAAACCTTTGATACAAGGCAGGATGGATCCATGCTTTCATGTTGTTTACTTCAAATTCTTAACCTACCATCTGAATGTCACAGCAGAAATCGAGACTCATCAGAGCAGGCAACATTTTTCCAATCTTTTATTGCCCGTGTAAATTGTAGACTCAGTTTCCTGTTCTTAGCTGACAGGAGTGGCTGCGGCACCTGCTATGGTCTTGTGCTGCTGTAGCCCATCTGTTTCAAGATTCGACGTGTTGTGCGTTGATGCTCTTCTGCAGACCTCGGTTGTGACACGTGATTATTTGAGTTACTGTTGCATCTCTATCAGCTCGAATCAGTCTGTCCATTCCCCTCTCTGGCATCAACAAGGTGGTTTTGACCACAGAACCGCTCATTGGATAATTTCCCTTTTTCTGACCGTTGTCTGTAAACGGTAGAGATGGTTGTGCATGAAAATCCCAGTAGATCAGAAATACTGGCCCATCTGGCACCAACAACCATGGCATGTTCACCAACATGGCACATTTGTTGGTGTTCATGTCTTTTATTTTGTAATTTCATAGTCATGTTTCATGTTTCCTGGTTTCTTGTCATATGACTTCCTTGCCCTCATGTGATCATAGGTTTGTTCGACTTGAAGCGGCGCTGCACAGATCGATCGTTTATGATATCAAAGTGCCGCGAGAGCGGTTAGAGAGCAGACAGATCCGTATGCTTTTGAATCGCTTTCGAGGTACTTTGATGTCATAACCGATCGGTCTGTGCAGCACGCTTCAAGTCAAACAAGCTTGTGCTCCCCTTGTGAAAGTCATGGTCTGATTGGTTGTCCTGGTCATGTGTCCTGTTTTCTTATTGGTTCATTGTTTGATTGTGCACTGGTGTCCTTTGTTTTGCTCATTAGTCTTGTGTATATATAGCCCTCATGTTTCATTGTTCCTTTGTCTAGTATTTGTGCGTTAGTGTTTGTGTAATTGCTGTTGGTGAGTTTTGCTATATTCATGTTTAGTTCATGTTTTGTTCATGTAAAGTCATTGTTTTGTTCACTTTGGATCATATTCAATAAACTGCACATAGGTTCAAATCTTGCCCTCAGTGGACTTCCTTGTTACAGCTACATTCATCAGTCTGAATCTAATTTTTGTGCATGTCCGAATGTAATCCGATCAGATTTAGCAAGTGCAAAAAATCACATGAAATAATAATTTTTTTACAAATCCGTTTCAAATATGCATTTCTGGAAATCCGTTTCAGCCTATACTGCTCTGATTTCGGGTTTCTCGTGGTTTATGTGACTTATGTGATGCCACACTGGATTGACAGTGTGAACACTTTGCTGCTATGTTATTGGCTGATTAGATATTTAACAGTTGCACAGGTATAGCCTACCTAACAAAATGGCCAGTGTATTTCGACACCATAAACATAACACTACAACTAACATCTGCAGACAATAAAACAATTACACATGTGAATGTGAAGCTATGTGCTAATCAGAATGTGTAACTTTTGCTGTGAATATGCCACTGCCATAATAATGAGCTACCGCGGCTTGACATTTCCACCCGCCAAATGCGGGTAGATTTGAGCGGTTGCGGGTAAGACAGCCACTCCTACCAGCCACTTTGGCGGGTTGAATATAATTTCAGCCTACAGCCTAATTAAAGGTAGCCAAGCTTGTTGTAGCTCAAAATTACTATTCAATCACAATTCGTTATCGATGAACGTGCAGTTAGTGAAAGTGGGATAGACGGAATAGCGCTGAATGACACATAACAGAAGCGCGCTCTCGCATGCGCTCTCTCTCTCTCTCTCTCTCTCTCTCTCGCTCGCCTGATCAGTTCTCCTTGCGCCTGAATAGGCAAATACACGCACACACAGATGTCATAATGTTCATCGTGTGGAGAATCTCGCGTGAATACAGTCGGCTATGGCTTAAGTGGACGTAAACATGTGGGTAAAACTGGATATGTGTCAGTATATTACGTCCATGTATTCAGCAGCCCAATTAAATACCTGTCTGTCATTAATGTTAATCAAACAGTTAAATAAATGTATACATGTTAAATAAACCTACTGTATCTGAAAAAAATAGTTTATTTAGTTTACTATTGTATTGGTACTTTGCTATTTTTTTTTTTTTTTTTTTTTTTTTTCATTTTGTATAGCCTAACAAAAATAACTTTATAAAAAAATAAAATTATAAAATTTCTCATATTATGGTCATATTGCCCACCCATACATACCAGCCGATATACCATGTAGTTTTGATAAGGGTGGTCAATCTCCATCTGAATGATTAAAAGTGTTTTAAATCTAGCTAAATCAAGTAAAATGACTCCAAATCAAGTAATTTTAGAATGCCAAAGTCAACTTAATCATATAAAATGTAATTTTCCAACAGCAAAATTGTGGCCAGTGAAAGTTCTGAGTGACTAGTAACTTTGGAAAACCACTAGCCACAGTGGCTGGTGAACGAAAAAGTTAATGTCAAGCCCTGCATGCTACATATAAACCAATATTAAACAGTCTATAAAACACTGAATATCGATTAGTCTCGAAAACATGAACATACAGTTTGCAACAAAATAACATATTCCCAACAATGGAACATTCATAGAATTATTGAAAATGGCATGACAAAATATTAACATTTTTACTCAAAACACAAATTATGACTGTAAAAACATGACTGAGTGAAATTATCACTGAAAAGAAAGAGGCCTGGCTGCTCAGATCTAAATAAGTGCTCCTCATTCTCACAAAACACAGGAAGATATCTGCTGTGAAGGTCATGTCTTGCCTGAATACTAGTCTAGACGAGTGACTCTTAGGATAGAAAGGATCTACTCTTCCTTTGATGTGAGAGCACAGACTACCCTGCGCATCTTATCTTTTTTTTTTTTCTTTTTCTTTCCCTTTTCACTAAACTGGAGCAGTCCTGACACTTTCCTTGCCTATTTCTCAATCTACGAAGGACTGCAGCTGGATGCTGCCAGCACCTAACCTAAACTACCTCTTTTTTTCTCTATCTTTGCATTTTGTAGAATGGGTCTCTGCTATAACCAGCTCATCCCTTCTTCTGCCATGTCTTTATCCACGTTCTAACAAGAATTTAAAATAACATTTTCAATCAATGCATGTGTTAATAGATTGAGAGAAAAATCTGCCCACACTCCATATCCTCCAATGGAACCTGGTGTTAGATCCACCAATCAGAGAGGTTTCCGAATCTCAATCGATTTTTAATTGATTAAAATGAATGGAGTATATCTCATCATTTTCTGTGGGTACCCGACCATTTTTCATGGGTGCCCAAACTCCCACGGGATATATACGTGACTACGACACTGTCAGTGCAATTTTGTCTAAAATAAGAATGGGCTTTTGTCTAAATAAGAAAGCATTCTCACTACTTCCTATTGGGTAAAAAATGATAATCTAGCTAGATTGTGAAATGTTTAATGTTGCATGCAAGTTTTACTTCATAAAGAAGATTACAATGATGTTAAAGCCCTGGGTATTCTTCGTTTTTTTTTACACGTAAGCTAGTGTACTCGCACAGTTGAACGCACAGCCTTGGAAAGTATACTTCATTTGCCTCGTACCCATACACAGGCGTTCGACATATGCACAGTTTTGAACAATCTCTCACCATGAGTTACAACCCATGTAAACATTTTTGTATTCTTTCATGCTAGAAAAAAAAATATGTACAAAGTATGCAACTGACATTAACAGTATCGAATGGAGTGAAGCTTGAAAGTTGAAGGAAATCTACAAAAACAAACACTAAAATTAAACAAGTGACTGCCAAAATCTAACTTTTTTTTGCATGGCTTGGTCGATTTCCACAGAGTGTGTCTAACAATCTTCCTCAACCTTTCCTCCAAGCGATTCCCAAGGGTCTCAGTTCTTCCAACCAGGCAGACAGGCCATCTGATTGGTCAACCAGAACCATTTGACAGCAATCACCTGTTTTCCAGCTGCCCAATTACCTAGAAGTCCATTGGGTCCTTCATTACCCACAAGCCTTAGGGCCTCCTGAGGCCACAGTTCTCCTTTCTTATGATGCAAGTCCTGCATATGACCAAAAAAGAAAAGAAAAATAAAGGAGAAAAAAGGGGACCAAATGGAAATTAATCTTTAAATTCTATAAATAAAAAAGGCTAAATATTTGCTTTGTGACCCTACCAGATTCAAGATTTTAGGCTCAGGAAATGTACACAGCTGAGAATAGAGAGACAGCAAAAGGGAGAGGAAGACAAAGAAACAGAGACATCATCATGCCATCATTATCCTGAGTTAAAAGGCCAAAAACATTTGGTGCTTTCTGGTGGCAGAGAGCTGATTAGTGGCAGGTAGCCCATTGTGAGGGAAATCACTTCACAGCTGTAAAGCAAGTGATTTCATAGACTTTCTTCAAGATTACACAGCTAGGGCCTAATCAGCTGATCCTTAATCACAGGCATTGTGCACTCCCAGTCTCCAGCACCCCGCCAGCCGGATACCAATGTTTCGCTGCTATTGTGAGAGCTTCACACAAGTAATCGCCTTAAAACAACTCTTACTGATCTTCCATTTAGCACTCAGTTGCTCATGGTGTGTATGAGTGTGGGAGCAAGAACAAACAGCAAAATATAGGGATCTATCATTAAACTTGATAGTGATAGTAAAACTTGTAAGAGGACATGTTTGATGGAATTTGACTGTAAACAATATATAAAAATGGAAGAGATGAAAGTAATACATATCAATGCAATACATATCAACAGTCTTGCGCCATTTACTTACAATTTTTATCATCATTTACTTATCATTATGCCATCTGTACAAATACAAAGTTCTGTCATGAAACTCTAGATGGCACAGGCTAATAGGTTCTTTAACTCAACCTGCTTGTAATCACATAGTTATCTAAAGGGCACAGCTGATTGGTTCCTGCTGTACCAGTAGCCAGTGAGCTTGTGTGCTCAACCTTCAAAATACTTTGATAGCATTGCCTTAGCAGTGCAGCACGCTTCAGAAACCCTCCACCTTCCCCAGCTCCACCTGTATAGATCTGCTACAAGTAATTCATACACACTATATTGTACAGCAGCAGCATGTCATGTATGTATTGGCAGTAGCAAGTCCCGTACTTGCTCTGTAGCAGCAGCGTATTCCGCCAAGACCAAATATATCAATACTATCATACCCATTACTATGCCAAACACTCCGAGAGTTGTCATGACAGAACTTTTTTTCCCCCTAAATAGATCATAAAAATGACTTTAGCAGGACATTTGTGTTTCTCTTTTTCTTATAAATAAAGTGAATGATGACTATGTCTGTCCCGACAAAAAGCATGTACAGTATGAACATTGTGCTAACTATCTCCTTTTGGGTTTCACACAAGAAATAAGATCATATGTGTTGATGAATGATGAGAGGATATCGAATTTTAGGTGAACTTTCCCTTTAAGATAAGATTTATTCTTTGTGTACTTCATGACTGCAGCACAGTGCTAGTGTAGTCAACAAGATCAAAGCATTCAAGCAAAGAAAAAAAAAAAGGAAAAGTTATGCTTTTTTTCTTTGTTGTTTTGTTTTGTGGAAGCACTTATACTGCAAAACATATGATGGAGAATACATGATCATACAGAGCACATTCCCTTCATAGCCTTGAATGGATATTTCACCATTTACTCACCCTCATGTCGTTCCAAACATGTATGACTTTTTTTTCCACTGAATGGAACACACACACACACACACACACACACACACACACACACACAGAAAAAAAAAAAGGATCCAGTGTTGTTTTGGAGACCACTGACTTTCATTGTATGGACAAAAACAGTTATTCAACAGAAAAAAAATAAAATAAACACATGCAGGTTTGAAACAAAAACATGACTATGAGTAAATAATGACAATTTGTATTTTTGGTTGAGCTACCCATTTAACAGCAAATGCCAAGCTCAAGTCATGCAAGTCTGCAAGTCTTTCTTATTTCTTTCCAAGTCTTTCTCATTTTTGCATCAAAGAAACAAAATGTACACAATAAACAAGTGTTGCCTTCAACCTGCAGTTTAGGCATAATTGCTCTTGGTGCTGTTAACGTTTCATGATTTAATAGCTGTCACACAACATTCTCCCTTGTTTTGCTGAAAAGCAGGTGCCACTTTGAGAGAAATCACTGCATGGCTGTATATAGACTTGAAAAACAGTAAACAGCATGGAATAGTTCAGTATTTCAGTGTTAGCCTATAATAATTGACAGAGCTGTAAGGTGGTCTGAAAACACATTTTGTTTTATTTTTGTAGCTATTGGTGCTCGGTATAACAGAGGAAAAGAAAAGAGCAAATTTTTTTGCCCATATAACATTACAGCACGGGGTGTTTACCCCACATGAGCGACGTTATTAATTGGTGAGTCCAACTTTTGTTCAAAGAACCATTCATGCACTGCAAAAAAATTGTGTTGCAGTTAAAACGCTCTCCTGCTCACTCTCACACACACAGAGCTGTTAATGAGGCGCAGGTTGCCACAAAGGACAAGCTCTCTGTGAGCAGGTTAATTATGTTATTACTGGCATGTTGATGAGATTGTTTGATGAAATATGAATGTAATATGAGACGTGGCCAGGGGCTTTATTGAAACCAATCCCAGAAGGAGAGGGGGCTCAAATCAATGCCATGTATGCGCACTTACAAACACAGACCTTAGAGATCAGACATGTAAAGGAATGTGTGTGTTTCTTGCGTATGAGCAATGTGTTCAGTCATAACGTTGGTGGCGAGGTTAGACGGAGAGAAAATAGATGAAGCGATAGACAGAGTGGTAAACAGACAGGCAGAGAAAGAGATAGTCACCCTCTTACTGGATGTTATTTCTATGCAAATGACAGACAAGGAATTAAGGCCGAGGAGAATGGAGACAGTGACTACAGCCATGGATGTTGCTGTGGCAACTGAGATCTCTTAACATCAAGCTTTAGTGTAAACCATCGGAAACACTGATAAGTGAGAAAAATGAAAGAGAAAACAGTTGACAGGGAAGAGAAAGAAGTTATTAAGGCATCATTGGAAAAGAACCTGACATAGAAGAGTAGAGTAGTGTTAATATAAATGAGAATGGTATGGGGTGATGGCGATCATGGGCTCTTGTTTGAATCATATTTTGCCAACGACCATGGAACTCAGGATGCCAGAATAAATCCGGGACATCTGGATGCTATATACTGTTAGCAACAACCAGTTCAAAATTCTCTTGAGGATTCATTAAAATCTTAGTTTCAAAGGCATGCATGTTTAATATATTCTTTTTATGACAAAATGTCAAACAGTTTTCCTGTGCTGATTATCAGTTGTTATTTTTGGTTCAAAGAAACAAGTATTGATTACCAGCACATGTCTTTGAACTCATGGTGTTTCGAACTAAAAATAATTTTGATCAAATATTGTTCCTCGTTCTTTTATCTAATGAGACTCAGTGTAATAGTCTCAAAAAGCATGAACGCAAAAGATGGTATGGAAGAAGATTAAACAATATCTCGAAAATAATTCAAAAATTAAGTGTCAGATTCCAGATTTAATCAAGTAAAATTAAAATTAATATTGTTTAAGTCTCTAATTTAAAGGACTTAATTACACGAATCTCAAAACATTTAAAGAGTTTACTATATTCTTCACTGTAAACTCGGATAAGTTATACTAACTCAAAAAATTTGAGGCAACTGATTGTTTGCAAACTTAAATATCATCAGTAAGCATACAGTAACTACTGTAGTTTTTTTTTTTTTTGAATAACTGTAAATTACAAATAAACATTAATTTAAATCAAAATATATATATTGAGTGTTTTGTTCATCTTAATTTAATGCAACTCAAATAACCTAACCTGTGGGCAGATGATATGAGTGTAGCCGATATCAAATAGAGAAGTGTGCAACATTATTATAAACAGGTGAATACTTGCATATTTTTGTAGCTATCGAAATAAAAATGCATACAGTATATTTGGACTTGAATTGACCTGCTGTGGAATCCATACAGATCAGCACTGTTATTTTTCAATTATATATGTGAATAATCAACCCGATCTCACGGCAATTCGTACGTATTTTACGAGGTGGCTAATTCATATGAATTCATACGATCTCACTCATACGAATTCGTACGTTATATGCTAATTCGTACTGATTATATGAGTTGCCAAATTTCGTATGAATTTGACCCTAACCCCGCCCTAAACCTACCTATCAATGGGGTTTAGACAAATCGTATGAATTCGTACGAGTGAGGTCGTACAAATTAGCCACCTCGTAAAATATGTACGAATTGGTCGTGAGATTAAACAATGTATTTCATGCTTTTTCAATGAACCATGAACAATTATTGCTCATGCATCTGTGAAACACCAAGGGAAAGATGCCCAGGGTCCCTGATCACCTGCGTGAACATGCCACAGTTCTGTTGCAGGAGGGCATGAGGATTGCAGATGAGGACAGAGCAATAAATGTCCGTAATGTAAGACGCCTAAGTTAGGGAGACAGATGATCGTCCTAGCAGTGCCAAAACATGTGTAGCCTTATGTTCCCACAGATGGAATAATGGAATAATGAATCCCTTTTGTTTCCATTTCTGTTTGTCAAATGTCTGTGAAACTTGTTTCATTTGTCTCACTTGTTGAATCATTTTTATGTTCATACAAATATTCAAACATAATACTGGAAAAAAAAGGACGGTTCTTTTTTTTTTGATAGATAGATAGATAGATATAGATAGATCAAGTACAATATGATTTCTCCTGGTGTAATGAATAAACACTACACCTTGGGAGATCTTAAAAGGCATCTGCCTCAGTAAAACATCTGAAATATGTAAATTGCAGATGACAGTTGTGAAGACTAACTGATTAGTTTTTGCCTTCTGTCTTACTGTCATAATTGATATGTTCCTCAGGTCACAATCTCTATTATCGGTACTACAGAAAAGATTATATATTTTCTTTTCGGGATCTGTATCTGAACTGAGAGTAAACTAAAGCTTTTGATTTCTCACAGGCATTCAAGATTAGGGCTGTGACTCTCTTGGGTAGGAAAGATAAAAACGAAAACTTGATAGCTGCCTAAAAATGTCTAATCTCATAAGCGATGAGGCCACTGACAGAGCAGCAGTGGGAAGTAAAATGTCTTTAAAAGCTTTTTACATCTTAATGTACTCAGAATTGTCTTGACAGGCTCCTCCCACTGCCACACTGCCATCCTGCCGTTACACCCCTGTGGAGCGTTGGAGTGGCCCTAGTGTGCGGGCAGGCCCTCTATGTTGCACATTGTGACAGTGCCTGCTAAGAATTATTTTTTAATATGGCCAATCTTCACTGCAATTCTGCACTGCACTTCACTTTCTGCCTCAGTGCTAACTTGGTAGATTAGGTCGAACAAAATTAAAACAGCTTCCAGGTGCATGTGATGGTGTGGGTTATCAAACATGATGCTGTTCTGAAGTCTTCATACATTCTGAAAATACTGTGACTTTAAAATAGCTTGTAATTTCCGTTTAACTTGTGTATATTCAACATTAGAACAATTACAGTTTTTCCCAATTGCCAAAACACTAAAACGCATTCTCTCGAAACACATTTATTAAATGTTTAATATTTAATGTTTTCTGCAGAACTTGACAAAAACAGTGTTCTCACAAGGGAAGGATTTCCAAATCCCAGCCTTTGCATGGGGGAGAGAAAATTCTGGAAATTAAGTGTTAGCTCATGTGTTTTTTGAGCAAGAAAAGAAAAGACAGATATTTGATGTTTCATATTCAGTTATTGTGGGATTTCTGTTATATAGAGTTTTGTAGGCTACTGTTATGGTGAAGAATGAAGCTTATCCTGTACCTTGCTGTACTTAAAAAAAAAAAAAAAAACATGTTTATTTGTGCTTCCTGACAATATACCACATACAGTATAATAAAAAAGTAACATTTAGCATGCTAATATGCTATAGCTATCTGGTGGTTTTCTCTAGACCTGAAACAGAATCCTTTATTCTTTGTCTCTCACCATGCTAACACCACAGCATCATCTTTAATGAGTGGCACGATCAGAGAAAAATGTAATTTTATTGACAGTAGACAGTAAAATATCTGTCATTTTCATCTGTCAAAACATGCTAGAGAACTAAAAAGGGAAATACAATGAAGCACACATTTCAGGATGTGTGATGATTCAACTGAGCAAGACAAACTAGATTTGGGATAGAGAATGTTGATGTGATATTATTATTATTATTATTATTATTATTATTATTATTATGAGAGCTGTAGTTTTGACTAATAGTTCGGCATACACAAAATGACCACTACTAATTCATGAAATTACATGACATCATTTAAGGAGGGACAGCCAAGGCCTTGAAATTACTTAAGTATTGGCTTAGTTCTTCTCTGATGTGTTGCTGTTAAAAATCCATTGTGTTTTTTTAAATTTGCCCACAAATCCACATATTATAATCATCAGTTGAGAAAAGTTATGAAAACCCTTTTTTTTTGTGAAACCACTGTTCACAATTGAATTAACCTCTATTTTTTTCCCTCAGTGTACTGGACTTTTTATACAGAACTACACATACTACTACAGTACATACTACTAAATCCCTAATACACTACTACGTACTGTATATAAAATCTCAGGATTGGCAGTGGCAGATGAAATGGTTATAAAGGATAAAGTTATCAGATTATTTATGTTGTTATTTATGCTTTTTTTGACATTTCTAGTCTTAATGTTATTATTTACTTTTGACTTAATCTTCTACAAGCCCAGAGCAATACATCACCATTTTTGAATATGTCTTAGCGATCAAGTTTGCTGTAAAGATGAATTCCCAGGATATTCAAAGAGCTGTCAGTTCTTCCTGAAAAGTAAGGCCATATAAGGACACTGTAAGACATATGACCCCAGATTCTCTTGATATCCAGATAATCTCTGCTTTGCTTTTATCATTTGCTCTAGAGGAGAACCTCATCTAAAGCACAAGCTGTAGGGTATGGACCAGGTACCTTGTTCCTAGGCACTGTAAGCTGATTTATGAAAGCCTAAAAAAGGATGAAAAATTGCTACAGTGTTGATAAATGTGTGATAGAATCTCTTTTTAGCTGTAAAGGGCATATGCTTTCAGGACAGAAAAGGGATCATGTGACCAAAGCTGCCAGAAAGGTAGTAGTTTGGTTGGCTCTTAGTACCACTTTTTTACTACATTATATATGGCATTACTATATATATATGACATTAACCCAGCTAACAGGGAACCTTCCCATACGTTTGAAAAATGTTCTTTAAAAGTTATGTAAATGTTAGAACAAAATGTTCTTAAAGGAACATTCTTATATAGTTATTAATAGTTAATATAGAAATGTCCATATGCCGTTGCAGCTAGTCGCGTCGCATCTGGTTAGAAACAGGTGTTTCACATCCCATTTAGTATCGGTACGGCATGCTTGGAACCTCAATCGAGGTGGTGTATTTAAGCAAGCTGTACCGTTCCATACCAAACCATCCCATGCAGTGGAAAAGCACCAAAAATTGAGCCGTACAGAGCCGTACCAAACCGTACCATGCAGTGGAAAAGCGCCATTATATACATATGGTCTTTGGTTATCTGACAGGCAAGTTTTTACAACTTAAAATATAGTTTTCATTTAATTCTTTTTTTCTTCTCATAGGTACAAAAAGCCTAATAATGTATAGAGAAGCTTGAAGAACTTTACAGGCAGGTTGATTTTCCTGTGGCGCCCTGCCTGATATCCTTTGATAGTGCACAATGGGAGCCTTGCAAGCGAGACCTTGAGAAGTAACAAAAAAGCTTGAGTGTGTTAGTGGGCAGATGGCAGACAGCCATGTTGGATTGCAATGAATGCAACATTGTCTGGACTGCTGTCACAGATGTCTGAGCGGTATACAGTATATTCACAGTATTTTAAAAGAAATAACTAACATTGGTAACCGCGCACATGCAAATGGGCAATAAAGGTGAAGATTACAAAACAAATACTATTAAAATATTCAAACCAGAAAACCTCTGCTCGATTTGTTTTTCATGAACTTGAAGCAATTGCAGCGGATGCTGTTCAGTCAATCAAGCATTACCAAGTAAGCCTTAAATAGTTCATCAAATACACTCCCAGAAAGCCTAGTGTGTATTTGCATCTTCATTAAGACGGTGTACCTGCGTAAACATTAAACAATAAAAAAAAATTCATTACAAGACATGTAAACTAATAACCTGCATCCAGGCAAACAATTCAATGTCAATTCATTTCTGTCTCTAAATCAGGCACACCCATAATATAATTGCACACAAGTCGTTTTGGAAATGTAAACATTAACCAGAATGTCAGAATTAAATAAAATTGATGCTTGTGTCCGATCACTTTTTGCATCCTCGCCCATGCGGAGGGATTATGTAAACGAGACACATTGTCTCGTAGCGAACGAGCGTCAATGCTTGAATATTAATTTGCCTTGCCTGACTGAGCTGATTGAGACAGCCTGAACCTCCTCACTCTCGTTAATTATACCACTCTCCATTCAGCCAGCAGGCCTGATTCTGTGGCTCTCCTGGGTGAGAAAAAAGGAGATTTGTTTAGAAAGAGAAGGTCTACTTTCAAACAAATATAAAGTGGTGTGAGTAGGCCTTTGTCTCTGGAAAAGAAAGTAAATATATAAATAAAGAAAAAAGATAGTTTTTCTATGCACAGCTGTAACACAAATGAAGGAGCAGATGAATAAGGTAGCTTGGATTCTGAGGGGGATTTGTGTTTCTCTCTGATGAGGTGAAGCTTTTGGTATTGTGCCGTAATTGAGAAACTTAACTCTAAGCAGTGCCTGGTTCAAAGGTTTTAATGTCTGAGGCTTAGTCAAAGTTTTCTAACAACTCTAATGCAATGGACAAAGATGGATCAAACAGTAACTGGCTCCAGCAGAAGTTAAATTCTCGCTTGATGACTGCAGTGCCACTGGTTTTCCTTTTTTCCAAGTCAGCATGAACTTTACAGCGGATTTGATCATTTGACGATCAAGGCCTCTAAATGGTGTATGGGGACGCACGAGGTGAAAACATTGATTGTCTAGCCCGGTTTTGCACTTGGGGCAGTGCATCAATAATCAATGAGTGTTGGATCAGAGAGATGCCATCTTCTTGCCAAAGGACCCTGTCATTAGCTGTCTGCTACGTGCCTGTAGCAACCCCAGCCCTCCTTTCATCTGTGGCGTCCTCTCTCCCGATGTTTCAATCTGCCCCGCCATTTAGAGATCTATATAAGCTTCCCTTTCATGTTCTCTGTCTGCTCACCCGGTGCCTTTTACGTGTCACCCGTAGTCAAGTTCAGGCTTTTTCGCCGAAGCCATTACTGTTGCTTGGAAAGGGTGTCGAAAGACCAAAGACTCCACCAAAAAAGCATAAGGAAATGACACATGACAAGAAATAGTCAGTCAATCCATGACCCACTTGCGTAACCACTGTTGAATCTCTTGCTCTTATCCATATATGATTAATTTCTTGAATTTGTGGTCAGATACTAAAAGAAACATGCAACAGTTTAGGTTCATCCCATCACCATCATCATTATCATCACAATTAACCATTACCACTTAAGAGAATGAACAGCTGCTTCCCAAAGTATCACGCCACAGCGCAGCCACTCCGCAGTGCTCAGGAATGGCACTCGTGGGACAGAAAGTTGGTACATTCTGCCATATGCCAAGTTTTAAAAGCTCTCTCCCCCTGCACTTTACGCTAAGGACAGGAAACACAGCTCACAGCTCATCAAGGAACACATGTCTTCAGACACATTTACGCACGGCTTTCACTTCCTTCTCAATGGCCATCTGAAACACTTAGCAGCTTTTACAGTCATTCATTGCATCTGCAGGGCCCAGTTCTCATTAAGACATGGCATCAGTCCAGGTTTAAATGAAAAGGTTGAGAAATCTGCAGAATCGGATAGGGATAGGACATTATTGAAGTAACATCCTCCGTCAATAACAATAGAAACAGAATTTAAATAGGTGTGTATTAAAAGGAATGTCAGCATACAAGTTAAAGGTGCAGTTTGTAAATTTTAGCGGCATCTAGCGCTGAGGTTGCAAATTGCAATATAGAGAAGCTACGGTGGCCAATACAGGACAGAAATGCCGTCATCTGAGACAGCAGAGAGAAGCAAGCAAAATTGCTCTGTAGAGCAGTTTGTCCATTTAGGGCTACTGTAGAAACATGCCGACGCAAAATGGCGGTTTAACATGTAAGGGGACCCGCGGTGTATGTAGATAGAAATGGCTCATTCTAAGGTAATAAAAACATAGCGGTTCATTATGTAACGTCTTTATACACCACTGAAAACATAGTTAAGTATATTAAATTGCATTTCTGTCAATAGATCCTCCAAAAATTTACACATTGCACCTTTAAGTATAATTAAAATGACTTGTGTGACAGAATAGTTTACTAATCATCTGTTTAAAGTTATATCAAATATTTCAACTTTGTTGTTGCGACAATATAATGCCTGTAAACACAGAACGATATCTACACATGTGAAAGCTAAGCCTGTGTTTTCCAGGTTGTTGTCTTGAGTCAGCAGAAGAACATAAACATGTCTCCATTCTGTTGTCTACATGCTTTCAGAATGTACAGTGGCTAAAACAAATTAGAAATAGTTTAAAATTTTTAATCCAAGATATGCAATGGAAGCAGGAGAAACAGCCTGAATGAGTATAGAGGGATGAAGAATGAAGAGAGAGAGAAGATGGAGAAAGAGGTTTTCTGCTCTCCCTGAAGTCCCTGTTTCCTCTCTTGCTCTCTTTCTCTCGTTCCTCTCTTTTCTCCGTCTTCCACTTGAGTGTAGGGCAGTCCTCAGAGTATTAAACAAACATTACCAGAGAATGGACTTCAGAAGTTGAGAGGTTGATAGCAGAGGTGATAGAGGAGATGGAGAGAGAGCAGAATGACAAGTGGGCAGGAGTCAGACCAGGCAAAAGAATGTAATTCTAAGCCAATTTTGGAGAGGAGAGGTTATAAATATCCTTCTTGCTCATCTCTCGGAGCAGTTCTCTGATTGGCGAAAAAATGGAATCAGATATTTGGAAAAGCAATTTTTCTCAGACAATTACCCATGGATTGGATAAGTCCTGTTGAATGGAAGGACACATGATTGCTCACTTCTCAAACACACAGTAGTGGGAGAACATAGCTTGTATTCAATCTTTACAAGAATCAGTACCCACCTTCATTTTATACAGTATAGATATCAACAGTACTGTGCAAACTCTTATGGTACTCAAGGAAATATATGAGTGAAAATACTATAGAAAAACAGGACAAAAAAGCAATTTATGCTTTTTTAAAACACAATATTGATATCTTATGAAAACTGAGGAATATGTTTGGTTTCCTTCATCAAGGCAGCTCAGTTATTGCAAGTGTTTGCTAAATTCTACCACTAGTGAACTACATTTAGTTTAATGAGATATTGATTACATGGACCAGATGTGCTTGCAGAGAAATTTAGATTTCATTTTTAAACTATAAAAATATGACAGTAAGTATATTTACGCTTTAAAAAACAAAACAAAATAAATTCTGCTTAGTCATAGTCTGGGGTTGTGTGTATGGTCAGCATTGATGGATTAGTAAATGTTGTGTAATGAAAACAGATTTTGATTCAGCACGCTGTAACTTCTGGGCCATGACTGATGACTGGCAAAAACTTCTGACTCCACACTTATTCTAATTTTCTTCTTCTGCAGTCTACTGTAAAGCTCGTAAAGAAAAAAACTGTGCCAGTTATAAGAGAAGGGTTATTTGCACAATGCATGCTAGAAATTATTTTTTTTTACTCTCTCCTTCAAAGAAGTGTCTGTTCTCAGCTGGTAGGAAAAGCTAATCATCTTAAAAATCCAACCGAACTGGGCAAATAAAAAAAAGCATGCTTAATTTTGTTTTACTCCATATTGCCACATTTCAGGTTTCGCAAAAATGAATGGGGGGTATCTATTGTAATTAAAAAAATAATTAATACTTCATATAAAGTCTTTTGTTGTAAATCAAGGAAGTAGTACTAAAAGTACTAAAGCCTTTGATTTAGAGAAATATTTTATTCTATTAAAAGTGATTCATAAGGGCAGTTAGGATATGAAAAAGTACACATTTTGCATCTATAAAGTGCATGCTAATCATTGGCAAGGTTCTTAAATGGTCTGGCACTGAGAGAGATCTTAGTCCGCATGTTTACTAATATGAGATGATGTGCCCTTTTGACTAACACTGTCAGCACCCAGCCAATCCAACTGCAGTCAGGCAGGTGACATTTCAGCAACCCTATTTGACTCTCAGATGCTTACCTATGGCAAATAATGAAAGGAGAGCAACTCCTGAAAAATTGGAATGACCCGGCAGAAAGATCTGAACCTTTCAAAGTGCTTCGATGTGGAAGGCAGGTAAGAGGGAATCAGACGAGTGCTCGCTTCTTTGAAGGCTCCAGCAACACTGGTAGAGCCAATGATATCAGAGAGAAAGAGAGTCCATCAAGTCTAAAAAGTTATCTACAATCTCATATGAAGACAAACAGACCAAGCAAAACATAAAAATCAAACACTCATTCATTTCTCAGTGGTAAAAGCATCCGGTTACAAAACTGGTTTAAAGTTGAATGTTGCTTCATATGCTCACCACTAAAGTCCATTATCAGAGTGTCTCGTCTCTATCTTACCTTGTCTGACCCCTATCATTTGCTGAATTACACATTTTTCCTTCATTCCTGCACCGTTGCGGGATACAGATACAATCATGACACATTTTTATAAGTTCATTGAAATGTTTTCTCAAGATTTATTTTAAATAAGTTTTATTTTGTCTCCAGAGCTGTCGCTGAGGTTCTTGCTGTACAGCATGCCTAACCTTACCCCCATCTACGAAATTGATATTGATGACTTATTTGCATTTATTGATTTTAGTGTTAATGAGGTTCAAGTATCTAAAGAAGAAATGCGATGAGGTTTGTCTAAACTATGTTTTGATTTGACCTGTTGGATACAATGAGGTCAATAATAGCTGGAAAAGTCTATCCCATGCATAACAATAGCAGTTACTGAAATGGTGCAGGACTCTTTAAAAGTATGCAGTCTGCCACTTTTGAACCAATCACCTGAGCTAATCATTCTGGAAAATGACACGCTTATAAGCTGATAGCACCATTAAAACATGCAAAAATATAAGTACATTCTTAAAAATAATGGTTCCAAAAGAAAGGCTTTGCAGTGATGCCGTAGGCTGACCCGAAGAACTTTTCAGTGAACAGTTCTTAAAATAATGATGTTTTTTCTTAGTATGAAGAACATCTTCTTCATGACACCGTACTGTAGATGCCAGTAAATCAACTTCTATAACATAATAAAATATAAGTCAGGAGAAAGAATCAGTATAGTTACAGCACTCACCAGCATGGACTAATGGGACCATGCTATGACCAAACCTTGACCTCTTGGCTGAAACATCTTCCTGTCATGTTACTTAATGGTCTATTACAGATAAACATTTAAATTCTTTCTCCCACTGTTCCAAAATCAGACACAACTGCGCAAGAGATCAAATTTCACTTTAAAGGTGCAGAGAAGCTATGTAGAAGAAGAATATAGAGAGGCTACGGTGGCCAATACAGGACAAAGATGTCATCGTCTGAGACAATAGAGAGTAGCTAGTCAAGCAAACAGTTTGTCCATTTAGGGCTACTGTAGAAACATGCCGGCGCAAAATGGTGACTCATGCTGCTTTCACGTGATCTTGCAATTATCGTAAAAATGAGTTTTAGGAAAAAATTGCACATGAATAACCTCTCATTTCAAAACTTGAAATTTCCGATAGCACATGAAGGCAGCATTAACATGTAAGGGGACCTGCAGTGTATGTAGATAAAAATGGCTCATTCTAAGGTAATAAAAACATAACGTTCATTATGTAAGGTCTTTATACACCACTGAAAACATAGTTATGTATATTATATTGCATTTCTGTCAGTAGATCCTCCTTTTACACATTGCACCTTTAACTACTGAAATTGTGAAATTTAGTTTCCTGGGTCACCATCAAAGCAAAACACATAACACCACTGACCTGCAATCAGTCTCTAATCAGTATGCTGCAAGGAAAGAAGCAACAAAGAAGAAGAAGAAGGAGAAGAAGAGTAAAGTTGTAAAAAATGTGATTTTCTGAAAATCCCATAATTGATTGCTGATGAAAATGGAATTGAAAGTTTAGCCAGCAATATTACACTTCAAACTGATCACTTTTCTAAAGTATAATTGCCCTCACAGAAAAATTAGGCTTAATAACAGTGAAACTGGACAACTATGAGCTGAGCTAAAGACCAGAGCCACCTTCAGCAGAGAGAAGCAGCCACCAGTCACCACTGGTACATCCGGGCAACAGCTAGCAACTGGCAACACAAACATACCCTCTACCATTGTACTTCCAAGCACAGTTCGCCAGTATTATTCCAGGATATATAAAATGGGTTTTCTGAAGATGTAGCAGAAACATTTAAGTGACAGAGCCACTCACAGGAGCCTGTTTTGGGACTCTAATGAGCAGTAGCAGTCACCCGTGGCTCTTGTAGAACAGAGCAAACAGCATGCACTCTCATGCCTTCCCTGCAACTCGTTCTGTTTAAAGAATTATTAAAAGGGATGTGGTATCAGAATGCCAAGCCTGTTAAAATATTGAAGCTGAGAAAAAGAACATAGTTGAGAAGGGTAAGGAAAAGTAACAGAGAAGTGAATACTTCTCACTAAACAAGCATTTATCATTCCTTTTATATCATGTTTACGCTATACAGTACTTGGTTTAGCCTCATAGGACAACTCTACAAGCTGCCAATGTCTGTTCACTGACCATTTGATTCATACATGGGTGTAAAGAGTACCTGAAAACCATACAAGTCATTGTATAATTTAAAGTGTAAAAACGTGACACTTCACATTTTATGTATTTTCGTTGAAATAACTTGTTTGTTCTTTGTTTTTAGTTTTTTCCTATACAGTTATGTGCATTAGGGTTTTATGTTACATCTATGCCTGGTTTCACAGACAGGGATTAGATTAAGCCAGTATTAGGCCTTAGTTCAATAAGGACAAGTAGCTTTTATAAATGTGGTTTAGAGAAAAAAAAAAAAAAAAAAAAAAAAAACATTACTGGTGTGCATCTTGAGGCTAAACAATGGCAGTATGGCATTGACATGTTTTAAGATATGTCAGTGCAAATGGTTTACAATTCAAACATGCATTTAAATAAACTTAAGCCTTGTCTGTGAAACCAGGGGCCAATGTTGTTAAATTAATGTTTATTGCATTACTTTTACATTACGCATGCAGTGTTGATGTGAAAGCAGACGTTGCTGCATGAATGCTCGTAGGAGATTTATATTTTGTGAATAAAGTGTTAAAGTATTTTTTTTTCTTGTGCAAACAAAGCACTCATGTAGCTTCATAAAAATGAGGTTAAACCAATGGAGTCAAATGGACTTTAATGATGTCTTTACTACAGTACCTTTCTGGGGCTTGAAATTGGTAGCTGCGTAGACTGTCAGTGGAGGGACAGAAAGCTCTCAGATTTCATTACAATGATTTCCATTTGTGTTCCGAAAATGAACGAAAGTCTTAGGGTTTTGGAACAACATGAGGGTAATTATTAACAGAATTTTCATTTTTACAGTAAATTTCTGACAACCAATTCTGCTTAACTAAAAGTCTTCTGAATGTAGTCTCAAAGATGCACTAGTCCACAATAACTAAGAGACATGCCGGTGAAAAAAAAAAAAAAAAAAAAAAAAAAAAATTATTTGTGGGGAGAGCAATTACATGTTTATTTTCTAAAGTCGAAATAAAACTGAACCCCTCAATATTGCAATTGATCAAGGCTGACACAAAAGCCTCTTAAATGTCTACAGACACTCAAATCTCAGTTTGGCTCAAGTGCTCAAAAAGGGTATAAGTAAACCAATATTCATTAAAAGGATATCTTCAATATCATGGATAAATAATGTTAATAATAATTAAAGCCTAAAAAGTTAAAGCCTACTTGCACTGGACATGCTGGTTTTGGCTTCATCACCATCATGTCCTCATCTCAAATATAAAACACATGCAATTCAGCAACTACCTGCTAATGCACTCACATTCGTGTAAAGTAGCCTTGTTGGCAAGTTTGGGTGAGTAAGGGCAAAATGACATAGTCCCTTCAATGCCCTGTAGATGGTGATATTGCTTCTTTTGTAACAGAAATAAATTGCTGCAGAAAAAGTTAGGTGCCATGCAAAATGTAATGTGTAACTGCATTACTCGTTACAAATGTATTGGAGTATATACACGTATTGAAAAAAAAAATGTAGTCAAGTAGAAAATAAAAGTTAATATCCTTGATACTCAGTCAAAGTACAATGTAGCCAAAAAGATAACTAATTACGTTTACTCAAATATATGTTACGCCATTTATATTGCTCACAATAGCAACAAGAGCAGCATTATTTTTTGAAGCGGCCCATCTGGAAACAAGTTATGTTAAATGCCAGGTTGAAACAGTATGTATTTTTGAGCAAAACTAATCTTTGGGTTAGTTAAACTTTGCAAGGTTAATGGTACCAAGTCTAATCAAAGATATTTAGAGAATTGACTAAGAATGAATTAAGCCACTGACTGTGTCGTTTATTTGCACATGCTGTCTGTTTGCTATAGCATTTGATTTACTAAAGGAATTATGCAAATCAGGTAAATGTGCAAACATGGCCTGAAAATAATGCTGGGTGCAATTTGCATGACAAAATTCCTCTCATTGTTTGATATATGTACAATTACTGCATCATTTGGTGATAGAAATATAAGACAAACATATCTGTATTATATATCTACTATCTATATTTACAAATTAGATTTTTTTTTATTAGATTTTATTAACAATAGGAGTCTGAACTTTTCAATGAGAAAAGCTAATTATTCTACCAGTATAAAATAACTTTTTGACAACTTTTATGTAGAGAAATGAAAAAATAGTACAGAGTACGCAAATACCAGACCATTGAAATATTCATATTTTGAGTTCTTCCATGGTGTAGGTTGAAGATTATTATGTGAGTCAACCTACTGAAAAATGAAGAAATGGAAAATTTATCTTCAGAAGCAGCCCTCCAGGACCGAGTTTGCCCACCCCTGGTGTAAATTATGTGCTGGCCCTCAAACTACTATATTTTATTTATTTCTATAAAAACTAATAACCAACGCAAACACTTGATCACTAAGCATAACATACAAATAAAGATCAAGTCAAAAATGTCTCATAATTGGCTTTAGCACAGTTAAAGCTTGTTGAGAACAACATAGATTTATTTCACGTAGCCACCCACAACCTAACCACAAGGTCTACACTTCAGCATAATGGTAACCTCAAAAATCGACATAACATAAATTCTTTTAAATGTCAAATATAACTGAGCATCAAACTTTAAAAGGTATTTCCCTTTACTAAAAAACACATTAAACAGCACTTAATTTCAACATTTACTCTCCCGATCTATCCCTATGCAAAGCATGCTGGGAACTAGAAATCTACTGCCCAATTTCATTCAGTCCAACATAAATGATTCATGTAGTCCAACATAAATGATTCATGATTCAACCACAAATGGTTTAGGTTAACTTAACATTTTACAAATTTAATTTCATTTAACATAATACAATTGAGTGCAAATGACAATTAAGTTAAAAACTAAAAATTTGTGTTGGTTCGGCTTATTTTATTTAAATAAACTGAGCAAGCAGCTAGAATCATTTAAAAGCCAATAATTGTCTGGTTTCTAAACATTAATTTGTGACTATAAAGACTCTCCGGATACATTAATGTGGTGAGCCAAAGCATTATGTCCTCTGTGATATAAATATCTCATAGCTTATATATTCGTTCATGCATTATATATCCACTCCATGATTTATGTAATGCAGCTCTTGAAAGAATAAGCACTGTGGCTAAAATCAACAAATTGTGTTTGAGAGCGTGTGGTACCATGAGGTTACATAGAAAACTTGTCAGAAGGTTTCGCTGCACTACTGGTGGAAGCAATTAAAATTATACTCATAGCATAGCAAGTAAAGAGCGACCCATTTCGGCCACAATTTAAGAGATTTTTCCTTTAGATAAAAAAAAAAAGGAGCAACCAAAACAAAATTTGACATGCATATATTACAATTACTGTAAACACTAAAATTACTGAATAAAAAGAAAAGTAGGACACTTTAATATAATACCCTTATATAATTATGTAATATAACACCCTTACTCTCTCACTGAATACTGATGTTGGGATCCTCAGCTCTTTATTCATTTCCGTGTTTGCTGGTGCTATTGCAGGAAATTCACATGCATGAATTCAATGATTCTGTTATGAAAAATAGCTGTTTTATGCATACAATGAAACTTGGCATGAAGGGGTGAAATATTTATGCATTAACACGGCCCACTGGAAGTGCCCCACGTCCATCATTCCTTTATCACTCCTATATTCTTCATGCATTTTTTCTTCTTAATGTTGAATGCAAAAGACAATGAATAATTTTTATCTCGAAATCAGACAAATAGTAATTTCATTCTGTCAAAAGTTTTACTTAGAGCACCTAAAGCTGCCAAATTTTGTTTTTCAGTCATTTGTTTTATTTTCTATTGAGCTTGGTCCTTCTGTAAACAGATAGTGTTGCACACTATCTTTCAAGCAAACTGTAATGGTCTGTGGGATTAGCTATAGTATCCAAGAAGCTGCTGTCCTACAGATCCTACATTTGTATACGTTTTTTCATGTTAATGTTTCTGCCTGAGGTTCTGTCTGAAACTATTCTCCAACTACTGCATGTTAGTTATATAGTAGATCTATACATTCAGTTAATATTTGCCTCATTTTAGCAAGGAAATAGTTTTATGAAGGCTGAAATAAGCACATTGAAATTGAATGGGAAAACGATGACTTTTGCCTCAATAAACTCCTAATTTACAGCTTATTAATAGTTACTAAGGTAATTTAAGTAAAGGTAAATTTAAGTTTAGGTATTGGGTAGTATTATGGGATGTAGAATAAGGTCATGCAGAATAAGGCATTAATATGTGCAAGCTAATAATCAACTAGTTAAAAGTGAGAACTGTTCCCCATACTAAAGTGTTACAAAACTCTGAATAAAGACATTGGAAAAAAAAAGAGAAAAATCTGAAGGCAAATGATTTGCAAGGTTACAGAGAACTCTTTGAGTTTGTAGAAACAAGGCATAAACAAAAAGTGATGCAATTTGGAATGTATTTGTGTATGAAAGGAAGAGACAGAAGAAAACAAGACAAATGGCACAAGCAGGAATTAGTGGGCGAAAACCTGGGGCTCTTTAGTGTATAATGTGAAAGCACAGTGAGTTCCATTCACTATTAATTGAGTACAAGTGTTTTTAATTCTGAGTGCAGAAAAGTTCACACAAAGTTTCCAATGAATTCACAATAGGTGCATACAATAATAAATGAGGAGGCGCATGGACACTGCTTACTGTGTAAGCTTAGCACTTTGTTATTTAATTTCAAATTAATTCACATTTTTTTTATATATTCTTATTATTATTATTACTACATACACTTCAACCTAAGTGTTCACACTCTCAGGTGAACTTACCAGATTCTCAGGTTTTCTACACCCTTGAATCAACTTAGAGACATCAGTTATCCCCAGAGCTTAAACTTGCTTCACTTTCATCTGTTTTCAAAAATGTATGAATTCTTGACAAGTCAGCAGATAACATATCCTCTCACATCACCGTCAGGTTAATCAAAGAGATGTTGGAGATGGGTCGAAAAATGTGTGTGTGCATTGTGTAGGTGTTGTGCGTAAGAGTGTAAATGTTCAAGAAAGACAGAGGCTCTGGATAACTGTAACTGTGCATGATAATGTGGACATACTAGAATACTGCTCTATCATTAATGAATAACTACACAGAAACAAATGAGTAACACAATATTAACATCCTAGTTACTACTATTAACTAACAAGAACCTCTGATTAATGATTTAGTAAGTTATAGTGCATAGTTGAATGCAGTAGATCACTGTTAGCTAATCAATTACTACTATTTTTTTCATACCTCCCAGAGGACTACTAAGAACTATTATACAGGTTCATGATTAATATGAATAATGCATAATATATAGTTAATTCTAAAGTATATGTAATGGTAACCCACTAGTAATGACTGAAGTATTACCAAATCCTTGAGAAGGAATGACTAATTATTTGGATCAGTATTCGAAAGTGAAAAACATGCAAACTCTCTAGTAATGACTGAAATCATTGTATGCTTTGGAGGGTTTTGTAAGGTTTTGGGTAGTAATTTGGTAACACTTGAGTTATTACTAATGGTTACCATGATCTTTACTTTAGAAAATAATTAGTAATTTCTTTAGAAGGATGCAGTCATTATCAAATCAGCTCACAATGACTTCAGTCAATATTAGGGAGTTATCATGCTTTTCACCTTAGAATACAGATCCAAATAATTAGTAATTCCTTCTTAAGGATTTTGTAATACTTGAATCATTACTAGTGGGTTACCATGATCTTCACTTTAGAATTAATTATACATTATGCATTATTCACATTAATTATGAACCAGTATATAGTAGATCTTAGTTCTCTGGGAGGTATGAAAAAATAGTAGTTACTGATTAGCTAATAGTGAACTACCACATTAAAGTGTTAGTTCATCCCAAAATAAAAATTCTGTTGTTAATTACTCACCCTCATGTCGTTCCAAACCCGTAAGACTTCCATTAAACTGATTCTCAACCGAACCTGAATGACGCATGAGAACAAACCTCTTCCGGAAGCTCATGAACTTCATTGGTTACAAAGCACATTTGAGCTTCCGGAAGAGGTTTGTTCTTGTGCATCATTCAGGTTCGGTTGAGCATCTGTTTATGTTCACTGATCAAGGTTTATATGTGAGTAAAAGCCGAAATTAAATATGCTTATCATTAAAAGTGATCGAGTCTCTTCCTCAGAAATTTTGGACTAAACTGCTTAATTCATATGGATTAGTTTTACAATCTCTTTGTGAACATTTTGAAGTGTCAAAGATCAAGTTGAAAAGGCAGTCTATGGAGGGACAGACATCTCTTAGATTTCATCAAAATGATCTTCATTTGTGTTTTGAAGATGAATGAAAGATTTACGGGTTTGGAACAACATGAGGGTGAGTAATTAATGACATAATTTTAATTTTGGGGTGAACTAACCCTTTAAACTGAGCATTATTACTAATTTGTTAATCGGAGTTTCTTGCTAGTTAATAATGTTAATAGTGCATCATTCATTTGTTCCTGTGTAGTTATTCATTAATGACAGGACAGTATTCTAAAGTGTTACCAGCATACTTTGTCCTCAGTATAATTTCTTCCCTCTTCTTTCTTTCATTCTTAACAGCACCTATGCTTTCTGTGATCCTCAGTTTGGGAGATTAATTGATTAAAATTCTGCTGCACGTCTTACCTAAACTGGTGCGCAGTGATTCTGCATACTAAAAGTCACTTTCAGGTTGACAGGAAAAGGCAGAAGCTTCTTACAACTGCATCAGTGAAATGACCAGCTCATCTAAAGTAGCTCATTATAAAGGCCTTGATATATTTTCAATTTTTTTTTCTTTTTCTTGTAGCAAACAAAAATAAATGCCAGTCTCATCATTTATACATTTATAATAATAATAATAATAATAATAAAATCAAATAAAAAGTCATATCAAATTACCAGTTTAAACTCAGGGAAATCAACCAATAAACGGCTTGCTTACAGTTACAGTGGTGGGATGGAATTATTTCAATATTGAAGAAAAGACAAATAACCTTTAAAGAAAAAAAAAAAAAATAAATAAATATATATATATATATATATATATATATATATATATATAATGTGATTTCAAACTGAACATGAACAAATCTGAACATGCATGCGTGTGTAAACGAACATTTCTGCTCGACACAATGATTTACCTGGTCTTGCTCAAGGGTACAGCCATTATCGCTGAAGCAGGGTGGTAACAGCACTGTTATAAACTGAAATCCCAGAGAACTGTGAGTGGTGGTTCCAGAGTTTTAATAGAAACCAGGGGAATATAAGAACACAGATATATTCCATTTGTGCATTGGTTCTTAACATGTATTTTGACAGCAGCCAACTAACACCGCAACAAGGGAGAACAGTGCAATGATCAATGATTCCCTCTTGGGAAAACAGTCAATGTGAGGCTTAGTTAGTTCTTAAGAGTGGCAAGAAGATTGTACGCTACTGTATAGAGGGGAACTCATTTATTTTGAAATCCCAGCCACAGTAGATCAATATAACATCATGCATCTCTCTGCTCTTGCATGAGTGTCTCTGAGCTTTCATTAATGCACAATAATCACAGCTGAGTCTAATGGTTTTTCTCTCTCTCTTCCCACTCTTCCTCCAGGCAATGTATCTCATGCACGAGATGTGTCACACTAAGCAGAATGAATGGCCGCACTCCGAAAACACAAATTGCAAAGTAAACAGATTAGGGTGGAAAACTACTCCTCCATCCCCTTCCCCGCCTCCTCCTTCCCGCTCATTTCTTCCTCTCATCTCCCTCTGGACCAGCAGGATAGGATGGATGATGAAGGGGACTCTCTCATGCTGGCTGGACAACTAGTCTGAGCTCTACTGGTTTAACCCTGAAATCAATATGCAGTTCCCCTCACATGACTAAAATATGTCTGGGCTTGGAATCCATCCCACTGGCTTGAAGTAATGGAGCATCTAGGCCGTGCTCCACTGTAATTTTCATTACACCCCAGCAGACACTAAATTGTGATAAAAGGATTCATATTGCGGGTACATGCCTCCACTGGAGCAGAAACAGAGAGTGTGATAAAGAAAGAGAGAATGCTGTTTTTTTATTTATGTTTGTTCACAGTATTTTATCTTGCCCTACTTGGAGCAAAACAAAAGTTACTGTCCAATGAAACAACATTTGTTCATTCCTCTGAGGCAGAGTGTATAGGAAATTACATTTGGAAGTCTATTTTTCTTCACCAGAAACATTACGACACTGCTGACCTTATTTTGCTCTCCTCGGCCACAGTTCTAAGTACAAATCCTACAACAAAATTATATTATCTCAAGTTCAAACACTTATATAATTGCCAGTTTGTGCAAAACTGTAGCTTATACATATTTGGCATTCAGAAACATAAAAACATAAAAAGCATTAAAAAGCACAATATGTAGTTTTTCTCTAGTGTCAGTTGCTAGAGTGCCTCTTGAGATCAGGGGAGTGAGGTTTACACGTACAGCTCTTACCAGCCTATGTCCGTTACACGTGGAATCATGGGAATTGTCGTCTTCACCTCACAGCCGGTGGAAAACATTATAACGTAACTTTGCGCTCGCTCAGCGGCTGCTATGAGACAGTTGTTGCACACTGCAGTAAAATGCTGGATGGCTTGTGTTGCTTAAATGGCATGGAATTAATTTTAAAACATTGTATGAATGAGAAAATGCTGTATTACTGTTACTAAAAATAAAGCTGCATCTGATTATGCTGCGTTAGCTGCTTGACAAAATAGTGTTGTCTGTGAGGCATGGTAAAAACATGTTTTTTTTTCAACAACACTGTTAACGTTGTAGACACAGAGAAGCGCTTTCAGGTTCTACATCAGAACGCTGACGCAGTATTGGTTGACGCAGGAGCCAGCCAATAATGAGCCGGCGTTCTGATGTAGAACCTGGAAGCGCTGCACTTTGTGTACAACGTAAACAGCATAGGAGAATGATAGGGAGGAGAAGAAATTGTTGAATAAAGTCGTTATTTTTGTTTTGTTTTTGAACACAAAAAGTATTCTATCACTTCATAACATTAAGGTTGAACCCCTGTTGTCACGTTGACTATTTTAACAATGTCTTTACTACCTTTCTTACTACCTTTTTTTTTTTTCTATTAGGGATCAGAAACCTCTTGGATTTCATCAAACATATCTTAATTTGTGTTCTGAAGATGAATGAAGGTCTTATGGGTTTGGAACGACATGAGGGTGAGTAATTACAAGAATGAACATCAGAAGGTATGTTGAAAGATCTAGAATGACTTACTGAAATGTAATCGCTCAATCAGTGTTTCAACCGTGAAAAGATGTCAAAAAAACAGCTAGTAAACAACCTCAGAAAAGCCATTCAATGTCCATAAACTTGTTAGTCAGCTAGAAAAATGAACTCTAGAGAAGCGTTTTGATAAATATATGCACTATATTGCATGCATTGTATTTTTACTTAACCTGGCTACACACACGGGTATGGTGAGTTATGATTAGGTTTTCTTTTCATATATTTTTGAGGACCAGTACTCAATAAGAGAAGTACTGAGGGATCCAACAGTTCTCAGCTGTTGTCCCCTCACAACAATTTTACATTTGAACAAATATTTTTAGCCAGGCCTATTTAATAGACTATATTTTGATTATAGACTAAGTATCATTGGTTTCTTATACATATAGTCAACACAGAAGATTTGAATGTGTGAAAGGAAACCGGATTTGAAATCCTTCTCAATTTGAGAACTAATCTTCCACCCTCCAAGCTGAAACCATCATGCAGTAGTCCCATCACAAATAAGGATTACAAAAATCACCTGTAATATGGCCAACCAATGAGTTTTTTTTGTTTTGTTTTTTTGCAGTTGCATCATATTGCATGTAATGCCTGATTGGTTATCAAAGCAGTGTGAGGATTATGAGTCAACAAAAAAATTTGGAAGCACACAAAGAATTCAGAAACCTGAACAATCTTCTCCCTTTGGCTTCAGCCACATGTCAGCTTAGCATGTCATTGTTTGAAGGCCTCGACCCTAACCGCCCGCCTGCCCCTGACTCCAGTTAGGGGGCTTAAGGTTGCGGCAATACTTTAATGAATCCGATGTGGGGAATTTTCAATATACGGTTCACACTCAACTAGTTATCCTGAACAATGAGAGCTGGAGAGGCCCGCAGCTGGCCAGAGTACAGCAAGACAGGGCTGCCAAACGTTTATGATAATGCCCATTCAGTAGCACAATGCAGGATTAGCACTGCAATGAACTTGGAAAGTGTCCACCTCAGTTCTTGCTCCCGCTCTCTTCCTCTCCCAGTCTCTCACAAAAACCTTTATTATAAAGATTAATCTGACATAAACAGCTATTTACAGTTAATATGCTTAATAAGGGTGTGTGCATCCACTGTAAAAATCCACTGTGTGTGTGTGTGTGTGTGTAAAAGTATATGAACAATCATAAAACAAGATAAATAATTAGTGAAAAAAGACAAGATTGTGTAAGATATTAAAACTTATTTTCAGGTAAATTTCTTCTCAAATAAATTTAGCATGCATACAGATCATGTTAACTGAAAAAAAAAAAAAGAAATACTGATTAAGACTATTTTGGCAGTGTTTAAAATACACGCATGTTTACATATAATTTTTTAGATTACTTCATAGAGCCCTCTGTTTAGCTGTCATTGTGTGCACATCTGATCGAACTTCTGATTTTTTTTTTGTGCACATTGTGCGTTTGTGTGTGCTTTCATGAGTCTTTTTTGAGGGCTACTGCCATATTCTCTCTGTATTTTCTCATTTCAGAGGGTGATTGGTATTTGGATGGATTTGTCTATCAGACTCAGAGAGTGATGGCTAGAGCTTTTAACAAGTTAATTTTCTAGTCCAGTTTCCCTGTGATTGCTGGGAGACAGCACAATCCTGGGAGAATTAAGTCTTGCTATCTCCAGTGCTGCATTGTATTGGAGCCCTGCAAACCGCTCCGCTCCAAAGAAAGAGATTTAGATGTTGTGTCGTTGACTGATAAAACCCTCCATCCATACAGATTCAGACAGAGAGAGAGAGACAGACAGAGACAGAGAGAAAGGAAAACAATAACTATCTATTGGAAAATAAATACCTCATGCACATTCTTACAGGATGCACATTAAAAGCAACAGTATCATATTTGATACATCAATTTCTAAGGCCTCAGAATTATCAAAATGATAAAAACGTAAACTAACTTAAACTAAACTCCCCATTGTACACAATTTTGTACATGCCTCCTGCCTTTGACTGATAGTCAGTACTATTTTTAGTAAGTAAAATGTCTTTTTTTTTTGTGATTTGTTGAAATATCATCTTACTAAGACATTTTATCAAAAGATATAGTGACAACTGATGTTTACTGTATATGCATTTTATGAAATTGATTTACGCAGCTGCAGGGCTGCAGGGCTTGACATTACCTTTTTTCACCAGCCACTTTGGCTACGTGGTTTTCCAAAATTACTAGTCACTCAGCATTTTCCCTGTCCACAATTTTGTCACCGATACCATGGTGAAAAACTGCCATATAGATATTTTTTAAATTATGTCATAATTTGGCAGCAGTTATATTAGGCTGCTGTCACTTTAAGACCTGAAGCACGGATCCATTATACTGTTACATATGCATTTTCTTTATCAACTGTTTACGTTCACTTAAAACATAACTGTGTTTACGTGAATACTTGCCAAGACAGGCATTTTGACATTATTTTGTGTGTATTTGACTGTTTAAGTGCAATAAGCAGCAAAAAAACACAATTCAATTTAGAACTGAGAGGCGGCTTTATGTGCACTTACTTTGGGTGTGAGCACAAAATTTCAGTAAAATTATATGTGCAATCCCACGTCGAAATTCAGGCCCTGTAACACCAACAATATTCAATATTCAATCCGGAGCAAATGAAACGAGAGTGAGGGGAGGCAGGTTTGTGTGTCAACTTGCTGTCGGAGAGATAAGAGAGAGAGAAAGTGCAGCTGATCACAAGCTATCAGAATATACAGTTAGGGTTCTGAGTATAATTTAATGTCAGGTTTTACAGAGTTAAAAATTATTAGCTGCATTGTAACTTTATATTTCATTATAGGAGGCAGCATATGCTCCAAAAGACCTTACATAACAGAACTTTTAATAAATGAGAAAAGGTTTTCTTTCTTTTTTTTCCTTAATTTTCTTCCCACCCTCTCCATTTACTGTATACCTGTGGAATTTAATGGCCATCCACCATTTGAGTAATTTCAAACAGCCAGGTCATCTGTAACCAAGACAGAAACAAATGAAGAATTTAACACCTGCTGCTCCTGGTGTCCAGTGTAGAGTTTGATAGATCAGGGGATGTCTGAAGAAATCCTCCTCAGGCGGGTTCCCCACCTCTCCATGAGGAGACAGGGGTCATTAAGCGCTTTCATTTTTTACAGCAGAATTAATCCATTCTAATAGGTCACTCAGTTCAGAGGCAAATATAAGTAAGGCAAGAGAACAGGGCAATACATCTGCCTGCTAAACACACTAATCTGTCTGTTATTATTATTCTGGAAATAATTACCTCAGCCCTGAGAGGCATACCCGGAAAAATGAGGCGATCATGAACGTCGGGGACGAGAAAGGGCCTCTAAGCTGAATTAAGCAGGGACGAGCCCCGCAGGATTGCTGCTTGACACAGACTGAGAGAAGATGAGATGGCATCCTCAGGCCTCTTCATACTGACGGAGCTCTTGGGAGACAAAAAGAGACGAAGGCTGGGAGAGAGAAGAGGCTGCCGCATGTGGCCAACTGTCAAATTCAGTCCTGGGGAAGAAAAAAAAGGCATGGATATATGTTAGGAAATCTCCTCAAATGGATACAAACACTAAGGTAAATGATCTGAGCAGGGAAAAAAAAAAAAACAGGAGAAAGTAGTCAGGTGTGTTTGTACATTTTGTGTAAAAAAATGTGTGTTGGTATAGTTTATAGATAGACAAGTAAGCTGAATATAATGGGTTTTCATATTTGAAACTGTTATCCAAGGGACTTACAGTAAACCCTGGGTAAACATAATTATTGGCTTTTAACGCGATCAACGCAGGTTCGAATCCACCTTTTGCCAAGCTCGCATTTATTTTCAATAAAAATGCTGCTATTGTCACTTAGTGTAAATAGAATATATTGCTATTTTTACTTAGTGTACATAGAATAAACAGCTATTTGCACTTAGTGTAAATAGCATCTAACGCTAAGAAAATATACTATTTTCACTTAGTGTAAATAGCATCTATTGCTATTTAGTGCTATTTGCACTTAGTGCAAATAGCCACTGCCATCCATTTTTACATTATTCATACTTTGTCATGGGTTAGTAATTAATCCTGGGTTAAGAAGTTTCAAGATTGTAAACCCCAGGTTAACTGATTTACATATTTATGAGGTCAATAAAAAATATGTTTTAAATTGCCATGAGTAGAATAATTACTATTATTATATTTTGATCAAATAAAGGCAGCTTTGGTGAGCATAAGAAACTTCATCCAAAAGTTTCTGTATAAAGCACAAGAACATGTAATGATTAATAAGTTCATGATTGGTTGTCTGTTGCTAAACAACATTCAAACAATGTGCCATTTCACACTGCATATACCTTTTGTTGGAATTTGGTGCTAACGCTTCTCTAGACTAGTGTTTCCCAACCCTGTTCCTGGAGGCACACCAACAGTACACATTTTCCAAATCTTCCTAATCAAACACACCTGATTCAACTCGTCAATTTGTTAGTAGAAACTCCAAGACCAGAAATATATGGTTCAGATAAGGGAGACATTCAAAATGTCTACTGTTGGTGTGCCTCCAGGAACAGGGTTGGGAAACACCGCTCTATACAGTGCTAGCCACTAAAATCACTGCTTTACTTTACCCAGGGTTAAAAGTGAGATTATCCTAGGTTTTAAAAAGGCGATAACCCAGGATTAAGCACAGTCTGAAACACCCTTGAGAGGGTTTGTTTGAATGAACTATTCCCTAGCAATTCCCTAATATGCAAAGAGAGAAGGACAGAGGGTGAGTGTGTGTGTTTATCAGTGCACTTTAGGTCTCAGGGCTAACAGAGGTCCTGAACTGTCTCCAGGCCTGACAGTGCCCTGAGCCCTCTGATGTCAATGTCCCCGTCACTTAGAAGCCAGCCATACATACACATGAGGACCTGTCGCTACCAGGGCAACCTGTCACCTAGCAACACCTGCAGGCCAGTGACACCTGTCCTCACGGCTTCTCCAATCTCAACCTGTCTACCCCCGTTTCACCCCGATGGCGTGCTGTCACACCCCGTGTCATCTTATGACAACCTTATGTCACGCTGTCATAGACGGTGTCAAGCGGTGGCAGGGCAATACAGCATGTCCTAATTTGTACGGGAGCAAAGAGGAGAATGCATGGCAGAAAATGAGCTAATATCTTAAAGACGTCTCTTACGCCGCTAAAGGAGATGTTTCACTGCATCGGAGGCTGTGAAGTACTAAAATCTTCTACGGTCAATGCCACATATAATTTTAGTAAGTCTAGCACTGAATATATTGCACCACAACTTCATCACTAGTTGTCATCTGTGATCCACACTTGCAATGACAGGTGCCACTGAATATACAGACAAATTTGTGACACTAATGGTAGGCAGCGTTCAGATTTTGCAGTTAAGAAATGTGCTATATAGACTATCAAGAGTTTGAGTGCTACTCAGGCACAACTTCCAGAGCACCATCCATCACAGCGAGCTTTCTGAGGGAACCTGCGAGGAGAAGATGTTTGGGTCATTTACCTGAGAATTCGGAGAATGATGGCCCATTCCACCCCGACAACGCTATCAGTCTTTGTTCAACGAGAAAGTGAAACACGAGAGGGTTTTGGCGCGATCACAGAGGCACACCGTCCCTCGTTCCCCGTTGCCTCCATCACAAGGCCTCTGCCAAGTGTTTCGCTTTGAAGTGCATCAAAGAAAGATTGCCCTGCCCCCACTTACGATAGAGAGGCAGCCGAGAGAGGAGTGGGAGTGGAGGAGTGTTTTGCGTAAGATGAATTTTAATTGTGCCTTTTCCCAGGGCTGATGATGTTTTCCGTTTAAAAACAGAAAGGAAACCAAGAAGATGTAACTGATGAATTAGCCTTATGAGACTGAGGGTAATGCCATATAGCTTCACGAGATAAGAAAGAGACAGAGAAAGAGACAGAGAAAGAGAGAGAGAGAGACAGAGAGAGAGAGAGAGACATTACCATCAGAGATACAAAGCAGACAGATTCTCAAAAAAAGTGACCAGCAAAAGCAGACACAAACAAACATGGCTTCTAAAGAAAGAAAAAATAATCAAATAAAAAAATAAAATATTTATATTCTGACACTGTGTGAAATTGAGTAAGAAAGAGAGAAATGAAACATGTGAGGCAGGAAAATAAAATAAAATAATAGTATTATAGTTGATTTTATTTTACTGGACACTTAATAAAATAAAATATAATAAAATTAAATTAAACATTTCAGAGAACTATTATTTATTAGTGACAAAATTCAAAATTCTGTCTACAAAATTATCCATACTGTGTAAAAAGCACATGTGCACATGCAGCACCTGAATAAGCACATAAATAATTTTGTTCAAACTTTCTAAAAAGGCTTTAAAGGTGCAATATATAATATTTTCTGTCCGCTAAAGGTCGCTCGAAGCCTATTCAAAACAAAGGCGTAGCTTGACGCCAAGTTTGAGCGCGAAATCTTGGGACATGTAGTCTTCACCTCAACGGCCGGGTGAAGCAGAGCAGGACCGAGTGTTGTGGGAGCTAACCGAGGCCGATGGAGCGAATGCACAACACACGCCTCACGAGCAGCGGAACTTTTATTCGCAAAAAATCAAGAAAATAAGGGATTAACTGTTTTGATATATTTGTAGACAGAAAACGAATTATTGTTATATAGCTCAACATGTTTAGTCTTATTGTTTAAATCTAGTCTGATAATACATGTAAATATTAAAGCGTCTTTGGTGTTTCCGTGCTTTATACAAAACCGAGGGTAACGTGGATATGACACAATTGACAGGCGACTCCTCACACATCCTGGAGCCTTGGTTAAAATTGCAATTTTCTCACGATTTACAAATAGTTGTAAACATTTGGGATATTGTAAGTACTCAAGTGAACAAAACATATAACACTTGTCTAGTGATTTTTTGATATTTTACTGCACAATTCTTACATATTGCACCTTTAACAGTTGCACTCTTGAAAGATCTCTTGGTTCTCCAATTTTCAACAAATTTACACAGTTTCTGTAAAATGGCCTTGCAATATATTGTACAGTGGGTACCAAAAGTGAGACCACTGGTAAAAATATTATTCTGTGCAAGACAATCCTGCCCAAAAAGAAATTTGAAATTGAAATTGACTGAGAAAGAGAGATGTGAGGAAGGAAAGTATCAAGAATAGGTAACCCAAACGCCAGCAGAGGGCCCCCTGAGGACAAGCTTTTCCACCATGGACCCTCAGAAATGAAAGACAATAAAAAAGAAAAATAAAGCATCAAAAAGACAAACCCAACTAGATTGGAAAGAGGGTCCAGAAAGTTTGAGAAGCAGACATATCTGTTCACAGCATTTAATGCATCAATCACCATGGCTTAATAGTAGGCCTCTTGTGTTATAAATGCCAAACAGGCCAAACATAATGCTGATCCATTCGAACCGTGCACACTATGATGTCAAATGAGCCTGAGCACATATCAAAGATCCATAAATTTACAGGTATCCATTTGATAGATCCATAATGCGATTTGCAGTTATAGTCATTTAAAAATGAGCACTTGACATTTGAAAGTAAAGGAGAGTAATCTGGTGGTATAACCTGCACCGCAGTCACCAAGAGCACAACTATCAATCCAGTCAATAAATCTTTGCTTGCTAAAGTAAACTAAAACGTCACATAAGGGGCTTTCGCACCAAATAGTTCTAGGAACTCAGTTATAGGAACTAGCCACTAGGATAATTTCTCCCCCGGGCCGTGTTCCTGGTTGCATTCGCACAGGGAATAGGAACTGTGAAGCGTCCGACAGCGGCGTCTTTAAGCACAACATTTACAAATGCTAAAAAACGGTGGATGGAAGATGGCGTGATCAGAGCTGTGTTTGTTGTGTGTTGTGGGTTTCGTGTTAACGGAGATGGAATGTAAACACAATTTAAGGAACTAAAAGAGCAAAAAGTGGGGCTAAGAGATGAAATCTCCTATGACAACATTCAGTATTACATATCATCGGGGCATTATCGCTGTTTTCCATGTTCGTTTAGTAAATATGTTTTCACAGCTTTTTAAAAATGCCGGGTGCCGGTGTTTGACATGCGTTTGACCAATTAACGTACACTTACGTCACTGATAGTTCCGATAGTGCTGGTTTAGACCCGATTCTAAAGTAGGAGCTAATTTACTATATGCACGGAGCGTTCTTTAGAACTTCTGCAATAATATAAGCCAGCTGAACTATCACTTGCTGGTGTGTTGAGCATCAGTAGTGTAATACTTAGCTTATAATCAGAATATAGTCACTTAAATATTCAGGCATAGTGTTAATTTAATCAAATGTAAGATGACATAAAAAATAAATAAATAAATAAAGACGTACCTCAGTGTTCCTCCTCGGCTAAATTCAATTTGACCATCAGTTTTCACACTTTCGTGTGTAAAAAAAAAGACGTCAAAAATTAAATATTTATTGTGCACTTTAGCTATATTCATTGAATAAGATGTGAATTTTCAAAGTGTGCCAAAATCATTGATCTTGGGGTGCACTGACTGACAGCTGCTGTGATTACAAAGGGAAAGTGCGGTGCTCGCTTTCTGTGTAATTCATTCACAAGAAAAGTTATTGTTTTTCATGAGATTTTGTGAGTACTTCATACTTCAACAAAATGTATTTTTAAACCTAGTTTTTTTTATAATGTTTAATACTTATTAAAAAGCGAAACTAAGTGGAAAAAACTATCACAGGAAATGGCTGATATATGCACAAAAAATGCTCCTCTGCTGCCATCTGCTGGTTATAGTGGTAATTAATGTCTTTTTTATTTTTAGGGCCCGAGCATCGGTGGTGTGAGGACCCTATTGTAATTGCTCAGTCAATTCTACTCCGAAATGAATCCCATTTTTGAGGGCCTAAACATGCTCAAAAACTCATGAAACTTTGCACACATGTCAGAAGTGGTGAAAATTTACATCTGATATGGGTTTCAAAATTCAGTTAAGCGCCTTTCACGCTACGTTTCACGTACAGGTATGAAATTCGGTAGACACATGTAACAGCCCAATACCTACAAAAAAGTCCCTGGGTGCAAAATCTTTAAACCCAACAGGAAGTGAGATATTTTGCATTTTCTCTGCAAAATGTTTGCAGTTTTTGCCATTTCCAGGCTTTGTACTTTAAAGAACTGCCCCTAGAGCTTTAATCAGAAAAATGTCATATTTGGTCAGTCTAAGCTTAAGGCCTTAGAAATGTTAACTTGCGAAGGTCTTGAGTTTTTGTTGAAGGGCGTGTCCGTGGCGGCCTGACAAATTCG